>CM065746.1:19468020-19478020 GCA_033310375.1 Conus canariensis
ATAATCACGTACTGGATTGTGAAACGTTTCCAATGTTCAAAATTCCATAAAAATGTGTTCGTAAAATACGGTTCCAGATTTCGATTCGGTTGGTTCTTAATTTGAAACTTTATTTTGTATATGAATCTTTGCATGTTTAAAGTAATAATTCTTAGTTTAACCATGAACCCCTGACTGGGAATTTGGCCATTTATTTTACGTTTACTCTTCTCATTCTTTTCCCCCATGTTGCTGCAATCTTTCATCCCATTATTTGAAAGTATTATGAGCGCAGATAATACAGAAAATGAAGTCCCCTCCACCACAGTTACATGCACACATATCCACACAAATATACGCACATATATACAACCCATACCAAGTCATTATTAGAAAGCCCACCATAGGAGACACTACGCTGTTGTCGAGTCACTGGTGGAGTTCAGTGGGGTATGCCTTCATCCAGGACACGAAGTGTATCACCTATTAATCTCGCTACTGATTATGGTAATTCAGGACACGAAGTGTATCACCTATTAATCTCGCTACTGATTATCGTCATCCAGGACACAAAGTGTATCACCTATTAATCTCGCTACTGATTATCGTCATCCAGGACACGAAGTGTATCACCTATTAAGCTCGCTACTGATTATGGTAATCCAGGACACGAATTGTATCACCTATTAAGCTCGCTACTCATTTATCGTAATCCAGGACACGGAGTGTATCACCTATTAAGCTCCCTACTGATGATCGTGATTGCTTAGTCGCAGAACCAGCGTCAAAGAGCGCCCCCTACCAGCGAACGCCGTCATGGACATGCCATACTGATGACCTGTGAAACTCACTGCGAGGACAGGAAATGGAAGCTGAAATCAGCACGATAGCAGAACGTGAAAGGAATCAGAACTGGGGACTTCCTTGTGACATAATGATCGATGAGAGTGAGGATGATTGATTTAATGCTAAGGGGTTTCTTCTGGTCAGAGCCTTCATACTGTGCTCTATGCTTCGGTTTCATACTAATACTGTCATACCCTGGCGTCAATCAGGCCTGAGGGATACAGACACCTGCAGTGTTGTTCATAATCAAAATTCCATTCAGAGCATGACACTCGAAACTGTGATCCCGGCCGTCTCATTTCAGACCAAGGCACACTCGACTGGGCGTTATATAGCTGGTCTCGGCGGCAAAATCACAGAAGGAATTCCTCTAACGGAAATCGAACACAGACCTCCCAGCCCTCGAATCCACAAGGTGGACCACTGCTCACGGAGGCGGATCTTTCTGTCTACTCTAGGCCCTGTCTTCAGCTGGACAGGCAAACACAGACAGACAGAAACACACACACATGATTGTAGGTCCGAGCAATACTTTCTCATCCAACGGGAAATCCAGATGAGTGGAGAGGTCCTCCGATTGTCAATCTAAACACGTCTGCCTTCTTTGCAGCTTTCGTGAACACAGCGTGATTTGATCAGGTCTGAGCTAACGATGCATTCGCATCTCTGTGCAGGCGATTAATGATCTAGATCTGGTTATAGGAAGACTCCACAGAACACTAACATGGAGAAACAGCTTCGATTTACAAAAAAAAAAAAAAAAAAAAAAAAAAAAAAAGGAACATAAACCTATCACGGAGGTCTTGGTTTATCAGATTTAGAATTGAAAAACGAATGGAAGAGAGAGAGAGGAGAGAGAGAGAGAGAGAGAGAGGAGATAGAGAGAGAGCGAGCAGGCACTGGACAATTTCACACAAGAAGGTGCACGTTAGGATCAGAATTGAAATATACGGTCCTTCGACTCATTCAGTCTTCTCACCAGCAACAACACCAAGCACCGCATGCTGATAATGTTCAGGCCGAAACGTGAGAAGTGGAGAAATAAAAAAAAAGAGAAAAAGAGAGAAAAAAGACAAGAAAGGAAAGCAGAAAAAGCTGAAATAATATTTGTTGTCTCCAGCTCTAACGTTACGCTTTCACCGTGTCTTTTTAGTCTGCGTATCTGTGTGACAGCAGGATTCCGCACCCCTCACCATATTTCCAACGCTCTCTTCTAGCCACCTCCCAGCCAAACTGATTTTAAATCGAATTCGATCGGTGCAAAGGTGGAAGGTGGCCAAGAATTTAACCCTTTAGATGCTGGTAGCTCCAAGTGCGTGGTGCTGATCACGATTCACAGAGCACAGCCAGGGTTTGCTCAGTTTTCCGGACAGTAAGCGCTCTTTGGAAGTTCATTCTGGTTCCGATATCTGTATTGCCCCTTTTTCTGTGAAGGAATGAATGCACACTCATGTCTATTTCTTCTATCCTCTTCGACAGCGATAACGTACGCGAATGCACACACACGCACACACTCGTAACAAAACACGTGCGCGCGCGTACACAATCACACGCACAGACACACACACAGAACACACAGACACACACACTCACTGAAGCGCGCGCACACATGCACGCACGCCGCTCACGCACACACACACACACACACACACACACACACACACACACACACACACACACACACACAAACAAACAAACAAACACACAAACAAACAAACACACAAACACACACACATACACAAACACACACTACTACTACTACTACTGACTAGCTACTACTACTACTACCACTACCATTTTGTTTTCTGTCCCTAAACTGGGTTAACTAAAATTTTAAAAGCTTTTCTAAGATCGTTTTAACTTACGAAAGAATGCCAAGTTTACATCTGCCATTTTGATACTGGATCCTAAGCTAGAATTCTCTACGACGACAGTTTGGACTTTTTGCCGAACAGTTTACAAATTCAATTTTTCTGACGTCAAACCATGTATGTCTTCCTTTGTGAAGGCACTTGAAAATGTGCTGAAATGCAGATACCATGGAAGAGTAAAGCGGAGGAGGTTTTAAAAATCGTAACAAATGAACGACAATCCCCGGAACAAATCCCCGGACAAACATGCTAACAAGCAAACAAAAGCCCAACGCGCCTTTAATTAAGCCCTGAAGTGATGAAATTTGGATTTGAAAAAACTAAATTTTAAAAAAAGTCTAGAAACACATTTTCTTTGCTTGCTCAGGCATATTACCAACACGCAGGAGAGAGAGAGAGAGCGAGAGAGAGAGAGAGAGAGAGAGAGAGAGAGAGAGAGAAAAGAAGAGAGAGAGAAGAGAGAGAGAGAGAGAGGAATGACAGAGAGAGAAGACAGACAGACAGACAGACAGACAGAGAGAGAGAGAGAGAGAGAGAGAGAGAGAGACAGACAGACAGACAGACAGACAAGAGAGAAGAAGAGACAGAGAGAGAGGAGAGAGAGAGAGAGAGAGAGAGAGAGAGAGAGAGAGATGTAAACGCATGGCAACTTCACATGCTTTAAACACACATCACAGAGATCTGAATACTTACATTGTTCTTCCTTTCCAACCCTCTGCCAAACTGTATACATGATCACCATCTGCATGATGTGTCTTTAGCTGTGTCATCTTTCATGACCCCCCCCCACCCCCCTTTCCTCCCAGCCCCCCTCCTCAGTGGCATTACTCGGAAGTCGCTGATTCCTGCAACCACCTTCACAGCCACACCCAGGATGGTTCTGCCCAGCCACTGGCGTTCCACAGGAAGCGACCTATTTCACGTCAACATGAAGCCACCCTCCAGTGGAGATACTGCACTGCATTTGAGCCACTTCGACGGTGCTCAGTCGTGTTTTTTTTCCCAACTAACACCCACACAGCCACACACAGGGACGACATGTCGCAGCCCAGTGCTGGCATTCCCCAAGTGAGCAATCCGTGGCAGATGATCATGAGGCAACATACCACGGGAAACGCTGCACTGCGGCCGAGTCACTTCGATGATCTTTAGTGACGTTTGTCTCGATCCAACGTAGGCAATACACAGCCTATTAAGTCCCACACTGACGACAATAACTGGGCGGAGCCAGCATGAGAGTGAGCGATTTCCTCAGGATGACGCAAGTATATCTGTCCAACGACAGTCCCCCCATGAACTTGCCAACAGTGAACAAGGAAAAAGATACACCCGAAGGTGCCGTGGGACCCAGAGAAGCACTGTCCCCAACTGTCCTCAACCGCCAAATCAAACAGCCGGAAGCAATCCTGCACCGCCCTTCGATACTGCGCTGTGTGAACATATGGCACAGGCAAGCACAGGGCATTCCATTAAGACGTGATGGGACGTAATTGCTCTCTGGCAGTCGCCATTTGTGTGTCCACCAGATGGACACAGCAGAACTTCCATAGGAGCGGCCCCACGGGTGTATCAGTCTGTACATCATGTCTGCCAAACCCACCGGTGAAAGACAACATCACCGAGCGAACTGCTGCGCGTGTCCTGCAGCCCCACTCGTTGCCGTTTCTCTGACAGGTGACAGCAGCACAACTCCAGACACAGCCACGCTTTCACCATATGGTCTTAGGTACCTTTGAAGAGGATTCCGGGTCACAGCCTTTCCCACGGTCAACAGGGCTTTGCCTGTGGTTGGTGGGTCCTTCCTTACCGTCACTGGGCCTTTCTCCAGAGTCAGCCAACACACGAACTCATCAAAGGCAGGGACGTAGAGAGGAAATAGAAACTGAGGTCATCAGGAGATCAAGGCAGGAGGGGCCACACCTTTCTTTTTTCATTTTTTAAAGAATGATCGATGAGGAAGTGAAGGATGATGTCCGAGATGACATGACGGTTGTTGCTTCCTTTCACAATATCCCGGTGTCAACCAGGCCCGAGTGGTTCAAACACCTGCAGTGTTCGTCGTTTGAAAAAATTAGAACAGCACCCTCAGAGACGCATAGAACATATTCATCATCATCATCATCATCATCATCATCATCATCTCTCTCTCTCTCTCTCTCTCTCTCTCTCTCTCTCTCTCTCTCTCTCTCTCTGTGTCATTGTCTCTCCCTGTCTGCCTGTCTGTCTGTGTGTCTTTCTTTCTGTGCATCCGTCTCTCTCCATCTTGGTCTGTCCTGTCTGTGTTCATGATCCTTACTGTCTGTCTTTCTGTCTGTCCACCTCTGGGAACCAACTTGAATCACCACGATGATCGCAACTCATAGAAACGTGAGTAAAGACAGTCTTGTCGACAATCGTTATATCATCCTCTCTTGGTCTCATCCTGATCCAGGCCCAAACAGAAAGACAGAAGCATGTGCCGCGGGAAGCTGATGCATGTTCTCTAATCTATTGAAAACCTACGGCACTAAACGCCAAGTCACACAATCCACAGCATAAGAAGAGTTCAGAGATTCTATTTCCAACCCCAACACGTTGGGTCTCTTTGCACGCATCATGCCCACACCTGCATTTGATTAGAGTTGGGGACAACTATTGCAACCACCCCCACCTCCTTCCTCCTACCCCCTCCCCCTCCCCCCCCCCCAACCGATCCACTTGGCCTCTGCCCCTCTGTGAAGGGATTAACGATCTGATTCGCTGCAGGTCAAGCAGGCCGACTGCAATGCACAACATGCAGAACTAACGAGGCTTTCATGGAATCAGATTTCACACTGGAAAAACAAGTAAAGAAAAGGGAAAAGAGTTCAATATAGTTCAATATAGTTCAGTATAGTTCAACTGCGTGCTTTTGCGCACGCGTGCACATCACACATATGCACGTACACAACCACGCTCATACACGCGCGCACGCAAGCGCGCGCGGCGCACACACACACACACACACACACGCGCGCGCGCGCGTGCGCTGTTCCCCCTACACATTGATACATTCATTTACGTACATTCATGTTCAAATACATATATTTGCACAAAAATATGTACACCGAACAAAAAAAAAATAGAGAGAAGGACGAGAAGGAGAGAGAGAGAGAGAGAGAGAGGAGAGAGAGAGAGAGAGAGAGAGAGAGAGAGAGAGAGAGAGAGAGAGAGAGAGAGAGAAAGAAAATAGAAAGAGATGGAGGGGGAGAGAGACAGAGAGAGAGAGAGAGAGGAAAGATAGCGAGAGACAGAGACAGAGAGACAGAGACGGATTCAGACGGACAGACAGACAGAGAGACAGAAATAGAGACAGAGAATGACAGAAAGAGAGACAGAGAGAATGAGAGAGAGAGAGAGAGACAGAGACAGAGATAGCGACAGAGATCTGTCCTCATCACAGCTCTTATGAACACAACATGCAAATCATGGGATCAGTGTTTACCACGAAAACCTCTCTGTGTGAAGACAATTGATGTCGAATCGCAGAACACACTTGAGAATAGCATGAAAACAACGACAACAACGACGACGACAACAACAACAACAACAACAAAAACAAAAACAACAAGAATAACCTCAACTCTAATTGGGCCTTTAAGCAATCAAATCTGCATTGAAAAATAAGTTTCAAAAGGTTCGAAAATAGTTTGTTTACATGCTTGTGGACACACACCCACACCCACACCCACACACACACACACACATACGCCACACACACACACACACACACACACACACACACACACACACACACACACACACACACACACTTGTCTAATATTACATAAATTTGTGAAAATAGGTAAAATGAAAGTACTGCTGCTACTACTACTACTACTACTACTACTACTACTACCACCATCACCACTATTACTTCTACTACTACTATTTACTACTACTACTACTATTTATACTGCAAACACACACACACACACACACACACACACACACACACACACACACACACACACACGTATGGGCGCACACACGCACGCACGAACGTACGCACAAAC
This sequence comes from Conus canariensis, assembly GCA_033310375.1. Classification (NCBI taxonomy): domain Eukaryota; kingdom Metazoa; phylum Mollusca; class Gastropoda; order Neogastropoda; family Conidae; genus Conus; species Conus canariensis. The sequence goes on from CM065746.1 coordinate 19,474,751, forward strand.
ACACACACACACACTCACACACACACGTACATACACACACATGCACGCACGCACGCACACACACGCACGCACACACACACATACTCATACGCACGCACGCACGAACGCACGCACGCACACACACACACACACACAAGGGTTCGCAAGCACACATTAATTATGTGTGATTCCTTTAACAATTTTTTTTTTCACCGTTTAAGATGCGCTTTTGAATTACACAATTAACACATCTTTCCACTCTTTCAACATTTTACAAAAACTATAACTGCATGTTTATCTCAGGAGGCGCTAAACGTGAAAAAGAAAACAGTAATACTAGTACTATTTATACTGCACACACACACACACACACACACACACACACACACACACACACACACACACACACACAAGATTACATGTGATTCCTTTAAAATGAAAGACATTTTCACACTTTACGAGGCGCCTTTGAATCCCACAATCAACACATCTTTCCACTCTTTCAACATTCTACAAATCCAATCACAGCATGCTCATCTCAGAAGGTGCAAACACGTGAAAATGAAAACGCCTGTACAAACGGGAATACTAGAAAGCTTAAAATAACACTGGGTAACAAGCGCAATCACGGGGGAAGATGTCCAGCTGAAAGAGATGTGAGTGAAGAGCAATCTGTCTACAGGCTTTCCCTGTCCACTCTCTTGGTCCTTTGCCAGTTCACAGGACGCACAGCTAGACACAAGCACGTCTCTCTGGGGGAACTCATGCATGTTTCTTTGTTTACTCCGCTGAGAGAAAAAACACAAAAAACTGGTAGCAGAAAGACAGGAAATCTATAGCGTCAAAAGAGTGGAGAATTGATCCTGCTGATGATGTAGGTCCTTCCGCCCTCTCTGCAGCTCTCATGGCCACAGTGTGTGTGAGAGTTTGAAAATGTAAAGGTTACATGCTTCTGGACAAACACAAACATACATACGCACAGGGTATGGGCGCGCGTGTGTGCGCACGAACACACACACACACACACACACACACACACACACACACACACACACACACACACGAGCGCACATGCACTTGTGCACACACAGACACAGACACACAAACACACGCACGCATGCACTACTGCTCACTAATGCCGCGCGCGCGCGCGCGCGCACACACACACACACACACACGCACATACACACACGCACACACACACACACACACACACACACACACACACACACACACACACACACACACGTAAGCAAATAGGGAATGCACAATATCAATGGACAGAAAGAGCTAATCGCATTCTCAGTATGGCAGGTCTTTTTACACAGCTTGCATGCTTCAATACACACGCGCGCGCGCGCGCGCGCACAAACACAAACACACACACACACGCCCACACACGCACGCACGCGCACACGCACACACACAATACACACGCAAATTCACAAAATCGTAGACAGCTGTAGGAAATCAATAAGATCGACAAGCAGAAAGATATTTCAATCGTATTTTAAGAATGTCAGAGTTTGCATTCTTCTAAAGCACAACACACACACACACACACACACACACACACACACACACCACACACACACACACACACACACACACACACACACAACACACACACACACACACACACAACACACACACACACACACACTACACACACACGCACGCGCGCGCGCGCAAACACACACGCACACACACACACACACACACACACACACACACACACACACACACACACACACACACACACACACACACACACACACACACACACACACCGCGCGCACACACTTAGAATAAAATAGGATGTCTATAATATCAAAAGAGCCGAAAGATCTTGTAGTCGCACACTAAACATGTGAGAAAGGTGGAGAGATGTTCAATCATTAGTCTGAACAAGTCTGCCCCTTTTTTTCCGACTGCCATGATTACGTCAAGTTTTATCAGCACGCCTCTCTATTTGAAGGCAATGAACTAATGATTCAATCCAAAAGGAAACCACACACGCGGCAAAAGCTGTTTTTAAACTCTCATTGAGCCTTCAAGTCATCAATTTTGAATTCAAAAAGGCCGATAATATTGCCAAATTGTTTAACAACACAGAAAACTGCAGTGACAAGAGCTTTTTTTCCCCGTCTTTTAAAATGTTCGTTAAGCCTATAAATGATCAACTGTTCAATTACAAAATACAAAAACACGTTAAGGGAATAAGACAAAATTGTGTTTACATACAGAGAGAGAGAGAGAGAGAGAGAGAGAGAGAGAGAGAGTGAGAGAGAGAGAGAGAAGAGAGAGAGAGAGAGAGAGAGAGAGAGAGAGAGAGACAGACAGACAGACAGACAGAGACAGAGAGACAGAGAGACAGAGAGAGACAGAGACAGAGAGAGAGGGTGAATAGTTTATTAAGAAAAGACCACAGCATGTCATGAAGGGGGCAATATATACATAAATTGCATGAATGCAACAAAATCGCACATCTGATACAACGAAAAAGAGAACAATTAGATAGATGAACAAAAAAAATAGTTATGATACAGGAAATCGTACATTCAACTCAAAGAAAAGGAGAACAACATCAGTTATGAATACAGGAAATCGTACATTCAACTCAAAGAAAAGGAGAACAACATCAGTTATGAATACAGGAAAATCGTACATTCAACTCAAAGAAAAGGAGAACAACATCAGTTATGAATACAGAAATCGTACATTCAACTCAAAGAAAAGAAACAACTTATGAATACAGGAAAATCGTACATTCAACTCAAAGAAAAGGAGAACAACATCAGTTATGAATACAGGAAAATCGTACATTCAACTCAAAGAAAAGGAGAACAACATCAGTTATGAATACAGGAAAATCGTACATTCAACTCAAAGAAAAGGAGAACAACATCAGTTATGAATACAGGAAAATCGTACATTCAACTCAAAGAAAAGGAGAACAAACACAAGTTTGAATACAGGAAACTGTACATTCAACTCAAAGAAATGGAGAACAACATCAATCAGGTGCAGCTACCGGAGCGAATTTGAATCACCTTACAAAGAAAAGATGCTTAATTGGTTTTATAGATATTCGCGAGTAGAAGTCACAAATAAAATGTGGAAGGGTGTCTGTGATCTTTTGATGGCGTAAACTGATTTTGCAAGTTCATCCAGGACAGCAAAACAGAGAGCAACCTCGCTGACACACCTAGAAATTTCTTCACGGCAAATAAACAGACTTTTCAACACTACAAGCGCAGCATGTTCAAAGCCCTATACTTCAGCATCATA
>CM065746.1:19480520-19483020 GCA_033310375.1 Conus canariensis
TTCCATAATATTTCATTCAAGCGTGGCATTTAAAATCAAGTCCTTGCTCGATACACTTACGCTGAAACCTCGTGAATCTGATGAATCCAGTGTGATACTCATTTTAAAGAGTGAGTAACCTCCCGTCCTGTATCCATTGTTTGGATTCGTTAGCAATCTTCTGCGTTTGGAGTTCTCATAACATTTATGTCTCTTTCCAGACTGTAGGGAAATTCAGATCGAATTCGAACTAGCTCTACATTTCAATTATCATGGATAAACATAAGCAGTCTTCAAACAGAAATGCTACGCAAACACACATTTCGAGTCATTTTGTTCTTGCCTTGACTGCTCTTTCTTCTCCCTTTTGAAATGAATTTCATTTACTTTTGTTAATTCTTCAAAGATGATGGACATACGACGAATGCTCAATTTTCACCTTCTATTCAGTTGTTAAGTTCCTTTCCTAAATCGTTTAACATCAAATTAATATCTCTGAATGGAGATTAAGGGTTGATCTTTTTTAAATATCAATTCTAACATCGCAATACCTAAAAGCTAACGAATGCACATATATTTAAGATCATCTCATCCCACCTCAATGACCATCGAGTTATAGAATGTTGTCAGCATTCCCCCCTCGCCACCACCTGCATAAAGGGTACTGTTATAAATCATTAATGGCTATTAAGATTTCTTTCGTGTCAAGTATAAAAGTAATCGCTTGTAGAAATATTCTACTCGAAAAAAAAAAAAAAGAGCTGGTACTATTGAAACTGCTGAATGACTAAGAACAAGATCACAGGGTGTTTGCCAGTCGCTGACACTGCTTGAATCACGCACATTTTGCGTGAAGGTACGTTGCCGTGCGAGACTTTCCCGAACTTGTGGGCGGTTTTCTCCGCCTGTGTGCGGCAAGCAGGATGCCTCACAGTGTGAAGGGACATCTTCGATTTCAGCTAGCGGCTAGTGATAGTGAATTTACGTCGTGTGGCAATGGACCACTCTAAGGATTCCAAGGAAAAACTTTGCAGAAGTTGGCCTGATCACCCACCTTACCCTTGCTCCTCTCACACGCTTCAGCAACATCCACTTTATTTACCCGCTGCACAGAAAACTTCTCACAATGGCAGAACTACCCAGACCCCTCTCGCCTCCTCCCCCCCGTCCTATTCATTTCTTTGTAATGTAAGAAAAAATTAAACTTTCAGGGGCACTGGGGAGAGAGCAGAACTTTAGCAAAGATAGACCAAATTCTGGATCCACCCTTAACTCCTAATCTGCTGCACCAGTCAGCACCCGGTCGATTAAACCGTCCTTTTCCACAATGATTCTTTTCACCACGTTTTATAAAAATCGTTTCCGTTCAACCTGCCCCGCCTCCCCTCCTTTCATCATGCACAAAGATAAACAAAGCGACAAACGTGGGTGGAAAGATATTTCCTTCTGCACAGAATTGATAAGGCGAAATGAATTAAAGTCATCCTTACAAGAGAAAGGTATACAGAGTAAACGAAATAATATTGAAGAAAAGCGAAATGACTGTAGATACATTATTATGTTATTGACTGCAGCTGTTGTTGTTGTCACTGGTGGTGGCATTGATAGTAGTGGTCGTGGTGGTGGTGGTAGTAGTAGTAGTAGTAGTAGTAGTAGTAGTGTGTGTGTGTGTGTGTGTGTGTGTGTGTGTGGGCGCGCGCGCGCGCGTGTATGTGTGGTGTGTGTGTGTGTGTGTGTGTGTGTGTGTGTGTGTGTGTGTGTGTGTATGTGTGTGTGTGCACGAGTGTGCGTGCATGTGTGCGTCCGTGCGTGCGTGTGTGTGTGTGTGTGTGTGTGTGTGTGTGTGTGTGTGTGTGTGAGCGCGCGCGCGTTTATGTGTGCATGTGCGTGAATGCGTGTGCATGTGTACATACATACATACGTGTGAGAGCATGTGCTTGCTGGCTTGCACACATGTGTACATGCAGACGTCGAGTGTAGCAGAAACAACAGACGATGGAAAAAGACATTCACTGCAGCGGCTGAGAGGGGAGCCCAGTGCATGAAGCACAACAACTGGAGGTGGGAGGAGGGCGGGGGCGGGGGTGGGGGGGGGGGTGGGGGAGGGGGGAGGGGCAGGGGGGGGGGGAAGGCAACACAATTAGCGGCCTGTGACTCCACGCAGCTCCTGCCGCTAACCTCATTGGAGACTTTTAGCAGATCGCAGTTTCTCTCTCCACCAATGCAATTACACCACTTCTCACACAGCAGTGGAAACAGTCCAACTGCGTCGTAAGTGGAGAAGATGTAACAGAATACAGAGCACCACGAGGACTCGACATTAGATACAAGACTTTACCGTAAACAATGTGATAGATTCGACAGCGACAAAGGGGGGACGTCCAAGGCAAAATTCTGCTGAAAGAATCCTCTTTTGATCAGTATACAAAAATGCACACAGGCGGAAGATTCTCGACTGATTCCATTTTGGAAATTGTCAATGAAGTATTCTACTCGTAATACAGTTTTGAAATTTGACCTG
>CM065746.1:19490520-19493020 GCA_033310375.1 Conus canariensis
TAATAATACAAAAGGAATACTCCCAGTTTATCTTCCTGAAAAACGTCACAATCAAACACGCGTCATAACGTATTTGACGTTACAATCAAACATGCGTCATAATGTATTTCGTCACTGAGACATTCCATAAATAAGAAAAACCGTTTTGGGCCGTTGTAGCCGTTAGTAACGGCTATTCTGGTAAAATAAAACATCGGTGTGCGCGCACGCATGCGCGTGTGTGTGCGTGTGTGCGCATGCAGCGCACGCGCGCGCGCGTGGTGTGTGTGTGTGTGTGTGTATGTGTGTGTGCGCGCGCGCGTGTGTATGTGTCTGTGTGAGTGTGTCTGCGTGTGTCTGTGTGAACATGTGCATGCCTGTATGATTCAATTACAATAACAAATAAGCAACCCCCCCCCCCCCCCCCCCCCCCCCCCCCCCCCGCATCTAGGGAAAACATTGTTTAAGCGAAAAAAAAAACAATTACACAATATATAAAACTATAAGGAGAGCGTCCAATGGACCACTTTGTCAGTTCTTGAGCACTGTCAATCATATTTGGATAGGTAGTACGATGCAGGTCAATTAATGTGTAGAAGGACTAACGGTTAACCACTCAAAAAAATGTTAAACAAATTTAAAGATAAATACCAACTGAACTACGTGACAAACTTTTGCAAATTGTGTAAAGATAAAACCAGTCATTTAATACTCTAGATAGAGACAGGGAACCGGATCCATCAGATGAAGTATCGTCACCAGTTTTGCTAATAATCTCCTTTGCTCTTGGACAGTAAATTAATAGATGTTCAACTCCAACTCTTTTTCCACACATACATGTAACATTTTTGCTGAATTTTGTTCGAAGTGAATTCAAACGCATTCTGTGCATTAAGCTTTGTATTTCTCTAGGTATGGAGGCAAGGTCGGGTCTTGATGAGGCCAACAGATTTTTTTTTCCAGAATTGGGTTTAATACAGTTGTGGTAATAGTTAATTTCTGAGTTCTCTAATACATTTCTGAAATTTTTACTGGACGCTTCATTTATTAAAGAATAGCATTCACTTAAATCTAAGGGAATGTCAAGTGGTATTGATCCTTCGACATTTCGGGCTGCCTTTCTTGCAGCCTGATTGACCCTCTCATTTGCTGAAATTCCTCAATGAGAAGGTACCCAGCATAATGTAACTGTAATGCATTTAGCCGACAGATGTATGACATGATTAATTTCTGTTATCATCTCAACACGTACTTTTGGATTGGAAGACTGAATAGCGGTAAGGGCCGATTTAGAATCGGTGCATTCACTGAATTTGACAAGAGTTAATAGGAAAACTCAAGACGTGGTGTAGAGACATCACAATGGCAACTAGCTCCGCACTGAATATTGAAAAATGTCTACCAAGATGGTACAACTTTTCCACTTTCAAATCAGGTATTATAAATGCTGCTCCTATATCTAGATTATCTAGCACTGAACCATCCGTATGCATTTTCAAATAGTTTTTGTGTGTATTTTCTAAATGAATATCGATGACAGTTTTCAATATATAAGGTAAATCCTTTTTGGACACATTCGCATAATTTGTATCAAAGGTAGCAATGGCTTGCTCCCATTTTGGAATAGGTAAAAAGGACAGCTTATTAGCAATTTTTGTTTCGTTTATATTAGAATCTTTTAGGAGGTTAGAGGGGAATGACTGGATTGATTTTGTAGATTGTATTCTTCTGGCCCGTTTCACGACATCTATTTCTGAATTTAAGGATACTTCTTTTGCACAGACGTTATCCTGTGAAAGACTTTTTAATAAGAATTTTGAAGCACATGCTTTTCGTAATGCATTCAGAGGTAATATTCCGATTTCACTGTATGTTCCTATGTTAGATGTATGTGTGGGAACTCCAAGAGCAAGTTTATAAGCCTTGCAGTCAATACTCTGTAGTTTGCTGTGCTGAAAAAGACTTCTTGAGCATAGATTAATCGTGAACGCACAAGAGCAGTAGATAATAAAGTTAAAGTATGTGTGTCTTGCCCCCACCGTTGTTTGCTTATAATTTTCAAAAAGTTTAAACTTTTCCTTGCTTTATTCAAAATATATTCAATATGTACATTCCAAGAAAGTTTGGAGGTTAAATATACACCTAGGAATTTAACAGTTTTTACATACTCTAAAGCAGTGCCATCTAAGTGTGTGTGTGTGTGTGTGTGTGTGTGTGTGTGTGTGTGTTGTGTGTGTGTGTGTGTGTGTCTTTATGCATGTGGGGCAGTAAGGGTGCGGTTGCACACAGACACATGCAGCCAAGCAGTCACCGAGGCAGAAAACAGAGAAAAACGAACAGAAACACAGACACACTCACAGAGGGGCACAGAGATAAAAGGAATCCACTTGGACTGAGAAGACACACGGACAGGTCAGAAAAACAGGCCTAGGACAGAGAGGAAGAAGCAAAGAGGGAAAGAGACAGACAGACATACAGACAGCTAGGCACAGAGACACAGAGAACAAGCAACGCGGAACAA
>CM065746.1:19498020-19520520 GCA_033310375.1 Conus canariensis
TCATCATCATGTTTTATCACTTCCTGTCATCATCATGTTTTATCACTTCCTGTCATCACATGTTTTATCACTTCCTGTCATCATCATGTTTTATCACTTCCTGTCATCATCATGTTTTATCACTTCCTGTCATCATCATGTTTTATCACTTCCTGTCATCATCACATGTTTTGTCACTTCCTGTCATCATCATGTTTTATCACGTCCTGTCATCATCATGTTTTATCACTTCCTGTCATCATCATGTTTTATCACTTCCTGTCATCAACATGTTTTATCACTTCCTGTCATCACGTGATGTTTCATCACTTTCTTCTTTTATCGCATGATGTTTGATATTATGTTTTGTATTGCCACATAGTGTCGAGGGATTTCCTGACATCCTCACGTTGTATCTGATAACTTTCCTACCGTCGCGTATTGTGTTATCACGTCCTGTCATCAAGAGGCATGATATCGCTTCCAGTCATCACACAGTGAGTTATGACTTCCTGCTCATCTGTTGTGCAGTATTCATTTAGCGTGACATCTCGCCACTCCCCCCACCCCCTCCCCCGCTTGTCCTGGAATAATGATTCTTTTTTTGCACACAGGAGAGAAGTACTCGCGTGAGTCTGAGTCGTCATTTTCTGTATTTTGTGTTACGCAAGATCAGTATGATTCTTTTGATACTATTGATGATAATACGGAAAAGTTACGGTGTCGTTATATTGTTGCGTGTCAGTGCCACATAGACTGAAACTCTTTCAAAGCACTATCATAGTCATGTTGCCTTTTATACAAAATAGAAAGCGCTTTAAGGGTAGTGTTACATATATATAATGGGCTGGAATATATAGCATCACACTGATACATGATTCAAAGTAATATAATGTAGGATTACGTAAATGTACGACACTGTAATCATGTTTATGGCTATATATGTGTGGACAAAGATCCTGTTAATTATGTTCTATGAAATGGAATGAGAGTTCACTATCACACATGATGAAATAATGTACATATCTTGTTGCAAGAAATGGACCCTAAGGCAGAAATCATGGCGTAAATGCGCTGTGGACAAAGATCCTGTTAAATATGTTCTATGAAATGGAATCACAGTTCATTATCACACATGACAATATAAATCATGCTACAAGAAATGGCCTAAGGCAGAAATCATGGCGTAATGCGCTGTCACCGAGAATAACGATTCTTCACAATGTACATCGCCCTGGAAGATGATTGAATGACAGTCACACCCTGCTGTGCGTTTCATTCTCATGATGACAGGGAGTAGTACACCATTGCTGCATTCCACTGTCAACATTACAAGGCGGACTGGAGACACTGTGTCGTTTCACTGCCAAAATGGCATGCCACCCACTCCTTAACATCATGCTTACGCATTGTTGATCAATTTTGACACATCATTTGGTGCGTCTACACAACGAGACAGTGCATGCCTCCCAGAGCGGAGACTAGCAATCTATTCCGTAGTGTCTATTGCCTACACATGGCTTTATGTGTATTTTTTGTGTGCATTAAATCATACACATTTTGCTTAGAACATTTTTTTCACAAAGGGGGCGAACAATTGATGCACACTTCCTCATCGCAGCTTGGATTTATCAGCTTTAAGGATATCAGTAGATTACTTCACATGACTTAAATTTAAGGTGAATGTGTACATAGTTGATGTAGGTATTAGTTTTTTTTCTTTTGCAGGATGGAACTCATCACACACACACACACACACACACACACACACACACACACACACACACACACACACGCCCCCCTCCCCCACCTTACCTGTTGACTGTCTTAAGACAGTGACAGGTTGGGCTGTCATAAAAATAAAATTGATCAAAATAAAGATAAAAGATGTCATAACTTATTATATGTAATGTTGTGTGATTTGATTTCTTGCCGTGTGTTACATATCATGATGTTTTATGTTTTATGTGATGTCGCGTGTAGTCATGTCAGATATCGTCTGCTGGTATGTGCTATTGCGTGCTATTATTGGGGATGTCTTGTGCTGTTATGTGTGATGTTGTGTGTCGTATGTAATGCATAATGCTGTGCGCTGTTATGTTGCTAGGTGTTGTGTCGTGCGTTTCAACGTGTGAGGTGTGTTTGTTGTGTGTGATGTTCTGTTCGTCATGTGTGACAGCATTTGTTTTTACGTGTGGTGTCGCGTCCTATGCATGGGATCTTGCGTTGCTATGTGTCATATCTCGTGTTGCTCTGCGTGATGACGTGTGTTGCGAAATGCGATGCCATGTGTTGTTATGTGTAGCGTTGTGTTTTGCTATGTCTGATGTTGTATGTTGCTGTGTGTAATACCATGTGTTGTTAAGTGTAACGTTGGGTTTTGCTATGTCTGATATCGTATGTTGCTATTGATGATGCCATGTGGTGTTACGTGTAGTGCTGTGTTTTGCTATGTCTGATGTATGTTGCTATTGATGATGCCATGTGGTGGTATATGTAGTGCTGTGTTTTGCTATGTCTGATGTATGTTGCTATTGATGATGCCATGTGGTGGTATATGTAGTGCTGTGTTTTGCTATGTCTGATGTCGTATGTTGCTATTGATGATGCCATGTGGTGGTATATGTAGTGCTGTGTTTTGCTATGTCTGATGTATGTTGCTATTGATGATGCCATGTGGTGTTACGTGTAGTGCTGTGTTTTTGCTATGTCTGATGTCGTATGTTGCTATTGATGATGCCATGTGGTGTTACGTGTAGTGCTGTGTTTTGCTATGTCTGATGTCGTATGTTGCTATTGATGATGCCATGTGGTGGTATATGTAGTGCTGTGTTTTGCTATGTCTGATGTCGTATGTTGCTATTGATGATGCCATGTGGTGGTATATGTAGTGCTGTGTTTTGCTATGTCTGATGTATGTTGCTATTGATGATGCCATGTGGTGGTATATGTAGTGCTGTGTTTTGCTATGTCTGATGTATGTTGCTATTGATGATGCCATGTGGTGGTATATGTAGTGCTGTGTTTTGCTATGTCTGATATCGTATGTTGCTATTGATGATGCCATGTGGTGTTACGTGTAGTGCTGTGTTTTGCTATGTCTGATATCGTATGTTGCTATTGATGATGCCATGTGGTGTTACGTGTAGTGCTGTGTTTTGCTATGTCTGATATCGTATGTTGCTATTGATGATGCCATGTGGTGTTACGTGTAGTGCTGTGTTTTGCTATGTCTGATGTGGTATGTTGCTATTGATGATGCCATGTGGTGGTATATGTAGTGCTGTGTTTTGCTATGTCTGATGTATGTTGCTATTGATGATGCCATGTGGTGTTACGTGTAGTGCTGTGTTTTGCTATGTCTGATGTCGTATGTTGCTATTGATGATGCCATGTGGTGGTATATGTAGTGCTGTGTTTTGCTATGTCTGATGTCGTATGTTGCTATTGATGATGCCATGTGGTGGTATATGTAGTGCTGTGTTTTGCTATGTCTGATGTATGTTGCTATTGATGATGCCATGTGGTGGTATATGTAGTGCTGTGTTTTGCTATGTCTGATGTGGTATGTTGCTATTGATGATGCCATGTGGTGGTATATGTAGTGCTGTGTTTTGCTATGTCTGATGTATGTTGCTATTGATGATGCCATGTGGTGGTATATGTAGTGCTGTGTTTTGCTATGTCTGATGTCGTATGTTGCTATTGATGATGCCATGTGGTGGTATATGTAGTGCTGTGTTTTGCTATGTCTGATGTCGTATGTTGCTATTGATGATGCCATGTGGTGTTACATGTAGTGCTGTGTTTTGCTATGTCTGATGTATGTTGCTATTGATGCCATGTAGTGGTATATGTAGTGCTGTGTTTTGCTATGTCAGATATTGTACGTGGCTGTGTGTGATATCATGTTCTGCAGTGTACGATATCATGTGTCACGTGCTACGTAAGTAATGTCCTGTGTCGTATGTCTCATGCCGTGTGTTGCTTTGTGTCATGTTGAGTGCTGTTATAGGTGTTCTTACGTGAATTGTTTGTGCGATTATGTCTGATATCACATAATTGTTATGTGTTATGTGCGTTGCTCTGTGTGATGTTTATTGTTGTGTGTGACGTGGTGTGCTGATATTATGTGGTATTATTTGTTGTTATGTGCCACATAATTACTTTATGTGCGATTTGGTATGTTGTTGTGTGTGATGTTGTATGTTGTTGAGTGTGATTTTGTATGTTCTTGTGAGTGATGTCGTCTGTTGGTGTTAACGATATCGTGTGTTGTTATGCACAATATCCTGTATTAATATGAGTGATGTAACATGTTGCTATTTGTGATGTCTGTTTTTGCTACGTGTGATGTTTTATATTGCTATGTATTATGTGTTCTGTCATGTGTAAAGTCACGCATTATTACATACAACATCGTGTGATGTTCTGTGAGAAGTTGTTTGAGGTAAAGTGTGATGCTCTCTCTCTCTCTCTCTCTCTCTCTCTCTCTCTCTCTCTCTCTGTCTCTCTCTCTCTCTGTCTCTCTGTCTCTCTCTCTGTCTCTGTCTCTCTCTCTCCCCTCTCTCTCTCCCTCCTTTCCTCAGAAGTGCGTTGTGCAAAGATAAAATAGTAACACCCAATAGACTAACACAATCTTTTCACAAATTAATGGGATTTCAACACTTTCTCATACTTTGCGAGAAAGCGTGGCAGGATTCTCTACACTCGCAGTTACGCAGGGGAGCGACTACACTTTCTCACGACCCATACACTTTCTCACGATCCATCAATTTTTCATACAGTGGGAGAGCCATTCTGACGTTTTCTCACAATGTGCGAGTAAGCGTGAAACTGCAGGAACGTGTCGGATAACAGACTTTTGACGAGCAGTTCCCTTAATGCTTTCATTGTCGTCCGACCTGTTCACGTTCGTTTTTGTACTCCCAGTTCTTATAGAACAGGGAGTACTTTACAATGGGAACGAAGAAATGCTGTGTATGTGTATGTTGTGTGTGTGTGTGTGGTCGAAATGTGTTCCACTCACTCCAGACATAACTTCAGGGCCGATCTTTCTGAACATTTGTAGGTATGTTCATTATGGGTCACGGATGATGCCCGATGTTTTATTTTACTAGAATAGCCGTTACTAACGGCTATAACGGCCTAAAACGGTTTTTCTTCTTTATCGAATATTTCAGTGACGAAATACATTATGACGCATGTTTGATTGTGACGTTAAATACACTATGACGCATGTGTAATTGTGACGTTTTTCAGGAAGATAAACTGGGAGTACGTTTACATGCTTTGCATCTTCTTGTTTTGCCGTTTGTTCTTCAGGTCTGCGTTGTCTCCCTACTTGGTAAAGAGCTGTGCATTGTCTTCCCAGTTGTTAATATACATTTGTGTCTTCCGTTCGTATCAAACATTGTGTACTCATCCTGCTCGTCTACTCTGAATGCAGTGTTTTTTCTTTCTTCTCTGATAGTACATGATTTTGCCTCCTTATTTGCTCGAAAACATTTTCATCTTGCTGATGGAAAGGTCTGAATTGTCTTTAAACTTGCTTAAACGTTGCTTCTGCTTTATCACGTGTTCAAACACATGAGTTGTCTTCCTGCTTTTTTAAATGTCACTTTTCTAGGTCTTCCTATTTGTTTAGAAGAGCTAATTTTGATTTTAAACTTGTTTGAAAATATATTGTTGTACTTGTTCAAAAGATGTGCATTGTTTTCTAAACCGCCCTAAAACAGCGTTGTGTTCCAGTACATTCCAAAGACACTCTTGTCTTTTTCCTTGTTTAACAGTTTTTTTTTTATGTTCGTCTGTCCAACAGCTTTTGTTTTTCTACTTCTTCAAATGATTTGTGATGTTGCTTAATAACATGATTAATGTTATCTTTCTGTAAATGAAGGGTTTGTTTATATCTAGCTGTTTAAAAGACATCTTTTCTTGCTATTATTCGTACACTTTCTACGTATTTTTATTTGTTCCAACGATTTGTTTTGTCCATTACGTCCAAAATGTAGGCCTCGTCGTCCAGTTATTCAATAAATGTGTACTTCTTCCGCTTGTTAAAAGTTCCTATTTTTCAAATGCTTTGTAATGTTGTTTTTTTCGTTGATTGCGCTAAAACGATTCTGTCTTTTTGTTACATAAAATGAAATATTATGTTGTGTTCCTACTTGTACAAATTCGCTAGTTGTCTTCATACTTGATATAAAGATCAGCTCCTCAGTTGTAAAGTAGAATTTTTGTCCTCCGACCTTTTCAAATTTTTTTTTTGGTGGTCTTCCACCTTATTCAATAATCGTTGTCATCTTTCTATTTGTTCCATGGATATTTTGTCCTCCTCTTTGTTAAACAAATGTGTTTATCTTTTTGCTTGTTTAAAAGGGTTGTCGCGTTTTCCGACTTGTAAAAAATATGTTAATTTTCATATAGTCAAAGTTCAGCAATGTTATCAAACGTGTTCACACCATTTTTGTGTTGTCTGTCTACTTGATGTTCGTTTGTGTTGTCTGTCTACTTGATGTTCGTTTGTGTTGTCTGTCTACTTGATGTTCATTTGTGTTATCTGTCTACTTGATGTTCATTTGTGTTGTCTGTCTACTTGATGTTCGTTTGTGTTGTCTTCCTGTTCGTCCAAAAGATTTGAATTGTATTCCTCACCTGCCTCCTTAAAAAAACAATGTGTATTATCTTCTCGTTGGTCAGAAGATTTGTGTTGTCTTCTAGTCACTCAAAAATATCGGTAGCGTTTCCAACTGGTCAGAGTAATTGCGTTGTTTTCTACTTTGTCAAGAATATACAGTTTATCTTCTACAAGCCAAAATAATTATCGTGTCTTCTAATAATTCAAAACATATGTGTTATCTTAACGGTAATGAAATTTTCAAACTGTGAAGAAAATTGCGCTGCCTACCTCTTGTGAAAAATGCTAATAATGCTTTCGAATTGTTCAGAAGAATTGTTTTCTCTTCAACTCGTTAAGGTATTTATATTTTTTTCTTATTTTTCCAAAAGAATTATGTGGTTTCTCACATGTTTCAATATCTGTGTTGTACTATTTTTTCGAAGAATGCATATGGTCTTTCTTTCTTTCAAAAATATTTTACTTCTTGTTCGAAAGATGCATGCTGTTTCCATTGCTCGAAAAAGTTGAATGCGTCTTTCCTACATACAGTACCGGCTGCATCATCTTTATACTTCTTAAAGCCACCTTATTGTTTACATAGATAGCCATACTGTTTACTTGAAAAATCTCCATTCTCATTCCATTATTTTGTGCCGTTTTACATACGGGCAAAGATCAAGTAGGTGTCTTTTTGGTTGAGTCTCTCGCGTTTCGTTTATCCATCTTTCTCTTCTTCTTCTTCCTTTGGATTAATTTTCTTTTCGTTACTAATAGCAGCTTCGTGCCAACCCCTCACTCGAGTTTTTCAACACGAGGTGTCCTGACCTTCCTTACGCGCAAGCATCTTTTACTGCCTGACACTTACAGGGCTCCTCAGACTGTAGGTACATGGAGCATCTAGTCATGCGTATATGCCTTGAAAAACATCTACAATTACCGCTGTTTTTTTTTTTTCAAACCAGACATGTTCTCACATGACGCAGGAGAAGCAAAACACTTGATGTTTTCTTTTACTTTTCTTCATATATGACGCAAGTAAACACACAACACACACACACACACACACACACACACACACACACACACAAAACACACACACCCAGCAACAGCAACAACAACAACGGATAAACAACAACAACAAACCAAAGCAAGATTACAAAAGGGAAGAAAAGACAATTTATGGTGGTTTTCCTTAAAAAGAAAACCGTAACTGCTCTATAAGCCAGGGGGGAAAACATCAAGCAAACATGCAGCAGTGGCTGCTGCTTTCTTCAAGACAGGCAACTTCTAAGTAGAAAAAATAACAGCCCCCTAAACTTAATCTTGTATTTATTCGAAATTGGAAACGTCTTCACTCAATCCCTAAAGCTAATCTCTGTTTATTCAACATTGGAAATGTCTTCACTCAACCCTGAAGCTAATCTCGTGTTTATTCAACATTGGAAATGTCTTCACTCAACCCCTGAAGCTGATCTCGTGTTTATTCAACATTGGAAATGTCTTCACTCAACCCCTGAAGCTGATCTCGTGTTTATTCAACATTGGAAATGTCTTGGCGATGGAAGGCAAACCAACAGCCCCAGCATTTTCTGTGGTATTTTGTAAAACTGATCACTTTTACAGGAGACCCTCCTCCTGCCCAAAAACAAAACAAAAAATATAAATATCCCCCCCCCCCCATCTCTCTCTCTCACACATGCAGCGCGCGCGCGCGTGCATGCACACCACACACACACACACACACACCACACACACACACACACGCAGCTGCACACCATACACACACGCACGCAGTTACGCTGGCACATGCGCGCGCGCACCCTTCCAATCACCAAAACAAACAACGCTGCGAAACCAATATGCGCAACTTACTGTTACATTTCTTCACGACGTTCTCAAAAACCGTGAAATGGGGATTCCCACATAATCGATGAAAAAACACACACACACACACACACACACACAAAAAACTAACACCCCCCCCCCCCCTCCCCCCACCGCAATGATAACTCAAAACGTCTCACTTACTGCTGAAGTTCTCACCAATAGACAGCTTCCATATCGTCCAATGGGGGAAACGAGAAGAAGAAGAAGAAGAAAAAGCAACACTTGATGTCGGAAAACGGTGGAACTGGCCAACCATTTACTGCCAGTCGTTGCAGCGTCACCGTCACAAACACAGCAGTTGGGCCCACAGTAGTTCAGACACGACTGGCCCGCACCGCACGTGCTACTGTAGCCAAACACCTATCGGCAAAGCTCGCTGACCGTCTGTCGCCGGCTCACCCTTACCTCCTCCTCTCTCCATTCCGCAGTCCACGGTGGACGTGGTGAGGTGGGGAGAGTGGTAAGAAGACGAAAGGGGAGGATAAAGAGGAGGTGGCGCCGGGAAAAGGACGTGGGTGGAAAAGGGAGGGTGTGGAGGGGAGGGGGGGGGGGATAAAATGGACACCTGTGTCAGTCAAGCCGGTGGCGGAACGGCGTCAACGGGTCTACTACGGCCTTGCCAGACTTAAAAAAACCCAAACAACAAAAACCATATGGCTATGGCTGGGGAAAGAATTGTTCGCCGTTTATCTGTGTCTGCTATGGAGAGAGAGAGAGAGAGAGAGAGAGAGAGAGAGAGAGAGAGAGAGAATGAAGTTTAATGCTATTAAGCTGTACAGCCCATTTAGCAAATCGGCGCGATGTACAAAGACAAAACGCGACTCGATTTCGATTTTCATTGACATGGAAACCATAGCAATGTCTTTTTCTTTCACTTTACATGACAAAATCGCGAACCAAAAAATGTCACTGGTCTACAATCACTGTCAGTTCTGTAGATGACGGTCATCCCAGGTAAAATTGGATCAATCCGTGGAGAGCGTGCAGCCGCCGTAGAGCACGTGCTTGCGTCTGTGCATGCTTCGTGTTGCCAACACGTCGTCCTTTCCGAAGGCTGGCCAGTTTAACACATTCCTCCGATGACATGTGTCTTTCTTCTTGCATAACGTACCAAAATAAACAATCGTTATCCGCACACGGATCGCAGGAATACTCCTGAACGACATCATCTGATTCACATAACAGCACACTCACATCATCCGTTTGATGAAACACGACCTTCCGAAATGCTTTGTTCCTGTGGGAATCTCGCAATCGTCTCTGCATCTGTCGATCTGTCAGAGTAGCGACATAATTCTTTACCACTCCCGTGTCAAAGCCGGCGACTATTTTGTCGATCGCTTGTTCTGGACTTACGTCGATGTCTGACGGGTGGATTTCTGGATCGCTGATGTTTCACTCCGACAGATCGGAGAGCAAAGACAGAAGCGCATCCTGAGTATGCGATGTGTCACCATCATCGCGAATCGGCTTGATGTGTTCTTCTGCACTGTGCTGTGTACTGTGCTCGTCCGATTCGGCGTTAGGCTCGGCTAGTTCATTGGCATCACTAGTGGTACCGAGACCAGCACCAACCTGTTCAGGTCGTCTGTTCTGCTGCTTGACTCTCTGTTGATCCCGTCGCACCTGGCTGGGGGGCTTCTTCCTATAATACTGAACTTGCGTTCTCCGGTTCAGGACAGGATCCGCCATTGTTGTTGACACCGGGCTGACTGGCTTCAGTCGTAGAACAACTGTGTTGTTGCTTTCTCCTGAAATTTTCCAACTTGACACAGAGTTTTCAGTCAGCAGGGCGTTGAGGGCCGTCTCCGCAGTCGCTGGAAGTCACAGGAAAAAGGAAAACAGTTGCCGCAGCTGAAATAAATGGCGCTCTGTCGCTTCGTGTCAAACCACGTGACCCCTAGAGAGAGAGAGAGAGAGAGAGAGAGAGAGAGAGAGAGCTGGCAAGTAAACTGTCGACTGAAATATAGGTGTGGGGAATACAAAGAAGAGGAAGAGGAGGAGAAAGAGGAGGCGGAAGAGCGGAAGGAAGGGCAACTCGTAATCTGCTAACCCAGCAGAGCTAAATCTGCTTCAGTGGCCACTTTGCCTTTATCTCTATGGCAATCGTTGGTTGTAGGCTGACCATGAGGAATGGCTCGGGGCTAACTTTAGTTTACAAACATTAAAACAAACACATCGTCAAACAACAGTTATACCTCACGTCAGACAACAGTTGTACCTCTCGTCAAACAACATACAACTCGTCAAGCAGCCACCGCACTTCTGATCAGACAACAACTGTACAACGGCGGGAGTTAGGAACAGTCAAAAAGCATGGATCATAAATTCATAGCCAGTGACAGAGTTATCAATGAGCACACATAAACACAAAAGAGAGGCACTCCCCGTTGCGAACGGCAGGAGTTGTGAACAATGAATGAAATTAATGAACATCCAATGTTTAATAGCAAGGCATTACGTGCGCCATATTGCAGTTACACAACTCTATGAAAACAAAATAGTAAGAAAACAGTTTGGAAACCACCGATCATCTGTGTAGTGTCCACATATTTGGTCAAATTAAAAAAGGACACACATTGCACATCAACCAGCCAACTATAATAATCTGTTTTTCTTTCTCCGTAGACACACCCTCCTCAGGACAGTGCGTGCTACACAGTACAGCTCCTCACGTTTCACCAGTTACAGACCTGCCCAATAAGGCGCGGCTGTTGCTTTTCAGCCCAGCAGTGGACCAACGGGTGGAAATACACTGAACAAATAAACGCTCACAAACTAACCGATGCAACAATTAAATAAGCAAACAGACCGACCAGTGGCTACTTGCGCACAAAATAGCCACATGAATACACAAACAACCGTGCAGCATTCACGTAGTTATCTGCTAATTACTCGGCCAAATAACCAAGCGACCATTCAGTCGCTCAAACAATAAAACAACCGAACAAACAGGCAAAACACTCGTTTGTAGATAGGTAGCAACCCAGACACACTGAGGAAGCACCAAAAACTACCTTCACTGACAGTATCTGAATCATTTGCACAGGCCGCCGTGCGGTTTTGACTCTGTGACTTAATCCTATCCGTCTCACCAGCCAACAAGGTTCACAAGTCAGTTTTTATTGTGTTCGAACACAAGGAACCTACAGGGTGCGCGTTAAACTTTAAACTTTATCCACTAATCACAATAAAAGACAGCAAGGTCTGTAATGCATGTTTTCTGGCATCGCTTTGTTGATTACGAACAATACAATCTGTGATAATCCTGAATTGCTGTTTTCAGTTTCAGTCTTGTTAAACGCCAGTCGCTCCTCAGTTGCAGAGTTACTTGTATAAATGATGGTGGAAATCTAGTATTTCACATTTCCAGTTAATAAGACAATGGAGTTTGAACAATGAAATGTAAAAACATAGAACTTATATTGTTTCACTAAGATAGTACTCTATCTGCCTTCACTCTGGGTAACACACAGCCAAACCAAAGGCAGAAACCATCAACATACCTTTACATTCACAAACACCTGAATAACGGAATCAGCGTTACAGCCTTCACCACACTCGGCTCAGTGAAGAAATGGCTTTAGAGTCAGGACGCTGGGAGTATATAGGCCTCCCAGTCTCTTTCAACGAGATCTTTCCAGAAACTCCCTTTTGGCTATTGCCATGCCTGAGTCGCAATGGAACCATTAGAAGCGTCTAATGAGGTCAGATCCGGCTTCGCCGGGCTGCTATAATTGTCTCCAAACCTCGAGCTGACGTTCTTTCCCACACGGCCCGACAAAGAACGGGGCCTACCGTCATGCAAGTGGCTGGATCTTGAAGGGTGCAGGGGACATCAAGACAGACCCATCAGACCCCGTATCTAAGGCGAATTTTGGCATGTATCAACTCCGTCGCCAACAACTTCCACCTGGGAAACTTCTCTACAGGCTCAAACCCTCCTCAGCAAAGACACCAACTACAGAGTCAAAGACCCCCAAGACTGTCTTCTTGGCCTCAAATTAGTCTTCCAGACCGATCCATCCAGACCAGCATCGTCAAAGGGAGGCTCAAGCCGTCCTCAGCAAAGGCAACACCAATTACGGTGTCGTAGAAGTCCAATGGCTGACTCCCCAGCCTCTAATTATCCTTCTAAACCAGTCTGCGTAGACAGCCGTAGCCAGCATGTCTGCCAAGTGACCACAGTCTCCAGACATCTTAACTGACATTCCAAACTACCAGCTAAGCTACCCCTCACTGCGATTCCATCCCACGTTTGGGGGATTATAACCCCTGCAAACTCTCTGCTCTCAAAAGCTGGGCAGAATCACGCCCTTTACATTAAGGATATACATTATGTGTTATTAGCTAACAAGTGACACATATGGTAATGCTATATACCAATTGACGAAATTATGTTAAGTTTTTGGACCTTATGACGACAGCAGCAGATCTTAACCAACTTGCAAAATCACACTTTAAAGACTTCACAGTCAACTGTGTATAAACTAGCCCCATATCAGCGACTGCAAAAGGAGACCATTAAACATTTCCTTCATAACAATTTGTCATGATTTCATAAGCTCCTTAAGTATCCCAGCTAATGACGTAATTAAAAAAATGAGCTTCATATTCTTAAAATTAATATATCTCAGCTGACACAAATGCAGAGTTTCATAGCTTTTTTTCTGTCTGACAAAATGGCTTTTAAACTCAGCATCCATGCCACGACATTGAACCATTACCACTTTCCAACAAGACTGATTTTTACCTTTCACCACGTCAGACCATCGATTCCACTAGTGAGCTGACGCTGAAGATATTTGTTTCCATCAGACGGCCCATTGGAGGGTGGTGAGCTGGCAGGTGTAAATGGCCTGAAAGCTGCTTCCATCCACCAGTCACATCGATCCTGAGCCCGCCCAGCCTCTCTTGGAGACAACCTGTCAATTACCTTCTGCCTGTCTGCTCCTCTCTCCACCTCCTGCCAGGCAGGGGAGTGAAGTGAGCTGTCTCCTAAATTGTCTCCCTTCCAGATCTTAAGAACCGTAGTGGATTCGGTTATGAGACACTTTTCAGTTTATTTTGCCCAGTAGTTGACATTACTGATAGCAAACCAAATGGGTATAGACACGGCTTGCGATCATTGCACGGTATGAATAACTAAAAAGGAAGCCAGTGTATCCTAACACACAAGGAACTGATTTTGTCTGAACAGCTGTGGTGACCAACACACGATGTGTGATACAGGCTGAACTACCTCGAGACTGCAACCTGACACGATTTAAAGACATAAACTGAGAAATTTCACCATGGTGTGGATTTCAAATAATAAGATTAGAGGAGAAGACGAAATTCTGTATATTTACTGTGTTCCTTCAAATTCTAGCATTAACATGTTGACAAGGTAAGAGGTAGTTCAAATGGTAAGACATAGAATGTGAGGTATTATTTGCTGTGATAGTCTCTGTTGAATTGAATGGTAAATTACTGCTAACATAAGCAGATTGAGAAATATTAAAGGAAACGACATATGGGAATGAATAGATAGACTTGGTCAGGAAAGCCTAAGAGTGGGATGGTATTCCAATCTAAAGATGTGTCATCAACATGTGGTAGAATATAACAAGAACATCGTGAATGGAAACTTGAATCACTGAGCATTTGTTTTAGTGTTTAAAACCAACAGGCAGCACATTTTCCGATCGTTTAATCAAAGTGGAATAAATGTTTAACACCTCATGCAGCGATGTTGAACATTTACTACCAACCATCAAGAATCATTTATACACGTCACCACTTCACATCATAGATTCCACTAGCTGACGTGGAAGATATCTGTTTCCATCGAACGACTCATTGGAGGATGGTGAGCTGACAGGTGTAAATGGCCTGAAAGCTGCTTCCAGCCACCATTCATATCGATCCTGAGCCCGCCCAGCTTCTCTTGGAGACAACTTGTCAATCAGCTTCTGCCTGTCTGCTCCTCTTGGCCCGTCCCACCAGGCAGGGGAGAGAAATGCGCTACCTTCTTGATTATCCCCCTTCCACAAATCTGGAGAACTTGATGGTAATGTGACAGTTTGCATCTTTTTTTTTCTCTCCAACGATTGATATCTTTGACTAAGACTCTTTATAAATCCATGTCTTCACATCGTTTTTAATTATGGCGTGGAATGAATTACGAAAGAAAGCTGAGATATATCTCAACAGATGAAGCAGGCAGTGACTGTTGTGTGTGAAAACTTGGAGTGATGGATAAGATAGGATCTTGTAAAGGGGCTGAATTTCAGTTGAAGCTGTGCTTTTATCCAGCATTATGAAATAAAGTTGAGAAAAATCTTCGAACATGTAGAACTGACTGTTCTCTGTGATGTTACGATAAGACATACTGAGATCAGAATTCATCATATAAATGGGTCGAGAATAGAGAATAATAACCAGAGGCTGTAGAATAGATAACAATGGACTCCCAACTGTAAGATCAGAGGAGGTTGTGCATCACAATTGTTTAGGCTTCTTCAGATTTTTAATTGTAAAGTCCAGGTAGAAAAAGCAGGCTACAAACTAAGATTATAGGAGAAAATAAGATTGGTTATTATGATTGTTTTTATTGAATTTGAAGTGTCAAGTACCAACCTGAACGGAAATTCGTTTCACCGAGAACAAATCTTTAATTTAATACCTTCACCGATACTTCCCCTCAAGCAAAGTGGTATATAATACGAAGTACACTGACGTTGAACATTTGTTGTCTAACATCAAGTCATTTTCCCACTTCACTTCTTCAAACCATCGATTCTACCGGTGGACGTTAAGGATAGTTGTTACCATCAAACGACCAGTTAGAAGGTGGTGAGCTGACAGGTGTAAATGGCCTGAAAGCTGCCTCCAGCCGCCAGTCACATCGATCCTGAACCCGCCCAGCCTCTCCTGGAGACAACTTGTCAATCAGCCTCTGCCTGTCTGTTCCTCCGGCCATTTCCTGCCGTGCAGGGGAGAGAAGTGTGCTGCCGCCTTAATTGTCTTCCTTCCAGATTTGGAGAATCGTGATGGAGTCCCTTATTTGACATTTTGAAGCTTGCTATTTTTTTTTTTTTTTTTGGTCTGAAGTTGGCATTATTGATTTAAACATTAAATAAAAACGCGTGTTCAAGCTGTTTGTGATCATGGCTTGGCATTAAATGTGAAAGGGAGCCTAGATGTCTTAACAGATAAGGAAAGACTTTTGTTTGCATAGCTGTTGTGACTGATAAGACACGACCTTGTATCACGAGTTGAAGTAGTAATATAACATGAATTATGAAAGGAAATTGCGAAATTCAATCAGGTATACAGAGCTGACCGTTGTCTGTACTGACAAGACAGACTGAGATTAGACATTGTACTATAAATGAACTAAAAATAGAAACCAATAACCAGAAGTTATAGAATAGGCCCTGGCAGATTCCAATTTGTAAGATCACTGGAACAGATGAATTATCATCATCACATTGATTTCTTTCGAATTTCGACAAAAAATGTCGGCAAGGTAAAAGCAAGCTCCGAACGTCAAAATCAAAGGAAGAAATGAGATACCTTTCATTGTAATGGTTTATGTTAACATTTAGTGTTAAATACTACCACCAAGATAAATTCAGAAATACTGAAGAAGTGAGAATGAATCGACTGACTCTGTCCTAAGAAACTAGGAATTGTATTACAATGAGAAAAAGTTATATTAAAGTGTTGTAATTGCGTGCAACAGATCTGTTCTGTTCAGGAAAAGACAAGGAAAGATAATGCCTGCCGTTCCACGGCAAACACTTACCTTTTCTCAGTTCATGGTTTAAGCAAATAACTTAAAGGGACATATGTTTGATTTGAAAGGCATGACAAATTGATGATTTTATGCATTACATTAGCATTGATTTACACCCCTGTCTTGGCATTTTCTCTCTCTGATCGCAGTGTTGAGTTGACCAATGGGGCAACATTGCTCTGGGAGTATTCACCAGCAGCATCTGTTCCATAAAAACTTTGGGGTCACTCTGTCTGAACACGATCTCTAATACAATTTACCTCCCTTGCCTATTTCCAAACATCGTCTATTAGACCATCACAAATGGAAATGTGGAAATATATTCACTGAGCATTTATGTGCTTGTAACACTCACTTTTCTGGACCTTTTCTATCTACGCAAATGGAATAAAGCCTTAACATGTAAAACAATGACGTTGAACATTCACCACCAAATATCAAGAATTATTTTTGCATTTCGCCACTTCATACCATCGATTCCACTGACTGACGTTGGGGATATTTGTTTCCATCAGACGGCCCGATGGAGGGTGGTGAGCTGACAGGTGTTAATGGCCTGAAAGCTGCTTCCAGCCACCATTCACATCGATTCCACCCGTCCTTCCTCGCAGGCAACTTGTCACTTGGCTTCTGCCTGTCTGCTCCTCTCGCCACGCATACCAGGCAGGGGAGAGAAGCAGGCTGCCATCTTAATTGTCTCCCTTTCAGACCTTGAGAACCTTGGTGGAGTGGGTTTTGGCACATTTTGCAGCTTGTTTTCTTTTCCACTGTGGCTGACATTATCAAGACATCTAATCACAATAAAATTGTGTTCACACCGTTTGTGATCTTTGCATGAAAATAATTACAGAAGGAAGGAAAGTATCCTGACAGATACGGAACTGTTGTCTGCAAACCTTTTGTGACTAATGAGAAAATATTTTGTTCATGGAATGTTCTTCCCTGAGACTGTAATATGATATGAATCATGAAAGAAAGTTGAAAAATAATATCAGACATGCAGATCTGATACTTGTCTGTGACGGCATGACAAACCAGATGACAGATGGAGATTAGACATTATCTCAAAAATGGATGGAGGATAGAGAATTACCAGAGGCTGTGGAACAGCAGACTCCACATTGAAAATTTGTAGGAAGAGACATCCTCTATTGCAGCTGGTTCTGTCGAATTCAACAATAAGTGTAACCACAGTAAAAAAAAAAAAAAAAAAAAGCACACCAGGTTAGATAAGTTTCAGATCGTAAATTTATTCCTACGGTGGCTATCAAAATGTTAACCATTAAACACAGCCAAGACGAAACAAAGTCAGATATGTAAAAAGTAATTTGAACTCAAGATGTGAGAGTGAACTGACTATCCTCAAAAAAGGCTGATAGCGCTGTTCCAGCGGAAAGAAGTGATATCTTGTTGAGTGCACTAGGTAACTGTGAATGGATTCTTTTCCTGAGAGCTTGGATATTAAACCTTTTCTAATCTTTACTCTCTAGCAACTGTTGTCGCTATTACTACCACGACATCTACGATTCTCACGACGACAACGACGACGAGGACGACTATAACCGTAACCATTATTACATCGTGATCATCACCATTATTGCATGGTATAAACAAAGTCTTGATGGCAAATATATCTCTAAACAAAGGACAGATGTAACATTTAAAAAAAAGTAACGTGATTGTGAAGGGATCACTGACAACAAATCAGGGTAGCAGAGGTTTATAAACATTGAAGAGTTGCAAGCGTTGGTGACGTTATTAAGAGAGAGAGAGAGAGAGAAAAGAGAGAGAGAGAGAGAGAGAGAGAGAGAGAGAGAGAGAGAGAGACGCAAAGCCATGTTGGTTACCACAATCTTTACTGCTAAACTACTTGTGAGGGCATTCATTTTCTTAGAAGGGAACTGGATGGGGTAGGGGTGGGGGAGAGGGGGGTAGATGAGTATATGGGAATAATAAGATACAGTGATGGGAAGAATGTGGAGAAATACAATCTAATCATGAGTATATTGAACCTGTTCAGACTCTTGCAGACCGCCAGGAACCTTGTAACCTGCTTTTCATGACATCTAGAGGCCAGTCGCGTTGCACCAATATCTGGGAAGTGGAGAGAGAGGATATCCCAGCGTAAAAGAGTAGCAGCAATCCATCGACAATGGGCCAGTCGCACAAGCAATGGCCGACTTTCTGACCTTTGGGTGTCTGGACAATGGCTGGCACAAATGAGGGCCAGTGGAACGGCAGATTGATGGATCAGCTAGCTGTAAAAAGCTTCTCATGTGACCTGAATGTGTCGAATAGTCCCCGCTGCTTCTGTCTCTGTCTCTGTCTCTGCCCATCTCTGTCTCTCCGTCTCTGTCTCTGCCCATCTCTGTCTCTGTCTGTGTGTCTGCCCATCTCTGTCTCTCTGTCTGTGTGTCTGCCCATCTCTGTCTCTGTCTGTGTGTCTGTCCATCTCTGTCTGTGTGTCTGCCCATCTCTGTCTCTGTCTGTGTGTCTGTCCATCTCTGTCTCTGTCTCTGCCCTTATCTGTCTCTGTCTGTGTGTCTGCCCATCTCTGTCTCTGTCTGTGTGTCTGCCCATTTCTGTCTCTGTCTGTGTGTCTGCCCATCTCTCTCTCTGTCTGCGTGTCTTCCCATCTGTGTCTCTGTCTGTGTGTCTGCCTATCTCTGTCTCTGTCTGTGTGTCTTCCCATCACCTCTCTTTCTTTTTACAGTTTGCTTTGTCTGTTGCACTGTGGATATGCTCAAGTGCACATCAATGTGTGAGTGAGTGAGTGAGTGAGTGAGTGAGTGAGTGTGTGTGTGTGTGTGTGTGTGTGTGTGTGTGTGTGTGTGGTGTGTGTGTGCGTGTGCGTGCGTGTGTGTGTGCATATGGTGTGCTTTCGCACACACACACACACACACACACACACGTGTGTGTGTGTGTGTGTGTGTGTGTGTGTGTGTGTGTGTGTGTGTGTGTGTGTGTGTGTGTGATGACTGTCTAAGACCATGTTAAAACTTTTCTCTCCATCAAAAGACTTTTTGTGCGTGTGCATTTTTTCCCCGACACAACTGTAACACTCGGCGGTCTTTCCCTCATGCCATGTGGTTTTCCGCCCATCCTTATCCTTCCCCGTCCGTCCTCGTACCCTGTCAGCGTTGTCCAGAAAGCTGCCCTTCGTGTCCAATAATTCGCCCCATAGGTGCAACAGAGACAAGGATGGACCATTCATGTCAAAGGCCACAAATAATGCTGCAGTCAGGTTACCTCCCCTCCTGCTATACGATATGGAGGCGCTTTGACCGTGGAGGCCTGTTACCGCACAAAATGTCACCACCGCACAAAATATCACAATGACATTTTGTGCAGTTTTTTCACTGCACAAATTGTCACAACTGCGAATTGTGACATCTTGTGCAGTCTTTCGCTGCACAAAATGTCACAACTGCCACAAAATGTCACAATTGTGACATTTTGTGCAGTGGTGACATTTGGTGCCGTAACAGAGGCCCACGACAGTGGGAGGGGAGGGGAGGGGGAGGGAGGGGGAGGAATGAGGTTCATGACTAATATCTCTGCGTTTGAAGCGTAGAGATAACAAGTGGTCCTCTCTTCTTCAGGACCGGATATATGTGTGGTGTGATACCGAATGTGTGTATGTGTGTTAGATGAATGGGTAGTGGGTTGACTTCAACTACCTGCCGCTGATATGCCCACACATGAGACATTATGCATGCACGGGGCTGCAAGTGTACACGCAGTTTGTGTGCATGGGGATTGAGGGTAGACGGTGGATGGAGCATGCACATATATGTGGGTGCCTGCCCGCTCCCATGGGCGCGTGCGTGCTCATGTGTGTGTGTGTGTGTGTGTGTGTGTGTGTGTGTGTGTGTGTGTGTGTGTGTGTGTGTGTGTGTGAGTGTGTGTGTATGAATCTTTCTCTTCTCTCTTTTTCAATATTCTATCTTACATTCCCTTCCTCTATCACCCTTCTCCTCCACCACTGCCCCCCCCCCTCCCCCATCGTCCCCTCTCTGTCTCTCTCTGTCTCTCTCTCTCTCTCTCTCTCTCTCTCTCTCTCTCTCACATTGACTTTGTCTAACAGACACTTTTGGACCGAAGTTTGTTTCTTAGGTAAACAACAAGTTTAACTCCACAATTTGCATATCTTTGTTTGAGTTAAAACAATTGTTTACACTACCACTGCTCTTCACAAGCTTAAAATGCTGGACTCCTACGTCACATCCTTTCACACACACCCCTCCCCCACCTCTCCACAGTTCATATCCACCCAATGCCTGCCTCCATCATATCCCACCAGTGTTGTTCACCAGTCAGGCCGCTGTTTGCTCGACTGGTGTTGAAAGTGTACGCTTCATTTCACAGGCCAGAAATCACGGTGTAATCAGGCTTAGCCCCCCTTTCTGAGGAACGACATGGAAGCACTTCGATCAGCAAAACCAGGACAGCAGGAAATGGTAAATGTCCGCGTGTTTGCAGGCTAGAGAGATAAAAAAAGTGGAAGTGTTCCAAGTCATTTGGGAGGGATGGATGGTAATGGGTTGGCGTGATATCAATGCGGACATGTGGGAGCTTGTGTGTGCTCGTATGTGTGTGTGTGTGTTGTGTGTGTGTGTGTGTGTGTGTGTGTGGTGTGTGTGGTCGCGCGCGCGCGAGTGTGTGTGTTGTGTGTGTGCATGCGTGCATGTGCGTGCGCATGCGTGCATGTGCGTGCGCATGCGTGCATGTGCGTGCGCATGCGTATATATGTGTGTATTGTGCATGAAGGTGTGTATGTCTGGTATATATGTGTGTGTGTGTGTGTGTGTGTGTGTGTGTGTGTGTGTGTGTGTGTGTGGGGTGTGTGAGAGAAGAGAGAGAGAGAGGAGAGAGAGAGAGAGAGAGAAACCCAAAGGAAATACGCCAGACAGATACTCACCCAGACACCAACAAATGGAAGCCCAAGTGCAGACACCTTGCTTCCTCTATTTTCCCAAGCACCAAGAAAGGAAAGAAAAACACATGCCCACTTGAGAAGTGGCCATGACGGATGGAGAGACGGAGGGAAGGCGTCGGAAACAATGGCCTACAAATTACTTTGGGTGTCAGTGCAGTAACCCAGACTTCAGGGGAAAGGAAGACAAAGCTGTGGGCCTTGCACACCGCCTCGTAAACCTCCCAGACGTCATCACAACATGCGTAAGCCATTTCTCTCTCTCACTCCTCTGTCTGTCTGCCTCTTTCACTGTCCCTCTCTCTCTGTGGATGCATACGTGTGTGTGGTGTGTGTGTGTGTGTGTGTGTGTGTGTGTGTGTGTGTGTGTGTGTGTGGCGTGGGGGCGTGCGTGCGTGCGTGCGTGTGTGTGTGTGTGTGTGTGTGTGTGTTGTGGTGTGGTGTGTGTGCGTGTGCGTGTGTGTGTGAAGTGGTGTGTGGAAGTGTGTGTGTGGGGTGGGTGTGTGTCCCCGTTCGAAAACCACCTGAAGCATTGTCTAAACTTTCATCATTACTTTTTCTGTTTGCCCACTCTTTTCCCACCTTAAATTGTCTTTCTTGTGGTCTAAGACAGTACCTTTCAAATTTGGGTACCAAATGCTGTAACGCTGGGAACTCATGCATTACATGGTTATGATATTTGAAGTTATTTCTCTCTCTCTCTCTCTCTCTCTCTCTCTCTCTCTCTCTCTCTCTCTCTCTCTCTCTGTGCTTATTCCACTTCTCTCTTTGCGTCCATCTACCTTTCGATTGTTGAGTCGTAACCTGAAAGCTGTCTTGGTTACAGTCAGAATATCTTCTGAAATATTTACAGAGAAAAATGTTATAATTTGGAACTGATTAAATTGTTAGAACTGATAAGACTTTTAATATCCTGATCTTCTTGGTCACGTTTACTACTTATGAAAGTAGCATATCTTTACCATTGTTACCGTCCTTTGAAGATATTTTGAGGTCAAGTTGAAGCATTCAAGAATTCAATGGAAAAAATGACACTGAGGAAAATCAATGTAAACATACCTAGAAACTCATTCGTTCCTGAAGGCAAGGTCAGTTTCTATCCCACAAGGGTTCAGTTGAATGACCTTCATATTCGTGTTGTATGCTATACACATTAAATATCGTATCTGAACAGTATGAAAAGCACGCAGAGCATTTCTCCCACTCATATTACTCAATAAAATATTAAGAAGAAATAAGAACTGTCCAGATCATTGCAGTTTTTAGTAATAATCATGAACACAAAAAATGTCT
>CM065746.1:19523020-19528020 GCA_033310375.1 Conus canariensis
CTGTCTCTCTTCTCTGTCCATCTTTGTATATGTGCCTGTGTGTGTGTGTGTGTGTGTGTGTGTGTGTGTGTGTGTGGTGTGTGTGTGTGTGTGTGTGTGTGAGTGTTGTGTTGTGTGTGTGTTGTGTGGTGTGTGTGTGTAGTGTGTGTGTGCGTGTGCGTGTGTGTGTGTGCGCGCGCGCGTTTGTCTGTAATACAGCCTTCTTAGCAATTCCAAAATGTAAATCATTGATGAAAGAGGCGATTTCTTTCTGTCAATTCTTATCCTGCTGCGTTAAATCTTTCTCATTCTCTGTCTCTGTCCGTCTGTACCTCTGTCTCTCTGTCTCTGTTCTCTCTGACACGCTGTCTCTATCTCTCTCTGTCTCTGTGTTTCTGTCTCTGCCCACCCCAGCCCACCCTACCCTGTGTGGTGTGGTGTGTGTGTGTGTGTGTGTGTGTGTGTGTGTGTGTGTGTGTGCGTGGTGGTCGTGCGTGTGTGTGTGTGTGTGTGTGTGGTGTGGGTGTGTGTGTGTTGTGTGAGCGTTGTGTGTGATGGGGTGGGTGTGTGTGAACGTGCTCCCTGACGGTACGAATCAGGCAATGAAGGCTTGAAGGTGACATGAAAGGTCTGTTTTCAGAAGACAACAACGACCCCCACATGTTGTCAGTGAATTGTGTTATATTGATACTATATTGCCCTGGCTTTTCGTCCTTTTCTCTCTCTCCCTCTTCTCTCTCTCTCCCCCCCCTCCCCCCCCCCCCCCCACCTTATTTTTTCTTTCACCATTTTTTTAATCTTTGTAAGTCATTAATGTGATTACAGAGGAATTATTAGCCTGTACTTGTTTTCCCCACTACAAACTTATTCAACACACACACACACACACACACACACACACACACACACACACACCACACACGCACGCACGCATGCACGCACGCACGCACGCACGCACGCACGCACGCACGCAGCAGCACGCACGCGCGCGCCACACACACACACACACACACACACACACACACACACACACACACCCCTGTCAAAACACATTCTCTGTTCTCAGAAAGTGCGAGCTTCAAAGATCAGAGTTCCGCCAGGTCCACACTCCTGAGCCCCATCACCTCCCAGCCCACCCCCCACCCCACAGCCCCATAGACTGGTCCGACACCCGTCTTCTTCCTTCCCTGCGACTCCTGTCCATCAGAGCGGTGACATCAAAGGTAGGGGCCACGCAGTGAGGGTGAAAGCAATTTGCCGCTGGTCTCTCTGGTTCGCTGGCCAAAAAAGTGCCTGCATTTTCACTCCCTCTGCAATCTGTTTCGCAAATCTCACTGGTCTGGGTAAGGTCCCCCCTTGGCCTTTCTCTCTCTCTCTCTCTCTCTCTCTCTCTCTCTCTCTCTCTCTCTCCCAATATCCCCCGCGTCTTCTCTCTAGTTCAGCCCTGCTTGTTCTCCCCCTTCTTTTTATGTCGTATCTTATTCAGTTTTGAATTCCTTTTATTTTAGTGCGTTTCTCTATGGGTATTAAGGTGACTGTTTGTCTGCTTGTTCTTGTATCAAACAAAAACAGACTGAATATTCGTTGGGTGTCTTTTTTTTCCTCTAGAGATTCTTAAAGGCTTTAGATCAGTCTCTTTGCGTTCATACCTTGTCACCCACCCCTGCATAATCCTCAACATTTATCCCCCCCCCCCCCCAGACACACACATGCGCGCAAACACACAAACACATACTTACCCACACACACACACACACACACACACACACACACACACACACACACACACACACACACACACACACACACACAAAACACTCACTCGCACATGCACGAGACAACGTCACATTTCCACAGACGTCTCATTGAATCGATCCATGAAAGTATTAAGGACTTGAGTTGACCACCCCCACACCCCTGCTGTCCTTCATCTCCATCCACACCAAACTGACCCTGTCTGACAGCACTGAGTCTACCCTCTCCCATCTTTCCCCTCCCACTATCCACAGAGCAGTGACATCAAAGAAAGGACCAAGCAGAAGGCTAAAAGCAATTTACCACGATTCTCTCCTGTTTGCTGCCAAAGAAGTGCCTTCATTTTCACTTCTGCAATCTGCTCCACGGGTCTGGCTGTGAGGTTTCCACTGCTCCTCCTCCCTCACCCTACAACGTTTCCCAGTATCTTCAACTGTTTTCTAAACCATCATTTACATAAGAATCTAACAATTGGTTTGCTGAGTGAATGCTTTCCTGAAAATCATTACTGTTAAACTCATTCTTATCTATATTAACTGTAACAGGCAGGGAACAGAAAACAAAGAAGCAAATCCTAAAATATCTTTGAAAACGAAGTTACATCTGAGTTGACTTTTCTTCTCCCCTGGCCTGCCATACAGAGGAGATCTGAAAAGCAAAAAGGACAAGTGGCCAGCCCTACGTTAAACATTTACATGAGTAAGAAGGA
This sequence comes from Conus canariensis, assembly GCA_033310375.1. Lineage (NCBI taxonomy): Eukaryota > Metazoa > Mollusca > Gastropoda > Neogastropoda > Conidae > Conus > Conus canariensis. The sequence continues at coordinate 19,525,464 of CM065746.1, forward strand.
GGGGTAGTTCTGGTGATTTCCAATTGAGTTCTGCTGTGAACTCAAGCCTGCTCACCCTAGTTGTAAGAATAGACTCGCCCAAATCCATTCTAGCTGAGTCTAAACAGGAAGTTGGCACATGAGGGTAGTTTGTTACCTTGAAGGCATTGCATCATGTGTCTTGCGAAATTGCCTGTTTGGACTATGTTTGGTTGGGGGTAAAAAATGGCATGGATATCTCCCTTTGACAATGGAAATTGGTGATCTGTTCATCGTGGTGAAATTGAAACACAGGATAGCTTGACCTACCACTGCCACTGCCACTGCCATTAATACTGCCACCGCCACTGCTACTGCCACCGCCATTAATACTGCCACTGCGGCCCTGCTGCCCAGGGAGATCAGACGTGGACCGGCAGTTGGTGGTCTGTCTACATGTGTGCTGTAGATCTGGACTTACGAATTGTCAACATTCCAGATGTAGTGTCCCTACCGACTTAGTTTTCCTATTTAATGCCATTCCCAATTTCCCAAGAATTAGGTCAACGTTTCAGATGTATCCAAATTTCCTCCTGATGTAGTTTTCACATAGTGCTATGCCCATTTTCCTTTGGTGGGAAAAGATCACTACAAGTGTTTCAGCTGAATTACCTTTCCTTTCTGGATAACAACAGACTGAGAGAGGTGTCCAAGCGTATACACTCGTATGTGTATAGCGGGTATGTAAATGCTCGGTAGAAATCAACTTTGCTTAGTGTGTAATCAACAAGGGGACCTTCAGAGATCCTGCTCTGAAATCACAGGCTGGGCGTAAAATCAAGGCTAAAAGTGAGGAGATGTACAAGACTGGGGAGAACAAGGGGTTCTTCATGAAACTGCGATTCTAAATGTGCCCATCTGTAAATGTGTGTGTGTGTGTGTGTGTGTGTTGTGTGTGTGTGTGTGTGTGTGTGTGTGTGTGCCGCGCGCGCGTGCGCGTGCGCGCGTGTGTGGATAAACAGACTATGTATATGTTGATCACACACACACACACACCACACAACACACACACACACACACGCACACACACACACACACACACACACACACGCGCGCGCGCGCGCGCGCGCACGCACACACATAAGAAACTACAATCTTTCAAAATGCATTTCACTGTTCCAGAATCAGGCTGTAGCTTCAAAGATCTTAGGTCTACATTCTTGCTTCCCTTCAAACTCCACCATGCCAGTCCAACAACCCCACACAGCAGTTTGACACCCTTCCCCTTCTTCCCTCTGGTCCGCGTCCATCAGAGCAGCGACAGAAAAGAGAGGAATCAAGCAGTGAGGGTGAAAGCAATTTGCCGCCAGTTTCTCTTGTGTGATGGCCTTCTCTTTCACACTTGCAGTCTACTCCACAAAAAGTCTCCACAGACCTTACTGAGGTTTCCTGATCTTCTCGTATTACGTCCAGCAAAAACAAAACAAAACAAAACAAAACAAAACAAAACACACACACACAGAAAAACAAAAACAAAAAACACCAATTTCTGAATTATTTTTTCCGTCCTCTTTATACTGATTGACTCGGTATTTGAGCCCTTTTTTTTTTTTAGTCTATCTGTCTGTATAAAAGTTGATATTTTGCCTGCTTGTATCTGTGTAAGAATACAAAATGATTGAATGAGAACTTATTTTTCTGGCAATGTCTTCAGCCTTTGAGTCCATCTCTCTTTTTTTACCTTCTCCCACTCCCCACACTCCACCCCAAACACACATGCACATACACCCAAGTCTTCAATATCTTTCCCCCACCTATTTAAAGAAACGGACTTATCCCCCCCCCCCCCTCTCTCTCTCTCTCTCTCTGACCAGCGCGTTGGGCTAATGCGTAGGTCAGACATCTGCTAAGTCGTAGCCAAGAGACCCTCTTAGTAAATTCTCTCATCTTAGTTGTTGATTCATTTATCCATCAGCTTAAAATCATGCGCAGTTTGGTCTCAAAACTTAGCGGACGTGGTGTTGCGTATATGGACTAGTCCGCACGCAATGACGCCTCCTTGATGGAACTCTCTCTCTCTCTCTCTCTCTCTCTCTCTCTCTCTCTCTCTCTCTCTCTCTCTCTCTCTCTCAACGACAACAGCCAAACAAACTTAGTATCATATGAAGTATCACTGAAGTTTCCCTTCTCAATGTGTCTCTAATTTATTGCTAGAATCAGTTTTCTTCAGATTTATGAGATGAATGGAATGTGCTTATTGCCATTAGGGTTGGGTCAGTCACAAACATTCAAACAACTACCATACTGCTTTAGTTGCAAAGTGAGACGACTGCAGGCGGAAATCTAAATCTTAAATAAATGTTAGCGGACCGCCAAGACAAACGTGGACAAACGAGTCACAAGACAAAACACGACGCGTTTCGACCTCTTAGGTCTTCTTCAGGCAAGACACAAACAAATAGTACGAAGAAAATGAACGAATTTGTCACTTAGCATTCGTCAGCGCAAATTTGTCATTTAGCTTTCTTTCTTCTTCATAACCTTCGTTAAACAAAATTCATACCTCTGTTGAAAGAACGATCGTTACTCTTATCAAACA
>CM065746.1:19533020-19538020 GCA_033310375.1 Conus canariensis
TTCACGGTTAACTATGTCTAAGCCAGCCCCATGTAAGCGACTGCAAAAAGACACCATTAAACACTTACCATATAACAATTGCGCATGATTTCCTCAGCTCCTTAGGCATTTAAGCCAATGACGTGATGGAAACATTCCACATGCTTAAATATCTTCTCAGTTGACACACATGCAGAGATTCATACCTTTCTCTGTCTAACAAAAAAGGTTTTAAACCTCAGCACCCAATACCATGACATTCAACCATTAACTCTTTCCATCGAAACTTATTTTTACGTTTCACCACGTCAACCATCGATTCCAATAGCTGACGTTGAAGATATTTGTCTCCATCGAACGGCCCTTGGAGGGTGGTGAGCTGACAGGTGTAAATGGCCTGAAAGCTGCTTCCATCCACCAGTCACATCGATCCTGAGCCCGCCCAGCCTCTCTTGGACACAACCTGTCAATCAGCCTCTGCCTGTCTGCTCCTCTCTCCACCTCCTGCCAGGCAGGGGAGAGAAGTGAGCTGTCGCCTAAATTGTCTCCCTTCCAGATCTTGAGAACCGTGGTACATTAAATTACATGACAATTTTCTTTTTTTCCCCCCAGTAGTTGACATCATTGATCCTGACACAGTCAACAATAAATGTCTAGACATTGTTTTGATCATTGCATGGCACGAATAACTAAAACAGAAGCCAGTGTATCCTGACACATAAAGAACTGATTTTGTCTGAAAAACTGTGATGACTAAGACACTATGTGTGATATATGCTGAACCACCTCGAAGCAGCCAGATGATATGGTTTAAGACATAAATTTAGAAATGTTACCGTAATGTGGACAGTAAATCGTATGCCCAGAGGAGAAGACGATATACAATTTATTGTACTGCGATTTTTCACGTTTTTACAGTAAAATGTAAGTAAAGTAACAGCAGGCTTCAAATGGTAAGACATATAAAGACGAGATACCATTTACTGTGAGCGTTTCTGTTGAAAATGAGTAGTAATGTATCACCAGCATGAAGCAGATTAAGAAATACCAAAGAAGACGAGGTATACAAATGAATGGACTCATTTACAACCGGCTAAATGTATTCCATTCTAAAGATGGACATTTTTATTTTGGCAAGTGCAGTAACACCATCGTGAATGGAATTTTGATTCACTAAGCATTTATTTTATTAAACAGTTTAAATCCAGTATGTAGCATCTTTTTCCAGTTTTTACCATCTAGCAAAGTCACATAAATATCACACACTTACTGCAGTGATGTTGAGCATCTACTACCAAACATCAAGAATTATTTTTAAGCCTCACCACTTCATACCATCGATTCCACTGACTGACGTTGGGGATATTTATTTCCATCGAACGGCCCATTGGAGGGTGGTGAGCTGACAGGTGTAAATGGCCTGAAAGCTGCTTCCAGCCACCAGTCACATCGATCCTGAGTCCGCCCAGCCTCTCTTGCAGACAACTTGTCAATCAGCTTCCGCCTGTTTGCTCCTCTCGACCCCCCCCCCCCTCCCCCCACCAGGCAGGAGAGAGAAGTGCTCAACCATCTTAATTATCTCCCTTAGCATATCTCGAGAATCCTGATTATTAACTAATTAGATAACTTATAGATCCATGTATTCAAATTATTTGTGATCACGGTATGAAATGAACTACAAAAGGAAGATGAGATATGTCTTGTAAGTGAAGGACTGTTTATTGTCTGCGATGGTACGAGAAGACGTGTTGTGATTAGACATAATCACAGAAATGGGTCGAGAGAGGGGAATGAAAACCAGAGGCTGTAGAACAGAATGCAATGGATTCCCAATTGTAAGATCAGAGTAGGAGATGCGACACCATTCGTCATGATGTTTTTTTTCTCTGATTTTCAATGGTGAAATGTTGTCAGGAAAAAGTAGGCTCCAAGCTGAGATTAAAGGGAAAACATATCAGTTACTGTGATGGTATTTATAAACTTTGAATGGAAAAATACCCTCAATGTGAAAGAGATTTAGATATGCCAAAAGTCAAGACATGTGAATAAATTGAATGACTGACTTAAAAAAGACCATGAGTGGCATTTCAATCTGAAGAAATGATACCTTAATGTTGTTGTGCGCAATAAAAATAACCAGAACGGGGATTTGTTTCAGGGCATAACTCTCTCATGTAATACTCTCACCAATCTTTTCCTTCAAGCAAAGTGGTATTTAACACCAACCACAATGATGTTGAAGAACGGTCAGTTTCACATTTTGCCATTCCTCACCGTCGATTTTACTGGTAGACGTTGGGGACATCTGTTTCCATCGAACGGCCCATTGCAAGGTGTAAAGCTGACAGGTGTAAATGGCCTGAAAGCGGCTTACAGCCACATCGATCCTAAACCCGCCCAGCCTCTCTTGCAGACAACCTGTCAACTGGCCTCTGCGTGTCTGCACCTCCAGCCATCTCCTACTACGCAAATGGGAGAAGCACGCGGCCGTCTTAATTGTGTTCATTCCAGATTTGGAGAGTTGTGATGGGGTTGCTTAGGTGACATTATGCAGCTTGTTATTTTTTTCCCTTGCAGTTGACTGTTTGCTATTTGCTTGCTTACAGTTGACATTATTGATATAGACATTAACTAAAAACGTGTGTTCATGTCGTTTGTGATCAGAACAAGGCATGGAATACGAAAGGGAGCCAAGATGTCTTAATGGATAAGCAACGGATTTTTGTTTAAGAAGCTGTAGAGACTGATAAGACACGCTCTTTGGCTGCGGCTTGAATTTCCCTCGAGGTTGTAACATGACATGAATAAACATGAATAATTCTATCGGGTACATAGAGCTGACTGTTGTCTGTAATGACATGAGGGGTTAATGTTTAGAAATTATCACATAAATGGACTGATGATAGAGGACACTACTGACGAAGTCGAGAATGAATCGATTGACTCTATCCCGAGAAACTGCATTTCAATCGAAAAGAAGTTACAATGTTGTAGAGTGCAGAAGACATGGGGATGATAATGCCTGTGTTTCCATTACAAATATGGTTACTTTTTCACAGTTTTTGGGTCAAGCAAACAGATTCAGAGGGTCAGATATTTGATTTGAAATGCACGCCAGGATAATGACTGCATGCATCACAGGTGCAGTGATTTACACCCATGGTTTTGGCATTGTGTCTCCCTGACTAACCTGTTAAGTTGACTGATAGGACAAACTGCTTTGAGCATGCTCACCAGCATCATCTGTCCCATGAAAACCACAGGGTCACTCTTCCTGAATGAGAGTTGTAGCACAGATTATCGCCCGTGCATATTTCCGAGCATCGTCTATTATACGTAGCGAGGGGGAATTTGATTCACTGATCATTTGCTTCATTGTAACACTTTCCCCGATCTTTTCTATCTAGCAAAGTGGCATAACAATGACGTTGACCATTTACTACCAAACATCACGAATTACTTTTACGCCTCACCACTTCATACTGTAGATTCCACTGACTGACGTTGGGGATATCTGTTTCTATCAAACGGCCCATTGGAGGGTGGTGAGCTGACAGGTGTAAATGGCCTGAAGGCTGCTTCCAGCCACCATTCACATCGATCCCACCCGTCCTTCCTCGCAGGCAACTCGTCACTTGGCTTCTGCCTGTCTGCTCCCCTCGCTAACTCCTCGTGGGCAGGGGAGAGAAGCGTGCTGCCATCTTAGTTGTCTCCCTTACAGATATGGAGAAGCTTGGTGGAGTCCGTTTTGTCACTTTTAGAAGCTTGTTTTCTCTCCACAGTGGTTGGCCTTACCATTTGAGACATTTCATCCACAAAAAAAAATGCTTTCGCAAAGTATGTGATCAAAATGTGGTATGAATAATGGAAGCAATCCGAGATATCCTAACAGATAAGGTAATGGGTGTTGTCTAGGAAACAGTGGTGACTGTACGATTTTTTTTTTTTTACATAGGCTGAACTTTCAATGAGGCAGTAAGATAGCCTGAATTTTGTAAAAAAAAAAGTTGACAAATTCTTTCAGCTACAAAGATCTGCCTGTTGTCTGTAACAGTGCAACAAAAGAGATCGACATTAACATAATCATAGAAGTGGACTATGGACAGACAACAATAACCAAAGGCTATATAACAGACCATAGTGGACTCCATGGAGGACCTCATAGTGAACCGTACAGTAGATAAACCCTACGTCTGATTGCAGGATCAGACATGTGTTGTAAAGGTTCTAGTCGAATATGAATCGCAAAATATGGCCAGAGAAAGTAAAACAGTTCCACACTGCAAGATCAAAGAAGATACTGCATATTGCTACAGTGGTTATCCAAATATTAACCGTGAAATACAGCCAAGATGAAACAGATTCAGAAATATAAAAGTAATTTGAAATCAAGATGTGACAGTGAACCGACAGATGTCAAAAGAGGTCAATCGTGCTGCTGCAGCGTGAATGAGTGTTATCGTTTTTTTTTTTTTTTTTTTTTAGTTCAATAGGTAATTGATTGTGGATTCTATTCCTGAGGGCTAGGACATAAAATCTTTTCTAATCTTTACAGTGCAGTAACCACTACCGCTTTTACTACTCCCTCGTTTACGATTACGACGACGACAACGATGAGGGCGACGACGATGACGACAATAATGGTGACTATTTTTACATTGTGATCATCACCATCACTGAGAGATATAGCTGAAGTCACAATGGCAGATAAATCACTTAACAAAAAAATAACGCGACGGTGAAGGTATAGTAACAGGGAATCAGGAGGTACACATAACACTGTAAGCTATTTGCTAGTAGATGAAGATTTTACACACGAGTAGGTTAGTGAGCATTGAAGAATTATAAACGATGACGACAAGGCTAGGAGAGAGAGAGAGAGAGAGAGGAGAGAGAGAGAGAGAGAGAGAGAGAGAGAGAGAGAGAGATGTAGCCATGTTTGTTACCGCTGTTATTACTGTTAAACTACTTATGTCGGCGTCTATTTAGTTGTAAGCGATATGACTTGATTTAGACGATAG
>CM065746.1:19548020-19553020 GCA_033310375.1 Conus canariensis
TGTGTGCATCTCTCTCTCTCTCTCTCTCTCTCTCTCTCTCTCTCTCTCTCTCTCTCTCTGTCTCCCTCCCCCCTCTCTCTCTCTCCCTCTCTTTCTCTCTGTCAATAAGTATACAGGCCATATGTCTGTACATAGATGTGCATGCATGCAAGTGCGCGCGCACGGGGGTGCACACACACACACACACACACACACGCGCGCGCGCGCGCGCGCACACAGACAGACAGACAGACAGACACACACACACACACACACACACATACACACACACACGCACACACACACACACACACACACACACACACACACACACCACACACACACACACACACACAGAGCATTTTCAAAGATATTTCTGTCTCATTGAACTGATCATGGAAAGTATAAAGAAACTGAGTTCACCACCCCCACACCCTGCTGTCTGAGAATTCGCCAGCTGACCCCAAGAAACAGTACTGAGTCTCAACCTTGTCCTCAATTCCCCCTTCCCTCCTTCTGCACTGTATCCTCTCGCTCCTCTTTTCTCTTGTGAAATCAAGGCAAGGGGCCTAGCCAGCCACAAGGGCGGAAGCAATGTACCCCCAGTCTCTTTTGTTTGCCTGCAGAACGTGCCCCATCTTCACTCTTCTTTCTGCAGTCCGCTTGTCAGGCCTTCAGGGGTCTCAGCTGGTTTCCCCTTTCATTTTCTCTTCAGTCCTCTCTCTTATACCACCCCTCACCTTCTTCCCTGCAGTTTGTCTGTCTGCCGATCTCTCTCTGTCTGTCTGCCGATCTCTGTCTCTCTGCCGAGCTCTGTCTGTCTGCCGATCTCTCTCTGTCTGTCTGCCGATCTCTCTCTCTCTGTCTGTCTGCCGATCTCTCTCTCTCTGTCTGTCTGCCGATCTCTCTCTGTCTGTCTGCCGATCTCTCTCTCTGTCTGTCTGCCGATCTCTCTCTCTGTCTGTCTGCCGATCTCTCTCTCTCTCTCTCTCTCTTCTCTCTCTTTGTTCTGTTCTTTGTTCCTTCTCCCCATTCTCTACGTTCATATGTTTGCGTGTTTCTGCCTGCACTTAGTATTCAATTTCAATATACATTTTCACCTTTTTGCACTGTCTGTCTATTTCAAAGTGGCATTTGGATACATGTTCTTGCTTACGTCCACCTCCCAACCCCATACAACAGTTTGACACCATTTTTCTTTCTTTTCTATTGCTAGTATCCATTAGAATAGTGTCAACAAAGAGAGCAACCGAACAGTGAGGGCGGAAGCAAACTGCCGCCAGTCTCTCTTGTTTGACAGCTAAAAGTGCCTTCGTTATCACTCCTGCAATCTGCTCCACAAGATTGTTAGGTCTGGCAGTGGTTTTCCTTGGTATTCCTTTCCAATTATCTCCACCCATCTCCTTTTTTAGTTTATCCATGTGTTGTTTCTCCATCGTCTTTATATTGATCTCTCTCTCTGATTTGGGTTATCGCCCGGCTGTTCTGGTAGCTTCCGTTCTGATTGGTTGCATGGGGTATGATTGTCCGTAAAAAGAAGGCCTGGCACCTTTGTCTCTTCTGCGATGTGTGTGGAAACACACACACACACACACACACACACACACACACACACACACACACACACATGCACGCACGCACGCACGCACACACACACGCACGCACGCACGCACGCACACACACACACACACACACACACACACGCAGACACACACACATGCACACGCAGACACACACACACACACACACACACACACACACACACACACACACACACACACACACACACATACACACACTGATACTAGACAGAGTTATGTTCCAAGACACGTAACAGCTCCCTGAATCTATCAAGAAGTAGCATCCCACCCATGATTCAGTTGAACTCCCTCACTACCTCCCTCACTACCTCACACCAACTCTGCTGACCCCCATCTCAAACTGCTTGGCCCCTCCATTTCCTTTCTCTCCCCTGTCCCCAGCACTGTCACAGCGAAGTAAGGGGGGGGGGGGGAGGGGGGGGGGGAAGCATGCAGCGAGGTTGAAAGCAATTTACTGCTAGTCTCTCTCGTTTGCCGGCAAAAGTGCCAGCATTTTCACCTCCGGTGCCATCTGCTCCATAAGTCTGCAACAGAGTCTCCAGAGGTTTTGCTGAGTTTTTGTACGATCGTTCCCTCCTCGTTCACCCCCCCCCCTCTTCCCCCTCCTCCTCCCCCTGTCCTATTCACCACCGAGTACTTCGTTCAGTTTCTTTTTCCGTGTGTCTTTTCTCAGTCAGTTTCTTTGTGTTTCACTCGTTCCCTCTTTCTGCCCTCTCACCTTACTCACCAGCCATGTCCTGCTACAAAACATATGAAAATCTGATACTGTATCATAATGTATTATATCATAAGGTCAGCAGAAATATGCGAGTTTCCCTTGGGGTTTTTCGCACTTTGTCTTCCTGTTGATGCTTTTCTGTTCTCCCTGTCTCACTCTCATCTTAAAAATTGAATTGGAATGTTAATGATAATGATGATGAGGGTGATAGCAACATTAACAACAACAACTATGATAATAACAATAACAAGAATAAGAATAATAACAATGATATTCATATTTTTAAGACAGTAATTGTTATTATTATCATTATTACCATTATTATTATGATGTTGTTGTTGTTCTTCTTCTTCTAACAATACTGATACTATTATTACTACTACTAATATAACAACACTAATAATAATAATGATGATAATGGTGATGATGATGGTGACGATGATTATGATAATTACAATAACAATAATGTTAGCAACAACAACAACAACAACAATATCAATAACTTAGATTGCAATAGCATGTGCCACTGAAGCTTGATGCAGTTTGCTGTCACCTTCCACCGAGTAAAAAAAAACACCCACCCACACCACATCCTCCCCCTTCCCCATGCTGCCCTTTTTCAGCCTCCCTTTCAACACACACTGAGGTTTCCTCATCTCCACCCCCTCGACTAACTCTCCTTCCCAACACACCAAACTTCTGGGGAAATACTGGCCGAAATTGATTGCCACACGTCTGTTTTGAAACTCAGTGTAGAAATGGACCATCGTTCTGGCTGAATGGAAGTGAGTTCCAAACATGTGGTACAGTCCCAAAGTCTTTGTTCTGTATCTCTAAAGTCTTAATAATAATAATGAATACTTATATAGCGCCTATTCTCGGCTAGAGACCAAGCTCTAAGCGCTTTACAATCCACACTCGTTTACACAAAGGGCTGCCTACCTGGGTAGTGCCGACTGAAGAGCTGCCAGCTGGCGCTTCATTCAGTCGTTTCCCGTGTCATCCAGTCAGTATCGTTCAATATCGATCACTCATTTTCCTTACTTCCTTCATTCTTTCCATTTCTCACGCAGGGTGCAAGCGATGTGTAACGTGTATCCATACCAACAACCAAACTGGCCTTCTCTTCCGAAAGTTGGTGATGGGATTTTACGTGTGTGCAAGATGTTATGCGCGCGTTCACACACGGAACTTCGGTTTATAGTCTCATTCGAACGACTGTATGGGAAATGGAGTCAGAGCCAATGTTAAATCCGAAGGAAAATTCCCCCTGTACCGAAACGGCCCGGCGGAGATTCCGAAGTCTTGAGAGTTTGTTATAGATGGTCCAAAGTGAACGGAGAGAATAATGTACTAAACTAGAGGGACGACTACGATGGGGGTAGCCTATGGACATGACGGTACTGACGATCGACATTGTTGTATGGGTACTCAACGTTTCACAGAGAACCAGTGAAGACCATTTAGAAACGATATGTTTTCTTTTTTAACCCCCTTTTTAGTGTGGTTCACGGACCAGTGTTTTGAACTCTGCACACAGTTGACAGTTCTGACGGAAGAGTGATAAGAACTGCACTGCGATAACCTAGCATGAATGTTGTTAGCGTCTGAGAGAAGCTGCCAGACTCATTAGTGCTGAAGAACACCCGCCTTCACACATCGTTTTCCTGACAGACTGTAAATCCACTATCCAGAATTTACAGTCGCCCAGTGAGAAGCTGGAGAGAGAGACAGTGCAACGGCTTAAAGACCTGTCACAAAGAGCGCAGGTGACTGTCCAGTGGATCCCTGCCCACTGCGGCCTGGCAGGACATGAGAAGGCAGACAGGCTTGCCAAATGTGGCAGCAGGCTCAAGCAGACAAACCCGCCCATCTCCTATAGGGAGGCCAAAACTGTCATCAAAAGCCAGTACAAAAGACTCTGGGAAGAAGAACACAGACACCCGCCTGGTGATCAGCTGCCCCAACTACAGCGACACCAACAGACCACAATCTTCAGACTACGAACTGGTCACTGCCGTCTGCGAGTCCATCTCCATCGTATTGGGCTATCGCACACACCTGACTGCCCTTGTGAGACAGGCCCACAACCCCCGAGCACATTCTTCAGTCCTGCCCCCTTTACCAGGATGCACGGATACAGCGCTGGCCACACGGAGCCACGCTTGCGGCAAAGCTTTGGGGCACAATGGAGGATCTGAAGACAACAGCAGCCTTCATCCAACAAACTGGTCTGGAAATAGGAGTCATGATTCTGGAACGCAGAAGAAGAAGAAGAAGAAGTTAGGTAGTAATGGTGTGCATTGATACATCACAGGACAGAAAGAGTTGAGCCGGCTGCAGTACGTGATAGCTGTCGAAAAGGAACGCGACAGGTGATGTTTATGTGCTCTTCAACTGAAAGAGTTGGATCCAAGCAGGTGGTGTTAGGGAACTTAACAAGTCCTTCCATGGTTTTGGAGTGAAGCGAAATAGATTCAGGTAGCACAAGTAATCTACCTTGGTTTTCTTTAATGGAGGATATTTATTTAGTGAAAATGATTTTTGTTTTATAAGATACTTCAATGTACTTGACTGAAACCAAAATGATCTTATTTCATATCAGTTCTTAAGAATGTAGATCAAATAGGACCTGGTGTTTAGATGTGCGTATAGCAGGAGATGGGGAGGAACAGAAACTAACCTAAGTGTGCACATCTCTC
>CM065746.1:19555520-19565520 GCA_033310375.1 Conus canariensis
TGTGTGTGTGTGTGTGTGTGCGTGTGGTGTGTGTGTGTGTGTGTGTGTGTGTGTGGTGTGTGCGTGTGTGTGTGTGTGTGTGTGTGTGTGTGTGTGTGGCGGTGCATGTGTGTGTGTGTGTGTGTGTGTGCGTGTGTGTGTGTGTGTGTGTGTGTGTGTGTGTGTGTGTGTGTGTGTGTGTGTGTGTGTGTGTGATTATAAAGTCACGTGAACGTTGGCATTTTCAAGGTTATTACAAGTACTAGCATAAACAAACTTTTTTTTGCTGTGTTTTCCTTCCTATTCCCTCTGCTCCCCCCGCCCCCCTCCTCCGCGCGTATCTGACGGCAGCCACTACCACACCACTCAGTCCCTCCCCCCCCCTCCCCCATACATAACCACGCCCACTGCAGAACCAGCAGCGGCACTTCGCAGGGAGCAACGAAAGAGGCAGCCTACAAGAGGAGACACTGTCTGTCACCAAGTCGCTTTGGTCGTGATCAGCAACTCTGTTCCTGTCCCGCTAATGCGAACATCAATTACTAAGCCACCTCTACTGACGACTACAATGCTCAGTCATGGAGTCAGCGTGGGTGAGCGTCTCCTTCCAAAAGGCATCAGTACGACCATCCAACGACAACCTTCTAAGCTGCTGATGCTGATGACTTTGATGTGCTCACCATGGACGTGGGCGGAATCAGGAGAGGACATCGATACTGAGGTCACGATGAGAGCAGGGCATGAAGGGGTGCAGAATTCAGTGAGAGCAGTGAGAATCAGGATATGAAGGTAGGCTATGGGGCTCCATTCTGGTCAGAATTATGCTTCCTTTTATATTTTGTCATCAACCACACCCAGACACCTGCGATTTGGTCAAGTAAGTCGAACAACTGTCAAGAACATCAACAAAGCGGATGATACGCGAGTATTTCGTTCCAGATCTCCCATTTTTGCCCACAACACACTCAACTTTGAGAAGAACCTAGCGGAGGGCAAAAGGTCTCGAAAAACAAAACAAAACAAAACTACGACCTGCTCGCCTGCCAATCAGTGACTGCACTACAGTGGCTGATAGCTTAAGCCAGCTTGGCACACTTCAGTGCTGCGAGACTTTTCCAGTCATGACTGGCATGAAGATAGTGCCACTTGGTCAAATGCCTTTGATTATCCTTTTCATCAGCATTATATTCAGTAGTGCGAGACTGACATTTCCACACGTGGTGGAAGGATATATGGGATGAAAAGAAGCACATTGGAATTGTTCGATGTTGTGTTACGCACAGAGCCATTTGTTATACCCATTTTAATCAGCTTTTGCCCGATGGTTGAGACTTATCTACCCATGATATGTAATATAGATATCACACTAACAATTGTGTGTTATTCTTTCCACTGTGGGGACAAAATTATACTCAAACTGACTCCCAAATAGGCCAAAGAAAGACAGAATAGGGAAACAAGGGATAGGTTAGATATCACACTCACATACTGACATGGAGACAGAGAGAGAGAGAGAGAGAGAGAGAGAGAGAGAGAGAGAGAGAGAGAGAGAGAGAGAGAGAGAGAGAGAAGCGGACAGGCAGACAATTAATGAGACAGATAGACTGACGGTCAAAGAACGTTACAGAGACTGAAACAGACACATAAACGCCATGAGCCAGAAGTCATGTTGCCAGCATCAGCCATTCACTGTGACTAATACCATTTGGTGCGGCCCTGATTTCAAATTTATCACTTCCGCAACAGCCAAGCGTGTAACGTGATGTGAAAGAAGGCAGGGGCAGAACTGCATTAATAGTGTGTGTGACTGGAAGGGGGGGGGGGGGGGGGGGGGGCGTTGAAAGAGAAAAGTGTGTGTAGAAGGAGGAGAACTTTCTGACAACAAACTGCTTCATGGTTGGCTGGGTGTGGAAGAGAGAGCTGCTCACAAATGGAAGAAGGTTGTCGTCTAGTCAGGCTTATTTTTCTCCAATGCCCCACTGAAAGTGTTTTCTGCTGCATTTAATCTCTGTTCGTTTGACTGTTTTTCTGTCTGTCCGTCCACCTGTCTGTCTGTCTCTCTGTTCCCTGTTCGCAGTGCTGTGACCATCATTATGGTATGAAATGAGGACAACGGAATTCGATGCAGATCGACCATGCCAGAACAAATTTCACTAACAAGCAATTAAAGAAGCTCAATTTACGCTCATCACTCTTGATAGACCTGACAGCCCATCTGACCTCTGTCCCCAAACTGAATCACGTCACTTCACCCCTTCCTTCCCCCTCCTGATCCTCCACTGGATGGAGAGATAAGGGGATAAGACTGGGCAAAGAGGTCACGTCTACCCTTACTAATCAGGCAGAAGATGGAACAGCATGGAGTGGGGATGAAGGGGAAATATGCTGGACGGTCCATGATGGAAGTTCAAGCAAGATACGTTTCAGCCACAGCCATGTTTTATATGAGTGTGTTGTTGTGTGTGTGTGTGTGTGTTGTGTGTGTGTGTGTGTGTGTGTGTGTGTGTGTGTGTGTGTGTGTGTGTGTGTGAGAGAGAGAGAGAGAGAGAGAGAGAGAGAAGAAATGTTTGATGATTTGGAATCCTACGTGACATTTAACAGGTAGGCTAGATATCTTGCAGGTAGGCTAGATATTCCTTGACATAATTTTAATTCAATATATTTGATGAAGCCACCCACAGTTTACTATGTAAACAATGCAAAAACGACTTAATAGAATTTCTGCTGTGCAAAACTGCGATTGAGATTGAAATTATGAATTCGGAATTATCTCTTTCACACAGGCTCCATTAAAAGGCCATATAAGCGCCACAGACTTTGAAGGCCATTTACGCCTTCATTGTTCGTGTTGTACTTTAAATGCTTCTTTCATTTTATGTATTTTGAACGCTTCTTTTATTCTCATTTTACTTGTCCTACTTTGAAATATTCTTACACCCTCATTGCACTTGTTCGACTTTTATGGCTTCTTACACATGCATTGTACTTCTCATACTCTGAGGGTCCCTTACACATTTAAATGAGTTTTCTTTGTATTTGTCCTGTTTTGAAAGCTTCATATAACTGTAGTATGTTAACATTATCTTGAAGGCTCCTTATACATTCTTTATGCCCGTCCTAGCCAGATTCCCCACTTGTAGTTTGGTCTCTTCTAAGAGTGGACATCCAGCGTTTGACTTCCAGATCGCTCACTTTTTATTCACTCAGAGGCTTGTTTGTTGGCTTGATTGATTGTTTGGCTGAAAAAACAGTTTGTTGGTCCTCCTCATGGTCACTGTGGGCTTTAGTGCTTTCTCTTTCCTTACTTAATCATGATGCTCAACAACAACAACAACAACAACAACAACAACAACAACAACAACACACACACACACACACACACACATATATATATATATATATACACACTTATGCTCACACAAACACACACACAGACAGCACACACACACACACACACACACACACACACACACACACACACACACACACACACACACAGATAGACACACATACATGCACAGACAGTGACAGATGCTCAGATGGAGAGAGACAGAGAGAGTGGCTGTCAAAGACAGAAAGAAATGTCATTTTGCAATGCATCGTAGGAACTATTACACACACACACACACACACACACACACACACACACACACACACACACACACACACAGAGGGGGAGACAGACAGACAGACAGGCAGCAAGGCAGTCAGAGAGACAGACAAACCAACGTTGCAAAGACAGCAACAGAGAGGTAGACGGCAAGAGCCGGAAGTCATGTCGCCAGCGTCAGCCATTCACCGCCACTAACGTCATTTGGTGCGGCCCTGATTTCACATTACCACTTCCGGAATGGGCGGGCGCATGACGTGACGTGAAGGGAAGCCGAGGCAGCGCTGCATGGATAGAATGAGTGCGGGACAGGCAGGAGGGCGAAAGAGGAAAAAACTGTTTGAAAGTCAGGGCCGTTGGACTGGCGAGGTTTTGAGATCAAGGTGCTTTATGTCTGGCTGGGAGTGGTGGAGACAGTGGAGCAAATGGAAAAGGGTTGTTATCCGCTCCCCCTTGCATTTCTCCAGTGCCTCCCTGCATGATATTCTGTTTGTCCATCTGAGTGTGTGGTTGTCTTTGTCTGTCTGTATTCATTTTCATTCCTCATTTCCAGTACTATTGCCATTTAAAAGCCCATTGTGTCGGGAGCTAAATTCGTTTCATGTTATAAGACTAAAACACTTTTTATTTCATTTCTTTTGCTCATGATGCATGATACTTTTTGTTGATGATTAGGTGATTTTATTTATCTGTCTGTTTAATACAGCTGTTTGATATTAAGGCATTAAGTAAACATTTGGGGGAGGGGAGGGGGTGGGCTTGTCAACATCCAAACTTGTCTGTCTGTCTCTTCCTCTCTTGTTATGTGTGCGTAAGTTCATCAAAATGTTTGTCTCTCTTCTTTCTCGTTTCTTTCTGTGTATCCTGCAGACACACATTACTGTGATACGAGCGTGTATGATTTGAATTACATTGTATGTTGCTAAAACCTAGATATGTCATTATCAGATCATTTACAAGGGTGGGCGCTTGCATGTACAACTATTATGTCGATACAATGTTAACAGTGCTGTGTTCGTGATTTTTTATTGTTTGATTGATTTTATTTCGTTTCCATTCTCTGCGCAAAATGTTGTAACACAAAATTGTGAAAAAGCAAAGCAAGATAATTGGTACAGATCAACCAAAGCAGAATAAATGTCATAAAAGCAAGGAAAGAAATTTACTCTCCTCAGTTCTAAGAGACTTGGGCGCCTATCTCATCCTGTTTCCAAACGGAATCAGGTCAATTTACCTCTCTCATGACCCCCACCCCCACCCCCGCCCCTTCTCATCCTTCACTACAGATAGATAAAAGTGAGAGGGGATATAAAGCAAGAGAATGACCACATCTATCCTCCAGAGAGAAGTCAGGGGGGAGGTGTGGAGAGAGAGAGAGAGAGAGAGGAGAGAGAGGAGAGAGAGAGGAGAGAGAGAAGAGAGAGAGAGAGAGAGAGAGAGAGAGAGAGAAGGGTCAATGTCTCTAACGATCCATGCTGAAGTTCAAGCAGAATGCGCCTTGGCTGACAGCCACTCCTGACGTCCTTACCTCATTAGTGTCTATGTGTGCCAGTGCATGCATGCATGTGTGTGTGTGTGTGTGTGTGTGTGTGTGTGTGTGTGTGTGTGTGTGTGTGTGTGTGTGTGTGCGTGCGTGCGTGCGTGCGTACGTGCGTGCGTGCGTGCGTGCGTGCGTGTGTGCGTGTGTGTGTGTGTGTGTGAGAGAGAGAGAGAGAGAGAGAGAGAGAGACGCTTGACGCTTGACGCGCGCTTTCACGCCGCGACATTTATTGTGGGGCCCTCGGCCCGTCCACAGGAGTACGCAACATACATTACAACATGACAACAACAAAAACATTGATTGAAACGTTGATTGTAAAATATTTTGTTTTCTGTTTAGAATTTCTATTTTTCCTATATCGTCAATATTACTATTACATATGGGTTTCTCTCGTTTTTAAGGCATAGAAGATGTACATTGCAATATCTCTTATGATTTCAGTGTTATCGTTTTGTAGCAGACTTTCCAGTGTGATTGCGTTTCTATTACTAAAATGTTTGAAAATGTATTTTGTTCGCAATTGCCTGTAATTGGGACACCACATTAAGAAGTGCATTTCTGTTTCTACTGTTGGGCAGAAGGGGCATGTTGTTATAGCTTGATTATCTATATATTTTTTATTGCCATGCAGTTCGTTTATTCCTAACCGTAATCTTGTCAATGCTTTTCTAAACTTCGCGATTGTGATTGCGCGAAAGTATTCTTCAGTTTGGTGAATAGTTTTAAATGTATGGTATGTTGTAAATCGTTCACTATTCGCTATTTTGTTATGCCAATTCTGTTTGTAACAATCTATGATTCTTTGTTTTAGTGTTATGATAAATCTTTGCTCGTTTTGTACGCCTTCATTCAACCAGACTTCAGAGAAGCCATACATATCCAAACAGCGTTTAATTTCCAGCGCCCAGTTCTGTGGTTTGTCAATTTCTGTTTTTTCTCTTTCATATGCTTGTCTAGGTATCCTGTCTGGAGTCATCTTCATTATTTTGAACCAATATCTGATTGCTTTTATTGAACTATCTATACTCATCGGATATCTTCCTAGTTCTCCGTATACTAAGTTGTTTGGCGTTTTTCTCCCTACCCCCATGTATCTTTTACATGCGAATAAATGTATATTTTCCACCGCTGAATAACGAGTCAAACCCCATACTTCTGCTGCGTACAGTAGCAGTGACTTGACCTGTGTATCAAATAGCTTAAAAAATATATTTATATCTAAGTGTCCTAAACTATACATTGTTTTCATTATTTCACCTATTTTCCCTTTCGCCCTTCCTGCATATTCTGAAAGTGAAATATCTACTGAGAGTTTAGTCGTTAGAGTAAAACCTAAATATTTGTAGCTATTTACTACCTCAATTTCTTCCCCTTTGTAATTCCATTTTTCTAGTCTGCCAAGGTATCCTCCTTTTCTAAAGACCATGATTTTTGTTTTTTGGAGATTAACCTTTAGTCCAATGCGGTCCGAGGCTTCCTGTAGGTTCTTAATTTGGTTTTGCAGACCTGCTGGTGTTCTTGATATTAAAGCTATGTCATCAGCGAATAGAAGTGAAAATATTTCTGCATTTCCGGGTACGAATTGATATCCGTGTCTTCCTTTAGCTGTGACATTGTCTGCAACTTCTGTAATTAGTAATGAAAAGATTAGGGGGGACAGTAAGCACCCTTGTTTCACTCCTGTGTGACATTCAAAGAATTCTGTTAGTTCAGTTCCATGTCTTACACATGCTTGTACTGTTTTATAGATAGCTTTTAGCATGTTAAGCATCTTCGTAGATATTTTGTGTTTCTGTAGGATTTCCCAGAGTTTTTCTCTATTTACTGTGTCAAACGCTTTCTGATAATCAATGAAGGCTACATACAATTTACTTCTCCTTCTGCCGTATAGGCAGTTACTTATCATGGATGTTAGTGTGAAGATATGATCTACTGTTGAAAAATCTTTCCTGAAGCCTGCCTGTTCTTTGCTAATTTTATTTTCTGCTTCTGCCCAATCATATAGTCTTCTGTTTAATATTGCTGTGTAGATCTTGCTTATGATGCATAATAAGGATATTCCTCTATAGTTTCCTGGATTCTGTCTATCTCCTTTCTTGTGTAGTGGTATAATCACCGCCCTTGACCATTCTATGGGGAAGTAGCTATCTTGGTATAACTTGTTGAATAATTTCGTTAAGAATGGCACTATATTTTGTCCTATGGTTTTAAGAAATTCAGGAGGGATTTCATCAATACCTGGTGATTTGCCTTTTTTAAATTTTTCTGTAGCTGATCTTACTTCATTTTCGGTTATCTCTTCGTCTAATTCTTGTACTTGAATTTCGTTTAACACTTCTTCTTCTTCTTGTGGTCCTTCTTCTCTATCGTTTAGTATTTCTGTGTCATGTGGATTCAAAATGCTTTCGAAATGCGTTTTCCACTGAGTAATATTAATAGATGGTAATGTGTTCTTCTTCCTTCTAACACTTTTTATGGTGCTCCAGAACATTCGGCTGTCCTTGCGATTTTGTACTAGTGTGTCGTATGTTTGCTTTTTATACTGTTTTTTCTTTTCTCTAATTATTTCTTTGTATACTGCTCTTTTATTCCTGTAAGCCTCTCTCCTTACTTGATAAATGGTTGGGTTTTTATCCTTTTTCGTCCATGTCAGTCTATTGAGTGCTTGTTTTGCTTCTTTCTTTTTGATTTGACATTTTTTATCATACCAGCTGCTTGTAGTCTTACATTTTCCTCCTATACCTATTGTTCTGTACATGTCTTTCCCTGCCTCTTTTAATAGCTTATTAAATCTGTCTATACTCGTGTCTACATCTCTCTCTATTTCTTCTGTTATTTGCGCCATTGTTTGTTTTGCCTCTTCCGATTCTATGAACTGGACATACTGTTGTTGTTTTGTGGGATCCCACTTTAGTTTCTTCACGTAAGATTTCTTGCCCTCGTTCTCTTGTGCGTTAGACAGTGTACTTTGTAATTCCATCATAATAGAGAGAGAGAGAGAGAGAGAGAGAGAGAGAGAGAGAGAGAGAGACAGAGAGAGAGAATTCCGAATTCAGAATTTTAATCTCAGTCGCAGTTTTGCGCAGCAGGCATTTTATCTAGTCGTTTTTCCATTGTTTATGAAGTAAACCGTGGGTAGCCACATCACATATATTGAATTAACATTTTGTCAAGGAATATATCACGTACTTATTTAAATTAAATGTCACGTAGGATTTCAAATCATCAAACATTTCTTCTCTCTCTCTCTCTCTCTCTCTCTCTCTCACACACACACACACACACACACACACACACACACACACACACACACACACACACACACACACAAACACACGCACGCACACACACACACACACACACACACACACACACACACACACACACACACCTATATGAAACATGGCTGTGGCTGAAACGTATCTTGCTAGAACTTCCATCATGGACCGTCCAGCATATTTCCCCTTCATCCCCACTCCATGCTGTTCCATCTTCTGCCTGATTAGTAAGGGTAGACGTGACCTCTTTGCCCAGTCTTATCCCCTTATCTCTCCATCCAGTGGAGGATCAGGAGGGGGAAGGAAGGGGTGAAGTGACGTGATTCAGTTTGGGGACAGAGGTCAGCTGGGCTGTCAGGTCTATCAAGAGTGATGAGCGTAATTGAGCTTCTTTAATTGCTTGTTAGTGAAATTTGTTCTGGCATGGTCGATCTGCATCAAATTTCACTGTCTTTGTATTGGACCATCATGGTGGCCACATCATTGCGAACAGGGAACAGAGTGACAGACAGGGAGTTGGGCGGACACACAGAAAATCAGACGAATGAACAGAGATTAAAAGCAGTGGAAAACGCTTCCAGTGAGGCATTGGAGAAAAATAAGCCTGACTGGACGACAACCCTTTTCCATTTGTGAGCAGCTCTCTCTTCCACACCCAGCCAACCATGAAGCAGTTCTTTTTCCCAGAGAGTTCTCATCGCCCCTCCACTCCTTCTCCACACACTTTCCTCCTTCATCCCCCCTCCCTGTCACACACTGTCTATTGATGCAGTGTTGCCCCTGCTTTCTTTCACATCACGTTACACGCCTGGCTGTTACGGAAGTGCTAATGTGAAACCAGGGCCGCACCAAATGGTGTTAGTCACAGTGAATGGCTGATGCTGGTGACATGACTTCTAGCTCATGGCGTTTATGTGTCTGTTTCAGTCTCTGTAACGTTCTTTGACCGTCAATCTATCTGTCTCTCTGTCTCTTTAATTGTCTGCCTGCCTGCTTCTCTCTCTCTCTCTCTCTCTCTCTCTCTCTCTCTCTCTCTCTCTCTCTCTCTCTCTCTCTCTCTCTCTCTTTCCATGTGTGTATATGGGTGTGATATCTAACCTACCCCTTGTTTCACTATTCTGTCTTTCTTTGGCCTATTTGGGAGTCAGTTTGATTATAATTTTGTCCCCACAGTGGAAAGAATACCACACCATTGTCAGCTGGATATCTATATTACATATCATAGGTAGATAAGTCTCAACCATCGGGTGAAAGCTGACTTCAGACGGGTATAACAAAAGGCTCTGCTCACAATACAACATTCAACAATTTCAAGATGCTCTTTTTCATCCCATATATCCTTCCACCACGTGCAGAAATGTCAATCTCGCCCTATTGAATATAATGCTGATGAAAAGGATTATCAAAGGCGTTGGACCAAGTGATGCTATCTTCATGCCAGAGATGGCCGGAAAAGTCTCATAGCACTGAAGTGTGCCAAGCTGGCTTAAGCTATCAGCCACTGTAGTGCAGTCACTGGCAGGCGAGGAGGTTGTAGTTATCTTGTTTTGTTTTTCGGGACTTCTTTGCTTCAGCTAGCTTCGTCTCAAAGCT
>CM065746.1:19575520-19585520 GCA_033310375.1 Conus canariensis
TTCCTTCCCCCTCCTGATCCTCCACTGGGTGGAGAGATACGGGGATAAGTGGTCACATCTATCCTTGCAAATACGCTAGAATATGGGAAAGCGTGGAGTGGGAGATAAGGCGGAAATATGTTTAACGATCCATGATAGAAGCTCAAACAAGATGCATCTCAGCCACAGGCATGTCTCGTGTGTGTGTGTGTGTGTGTGTGTGTGTGTGTGTGTGTGTGTGTGTGTGTGTGTGTGTGTGTGTCTGTGTGTCTGTGTGTGTCTGTGTGTGTGCGTGTGAGTGAGTGAGAGAAAAGGAGAAGAAGAAGAAGAGAAATCTCTCAGGATTCGGAACCCTATGTAACATTCGACTTAAACAGATACGTTACATACTCCTCGACATAATTCCGATTTAATATATGTGACGTAGCTATCCACAGTTTACTATATAAACAATGCAAGGAAAATGCATTAAAATGCCTACTGTGTAAAACTGCGATTGAAAGTGAATAATCAATTCTGAATTCTGTCTCTCACACCGGCTCCCATGAAAGGTGATACAAACGCTGTAGATTTTGAAGGCCATTAGTCCTGCATTATGTTTGTCGTGCTTTGAAAGCTTCTCTTGATTTCATTGTGCTTGTCCTACTTTGAAATCTGGCCACACTTGCATTGAATCTGTCCCACTTTGAAAGTGTCTTCACATTCATTGTCTTCCCGTACTGTGACAGTCCCTTATACCTTCAATGGAGATTACTTAGCATTTGTGCTATTTTTAAGGCTGCTTATGACTTATTATATTTGTCCTATTTCGAAGGCTTTTCATACCTTCAAAGCATTTGTCTTACTTAGAAACCTCCTCATAATGTAGTTATCCTGTTTTAAGACTCTTGTACCTCCATTGTACTTGTCCAGTTTTGAAGGCTGTTTATACCTTCTTTGTACATGCCTTACCTTGAGCGTTCCTTGTACTTTCAATGTACTCGTCCTACTTCGAAGGCTCCTATATACCTTCAATTAGTAATTGTATTTTGAAGGCTCCTTGTACCTTGATTTGTCTTGTTTATGTTGAAGGCTCCCAACACTTCTTTTGCAACAGGCTGCTTTGAAGGTTTTTTACCTTCATTATTGCCTATCCTTCTTTGAAGGCTCTTGTGCACTTTCTTTGTACCTCCCCTGCTTTGAAGGCTCCTTCTACAGTCGTTATATTATTTTAATAAATATTTTTTTTTTTTTAAATAAGCGAAAATGTTTATTGGAGATTATACAATTTAACGTGAAACTGTTTACTTCTGTGTTTTTTATTTTAACTCAAAGTTTTTACCCCAGAAGTATACTTTGGAGGAGTGGTGACGAGCAAATCAATTGGACTGATCATTGAAGACTATATATATATATATATATGTGTGTGTGTGTGTGTGTGTGTGTGTGTGTGTGTGTGTGTGTGTGTGTGTGTGTGTGTGTGTGTGTGTATCTAAGTGCAATATGACAGGATCCCTTTGCTTAAATGGTACTTATCCTACTTCATAAGTGTTTTGACCTTCATTGTGCTTGTCGTCCCTTGAAAATTTCTTAAGTTTCCGTTGTAATGTCCTACCCTAAAGGCTACATGTGTCTTTGTTGTGGTTGTCCATACTTGAACATTTCTCATACCTTCATCGTCTTTCTCCTACTTTCAGGGCTCCTCGTGACCTTCATTGTCCTTGTCTTTTTGGAGTATCCCTTACACCTTCAGTTTGCTCGTTCAGCTTTGGAGGCTCTTTATACCTCATTGTGCTTGTCCTACTTTGGAGGCTTCCTACACCTCTTTTGTGCTTGTCCTACTTTGAGGCTTTCTACACCTCTTGTGCTTGTCCTACTTTGGAGGCTTCTTTAACCTCTTTGTGCTTGTCCTACTTTGGAGGCTTCCTACACCTCTTTTGTGCTTGTCCTACTTTGGAGGCTTCTTATCCTCTTTGTGCTTGTCCTACTTTGGAGGCCTTATACCTCTTATGTGCTTGTCCTTCTTTGGAGGCTTCCTAACCTTCTTTTGTTCTTGTCCTACTTTAGAGCTCTTTATACCTCATTGTGCTTGTCCTACTTTGGAGGCTTCCTACACCTCTTTTGTGCTCGTCCTACTTTGGAGGCTCTTTATACCTCATTGTGCTTGTCCTACTTTGGAGGCTTCCTACACCTCTTTTGTGCTTGTCCTACTTTGAAGACGTCTTATTTCTTCTTCATCGTGCTTGTTCTGCTTTGAAGACTACCTTTGCTTTCACTGTGTTTGTCTTTCTTTGAAGGCTTCTTAATCCTTCAATGCACAAGTTCTATTTTAAACGTTCCTCGTACTTTCAATGTATTTGTCCTATTTTCATAACCAGTTATATGGAATTTGCTTTCAGGTTGAAGCCTGCACGATGGTTGGTCCATTTGATAATGGTTATCAGTCAGAGGCAGACGTCACTAAGTGATTCTCCATTTGTTGTGTGGGAAAATCCCCTACTTGCAGGATGATTATTGAAGAAGACCCTCCTTCTAAAGCTTTGTCTTCAGGACCACTTGGTGGCTTATGTTCATGGTCAAACGATGGCTACCTCGTCCTGCAGGTCTGGAACTCTTTGAGAGAATGGCAGGTCATAAAGCGACTGAAGGCTACTCCCTCTCCCAACCCACTCCTAACAGTCACATACTGACCATCGACTGAAGTGGTCAGCTTTCAAGACAAAGAGCACGGCAGCACACAACCGTATTACCCTAATCTACTAGAAGTTGTCGACCCATATTGTCCTCCTGTATTAGGCCGCACCTCTACCCTGCCTACGCTGCTGGAAAAAAGGCGTGTGTGCATGTGTTTGCGTGTATGTTTTGTGTGGTGTGCGTGCGTGCGTGCGTGCGTGCGTGCGTGCGTGCGTGCGTGGTGCGTGGTGTGTGTGTGTGTGTGCGCGCGCGTGCGTGCATGCGTGCGTGCGTGTGTGCGTGCGTGTGTTCGTGCGTGCGTTCGTGCTGTGTGTGTGTGTGTGTGCGTGCGTGCTGTGTGTGTGTGTGTGTGTGTGTGTGTGTGTGTGTGTGTGTGTGTGTGTGTTGTGTCCGTATGCGTGTGAGTGTGTGTGCATGTTTTCGCCTTGCATGAAGAATCCATGACTCACATGTTGATGGTAAGTAGATCGCGCTGTCCCGCCCACCAGCCTGTCACATCAAAGACCTGAACGAACTAAATGCTGCTTTGATCTTGCCGCAACACCAGTCACAACCTCACAGTATGGACACCGACTCCTGACACTGAAGTTTGACAAGGCAGTAACCCAGTTTGTCATTTGGTCTTCATCTTCTGCCTAAGGACATTCACCATTCAAACAATTTCTTCACAGGCCGATCACTGACTTGTCCTTTAGCCAGTGGATTGGTCGTTGGTTAGGTTGGCTTGATGGCTGAAATGACAGTTTTCTCTATTTGTTTTAACCTTCCTCACACTCACTCTGCTCTTGCGTGCTTTTTCTTTGCTCAAACAACAAAGACACTCAAGTAAACACACAGACACAGAGACACACACACACAGGCGTGGCGCGTGTGCACGCACGGGCTTGCCCACGCGCGCGCGCACACACACACAAACCACAACAACACACACACACACACACACACACACACACAACACCACACACACACACACACACACACACACACACACACACCAACTTAGTTTTCCAAGCAGCGTAGGAACTATCGCCCACATGCAGAGCAGGAACTATCGCCCACATGCAGAGCAGGAGCTATCGCCCACATGCAAAGCAGGAGCTATCGCCCACATGCAGAGCAGGAACTATCGCTCACATGCAGAGTAGGAACTATCGCGTATCGCCCACATGCATGCAGACTATTGCCCACATCGAGCAGGAGCTATCGCCCACATGCAGAGCAGGAACTATCGCCCACATCCAGAGCAGGACTATCGCCCACATCAGAGCAGAAGGTATCGCCCACATGCAGAGCAGGAGCTATCGCCCACATCCAGACAGGAACTATCGCCCACATGCAGAGCAGGAACTATCGCCAACATGCAGAGCAGGAACTATCGCCCACATGCAGAGCAGAAGCTATCGCTCACATGCAGAGCAGGAACTATCGCCCACATCCAGAGCAGGAACTATCGCCCACATGCAGAGCAGGAACTATCGCCCACATGCAGAGCAGGAACTATCGCCCACATCCAGAGCAGGAACTATCACCCACATGCAGAGCAGGAACTATCACCCACATCCAGAGCAGGAACTATCGCCCACATGCAGAGCAGGAACTATCGCCCACATGCAGAGCAGGAACTATCACCCACATGCAGAGCAGGAACTATCGCCCACATCAGAGCAGGAACTATCACCCACATGCAGAGCAGGAACTATCGCCCACATCCAGAGCAGGAACTATCGCCCACATGCAAAATTGCCAGAGCAGGAACTATCGCCCACATCCAGAGCAGGAACTATCACCCACATGCAGAGCAGGAACTATCACCCACATGCAGAGAGATTGATTGATTGAGATTGATGATTGATTGATTGATTGATCTTTAATACACAAGGATGGAGATTTTAGGCCAAAGCCTAGTCTTACAATCTGTCCTTGTCATGCATACATGAGAAGAGAGAGAGAGAGAGAGAGAGAGAGAGAGAGGAGAGAGAGAGAGAGAGGAGAGAGAGGAGAGAAAGCGAGACCAAGACCGAGACTGAAACTGACACAGAGACAGAGACAGAGACAGAGAGACAGACAAACAGACAGGCAGACAGACGAAAAGACAGTCAAACAGGCAAACACTCAGTCAGACAGACAGACAGACAAACAAACAAAAAAGAGCACTGCAAAGACTGCCAAGACAGCAACAGAGAGGTAGACGGCAAGAGCCGGAAGTCATGTCGCCAGCGTCAGCCATTCACCGCACTAATGTCATTTGGTGCGGCCCTGATTTCACATTACCACTTCCGGAATGGGCGGGCGCATGACGTGACGTGAAGGCAAGCCGAGACAAGCGCTGTATAGAGAGAGAGAGAGAGAGAGAGAGAGAGAGAGAGAGAGAGAGAGAGAGAGAGAAGAGACAGAGAAGAGAGAGAGAGAGAGAAGAAGAGAGAGAGAGAGAGAGAGAGAGAGAGAGTGCGACAGGCAGAAAGACGAACGAGGAAAGAACTGTGTGGAGAGTAAGAGAGCGAGGGGGGGGGGGGGGGGGGGGGGGGGGGGGGGGGGGGGGGGGGTGGGAAAGGTTCTGAGACCGAGCTGCTTCATGGTAGGCTGGGAGTGGTTGAGACAGCGGCTCCAATGGAAAAGGGTTGAGTATGGCCAGCATTGGATTTCTCCAGTGCCTCCCTGCAGGTGTTTTCTTTTTTTAAAAAGTTTGTTTGTTTTTTAGCGCTCCACGTGTCTGTTTTCCTGTTTGTCCATCTAACTGTCCGTCTTTGTCTGTCTGTCTTTCTTCCTCCACGATCCCAGTGCCATAGGCTATTGAAAGGCCCATCATGCTGAGAGCTGGATTTGGTGGACATCATAAGACTTATAAACTTCTTATTGAAATTCTGTGGCTCATGACGTATTGTGCTCCTTGTATGCTGATGAGGTGCTTTTATTTGTTTTTCCGTTTTTATACACTGTTTGAAAACAAGACACAAAGTAGACATATCTGTGGATGGAGCGTGTGTGTGTGCGTGCGTGCGTGCGTGCGTGCGTGCGTGCTGCGTGCGTGCGTGCGTGCGTGCGTGCGTGGTGGTGGCGCTGCGCTGCGCGTGTGTGTGTGTGTGTGTGTGTGTGTGCTATCACCCAAACCTACCCGTCTGTCTTTCCTGTCTCGGTATGTGTGCATGTGTCCATTGACCTGTTTGTATCTCTGTTTCCATCTGTTTAACCCTTACACGTCCATTAGTGTGATATAATTGTAACAGACATGCCTAATTTGCAGTTCGTTGTATATTACATTGAACGATATACGACATTATAACATCATTTACATGGGTGGGTTCGAGCGTGTAGAATGTCACGTCAGTATTGGTGTCAATACTTTTGCATGTGTGTGTGTGTGCGTGCGTGCGTGCGTGCGTGCATGCGTGCGTGCGAGCGTGCGTACGTGCGTGTGATGTGTGTGTGCATGCGTGCATGCGTGCGTGCGTGCGTGTGTCGTGTGTGTGGTGTGGTGTGCTGGTGTGTGGTGCTGTGTGTGTGTGTGTGTGTGTGTGGGGTGTGTGAGTGAGTGTGTGGTGCGCGTGTGTTTACCCTATGTTTGATTACATTTAATATCCCTCCTTTGAGCAGAATTTTGTAAACAAAATTGTGAAGAAAAAAAATAAACAAAGAAAATTGGTGCAGATTGACAAACTAAAACAAGTGTCAAAAACCCAAGAGAAAGAAGTTCAGTTTATGCTCACTAATTTTTGACGAATTTGAGGGACCATCTGATCCCGTCCTCACACCGAATCAGGTCAGTTCACCCCTACCATCCCCCCCCCCCCCCCTCATCTCATCCTCCTCTTAACAGAGAGATAAGAGTCAGAGGAATAAAAGGAAGGACGATGGTCTCATCTATCCCTAAAATTGTCACAGAGAGAGAGAGAGAGAGAGAGAGAGAGAGAGAGAGAGAGAGAGAGAGAGAGAGAGAAATGTCTTTAACGTTCCATGATGGAAGTTCAAGCCAGATGCGTCTAGGCTAACAGCCACCCCTGACGTCCTTACCTCATAGGTGCCTGTGTGCCAGTGCACGCACGTGCAGGTGTGGGTAGGAGGGTAAATGTGGTGTGGTGCAGTGTGTGTGTGTGTGTGTGTGTGTGTGTGTGTGTGTGTGTGTGTGTGTGTGTGTGTGTTGTTGTGTGTGTGTGTGTGTGTGTTTTGTTGTGTGTGTTTTTTGGTGTGTGTTTTTGTTGTTTGTTTTTTGTGTGTGTGTGTGTGTGTGTGTGTGTGTGCGTGGGGGTGTTTGTGTTGTTTGTGTTTGTGTGTGTGTGTTGTTGTGTGTGTGTGTGTGTGTGTGTGCGTGTGGTGTGTGTGTGTGTGTGTGTGTGTGTGTGTGTGTGTGTGTGTGTGTGTGTATGTGCAGTACATGCATACATGTGTACATATTTTGTGCTGTGCGCGCGCGGCGGTGTGTTTGTTGTGTGTGCTTCTGTGTGTGACTGTTACTGGTGTGTTTTAGTGTGTATTTTGTGGTGTATGTGTTCTGATTTTATTATGTGTGTGTGAGATTTTTTTTAGCGTAAGTCGTAGAGAATGTTTATGCACAGCTGGCTCCAATATTCATTCATCAATGTGATCGTGAAGAAAAACATGAGTACAAAATATAGTTCTCAAGTCTTGGAAAAAAGCTTTCAGTATGTCAATTTTTTTTCTTTGATTTTAACAACCACAGAATGATACAGTGGAATTAAATAAAGACTCTCTTGAAGCCTGTACCATGTGCAAATAATGGAACAACGCCAAGCACCGACTTTTCTCTATTTTTTAACTTTTGACTTTTTATGGCTGAGGACAAATTTAAACATTCATTCATTGAAAAAGTCCTATCCACCATGTCCTCTCGGCTGAATCCGTCTCAACTGACATAACGTCTGTGCCGGCATGGCGTGTCTCGTGCCATCAATTTGGGAGGAGGCGGAATAGCGAGGCTGAGACTTGGAGGGAAACACGTTGAAAGCTTTGTGATGTCCGGAGGTCAGGAGGGGGCAGTCTGAAAGCTTTGTGATGTTGATCACGTGCGGAACTTCATTAGTCCTTTCCCCAGTTGTTCTTGTGAGTGTGAGTAGTACTTTTCGCGCTGTATAGACGTATAGATTCTGCACAGAACACAGAGATTCATTTGGAGGTTGGGAGCGAGTACGTAGGTGAGTGAGTGACCATGTGGGCAAGAAAGCGAGCACATGTGTGAATGAGCGAGTGAGAGAGGATAGCTGGCTTTCTTTTTATTTTCGCTGGCTGGTTTATTGCTCGTTCAGCCGGCAGATTGTAAATGTCGGTTGGCTGATTTGTTGAACTGGTTGGTTCTTTATTCGCCATACCCGTCTTTGCTCAAACATGCTTCACGTTAGTAACGAGACAACCCTGTCCCCTGTTCCCAGCCCTCATCATGACTATGCTAGGTGCTATGTGTCTGTTTGTCTCTCTGTGTCTCTCTCTTTGTGAATGTGTGTGTGTGTGTGTGTGTGTGTGTGTGTGTGTGTGTGTGTTGTGTGTGTGTGTGTGGTGTGTGTGTGTGTGGTGTGTGTGTGAGAGGAGAGAGAGAGAGAGAGAGAGAGAGAGAGAGAGAGAGAGGGCAAAACAAAAACATCCCTTTTCTATTTGTGACGCCATGCCTTCACTACTCCCGATCCAGCCATGAAGCAGTTTGCCCTTGGAAACTCCCCTTTTTGGCATTCCCAGACTTCCTCACACACCATGTTCCGTCTACCCTCTCCACATACCTCCCCCACCACCCCCATCCTCTGAATAGGGCCTGCTTCCCTTCACGTCATGTCACGCGCCTGCCTTTTCCGGAAGTGCTAATGTGAAATCAGGGCCGCACCCGACGACATTAGTGGCAGTGAATGGCTGACGCTGGCTACACGACTTCCGGCTCTTGCCATGATTTCTCTCTCTCTCTCTCTCTCTCTCTCTCTCTCTCTCTCTCTCTCTCTCTCTCTCTCCAATGTGTGGAAATATCAAAGAGATGGATATTTGTTGTCAACAGTGCTACATTTTCTCCTTTAATCCAAAACTAATGTTCTTTAGGTTTTTTCCCCCCACAGAGGTTTAAATGATTAACTATACAAGACAGTTCGTACATGTTTAGACCATGAGACGCTTTAGAGAAACTGAATCTGGATATTCCACAGGAATGTGAGCTGAAAAGATTACAATGTGAAAGTTGAGGTAAAGAGTATAAACTTGGAGTGTGTGAAAGGTTAATCGATGTAAATGGAATGGGCCAGAGAATGACGATGTTCAGTGTCGATGTAAACTGAGGTGGGACAGTAGCAATCAGAATGTTGGAGGGGCCTTAAAAAGAATGCTTGTTTTGTCTCGATAAATTCATCAAATCAACAATTTTTTGTCATCGATGAATTTACTTTTGGCTTATCGCATGTTTACATTCAATGAATTAACTTGACTGATATACCGAAAAGGTGGAGGGCGATTCGAATAATGACAGATACCTTTCATCTGATAAAATTTTGATCATTGTATGCATTAAGTCACTTCGTTATTCATTTATTTGATATATGAATATTTTTATGTTAGCATTTGTTGCAGCCTAGAATGGTATTATGATAGATCTACTTAAATTTCTTATCTCATTTCACAAAGATCGTTTAGAAACTAGATATCTTTCCAAACAAATGTACGGGCCTCCACATAAAACGGAACGCCTTAAAAACTGCTCATCCCAGCAAACCTTCACACGTCTACAACCCCATTCGCCCTGCCTCCTCCCTCAGCATCAGCAGGCCAGAGGAAGCGATCATTATGAGGTGAACATGGGCAGTCCACCCGAGGAGATTCTGCACTGCAGGTGATATTTAGTTGCGCCTATTGTGGTCCAACATGCACAAGACATCATGCATCCATTCAACGAAAGCCTAAGTCCACAGAAACTAACGGCCATTGGATAGTCAAGGTCAAGGGTTCACACCAAAGTTCGTTTTCATCACACATCATCACTCAAAACAGGTGGCGTGGGGTCATGTGAGTGCATTCATGAAACAGTGCATTAGCTGTTTAAGTTGGTTGCGTTTTGTAATGTGCTGCATCACGGTTAAATGTTTTGCTGTTCGCCTTTGTATGAAACCTGAGCTTATTGATGTCAGAGCTTATCGTGAATTGAATTTTTCAGAACATAATTTGAGACACACCTGCTCATTACAGTTAAAGATCAGAGGTGTTTCTGCTGGGTACAAATGTCCCTGCACCACCTACACACACACACACACACACACACATGCGCGCGCACGCATGCGCGCGCGCACGCACGCACGCACACATACACACACACAGGGAGAGATATATCCTTCCACCTTCACCACCACTCTCTTCAAACACAGGCACACAC
>CM065746.1:19590520-19593020 GCA_033310375.1 Conus canariensis
AGGTCAAGAGGGACGAGTCATGACTACAGGATGCACATTTTCACAATGTTGACTTAGTATACCATTGCGCATCAACATCAAGATTTATTCTCTGATTTATTAGCCAGTTACAACGCCAACAACATAAACAGTGGCAGCAATGTGTGTAACAACAACAACAACAACAACAACAACAAAATATATTACAAGAAGATTGGTAGTGGATAAATACGTCACCACTTTGAAGGAACGATGGATCTCTCTGGTATATTTGCACAGAGTAATTGTGTGAACGAACAGGGAGAAATAGAAGACAGACAGAGAAAGACATAGGGATCCCAACAGAGATAGACAAAAACAAACAAGTGAAAAGGACGTAGCCAGCCGACAGACTATAGCTGATGTACAAGACACATGCCAATGTCTATCCAGTGCATATTCATTCCTCACACCTGTTTTCTGAATCCGAAGTCTGGACATAACGCAGCAACTTTGGAAATGAGCAATCACTGCCCCTGTCCCCGTCGTTCCAGTCCTGGGGGTGAGTGCTGTGAAACATGCTTACGTTTGCTTGAGGTTGATCTCGTGAAAAAAAAAGGCAGACTGGAGGAAAGTCACTCTTTTTCCCCTACATTTGTGATAAAGTGGTCACAAGACAGTGTAGAAACTTTCTCGACCATGTTGTCTGACTTAACCAGAGAGCAGCAATCTCAATGATTTTTTTTTCTCCTAACGATCTACTTCCAATAAACAACAATAATAATAAGTGTGTGGCAGCAGATCAGATGGGACAGGAACGAATGAGGATGGGTGTGCACAACATCTCATTGCCCGTGACAGGTCTGAACGGATGTCAGGTCTATTGGAAAAAGCATATAAGAAAAGCAACATAACAGCAGCGACCAATGGTCAGTCTTGCAATGTCCATACATTTGTGGGTGTCTCAAACAATGACAGCAGCAGCACCAATCCCATCGACAAAAGCACAACAATGACAGCAACAATAGTGAGAGCTTGTCTATCACATAGGCCAGATTACTCCAGCAATCTCTTAGCAACCCTATCATGCAACAAATTCCTCGAATGAATGAGCAAATCGTCCGTTACTGAAGTCAAGTCATCAGTTTGTGATTGGCTTATCAATTAACTGACAAAAAAGACCTAATGTAGCTTATCAGTCGTACCTATTCATTCATTCTATTGTTCTCCGTAAAAAAAAAACCGTACACATTCTGATTTATGGAATGTATACAAAAATTTCTCACTGGATCCCATTCTTGTTCACACACACACACACACACACACACACACACACACACACACACACACACACACACACACACACACACACCACGCGCGCGCGCGCACACACACACACACGCACGCATGCATGCTCCCCCCCCACACACACACGCAAATCACATCGCATTCAGAGAGAGAGAGAGAGAGAGAGAGAGAGAGAGAGAGAGAGAGAGAGAGAGAGAGAGAGAGAGAGAGAGAGACTGCCCTCCAGTAGCCATTTAGCTTCAGTACAAAACATTCTACCTAACTACCTATCTATCTAGTATCATCATCCACTCTCTCTCTCTCTCTCTCTCTCTCTCTCTCTCTCTCTAACCAGCTAACCAGGTAGCTAGCCAGCTTGCTATATTTCTGTCTGTTTATATGTCTATCTGTCTGTTTACTTGTCTGTTTGTCTGTCTATCTGTCTTTCTGTGTGTCAGTTTTTAATGTCCCTCCAATGGTCTTTTTGTTCGTCTTTTCTTTCTTTCTTTGTCTTTATTTTTCAGTTCTATCATTTTCTAGGTCTGTTGATACACATAACGTGTCTGTCCTGTCTAGAAATGTCTATTAGTCAGTCAAGCAACCGAACAATCTGAAGAACAGCCGACCAACCAATCAACCAACCAATCAGTCAATCCATCAGTCGGTCACTGACTGTGCCTTTCAATCGATTCATGTAAACCACATCTCCCCGAATGGTACTGATAGATTTCGAATGATTCAATTCAAAGGTAAATGGATGTACACGTAGAGCTGGCATCTATCTCGTTATTCATGTTGCCCAAGGGCACACATATAGACGCTTGGTTAACACGCAGACATCATTCCCTTATGCAGGCAGAAATTTGGTACCCCGGTTTCCTTTCCCTCATGTGAAAGTGTTGCCTGAGGGACTAAAGATATCCCGAATCCATTCCCCGCTGCCCTGGCAAAATTGATGTAGAAGATCGCCGCCTGGTATTTTCTACCAAGCCACAAAAATTGTCACTTACTGTTATCGTGTGCCATCGTGTACCGGTGGAAATGGAGGACACGTATAAACATCGCATGCATCCTATGTGAGAAACTGGAGGAATAAATGAGATAAATGAAAATGAGTGCCTGATATTTGAATGGTACTGGAAACGACTGAATGAGTGCCAGTAGGCTGCTCTTCGGCCGGCTCTACCTGGGTAGGCAGCCCGTTGAGTGAGTGAGGTAGTGTGTTTATTGTAAAGCGCTTAGAGCTTGGTCTGTG
>CM065746.1:19595520-19600520 GCA_033310375.1 Conus canariensis
CACACACACACACACACACACACACACACACACACACACACACACACACACACACACGCTGCCCCCAACGCCCGTCTGCCTGTCTACCTTTTCTGTCTATCCCTGGAGAGCATGATGTGTCTGAAGCCAATCCATCAGACCCTCCCCCCCCCCTTCCATTTTGCCGCCACTTCATGTCACCACTGGGCTGCTTTAACGCTATTCCCTTGAAATTCTTTCAGTTGCCTCCACTGATTGGATGGAACACAGCTTTTCCATCCAATGAAAGCACTGCTACGAAGTCAGGAGTGCCGGGGCAATGCGGTTACTCTCTTATATCTTGGGCATACCTTTTAATCACATCCAAGGCGTGAAGGTTTGCACAGTGTGAAACAAAACATGGCCCCACACAATAATGATTCATTAAAATCTAGCGTCCGTGTAACAGAAATAAAGCTGAGAAACATGACCTTACTGTGTGTCTACCCTTTATTACGAAGGGATCAAATGAAATTGGATGTTAAAGGGGAATGGGGGGAGGGGGGGGGGTAAGAGGTATCGTGAAGGATATGAGGGGGGGGGGGGGGGGGTTTGGAAAAGTACAAAAATTGAACGTGGGAGAGGAAGACATGGTAATGGCAGCCTTGATTATCAAACCACCAGCCGCACAGTTTGTCCAGACAGGCCAGTTTGTCCGAGGGGAGATGGGGTGGGGTGGTGGATAGATCCCAGTATTGGACACAAAGGCTGTATTCCACCCCAGCAGGAGGAGCTATTGAAGACTTGACTGAGGGGAAAGCAAAGAAACGAGGGCGCGAAACAGAAGCAGAAGGGAATGGAGGGTAATGGATTGGCTTCAGAAACAACCACACTGTCCTGACCACACACACGAAGGGAAGGCTGACAGACAGGCTGTGTTGGTAGTTTGTGTTCATGAAGGGATAAGTGCGTGTGTGTGTGTGTGTGTGTGTGTGTGTGTGTGTGTGTGTGTGTGTGTGTGTGTGTGTGTATGTGTGTGTGTGTGTGCGTGCGTGCGTGCGTGCGTGCGTGCGTGCGTGCGTGCGTGTGTGTGTGTGTGTGTGTGTGTGTGTGTGTGTGTAGGGGGTGAGGGGCATGTGTACTCACTAGGAAACCCTTTAAAACAGAGTGTAACAGGTAAGTATGTCTCAATTCATTTTCCAAAAAAGGTTGAAATTCTTGATGAGCTACAACCCCAATAAGCTCTGATTGCATACAAAGGCAAACAGATGGCTCAGACAAAACACCTGACAGTGATACTGCACATTACAAAAAGTACCCAAACTGAAAAACCAAGGCACCGTTTCATGTCTACACTTGCATGGGCTGAGCCATCTGTTTTGGGTTCTGGTGTTTGATTAACATGAGTTTGGTGTGTTTTGTAACTTCTGATCTTGTGCATGCGATGGTCTTCGGTTTTTGTGGATATGATAGGCATTGGTTTGACTGTATGTGTGGTGTTCTGCACATGTTTGATCACACTAGACACAACTGAATACCACCAGAGAAATTCACCTGCAGTGCAGCGTCTCCTCTGTGCACTGCCCAATGACCACCTGCTAATGATGGTTGCTCCCTTTGGTCTGCTGATGCTCAGGGAAAGCAATAGGGCAAATGGGGTGTGGATGTGTGTCGGCCAGCTGGGATGAGCAGTTTCCAAAGTGTTTCATGAGCGTTTCATTTTATGTGGAAGCCCTCACTTTCGTTCAGAAATGTGTCTGGTTTCTAGACCAATCTTGTGAAATAAGATCAGACATACAAGCAAATTTATTAGAATCCTCTTCCAGGCTGCAACAAATGCTACCATAAAAATCTTCATCAATCAAATAAATAAATAGATAGATGAAAATACATAAATAAAGTAATTGACGGATAAATAGATAGATAAGTAAATGAATGAATAAATGAATAAACAAGTAGCAAAGTGACTAAAGGCATACAATGTTCTATAAATTTATCCTATGGAAAGTGTCCGTCATTATTAAAATCGTCCTTCACCTTTTCGTTTGATCTGTTAACATGATTATTTGAATAAAAACATGGTTTAAGCCAAAAGCAAATTCAAAAATGAAAGACAATTGTTCCTTTGATTTATTTATCAAGATAAAACAAATATCTATTCTCACGTTCCTCCAACATTCTGATTTCTTATGTCCCACTTCAATTCATATTGAAACTAACATCACAATTCTCTAGCTCATCCCATTTAACATCTGTAAACCTTTCGCACACTCCAAATTTCTCATCTGTTCCTCAACTTTTGCATGTTGTTAGCCTTACGATCTCACATTGTTATAGCATATCCAGATTCAGTGTCTTAAACATTTACACACTGCCCTTAATTATTCCACCCTCTTGTGGAAATACTACAGATCATTAGATTTGGACTGAACGGGGAAAATGTAGCGTTATTGATAACAAACGTCCATCTCTCTGATTTCTGCGCATTGTAGAAACCAGAGAGAGAGAGAGAGAGAGAGAGAGAAGAGAGAGAGAGAGAGAGAGAGAGGGGAGAGAGAGAGAGAGAGAGTGAGAGAGAGAGAGAGGGAATCATGGCAAGAGCCGGAAGTCATGTAGCCAGCGTCAGCCATACAGTAAAACCTGCGTAGTTGGGGCGGCCCTGACCTCAACATCAGTACTTCCGGAAAAGGCAGACGTGTGACATAACGTGAAGGACAGTACACCCTGGTCTGTATTGATGTAGACAGTGGGTCGGGGGTGGTGGGGGAGTGGAGGGAAAGTGGCGGGGGGGGGGGGGGAGGTGGGGGGGGGGGGAGATAAGGGTCTGCGGGGAAGACAGATGGAATATAGTGTGTAGGGAAATTGGTGGAAGTCAAAACGGGGACTCTAAGAGCAAGCTGCTTCATGCGTGGCTGGGAAGTGGTCAAGTCAGCGGTTCGCAAATGGAAAAGGGATGTTTTTTTCGTCTGTCTCTCTCTTCTTTACAGAGCAGCGAAGAGATAATATCTCTCTCTGTCTGTCTGTCTGTCTGTGTCTGTGTGTCTGTCTGGTTTCTGTCTGTCTCTCTGTCTTCTGCCCCCTCCCCTTCCTCTCTCTCTCTTGTCTGTGTCTGTCCGTCTGTGTGTCTGTCTCTCTTTCTCTCACTCTCTCTATCTTGCTCTGTGTCTCTGACTTTCATTTCATCATTTATAGATTTGTATATGGGAGGTGAGATAGAGGGGGAGGTTTGTGACAGTCATTTATTGTTAACATTTTCAGTGTTACTAACTGTAAGATGGATTGACTTATATTAAAGAATAAGAAACAAGAACAAACAATATGCCTATGCCCATACAATGTCACACACACACACACACACACACACACACACACACACACACACACACACACACACACATGCACGCACGCATGCATGCATACACACACGCACGCATGCACATACGCCCGCCTGCACACACAACACACACACACACACACACACACACACACACACACACACCACACACACACACACATTCTCTCTCTCTCATTCAGAGAGAGAGAGAGAGAGAGAGAGAGAGAGAGAGAGAGAGAGAGAGAGAGAGAGGAGAGAGAGAGGCTTTGAAGGAAAAAAGTGAGAAAAGTGGGGAAAAAGAGGATGGAGGTCCCACTAAAAAGAAGACCGTCTCTACAACAAAAAAGGGGATTTTTTTTAAATACAAAAGACAAAAGACTATAAAAAAAAATTGTAAAGACGTGGGTGATGGAGGGTTAACTAAACGAGCCAGTGAAGAAACCAGCAGTGATTTTTTTACTCATTCACCACCTACTCACTCACTAATTCATTTGCCTGCTTTCCTACCCACACAGTGATCAATCCACTCACTCAGCGGTGCCTTCCTCACTTGCAGCTTTCAAATGACTCTTCATGTTCCTTGAAGATTCCCTGGAAGTCTACACAGAGCGAAAGTACCACTCAAAGGAACAGCCGGAGAAAGGGACCAAAGAAGTTCAGCACGTGAGCTACATCACAAAGCTTTCAGACTGTCCCTCCTGACCTTTGAACATCACGAAGCTTTCCAACTGTTCCACCATCCTCCCTCCCCGCCCCCCCCCTCCCCCACTCCTTCGTCTTCCTCCAAGCTGATGGTACAAGCTAGACACGCAATGTTGGCACAGTCGTCGTGTCAGCAGAGACAGATTTCGTCAAGAGGGACAAAGTGAACGGAACGTTTTATGTGGAAGAGTAGTCGTGTAAATCTTGTTCGCCACGGTTCCATTATTTGAGCATTGTAAAGGGTTAAAGAGAGGCCCAGCAAATTGACTGTATTCTTCTGTGATGGCGAAAATCAAAGGGACAGAACCGAGACTTTTTCGAACTGACAATTTGGGGGTGCGGGGGCGTCGGGGGGGGGGGGGGGGGGGGGGGGGGGGGGAGGGGGGCGCTCATTTTGTTTTTGGTCACACAACTAAATGAACGTGAGATCTAGGCATAAATGACATCTATTCTACGATCAAGTTGAAAGAAAACAATTGATCATTAGATAAATGAAATGGTACATTTAAATGCAAAAATAGTATTCATCATAGAGTGTTGGAGAATAAAACACAGCCTTTTTGCACTCAGGTCTTTCCTTCTCTCAAGGAAACGTATATTTTGATAGCTTGTTTTGCTGATACTGGTTCACGCGAACAGTTTTCCTTTCGAATTTTATCTGTGACTGTCCTTCTTAATTAAGTGCTTTGTGAGTGTCTCAGCTTGCGTCTTTTAACATTTGATGGATATTAATCTACTTGTTTGGGGGATAACCTACGGACACCGTGCGCACGTGCGCCCGCGCGCGCGTGCGCGCGCGCGCGTACACACACACACACACACACACACACACACACACACACACACACACACACACAGAGTAATGGTAGAAACACATGGAATCCAAACTTGCGCTGCACATGGAAGGCAGTAATCCTAGAGACACTGCCCATTCTCCACCGTTCCTGGAATCCTAGAGACACTGCCCATTCTCCACCACACCGTTCCTGTCCAGGACAAGATAGGA
>CM065746.1:19613020-19630520 GCA_033310375.1 Conus canariensis
AGTGAGAGAGAGAGAGAGAGAGAGAGAGAGAGAGAGAGAGAGGGGAGAGAGAGAGAGAGAGAGAGAGAGAGAGAGAGAGATGGCGTCTAACCAGAAATACCAGGTCAGTTGCAGTCTATTCCTCATTTCACTCAATCCTTTGTCCCAAACATCCTTGATTCCAGCGCAGAAAACATACCTAACACAGAAAAAAAGCATGCCATGACTTGTCAACGTTGCCGTTCTTGAATATTTCATGGAACATTTCTTTAACTGAACACTCACTCTTTGGATATTTTACAGTGATGTATAATGACTTTGTCATAACAATAGACTTCTGACAGTGAAAATTGGGTTGTTCTTCCGTGGCAGTGACTTGCAATAATACAGTACCCCCTTTTTCCTGACATCTTTTACCTGTTTGGGTTTTCATTTGACTATGAAAGATGGGTTTGTCTGTTTTCTACAGAATTATGCTATGGACATGTTGGGTTCTTTTGCATGCAGAAAATACTCTGCAGAGGACCGCAGTTTACCATTTTTCTGCACAATTGGTCAGTTGCTTCCTGAGAGAAAGAGGATGTAGATAGTCAATGTCCATGCTGATTGGATCTTTTATTTTCATTGGTGCCCGGCAGAAAGTATTCACGATAATTATTTATGAAAATCAAACCCCATTTTTTCCCATCCACATTTGTTGCCTTCAATGTAACATTCCAAGGATGCTGGATGCTGCAAGGAATATGTTCATTACTGGACATCCAGTTTCACATTTTTGGGACCATTTGTGAAATAACAACATCACCAAAAATGCACAAACGCATATAATAAACCTAACAAGTCCTCTTATCCTAGGCTCAAAAAGATCCATAATCGCATCTTCCTCTAACCATTCTCGTTCAGAAATAGATCTATCCTACCGTTAAAAGCTGTGTTCTTTGTACAATCAGGGTCCATTTTGTGTCACAAAGACTTGGAAGACATAGAAAGCAGGTGCGTGAACATTTTGAAAGATTAGTGAAAAGAAGCACCTGCTTTCCTTCGCTCAGCTGAGGTCTCATATAACCCTTGATCAACACAAGAACCCAATGCGGGCACTCTTCTTTTCCCGTCCTTCCTTTCGAGGCCTAAGGGAGATGGAGAGCATGATGGAGGTGAGGTGGGTGGGGTGAGGGATGGGTCTCACGGACAGAAACGAAAACTGTATTCCACCCCAGCAGGTGCAGCCACTGAAGACCTCATTAAGGGAAAAGCAAAAGAAATGACGGCGTGAGGAGAGAGACAGAATGGGGTGGAGGACTAATGGATTGGCTTCCCAAAGACCACTGCCCTGCACACAGAAAGAGGACGGGCTGTGTTGCTGGTCGGTGCATATCAAGGAATGTGTGTGTGTGTGTGTGTGTGTGTGTGTGTGTGTGTGTGTGTGTGTGTGTGTGTGTGTGTGTGTGAGAGAGAGAGAGAGAGAGAGAGAGAGAGAGAGAGAGAGAGAGAGAGAAACAGAGTAAGTGTGTCGGTCGAATGAAGTGGTGGTGAAGGGCTTATGGTTGTATTCATATAGCTAGCTAGCTAGATAATAGATAAGCGCGGGCGTGTGTGTGTGTGTGTGTGTGTGTGTGTGTGTGTGTGTGTGTGTGTGTGTGTTGTCTGCTGTGTCTGTGTGTCTGTGTGCATGAGTACAGGGTTTGGGCCTGTGTGTACCAGCTACGAAAGTCTATGAAAATGAAATGTAACAGACAGGTGTGTCTGAATTTATGTACCAATTAATGGAGGTTTCAAACGAGCTCTAACCTCAATCGGTTCATTTCACATACAAAAAAGGTTCAGTAAAACATTTGACTGTGATATAACCTTCCACAAAACTCACTAAAATAAAAAAACACATTCCTGTTACAGGCATTCGCTTACAAGGCCACACAACCGTCCATTCATGGTGCTGGTTTTCGATAAATACTAATTTGGTGTGTTTGGGTGGTGACTGATCTTGTTTGTGCTATGTTCTTTGGTATCTGTTCATATGATAGGCATTTGTTGAACGTCTTTGATTACTTCTGGTGCGGTGCACTTATTACCGTTGGTTAGAGCATGCACTGATTCTGAAATCAGTGTGAATGCTCACTTCTTGTACAGTGACTGATTTTGATCGAATGTAGTCTATTGTTGTGTATTTAATATGTGTTGATGGATGTGTAGTTCGGTCTCTCTTTCTGGGGAGCATTGCACGGTGTTTAGCTCGAGAGATGTAACAATAACAGTGTCTGAGTCTAGCTGCCTGCCCCAGATGACATTACTTATGTGTGACTACACGTCTGTCCAGTGAATGACAGCATGCAAAGACAGATAGGAAGAAGGATTAAAAGAGCAAAGAAGGGAAGGAAAACTGGAAGAAACAAGCCGTGTAAAGCAGCGTGAAGACAAAAAGAACAGAGTGAAGGAAGAAAAATAGGGTGAAAGGAGGCTGGAAGAACAGAGAATGAAAAGGAAAAAGGATGAAGCAAGCAAGGAAGAAACAAGGGAAGAATGAAATTTTGAAACAAAGAAAGAACGAACGGAAGAAAAGAAAGAAGAAGAGAAAGTAAGAAAGAAAGGAGGAAAGGAAGAAAGGAAGAAAACACGGGAGGAA
Organism: Conus canariensis; assembly: GCA_033310375.1. Classification (NCBI taxonomy): domain Eukaryota; kingdom Metazoa; phylum Mollusca; class Gastropoda; order Neogastropoda; family Conidae; genus Conus; species Conus canariensis. Next base: position 19,615,620 of record CM065746.1, read on the forward strand.
GAAATGAAGAAAGAAGGAAGTTAAGAAAGAAAGAAATGAACAAAGGAAAGAGAAAGAAAAACTGAAAGGAATGAAGCAAAACAAACAGGAAAAGGAGACAGTAAGGACAGATGGAATAAAGAAATGAAAAAACTATATAAGGCAGAAAACAAAACAGAAGAGAGAAAGAAAAGAAGAAAGGATGAAAAGGATGAAGGCTGGAAAGAAATTTTTTTTTTAAATGAAAGGAAGGATGAAAGAAAGAAATAAGCATACAATGACCAACTCTTATAGATAACATTTCCATATTGGGAATGTCATCCTGCTTCTATCATCACAGCTACCACTAAACTTCAATACCAAAAGGAGCCTTTTCCACAAATCATAACTGCTATGTAAGGACAGTACACGAACATCAATACCAAGAGACATTGCATAATTGATATACATTACCCACAGTCTTCCAGAGGGCACCACTATATGCAACCAACCAACCAACCTACAATCCACTGACTAAACAAGCAGTAATCCAGCCAGTGAAGAGGGTAGCTATTATCCACCAATCCACCACTTACTCACTCTCACTCGCTTGCTTCCTTTCTTGCCCACACAGTTTTCTACCCACTCACTCACCCGTACGTTCAATCGCAAATTTCAAATGACTTTTCGTGTCCTGTAAAGATTCTGTGAGTCTATGCAAATCGAGAGTACCACTCCAAGGAACAACAGGAGAGGGTCTAATGAAGTTCAGCACGTGGGCTACATAACAAAGCTTCCAGGCTACCCCTCCTTAGCTCTGGCCAACATCAAGCTTTAAACTGCTCCCCCACTCTCTCCCTCCATCGTCTCCTCCCAAGCTCACAGCACTGGACAGGCTACGTTGACACAGACATTGCGTCAGTAGAGACAGATCTGACAAACAGGACAATGTGAATGGGATTTTATTCTGTGGAACAGTAGTTGTTTAAAACCTTATCCACAGAGACAGATTTGGCAAGCAGGACAGTGTGAATGCTGAGTTTTGAATGTAATCCCCCTTCAAACAGGGGCTGTGGTCTATCCTAAATCAAATTTCATTTAGTTTCATCTCATTTTCTCTCTCTGGTGACAGCACCACTCAATTTTCTTGGACGCACTAAACCCTACGCTTCATTTGCAATCAGTGCGATGAGTCTACAACCCTAGGACCTTGTCAACTTTTTTTTTTACTGTTGTGACTACAGATATACCCAATACACTTACGGCAGAAGGGAAACACTGAGAGTGAGTTCAGGGTGAAAGACAACAGAGCAATGGAGGGGTGTTCACTGACCCAAATAGTAACTGCAGCAGGTAACTCTGGAGGGGAGATTCATTGACTCAGACAATAGTTGCTAGATCTCTGACTTAGCTAGAAATGAAAGGCAAAGAGTTCATTTATTTTACAATGTCTTTTAAACCCATCACCCTGACAGCTGGGACAGTCTGGGGACTGTGATGGACATGGGGATGGGTTGCAGTGTGGTGGCGTAACCTTGCGTTCCCTGCTTTACCAATGAATAACTTTTTTTTAACAATTTATGTTTCATTTATTTATTCATTTTTCTTTCCTTAAATTTATTTATTATGATTATTATAAAAATGTATTTTCTAAATATATTTCTGTATCATGCTTTTATTACCTTTACCTTCACAATAGTTGTTAGCAGTATCATCAGTAATACTATTGTTAGTATTGATCCTACCACCACTAGCATTAACATCCCCATCGCCATCGCCATTAAGACTGTTGCCACAACAACCATGCTGTTTAAAAATCCTCTAACCCACTCTCCTTTCTCTTATACTACAACTGCTAGTGCCTTATTATCACCAAAAGTAGTTGTAATCCTGTCTTAAGTTATCATTTCAATATTTTGACCTTTATTAGTATTCCTATCAGTCATATAATTATCATCATTACTTCCTTGGCTCACACATTACCTCCCTTCTAAAAGCCTCGTTTTCATTCAACGCCTACCTTGCGCTGAAGAGATCTAAGCTAAGTAACAAACTCGTTCATTTTCATTGTCCTGTTTGTTTGTGTCTTGCCTGAAGAAGACCTAAGAGGTCGAAACGCGTCGTGTTTTGCCTTGTGACTCGTTTGTCCACGTTTCTCTTGGCGGTTCGCTAACATTTATTCAAGATTTGTTTAGATTTCCGCCTGCAGTCGTCTCCCTTTGCAACTAGAATAACTCCTGGTTTTATGTGTATGAAATTAATGCATGCTCTCTCCTCTCTCTCTCTCTCTCTCTCCTCTCTCTCTCTCTCTCTCTCTCTCTCTCTCTAAGTGGTCTTCGTAAATGTGTGTGAAGTGCTCTGAGTATATGTGTGTGTGCCCGTGCATGCATGTGTACATGCATGTGTGCGTGTGTACGTGCACGCGCGCGCGCGCGCGCGCGGTGTGTGTGTGTTGTGTGTGTGTGTGACAGAAACAAAGAGACACAAAGAAAGTGAATAGATGAATAGAAAAGCAGACAGACAGTGAAACAGGCAGACATAACACAGGCCAACAGACAGAAAGGGAAGGATCTGCATAACTCTGTCTGATCTCTGTGCAGCATACTAGTCCTTCCAAGACATTTCCACAAGCAGACCTTATAACCAAGACAAGTTACAAACTGTCAATTTTTTTTGTCTGTCTGTCTGTTTCCAAGAATCCCTTTATTTGTCTTGATTCTTTCTTTCTTTCTGTTTATTTGTCATCTTTGTTAATTTTTGGGTCAGTTGATAAACATAATCTATCTGTTTGCATGTCTAGGAATAAAGCAAGCAACCAAGCATAAAACAACCAACCAACCATCAGTCTATCAGTCTCTCATTCAGTGTCCTTCAATCAATCTATATACCACATCTCCCGGAGTGATGCTCAAAGCAGTGCGTATGATTCAATGGAAGGGCAGACAGATGTAACAGAGCTGGCAGGTATCTCATTACCCCTATTGCCCAAGGGCACACAGAAACACGCCTGGTTAACGCGCAGACATCATTCCCTTACGCAGACAGAAATAAGATTCCATGGTTTCATTTCTCTCGTGTGACAGTTTTGCCTTAGGGACTGAAGATATCCCAAAGCTTTAAAGTCTGCTGATGAACGTATATAGTTGCCAAACATCTATTTGCGGTTTTTACTGATATTTCTTCAATAAGAGAACGTAGAAATAGTTACACAATTAAATAATAACTCATGAACCACATAACTTTCTGCACCACGTTAATTTAAAGTGTTGAATGTTGTTTTGTGTGATTGCAATGTGTAACAGTGTACATGCATTTTTTTTCAGTGTAACAGCTTCTTCTTTGTTACGGTCACACTACTTTTCATGTGTAACCCATAGCCAGGGACTGACGTCACCCTTATCCCCTTACCTCCCCCCCCCCTCTTTTTGGGTGGTGGTGGTGGGGTGGTGGTGGTAGGGTGTGGTTTTGCTTGGCTTTCAAAAAAGACACTTTGAAAGATTTTTTTCCTGTGACAACTCTCGTTTTTGCGGCGGTGTCTTTAGTGTCAGCCTATTACTTCAAAAATGTGTAAGAACCCCAATGTCTCAACTCAATCTGCGCTGCTAAAAATTTCCACCACAGCTCTGGTACAGTGCGGAAGCAAATCAAATAAACATTTTGCAGAAACGAACTAAATAAAGGAAGAAAAACAATCCCTAACATACTAAAGTTCAATTTTTTTAAAAATCATTACTAAAACCAGATCAAGAAGCACTAAACAAGCCACCAAATAACTTTCAATTAGTAATAATTAAAATCACTAAAGAAAGAGTATAGTAGCCAAGTACAACCAATCAAATATCACACATCAGATCACACTGGCATTTACAAAACAACACAAAACAATGCATTACAAAACAGCACATAAAACCAGCCACAAACGTAATCAATCAATACATCAAATATATGTTTCTAACCAAAAACACCAAATCTAGGGTTGAAAACACTTCGACATTTAATAAATGTCTAACAAAAAAAATCGTAAAAGGCAGCTTGATCAACAATTACAAGTACTTCAAATAAATCATTACCATAAAAACACCATAGCGACAATTTCTGAACAGTCCAGTGATAAAAACATAAGCGTTGAGAAAGTTCAGGCTGAGACATGTGTGCTGTTGCATTTACCCCCTTCACTGCAGTCTCTTTGTACTCAGTCGGTCAGTCATTCCCCTGACCGCTGGGGTCGTTGGGGGCACGTGATGAGGCAGCCGCCGTTTCTCTCCAGGCTCTTCTGTTGGCAGCTGTCGTGAGGAGATCTGGCATGGTCATTTTGGTCCAGTCCTTTGTATTTTCGGACCAACTCTTTCTCTGCCGTCCTCGTCTGCGCCCTCCTTCAACGGTACCTTGAAGGATGGTTTTGGAAAGGGTGTTGCGACGAATGACGTGGCCTAACCATGCCATCTTCCGTCGTTTGACGGTTGCCAGAAGTGGTTCGTGGGGCCCAACTAGGTTGGTGACCAGGTTCCGCACATAATCATTGGTCTTGTGTTCTTTGTAGGAGATGCGGAGTAGTTTCCTTAGGCACCTGGTCTCAAACGCCTGGAACTTCTTTCTGTTTCGGCCATCAGTGTCTACGACTCTTCATTTCAGATGGAGGGCTGGGTGACACCTCAAATACAGCAGCTACTATCCATCATCAACACAGGAATGTCTCCTCCAGGAGAATGTGAATCCTGGTAAACACTGCTCTCTGAACTGTGAGAGTCTGCAATAAGTCAGTGCTATGCATAAGTTCATCTGTGAATATCTTTTTTTTCGCCCTTTCCATCACTAGGTGACAACAGACTTCCTTAGTTATCAGTAATTGCTGGGGAAAAAAAAGAAATAAAAAAGGAAAGCGACAGTACACAATTGAATTATCCATTACTTAGACGATTTCACTATATCAAAATGAAGCTGCACTAAAAGGCATCTACCAGATCAATGAATTATTATGTGAACCAAACTACTCAATTTTATTATCATCCATTACTCTTTCATCACACACACCACACACACACACACACACACACACACACACACACACACACACACACACACACACATACACACACACACACCATGCCTCCAACGCCTGTCTGTCTGTCCACCTTTTCTGTGTGTCCCTGGACAGCATGGTGTGTCTGAAGCCAATCCATAAGACCCCCCCCCTCCCCCCTTCCATTTTGCCGCCACTTCATGTCACCACTGGGCTGCTTTAACGCTATTCCCTTGAAAGTCTTTCAGTTGCCTCTATTGACTGGATCGAACACAGCTTTACTATCCAATGAAATCACAGCTACAAAGCCCTGAACTGTCGGAGCAATGCGGTCACTCTCTTGCATCTTGGCCCTGCATCCTTACAGCCAAGACGTGAAAATTTGCACAGTGTAAAACGAAACATGTTCTAACACAATAAAGATCGATCAGTTCCAGCGTTATTGTAAATGACATATCCAAGGAATATAGTTAAGAACCATGATCAACACAGTCTGCCTGTGTTTGCACCCTTCCTCACACGGGTATCAAATGAAAATGGATGTTAGAGTCAAGAAAAATTTGGGGAAAGAGGTATGGTCAAAGACTTGGGGGCGACGGGAATGCACAAAAATTGAAAGTGAGATAGGAAAATATGGCTCTTGCTGGCAGGTTTATCAAAACCACAAGCTGCACAGTTTCTCCACAAAAGCCCAGTTTGTCCAAGACTTGGACAAATGCGACATACATGACCCTTCCACTTTGACTGGTTTGTGTGCAAGCCCTTGAAATATATTTTCAAAACGTCCTATTGGATAATATAGGGAGTTTGGGTACACTCTATGGTTTTGTATCTGTCTGTCCCTCCAGCGAATTCTCTCTCTCTCTCTCTCTCTCTCTCTCTCTCTCTCTCTCTCTCTCTCTCTGCTCAAACCAGCCATTGGTCTATTCCTTCTCTTCCTCCAATTTGGCCATTTTTCTCTTTTTGCTGTACACACACACACACACACACACACACACACACACACACACACACACACACACACACACATACACACACACACACACACACACACACACACACACACACACACACACACACACGCACGCACGCACGCACGCACACATGCAAATGCATGCAAACCAAAATAGCGAAAAGTTTAAGCATGAAACACAACAGCTCAAACTAGGTCCCCCTGATAACATTACATAATGACAGCCACCGTCCCCACACTCTTCCCTCATGCAGGCATCAGAGACTTCTAGGGAGGCGCAGTGACACATGCCAGGATGAACGATCTCTAGGGTTTTTTACGTCCCTCTCACTCCTCCTTCCTCAAACGATGCGGAAAGCAGAACTGCTGCGTTTGGCAGCGTGGTCATGTCTGTCGCTTATCAGGTAAATCTTTTGGGGGTTAAAACGACAATATTATGTGCAACAGTATGAGTGACGGTAGCCGTGATAAGTTATCTTCTTATCTTGCCGTCCCGATGAGAGGAGAGAGAGAGAGAGAGAGAGAGAGAGAGAGAGAGAGAGAGAGAGAGAGAGAGAGAGAGAGAGAGAGAGAGAGAGAGATGGACAGAGGCAGGCTGACAAAAATGGAGGTCAATAGGGGGGGGGGGGGGGGGGGGCGGGGTGTACAGAAGCAGGAAGAGGTAAAGCAAGAGAGAGAGAAAAAAAAAAGAGAAGTAGAAATCAACAACCAAGCACAGGACAGAGACCAAGACAAAGACGGGGAGAAAAAGAACAAACGGTACAAAGATAAAATCAAGAATGTAGGAGACATGAAGATTGGCCAGCACTGTGGACAAGAAAAAATATGTTTTTTAACTAAACAAATAAATTTGTACCCATTTTGACAATAAATCTGGCTGTTGGGAAAATCAGATATGCATGACTCTCCTATACTGCGAAAAAAAAGTCTGGACAAATCATTCTTGGAAATCTGGGTCTGTCCATCTGGATGAATGATGATTTTTGACAAACTGGATGCAACAAGGATTCTTATGGAAAGGATGGTGGTCGGAAAGAGGATGGGTGATGAATGTTTGGGTTAGGTCCATCAGTCTTTCTGGCGTGGGGGGCTTATCAGAAAGCAGCAGACATATGTCACTGACAGGAGAACATTCATCGTCTGCAGCTCCAGTGTTGATGAGAAGGGGGGGGGGGGGGGGGGGGGGGGGAAGGGCAGGGCACGAAAGGATGGGAGTGGTTGGGAGTGGGGGGGGGGGGGAAGGGAGGGAGGGAGGGAGGTTATGAAGGCATGAGCATTGCTTACAACCATTCACTGCCTCATCCCCATCCCTGACAAGCGTCCTCTGTAAATACCAAGTCACTTGTCAACATCTTTTAAAAATGCATGAATCAGTTCATACATAAATTCACAATTCCAAACATAACAATTCTTTGATATTGTACGAAAATGACAATCAGCTGACTCACAGTCCTTACCTTTCAAACATTTACGAAATTTTTCCATCAATCATTGACATAAACGAAGGTTAGCTGGCACACAAATTCATCATTCCAGTGAAAATGAAAATGAGCTGACATACAAAGTCACCATTTCGAAGGTAATGGTTTGTTGAGACTGTCTAAAATGAAAGTCAGTCCAAACACAAAATCACCATTCTTCAGTTAACAGTTTCTTGATTTTGTGCACCAAATGAAAGTCAGCTCAGTCAAAAAAGAAAAAGAAAAACCGTTGTTCAATGTTTATATTTTTTATTCTTTTACCTGCACGAAAACCAGCAGACACTCAAAATTACCATTTAAAACTCAACAGTTCTGGTTCTGAAATGCTGTACATAAATAAGTGTCAGCCGACACACAAAGCTATCATTCAAGAATGATTAGTGATTATGTATTGTGTATTGACCAGCAATAACTAGAATGCAAACCTAGCATTCATGGAGTCTCCATGTGACGTCTGTAAACAAGATAAATCTGAATATGTATCCAGCACTGATTTATTTGCTATTGTTATGCACAACATATTCTGTCTATATTTTGATGCGCATTTGTTCTTTTATTTCATAACGGCCAGGTTTATGAATTTCAAAGAATAGCATGAAAACAGATTAAATTTCTTTAAACCTACAAACGATGTTACTGAGTCACAAAGCAGTCACGCTTACATACAAAGCTGAATGTTACTGAATCATAAACGATCGATGCAGAAGACAAATCTGATCATATTCTTTGACAATGTATCAGCGCCCCAGTGCTTTCCCATCCATTTCAGCCGCCGACCAAACCACATGGACATTGGACCACACATGGCTCACATCCCACGACTATCAACGGAGCTATCAGGAGGATGGCTTGAACGGACCAGAAACAGCGTGTTTTCTCTCAAACCACATGGACATTGGACCACACATGGCTCACATCCTACGACTGTCAACGGAGCTATCAGGAGGATGGCTTGAACGGACCAGAAACAGCGTGTTTTCTCTTTGCTTTTAATTTCCTGCCAGGTAAGAGAATCCGGCAGTGATCGTATGGGTCAATAAACAGTCTGTTCCCGGCAGTGATCGTATGGGTCAATAAACAGTCTGTTCCCGGCAGTGATCGTATGGGTCAATAAACAGTCTGTTCCCGGCAGTGATCGTATGGGTCAATAAACAGTCTGTTCCCGGCAGTGATCGTATGGGTCAATAAACAGTCTGTTCCCGGCAGTGATCGTATGGGTCAATAAACAGCCTGTTCCCGGCAGTGATCGTATGGGTCAATAAACAGTCTGTTCCCGGCAGTGATCGTGTGGGTCAATAAACAGTCTGTTCCCGGCAGTGATCGTATGGGTCAATAAACAGTCTGTTCCCGGCAGTGATCGTATGGGTCAATAAACAGTCTGTTCCCGGCAGTGATCGTATGGGTCAATAAACAGTCTGTTCCCGGCAGTGATCGTATGGGTCAATAAACAGTCTGTTCCCGGCAGTGATCGTATGGGTCAATAAACAGTCTGTTCCCGGCAGTGATCGTATGGGTCAATAAACAGTCTGTTCCCGGCAGTGATCGTATGGGTCAATAAACAGTCTGTTCCCGGCAGTGATCGTATGGGTCAATAAACAGTCTGTTCCCGGCAGTGATCGTATGGGTCAATAAACAGTCTGTTCCCTTCCGACTCTCTTCCATCCTGCTCCAGATTTCGCAATCCTCCGGGAAGAGTGTCAGTGTGGTTTTGTCAGTGCGTCCGTAGAGAGAGTGGACAGACAGGTCACAGGACCGCAGACATGCAATCCATCTCACAACTTTATTGAATGGTTTAATGATCGTAGAATGGAACGGAATCTGTGCTGCAAGAGAGAGAGAGAGAGAGAGAGAGAGAGGAGAGAGAGAGAGAGAGAGAGAGAGAGAGAGAGAGAGAGAGAGAGAGAAACTCGTGAACTTGTGACTTTAATGTGAGACCTGCAGCCTTTCCACATGAGACACGTAACATGAAATTATTTGTGCTATTGAAAATGAATGATTTATATTAAAAAAAATATTCCAAAAGAAGGGTGCTCATTTGGCGATAATAAGTAACAAACTTAGGTTTAGTACATTTCATTACAACTGTTCCTGTCTAAAACGTGAAGCGTAATGTACAAACATAGCAACATCTCTCATTATGACAGCATTTTCATTTTGCAACAGTGAATTTAACTGGACAGGAAAGCTATCTTTATAGTGTTTATGAATATATTTTCCTCGTAATGTTTTGTAACTTGGAGAGAGAGAGAGAGAGAGAGAGAGAGAGAGAGGAGGGGAGAGAGAGAGAGGAGAGAGAGAGAGAGAGAGAGAGAGAGAGAGTCTTCAAGAGCCTTCACTCTTCTTTTTTTTTCTAATACTTTTAGTTCCACCGCTCTTTCTTGCATACATTGTGAGATTGATAACTTTTGAAATTTAGATTTGAAGACGGCATCTGTTAAGTTTGGTAATGCTATATAATTTTCACAACAACAAAAAGAGTTAGAAAGATGTCTTTCATACCGCTTTCATCCATAGTGCATGTTTCTGGTTTGGATTTGTCCCTTCACGAATGTACAGAATTAAAGGAAAGATGGAAATGTCCCTGAGCGAGGACAAGCAGGGAAATCACCATTTAAGCACCATCACCTCCATGCCTTTAATGCTGAATTATGTCGGTGTCCTGATTTTTTTTTTTACCGTCAGATATTCAAGTGTGAATTAAATGTAGTATTTATTAATCTAGGGTAATAATAGAACTAGAGATTAGAGGCAGGACTACTGGATAATAATGGGCCGCGCGCGCGCACGCGCGCGCGCGCGCGCACACACACACACACACACACAACACACACACACACAACACACACACTCTCTCTTCTCTCTCTCTCACACACACACACACACACACACACACACACACACACACACACACACACACACACACTTCCGACTAATATGCCTATTGCTATCCTCACACACACACACACACACACACACACACACACACACACACACACACACACACACACGCGCGCGCGCGCGCGGGAGAGAGAGAGAGAGAGAGAGAGAGAGAGAGAGGAGAGAGAGAGAGAGAGAGAGGTGTATGCGCTGGGGAAAAAATAATCTTTTTGTCTTTTGTTTAAGAAAAATGAGGCTGGCCAGACAGTAATATTTTTGCAGTTGACAGCCGATACGTCCACTTCTCGACAACCACGACGCAGCGTGTCTTCACACTTTCCTAATCCACTTTCCCTATCTTCCTCACACACCAGTCCCATCTCTCTGCAGCTCCCTGTCTTTCTCTTTCCTTCTCATTATACACTGTCTCTGTCGATACGGCTCTGACCCCCTTTTTCCCCCTCTTCACATCATGTCACGTGCCCGCCCTGCTCCGGAAGTGATTATGTGAAATCAGGGCCGCAAGAAGTAACATTAGTCCAATGAGTGGCTGACACTGGTGACATAACTTCCGGCTCTTGTCCTCTCTCTCTCTCTCTCTCTCTCTCTCTCTTCTCTCTGGGCCGCAATCTATAGTTCATGGTAAATATCCATCCCCTATCTCATCTGTTCACTTCCCTTACCAGAAGGGACAGACGACAGACGACAGACGCATTTCTCCAACGTGCCCCGCCCGATCGTCAGCTACTCCCATTTCACCATCATCCACTTCCTTCCCATCATCAGGCACCCTCCCCCCCTCCCCCTTCCCCAGTACGTTCACTTCTCTGAAGACTCGAACTAGACTTTCTTCTGAACACTCACTGACCCATATACACTGTTAGTAAAAATGTGTGTTTTTTTCATACCAAGTGCGAAGCAGGCAGGTGTAATTTGCGAAGCAGGCAGGTGTAATTTGCGAAGCAGGCAGGTGTAATTTGCGAGGATACAGAGAACAAAGCTAGACTTATCGAGGCTCTCTGTAGCTTCGTAGCTGTACGAGCACAATGCGTTACACGTTTAGCCTATGCAAAAGCGCTGCTGACACGTTAACGTCGCAGCTTTCGCTCATTCATCACCTGTTACCAACTTCTTCAACATCATCACCTCGCTCACACTGTAGCAATGGAACGCTATGGAAATAGAATAATGTGACTGGAATTTAATTTAAAGATCAAAGAGCAAGCATGCCGCCCTTGACGAATTAAGGGAAATGGCATTCGGGAGCTCGCAGGCTGGCCAGGGCAACCTGACGTCACCTGTCACTTCCATACGATGGGGAGCGCCATCAGTGGAGTGTTGCTCGATTCCAAGCCACTGGCGCCACAGCAGACACGCTACGGAAGACGAACTGAAGGTCAGGATCGCTTCGTCTGCCTCTGGTATTGCAAATATCGCTTATAATAGTATCCACTCACAGGCTCTGAAAGATTTACGAATGGTTTTAAAGATGTATGGCAGATATCATGTATTCATGGTGAAATTGAAGTTTATTAAAAGAAAAAAAAAAGAGGGAGAGAGGGAATAGAAGAAACATGAACACACACACACACACACACACACACACACACACACACACACACACACACACACACACACACACAGAAAAACAGGAGAAGAAAGACATTTGAATGATTAGCGCGTTATCCAAAGTTATTTGATTATTCCATTGATTTGATGATCCAAACAGATTTAGTTATTAAATCCAAATACTATTCAAACGCTTTATCCGAACATAGCAATTTGGAATTTGAAATGTGACAGTAAATTCGTCAATCACAACTCATCGACTAATGGTAATTATTGTTCTTTTTGTTATTAGAAATCTTTGATTTTTAGTGACTCACATGAATATGGTACAGACAGTCATGACGGGTCTCTAAGATTGTTGTTGACGACGGTTGAACTGATATGAATGTTCTCCTTCATGTCTTCCCAGGAAACACAGGTGTAGCTGTCCATTTTCCCGTTGATTCGCTCAAACACCTTAGTTTCGTATCCATATATTGCCTAAGCCTACTATTTGTGAATCATCATATCGTGAAGAACCTACAGATAATGTACTGCGCTCTAAATGACGGACGTTTCCTGTCTTCGCGACTGATTTGTTTTGAGTTGTTTGGTGTTACACAACCTGTCATGTCCACCTATCACATCATGAACATCTTTGTCAAATCTCCATTAACGTTTAATTTGTCTAATTTTAATTTTAACACTGAGCTCAACGTGCTTTGAGGAGCGCTGGTGAAAGAGCATCTTGCAAGACAAGGGCAATCACTTAAAGAGAGAGAGAGAGAGAGAGAGAGAGAGAGAGAGAGAGAGAGAGAGAGAGACAGAGAGAGAGAGAGAGAGAGACAGACAGACAGAGACAGAGTGACAGACAGAGAACACAAAACTCAGAAAACCTTTATTTGATCAAAGATTGAGATAGGCTAGCGTGTTATTCCAATCTGTCCAGAGAGAGAGAGAGAGAGAGAGAGAGAGAGAAGAGAGAGAGAGAGAGAGAGAGAGAGAGAGAGAGAGAGAGAGAACGTCTACATGAACACATGCCACCAACTCGGGTCTTCAAGTCTATCTACTGTCTCTCTGTGTGTCCCCAGAGAGCGCGCTAGTCCTGAAGCCAATCCATTACAGCCCAATCCCATTTTGCCCTCATTCTCTCTCCTAACCTTGCTGCTTTCCCCGTAACAAGGTCTCCTGTACCCGCTCTTTCTTAGACGGGGACACACAATGAAGTCACTGCTGTCAGAACTCGTGGGCCTGAAATGATGGGTCGAGGATGCGGACACATGCGCAGTGTTCCCAAGCAGTGTTAGCGATAAGAGCTAAGATTTACATAGATCGGTTTGCTTGCTTCCGTTCACCTTAGAACAGTGAGTGTCCAGCCATAATAATAACTTACCTCACGATCTACACTCTAGCTCAAGGGCTTTAACCCCCCCCCCCCCTTCTCTCTCTGTCTGTCTCTCTTTCTCCTCCTTCCCTCCCTCTCTCCCTCCGTCCCTCCCTCCCCCCCCCCCCTCTCTCTCTCTCGCGATGAATGGTAGTTTCCACAAAGCAGACCTCGATAAACCCACCTCAGTCTATTGGAGAACACACACACACAACACACACACACACACACACACACACACACACAAACACACAAACACACACACACAAACACACACACGCACACACACAAACACACACACGCACGCACGTACGCACGCACGCACGCACGCACGCATACACACACAAACATACGCGCGCGCGCGCGCACAACACACACACACACACACACACAACACACACAAACACACACACACACACACACACACACACACACACACACACACACACTGATTACACATCTACATGAGCTGAATGAAACCAGCCCATAGGACTTGGATTTCTGCTGTGTCAAGCGTTCCAGAATTACAGAATAAGCTACACAAGCCATGAAACACACTGCTAGAGTTGTGCAATGCAATGTGCAGTTCTTGCTGCGTCAGGAATCTTCTCTGTGCCGCGTCACTAACGTTGGTGACAAAGCGAAACAGGGGAAAGGAGACTGGATTGCTCCAGATCTTCTCTGGTCAGTGCCATCCATCTCAGACAGCTCTCTCTTTCTCTGTGTCTCTATCTCTGTCTCTCTCTCCCTCTCTCTCTCTCTGTCTCTCTCTGTCTCTTCCTCTCTCTTTATCTCTCTCTCCCCCCCCCTCTCTCCTCTCTCTCTCTCCCTCCCTTCCTCTTGCTGTCTGTCTGTCTGTATCTCTCTCTCTCTCTGTCTCTGTCTGTCTGTCTGTCTCTCTCTCTGCCCTCCGTCACTCCCTTCCCCCTCCCTCTGTCTGCCCACCCCCCTCTTTCTCTCTCTCTCTCCCTCTCTCTCTCTCTTCCTCTCTCTCTCTTCCTCTCTCTCTCTCTCCCTCTCTCCCCACTCTCTCTCTCTCTCTCTCCCTCCCTCCCTCTGTCTGTCTGTCTGTCTCTCTCTCTCTCTCTCTCTCTCTCTCTCTCTCTCTCTCTCTCCCTCCCTCTCTCTCTATCTCCATCCACTCATCTATCCATCTATATATCTCTTTTCTGAAAGCCTGTTATTTGAGTAGATATATAATCCGTTCACTTTGTCATATTTTTTCACTGGACTTCAAAATATTTCAAATAAATCTTCACCAGTTATTTTACAGTGGCAGAAGTGAACAGTATGGCCCTCTACGTACTTGAGAGTCATGGTAGTTTTCATAGATTGAAAAAAAGCATCTATTAATTCATTAAAAATGGTAGGACAGCTGTAATTTCAGGTTGGATTTCTTGATTCAATAACATGGCATGGCATCTCTTCATCCAAGAAAAAAGTGGCCGGGCACCTGTAGATCCATTAGTCGTGGCATTAAAGTGGCCTGACATCTGTCAGTCCATAAAACTGTGTGGCATCTGCTAATCCATTCACACAGGCATAGTATGCCATACGTAAATCCTTTAAGAATGGCATAGCATTTGTCATTCTTTTTAAAGTGACATGCCATCCCTTAACTCATTAAAAGGGGCTTCTTTTAATCCCATAAAAATGGTTT
>CM065746.1:19635520-19648020 GCA_033310375.1 Conus canariensis
AGCCTCATTCACTCATCTAACACTGGGTCATTGAATCAAGGAGACAGATGTACAGGCCAACAGACAGGAAGGAAACTATCTACACAGCTCTGCCTAATCCTGATCTGTGTCCTGGGTCATTGAATCAAGGAGACAGATGTACAGGCCAACAGACAGGAAGGAAACTATCTACACAGCTCTGCCTAATCCTGATCTGTGTCCGGTACACTAGTCCTGCCAGCTCATTGCAACAGCCAGAGTCAATTGCCTCAACAATGGGCGGTCAATCTGGGGATCTGCAAACACTGTCCCCTTTTTTTTTGCAAATCCTTTTCTGGAGCGAGTGCACAAGAACCATAAGACATCTTCATGTCTGGCTGTACTTAATTCTGTGGAGTCGGGCAGATGGGTGGAAAATTATCATCCTGTTCCCCTGATTTGTGATATAAAGTCGTTAGGAATGACTACAAGGTAAACTCTTCTTTGGCAAGACTGTTTTGTTTAGCGAAGAAGCAGATTCATTAAGAACAACAAAAATGTTAAACAGTGACAACAGCAATCATAAAACAAATATGAAAGAAAATAAGGGTGGATGAAGTTTGTCAGATCCAGTGGTAATACCAGTCTGTCTGAGTGAGTATGGTGCTGTGGTAATGGAAGAAGAGAAGGAGAGAGAAAGCAAGAAACAAAAACGAAACAGGCGAGACAGAGACACAGGCAGCCCAGTAGAAAGAAACTCGTGGAGAGCGTGGCAGCAGAGAGTCCTCAGAAGAGAAGCCCCCTTCAAGCAAGTGTTTCGGCCCTTATCTCCTGACACTCTAGGGGGGTTGGGCCACACCCGGTTCATGACTCCGGATGTCCCTCTGCTGCCCCTTTTTTCCCATCTTGGGACGAGCCATGGCTGGGATTCGAACCCATGACCCTCTGGACATGCTCATTTTCCACTTAATGACTCGCGCTTTAACCACTGAGCCACCTGATATTTGTAGGAAATTTAAGCCTTATGAAGTTCACTTTTGTTCCTCCTTGACCAGATCCAGCTTGAACACCTTTCTGCCACTTCTGCCATTGCTTTCAGGGCTCTGGTTTTTTCCTTCCCTGCAACTGAGAGCTGTTTCATGAGGCTGTATGCAGACGTTCCTACAAACCCCCTAGCTCCAATTTCTGCAGTGACGACTTTGACCTGATAGCCTTCTCTCCTCAGGCTGTTTGCCAGATCAGCATACTTTTCAGTCTTGTAGATTTGAGCTGCCTCCATTCTGTTCTCATATGGCACCGTGAGCTCGATCATGATCAGCTGCTTGGTTGAAAGAGACAAGCAAACAAATAAATAAATTGTGGAAACGGACAGATAGGCTAAAGATGAAGTGAACAACCTAATCTGATCTCTTTCCAGTGCACGATTCCTTTCATCTTGTGCTTGAAACCAAACTCCCTTTACAAGAAGCAGGCCAGTAATTCTCGAGATTGGCAAACACTTTCCTGTCAAGAGCAAGGGGGGCAGGGGATGCGGGACTTCTTTATGTCTGCTGGTGCTTAGTTTAGCTGAGGAACGCAGAAGGAAAAAATTCCTTTTTTTTTCACTTGTGGTTTTAGAGTTAGATAGCAGGGCAGGCTCTGTCTGAAGAAGGCTGTCCAGCTGAATGATAACCTCAACAATTTTTTGTCCTTATTTTTTTTCTTTGAAAGTAACATAAACACTAATATCGATTAAATATATGTGTCAGCTCATCCATCAATCAAATGAATTCATTACAATCTAAGCACGAAAAGACTTCTAATAATATTCAGACGCAAAATTTTTCACAGGATTCATTGCACAAAGTGCATATTTTATTCGCTGGCTGTTCTTTGAGAAAAGTAAATATTGCATCAATGACTACAGTCGAGTAGTGTGGAAAATTGTCAGTTGAATGTATTTCAGATAAGAATTGAGTTGACGTATTTCTTTGGTCAAGTGCAATATTGAAAAAAAAAGTGTTCTTCAAGACCTCCAATCCTTGTACATTTTGTTTAAGCCACTAGTAATGTATGGATTAGAAACAGAATAAATAGGATAAAACAAACTAGAGTCACTGACAACCATGTACTAAAGAGTGTTAAGATACATATTAAGTAGAACAGGTTAGAGGACCTACCTCTTAGGCAATGGATGAAATGCATATTGTCCCAAAGTAAAGAAATAATAATTCTGTTTTTCACAGTCACCATACCATAGTCAGCGTCAGGTGGATGAAGACAGAGGACGCGAAGAAGATGACAGTTTGGAAAAGACAGCTTGGCACCACACTCAGGCTTGGCACCACACTCAGGCTTGGCACCACACACAGGCATCATATCAGCCATAGCCGCAATCAAAAGGCAGATTTGCAGTGTCAGAGCATTTGTTCATGTCTCAAATAATGACAGCAGCAGCACAATTACGATGAGAAGAACACAGTAGTGATAGCAACAGCCTTAAAACAAATCTTGATAGCTGATAAATAGTATTTCTGTCGTATTCCACGTTAAAAACTCTGTTATTGGAATATATATATATATACAGAAGTTTCTTCCTGCTTTCGATTTTCTCTTCCCTTAGGCGCACGCGTGCGCGCGCACACACACACACACACACACACACACACACACACACACACACACACACACACATACGCGCGCGCGCGTGCGCGCACACACACACACACACACACACACACACACACACACACACACACCACACACACACACGTACGCGCGCGCGCGCGCAGACGAGACAGACAGAAGAGAGAGAGAGAGAGAGAGAGAGAGGAGAGAGAGGAGAGACGAGAGAGAGAGAGCTCCAGTGACCGGTCAGATTCTGTACAAAGTAATCATCCATCTCTCTACATTTCGATACATCTGTCTGTCTTTCTTTCCATCTATCTCTCCACTTGTCTATCAACCCCTTTATCTATTTATCTATCTGTCTTTCTGCCTCTCTGTCTGTCTGTCTGTCTGTCTGTCTGTCTGCCCGTCCGTCCGTCCGTCTGTCCGTCTATCCATCCATCTAACCATCTATCTATCTATCTATCTATCTACATAACTGTCTGTCTATCTATCTATCTATCTATCTATCTATCTATCTATCTATCTATCTATCTATCTATCTATCTATCTATCTATCACTATCTATCAGATCTATCTACTATCTACCAATCTATCACCTACCACCTACCAACCTACGAACCTACCTATCTCTCTCTATCTCTCCTTCTGTCTACCCATATATCTATCTATCTGTCCATTTTTCTTTCTGTCTGTCTACCTGTGTGACCGTTTGTCTGAGTAGCTGTCTGTCTGTCTGCATATCCTCCAAGAGTCAACTTTATTCTCTCTCTCTCTCTCTCTCTCTCTCTCTCTCTCTCTCTCTCTCTCTCTCTCTCTCATTCTTTGAGTACACAGATAATACACAGTGTATCTGTTTGTATGCCCTGGAATCAATAAGGCGGCGATACAATCAGTAGAACAACCAAGCATCCCGCCCACCAGTCAGTCCATCAGCCAGTCTCTCACGCACTCACTCACTGTGTCTTTCACGCTATCTACGTATACCACATCTCTCTGAATGAATGATGCTGGTCGTATTGCAAGTGATCCATTTCAAAGGCAGACGAATGTTCAGAGAGCTGGCATGTATCTTGTTACTCATACTGGTCAGGGGCACACAGAGAGATGCTTGCTTAACACGCACACATCATTCTATTATGTGGATGGAAATAAGGTTCCATGGTTCACTTTCTCTCATGGGAGATTTTCCTCTTAGGGACTGAAGATACCCTGAAGTCATAAACTGTGCTACTAAACTTATTTATATAATTATCGGTTTCAGTTTCAGTTTCATCAAGGAGGTGTCACTGTGCGCAGACGTGTCCATATACGCTACACCACATCCTCTAAGTTTCGAGACCACACTGTGCATGATTTAAAGCTGATAGATAAATGAGAAAAATCTGCATGATTTAAAGCTGATAGATAAATGAGAATAAATAGATAAATGAGAATTTAAGAAAAAAAGGTCTCGTTGTTACGACTTAGCAGATGTCTGACCAACGCATTAGCCCAACGCACTGGTGAGACCTTGGGTATCTACCTAACATTGGCTGTGCCATTATTATCATTGTATGTGTGCGTGGTGAGTGTACACGTGTGTGTATATGTGTGTGCATGGGTGTGGGCATGGGCTGATATGTGTGTGGGGTGCGGCGCCGCGCGCGCGCGCGCGCGGCGCGCGCGTGTGTGTGTGTGTGTGTGTGTGTGTGTGTGTGTGTGTGTGCGTGCATGATTATCAAAATGTCTCATCACGAAAGTAACAACGATAACGTCTAATTAAATGATAATGTATCAACCACACACCTTTGTGCATCAAGGACTTCAATAAGGCTTGACACAGAGTTTAGAAAGAGGCACTCTGGGCCAGAATGAAGAGAGTTTAGATCAGGCAATATCTAATCAACACCACCCAACACCTACACTCTAAAACAGCTGGTGCAATACTCGTGCAGGGCGCTGTTACAGATTGGTCCCATCTTTCAGCTGGACTCTGTCAGGGCTGCCTTTGATCTCCTTCACTTGTCAGTACATTCCTGGGACACGGTAGGACTGTGCACTTGAAGATCATGTTGGCATAGTTGGCCAGGGAGGAAACACCATCGCAGACCTTCGATTTGTTGGTGCCATCAATGATCTGGCAGGCAACAGAAAAAAAAGAACCGCCAAGCTTGTTGAAAGACTTGATGGATCATCAACAAGATACGTCATGAAAATCAGCGCTGAGAAGACCCAGTGGATGGCCAGCAGCAACGCTAACATGAACATGTGATAAATGTCCACGGACAGACGCCAGAAAGTGTTTAACTGTTTACTTACATGGGATATAGCACTAGCGATGGCACAGCTACACAGACACAGCGGTGTGTGACATTGGAAGTACGGCAGTTTCAGTTCCACTTTCAACAATGAAAAAATGTGTCAAACTATCAAACAGCACATCAACCAATTGAAGATCTTCTGACATCCGTTTAGAAAACGACGTTGGTATGGCAAGTAACCAGATCCAAAGGCCTTTCTAAAACGATCTTTCAGAGGGCTGTTGAAGGACAGAAACAGAGGGAGAGGCAGTACAGAAAGATGTACTGACCGTAGAATGCACAGGGAAAACATTCCTACAGACTCCAGTCTCAGCACACAACTGACAACACTGGTGAAACCTACTTTACTGTTCTTCACTGCTGTGCACCAATAACTCCCCACAGAACTAAAGGAGAAGAAGACGAAGAAAGCCTGCAAGGCAGCTGTGATTATTCGTCAGTCATTAACTCTCCTCGAGTTAACCAACTATTGGCAGGTTGTTTTCCATTCTGCCACGATTTCACAGCCTTCATAACCTGTCCCACCAGATGGAAGTGCTGAGCTCACTGCTGAGAACTTGACCATGACCAGATTCTAGTGGACTGTGATCTTTCATGGTTCTGTAACACAAAAGTGAAGACCAGAGTGGCATTGACAATAATTGGTAGACAATCACAGAGAGTGGACAAAAATAAGCTCTACCTGAAACCAAACCTGGCCAATGACCTTTACAGTGCATGGAGTTGACATGAGCTGCGTCAGTTGTGGAGCATCCTCGCAACGAGTGATTTAGAGACATGGTATACATTGTATTGGTATCAATCGTATTTTATTCCGTGTAATGCTTGTTGCTTTATCTTAATCCAATGAATATTAATCACAGATGTGAAGAGATATTTTGACAAATGCATGCAAAATGGTTTTCTTTCCCTTTCTTTCCCTTATTTGTCTCTTTAAGGAAACAACCAGTGTTATAATAGGTGTTTGTGTTATATACATATATTAACAGTTACAGCACATACACTTAACTCAAATGCATATGATATTTAGATTCCAGTGAGATAAAACCTCATTTATTGAAGAAAATGGTTTTGGCGACTGTGAATACCTTCCACACCTTCCATACATTAGAGAACTCTCTCTCTCTCTCTCTCTCTCTCTGGGAAAAGCACCGTCTCAAATGTTACAGTACAGTTGATCATTCAGTCTAGTCAGTGGTAAGCAGCGTGGTGTGACTGTAGTCCTGTGACTTCCTTCTGCCAACACGATGGCACAAGTACACAGACACAGTGGTGTGTAGTCCTGTGACTACCCCTTCTGCCAGCACGATGGCACAACTACACAGACACAGTGGTGTGTAGTCCTATGACTACCCCTTCTGCCAGCACGATGGCACAGCTACACAGACACAGCGGTGTGTGACATTGGAAGTACGGCAGTTTCAGTTCCACTTTCATCAAGGAGGTGTCACTGCGTGCGGACTAGTCCACAGACGCTACACCACATCCGCCAAGTTTTGAGACCACACTACGCGTTAGCCCAAAGCGCTGGTCAGACCTTGACGTAGGGCAGAAGAGAAAGAGTAAACGCTGTTCATCGACCCAGAAGATCACTGCCAGATTTTCTTACCTGGCCGGAAATGGAAAGCAAAGAGACAGCTCGTGCTCCCCAGTCTGCTCACTCCATCACTCTGATAGCCCCGTTGACAGTCTGAGGATCTGAACCATATGAGAACTGATCTGTTGCTTTTTTCCCCAGCCACACGGCAACCTGATCCTCTCGTTCAGATGGAGGGCTGGGTGACAGCCCCACCACTGAGGCCACCGTCCACCCCCAAGCCAGGGATGTCGCCCCAGGGAGAACATGAATCCTGGTAAACACAGTTCACTGGACTGTGAGAACCTGCAGTAAGTGAATTAATGCTATGAATTGAAACTTTTTGTGGGGGGAGGGGGAGGGAGGGGGGCGTAGAGGGAAAGGTGTGTGTGTGTGTGTGTGTGTGTGTGTGTGTGTGTGTGTGTGTGTGGTGCGTGCGTGCGTGCGTGTGTGTGTGTGTGTGTGTGTGTGTGTGTGTGTGTGTGTGTGTGTGTGTGTGTGTGTGTGTGTGTGTTTGTGAGTGAATAAAATTTCCCACCATTTCAATCACTTGGTAACAGGAGACCTCAATATTCATGCAGTTGTATGCACTGATTCCTAACCATTAATATAATTATATACATACATATATATATATATATATATATATATATATATATATATAGATCAATGTAGTTAAATTAAATATATATTATTATATATATATATATAATATATGTATATGTGTGTGTGTGTGTGTGTGTGTGTGTGTGTGTGTGTGTGTGTGTGTGTGTGTGTGTGTGTGTATTATGTACACCTTACCACTTACATATAATGAAGTTGTTGACAATTATTGATCACACACACACACACACACACACACACACACACACACACACACACACACACACATACACACACACACACACACACACACACACACACACACACACACATACACAGAGAGAGGGGGGGGGGGTTGCCTGCAAATGATGTGCTACTTTTTTTTTAATTAAATCTCTCTCTTTCTCTCTCTCTGTCTCTGTCTCTCCCTGTCTCTCTCTCTCACACACACACGCACGCACGCACGCATGTATGTACACACACACACACACACACACACACACACACACACACACACACACACACACACACACCATGCCTCCAACGCTCTTCCCCCTGTCCACCTTTTCTGTGTGCCCCCAGAGAGCATGGTGTGTCTGAAGCCAATCCATCAGACCCCCCTTCCATTTTGCCGCCACTTCATGTCACCACCGGGCTGCTTTAACGCTATTCCCTTGCAAGTCTTTCAGTTGCCTGTTTTGATTGGATCGAACGCAGCCATCTATCCAATGAAATCACTGCTATGAAGCCCTGAAATGTCGGGAGACTGCGATCACTCTGCTATGTTTGGTCCTATTTCCTTAGAGCCAAGACGTGGGAATCTACACAGTGTAAAACAAAATATGGCCTCACGCAATGAAGATTCATCGAATTCGGCGTCCGAATGACTAAAACATATTCAGGAAATACAGCTACGGACCATGGTAAACACGATTTTATTCTGTTAACACCTTTCCATACAAGGGGATCAAATGGCAATCAATGTCAAGAGATGAGTGGAATTGAACGCATGAGCTATGGTACCAGACTTAAGGGAATGGGAAAGTACTGAGATGGGAAGTGGAAGAGGACGAACTGCTTCTGGCAGCCTGGTTTGTCAAACTACAAGCTGCTCAGTTTGTGAAAACAGCCCAGACTGTCCAAGGTCTGGACAAATCAGATAAAATATGATATTTCAACTAAATGTGTTCAGGGTGTAAGCCAGAGAAAGCAGAGGAAGGTCCTAATAATGGAAGTTTTAATACCCTGTAGTGTTTCTCTGCTTCTGTTTCTGTCTGCTTCTCCATCCAATTATTTGTTTGTCTTTCTCCTCGTCTCCCTCTCTCTCTACCTCTATCTCTCTGTCTCTGTCTGTCTGTCTGTCTGTCTCTCTCTCTCTGTGTGTGTGTGTGTGTGTGTGTGTGTGTGTGTGTGTGTGTGTGTGTGTGTGTGTGTGTGTGTGTGTTGGGAAGAATTCGCAGTGCATCAACGTCCTTATATATTCCAACGAGCCAGGACATGTAAACCTTTGACATCCAGATTTCCCCATCTCGATGAAAAAGGACTTTAACAAACTGACTGTGACAAGAGGACTAGGAAGGTGGTCAGGCGGAAAGAGAATGGGTGGTGTTAGATCAGTCAGTCTTCCTGGTGCAAAAACTGATCAGGAAGAAGGAAAGATATTCTGTGACTGGTGGACTTAGATCGCCTGCAGAACAGGATGGAAACAAAGACAACAGGATGGAAACAAAGACAACAGGATGGAAACAAAGACAACAGGATGGAAACAAAGACAACAGGCTGGAAACAAAGACAACAGGATGGAAACAAAGACAACAGGATGGAAACAAAGACAACAGGATGGAAACAAAGACAACAGGATGGAAAGGGATTCAGAGGGAAAAAGACAACAACTGGCAAGCGGCAGTCAGGCTTACATGTTGCTTGCGGCTGTTCCATGCCTCATCCCCCTCCCCCTGAAAAAGTCCTCTAGAAATACAAAATCATCTTTCAAAAGTCAACACTTTTTAAAATATTGTACATAAATGAACCAGATGACGAACAAATTCGCCTTTCCAGAGTTAATCGTTCTTCAGATTATAGGAAAATTACTATCAGCCGACGCATAGTCATCCCCTTTCAAAAGTGAACAATTTTCACTAACTACTGCGCATAAAATGAAGGTTAGCTTGCACATAGATTTGCCATGCGAAAGTTGATAGCTCCCTTTTGATATTAAAGGCTATGTAAGTGAAAGTCAGTTGACTAACAAAGTCACCATTCCAAAGCTAACAGTTCCTCAGTATTGTACAGAAACTTAACATGTCAAAGCAAATCACGATTCCAATGTTAATAGTTCTTGGATATTGCACGTAAATGATAGCGAATGCACAGTCACTTTTCTAAATTTAACAGTGCGTCAAAATTGTACGAAAATTAGAATCAGCTGACACGAAAGTCTCTCTTCTTATCTTTATGGATTTTTGTTTACATATGGAAAAACCAGCAGACGTTCAAAACCACTAATTTTGTAATATTGTACGTACAAAAAAAACTCAGCCAGCATACAAACTCGTCATTTATGAACGATGATTGATTTTGTATTGTACATCAATCAGCAATAACTGAAATGCAAACGTGGCATTCATGTACGGAGACTCCGATATGATGACTGTTAACAAAAATCAACATTAATACGTGTGCAACGTTGATTACAAATGGTCTTTGATGTCTGTTTGGAAGACGAAGTTGGTTCTGTATGTGTCACTTTTTCTATTGTCATGCATGCTACATTTTGCTAACATTTTGATGTATGTTTCACGTTTAAAGTTTCCCTTCTAAACATTATCTGAGTGGATAGCCTTTATTGCGTTTTTGTGTGGATTTTAAAAATGCTTTTCAAGCTTTGGGGATTTGCTAGATTCTCCCTGATTGATACCGTGATTCTCATCCGTCATGTGTACTCGACGGTTTTAGTTGGTTCCAAAACACTTGTTTGGGTTGAAAAGCACAGGTTTCTGATCCAAGCTTTGTGGTGTTGTTATGTCCCTGGTTAAGAGATCAATTCCAATCCCTTCATTCATGATGTATCCCGTTTTAAAGGGGTGAGCAGTTGTTCACGTGGAGTTATCTACACAAGTAAATGATTTAACTGGTCAACCGTTTCATGGATTAATGAGAGGGGATATGTTTTCTTTTTCTGCAGCGTTGAATTGATGCTACTTGGTTCCAGATGGCCTGTGTCTCAGGCAAGGCACTGAACCGTGCTACTTTGGATGTGAGAGAAATTAGACCATCATGATATGTCTCAGACAAGGCACTGAACCGTGCTATTTTGGATGTGAGAGAAACTAGACCATCATGATATGTCTGAGACAAGGCACTGAACCGTGTTATTTTGGATGTGAGAGAAATTAGACCAACATGATATGCTGCTATTTCTTGTTAATCTTCAAAGAGGTGGACTCGAGAAAAACTGGTGAAATATTGAGCGAAGAGCTGTCAAGCATGTATAAGGCAATAAAGAATTTACCTTTCAACGCTTTACAACACTGTAGGATGGTGAGTAATATAGTATATTCTGACAATGATACTAAAGAAAACTTTGAAAAACATCTTTCGAGAAATATTGTGAAGATATTTTGAAGGATTAACTGTCTGTCTATCTGTATATGTACGTATCGATTGATCGGCAGATGGTAAATGTCCACCCTCTCCCATTATTTCACTTCAATTCCCAGAAGGAACAGACAGCGAACATAGTCCTCCTACAGTAACTCAACACCCCACCCCACCCAACCCCATCATCAGCCACTCTTAATTTACCGTCATCCACCTCCTTCCCACCATCAGCCACCCCTTCGTCAGTGTGTTCACTTCTCTGAAGACTCGGACAAGACTTCTTTCTTCTTAACCCTTCATAACCCATATATACTTTTGATAAAAACGGGGTTTTTGTTTGTTTTTGCATCATCGTCATGTGTACTCGACGGTTTTACTTGGTAAAAGTTGGTAAAACTGTAAAACTTTACGGAGATACAGAGAAAACAGCTTGACTCATTGAGGGACTCTTCATCTTCATAACTGCATGGAGCACAATACTTTGCACGTGCTGCATACGCGGAGAGGTACTGAAATGTTAACGTTGCGGCTTTGGCGCATTCCCTGCCTGGGGCTGGTAACCAACTCACTCGAAAATGATCACCTCGCTCACACCATAGCAACAGAACGCTATGAAAATGGAATGATTTACGACTGAAATCTGTACACACTGATCAAGGAGAGAACATGCCACCCTCGACGCATTAGGGGAATACGCCTTGGGCCTGCAGGCTGGTCAGGAGCAAGCTGACCTCGCACGTCACTTGAACATCATCCAGGGCACCATCAGTAGATTGTTGCCTCAGCTCCGAGCCACTGGCACCACTGCGGACAGGCACCACTACGGAACACCAGGGGCAACGACTGAATGTCGGGATGGCTTCGTCTGACTCTGGCACTACTGATGTGGCTGTTTGTCTGCTGCCAGCACGGTCCAAGCACTCCCTAGCGCGCACTGAGTTTCTGACCAGACAGTATAAAACCCACCGCGTGCGGCGGGAGTACCTAACGTCAGGAGACCCGTGTTCACCTAAGATCGTCGACAGGCCTGACTGTAATGACCTTATTACGTCACCACTGGGCTGTACTAGGCAACTGAAGGAATATTACTTCAGTTATGGGTTCCACTTCCTGCTTCAATGCCATAGAAGGAGAAAGCTATCAGAGATCCCAATGCAGATTAATTTGAAAATGAGTAGTAGTAGTAGTAGTAGTAGTAGTAGTAGTAGTAGTAGTAGTGTCATCATCATCATCATCATCATCGTTATCATTGTTGTTGTTGTTGTTGTTGTTGTTGTTGTTCTTCTTCTTCTTCTTCTTCTTCTTCTTCTTCTTCTTCTTCTTCTTCTTCTTCTTCTTCTTCTTCTCCTCCTCCTCCTCCTCCTCCTCTCATCATCATCATCATTATCAAGAGTACTTGCATAGCACCTTCTCCGGTTAGAAACCGAGTTCTGAGAGATTAACAATCCACGCTCTCGTTTATATGACGGGCTGCCTATCCGGGTAGAGCAAAGTGAAGAATTGTCTGCTATTGCTGTATTCAGTTGTTTCCCCTCTCATTCAGTCGAATATCAGTCACTCAGTTTTTCATTTATTCTTTCGTACTTTCGGTGCCTGCTACATGTATATGCGTCTTCCATGCCAACAGCCAAATTAACCTTTTCTTCTTTGCCTATGTGACGATAACTGTGCTATTTTACAAAACTTCCCACCATACTTCTTTGTAGTTACCTTGCAATGAGGTCTGAGTGTTGTAACAAAGGGATTCCCCATTAATAGGAGTCTCACTTGACAATCCTTGAATAACTAAAATCTCTCCTAACTGAAACCTATTGTCTTTTGTACAGCAAAAGTTTTCCCTTGAAATATCTAAA
>CM065746.1:19668020-19673020 GCA_033310375.1 Conus canariensis
TTTGGTGACACAACAAATATGCATACGTATTGTATTGCTGTAGCTGCATATTTCATAGATTTTGTGGCTATTTTAACGAACCACACAGAACAGCTCCTGTTGATATTTAACTAGTGTCTCTGTAATAATTACTACCATCACTAATATATCATACCATTAGGTCTTATCCGATAATCTGCTTAGGAACAGCGCGTGTGTGTCCAATATCTCCATCCCGTTATTTCAAGCCCATGAGCTCCGATAGCAGTGGTTTCGTTGGTAGAGAAAAAAAAACTGTATCCCGTCTAAGAAATAGCGGGTACAGGGTACGGGTACAGGGTACGGGTACAGGGTACGGATATAGGAGACCTTATCATGGGGAAAGCAATAAGGTGAGGAGAGAGAATGATGGCCAAATGGGATTGGGATGTGATGGATTGGCTTCAGGAGCAACGCGCTCTCTGGGGACACACAGAGAGAAAGTAGATAGACAGGAAGACTGAGTTGGTGGCCTGTATTTATATACACGCAGATCTCTCTCTCTCTCTCTCTCTCTCTCTCTCTCTCTCTCTCTCTCTCTCTCTCTGAGTGTGAACAAGCATCCAAATGTAACAAACTAAAGAGATTGAACTCGCCCCCTCCTTTTCCTCCCTCGCCCTATTGCCATAAAGAATCTACATCATAATGATCTTATCACCTCAAAATCATCAGCATAATGATGATCATGTGGGACTCTGGAAGCTAGGAAAGAAGGCAGCCATCCTAGTCGACACTCTCTACAAAGACGTTCAGACTCTGGAAACTAGGAAAGAAGGCAGCCATCCTAGTCGACACTCTCTACAAAGACGTTCAGACTCTGGAAACTAGGAAAGAAGGCAGCCATCCTAGTCGACACTCTCTACAAAGACGTTCAGACTCTGGAAACTAGGAAAGAAGGCAGCCATCCTAATCGACACTCTCTACAAAGACGTTCAGACACTGGAAGCTAGGAAAGAAGGCAGCCATCCTAGTCGACACTCTCTACAAAGACGTTCAGACTCTGGAAGCTTAGGAAAGAAGGCAGCCATCCTAGTGGACACTCTCTACAAAGACGTTCAGACTCTGGAAGCTAGGACAAAAGGCAGCCATCCTAGTGGGACACTCCTACAAAGACGTTCAGACTCTGGAAGCTAGGAAAAGAGGCAGTCATCCTAGTCGACACTCTCTACAAAAGGCGTTCATTCAGACTCTGGAAGCTAGGAAAGAAGGCAGCCATCCTAGTGGACACTCTCTACAAAGACGTTCAGACTCTGGAAGCTAGGAAAGAAGGCAGCCATCCTAGTCGACACTCTCTACAAAGACGTTCAGACTCTGGAAGCTAGGAAAAGAAGGCAGTCATCCTAGTCGACACTCTCTACAAAGGCGTTCATTCAGACTCTGGAAGCTAGGAAAGAAGGCAGCCATCCTAGTGGACACTCTCTACAAAGACGTTCAGACTCTGGAAGCTAGGAAAGAAGGCAGCCATCCTAGTCGACACTCTCTACAAAGGCGTTCAGACTCTGGAAGCTAGGAAAGAAGGCAGCCATCCTAGTCGACACTCTCTACAAAGGCGTTCCCACCCAATGAGACCAAAGTGGCAGCCAGTGTTCAGTTTGCAGGCCAGTAAGTCATTGAACGTGTGACTGGAAGTTTTAAATCGAAGCCAGTTTAAAGAAACAGGAGTGTGAGGAACGGTCATTCTGCTTCATGTTTTCGGAAGATGGTTTGAAGAAAAATGTCAGTAAGATCCATGAGAAAAATTTAGTAAGGAGGATTTTTTCCGCTCAGTTTTACAGAGCGTTTCTTGACTTATGTTAAAGGTTGATTGTAACTTTCATAGTATTGCAATGAGACATCATCAATGTATCTGTTTACATGAAGAGGTTGTAATCACATGATTTCTCCAAAAGTTCCTAAGTTTCATTGTTGTGGACCTTTAATTTCATTCGACCAAATTCCAGATATTCCTTTTGGTTTAATCAGAAACGTTCAATCAGATCATGAGCTACCATTAATTTGCAGGAAGCGGAATTTGGAGAAAGTTATTCAAGAATGGATTTTAGTAACTGGAGAGATGAAAACAGTGTCAGCTGCGTTCAAAACGCTCAACAGACGTTGCGGCACTTTCACCAGTAATCCAAAACAAAGACAAATCACATCATCCACAACATCAAGCATAGCTTCGTAACTATCCTCCTCCAAGTCCTCAACTGAAGGACACTGTTGGGGATGGAGAGTGACATGTCACATCTACGCCATCTAGCGGACGATTAGAAGATGGAGAGATGCAGAGATGGCCATAGGGGAAGTGGAACTTGGGTAGAAGAGAAAAGTGAAAAAGCGAGAAAGGGGTCGAGGTGTAGTGGTCTGAGGAGACTATGTGGGGTAGGAGTGGGGTGTGTGTGTGTGTGTGTGTGTGTGCGTGCGTGCGTGCGTGCGTGCGTGCGTGGTGCGTGCGTGGTGCGTGCGTGTCGTGCGGCGCGCGCGTGTGTGTGTGTGTGTGTGTGTGCGCGTGCGTGCGTGCTCATATTGTCAGTCGACACATAAGGAATTAAATTTGTGGACAGTTAAAACATACACGTTATTAATTAATCTACTTACATGTCTATGTATGCTTTAATTGATTTACTGGTGGCACCTCTTGATCCATGTAGTGACTTTTTGTGTGGAATTCCCAGTGCCTGCAAGTTTATGTGGCTTGCCATTACAGGCTGCTTATGTAGGCACAGTACGTGATGTGCGGCAAAAGTATGAGGTTTGGACTTGGGGTGGAGGTGGGGGGGGGGGGGGGGCGGGGGAGGTTCGTGACAGCGAAAAGTGGAGGGGGATAACATACTATATTACAATATCGTAAGATCTTGAACTTGCATTTTAAATAGACGCTAACAAGGAGAACAAGCACCGCTCCATAAGCGTTGAACACCACTAAAGTGACTTAGCGGCAGCGAAGTGTCTCCTCTGGCCCGATGTCTCAGAACATCCCAAATATTGGATGCTCTCTGTGGACCGCTTTAGCAGAGAGATAGGAATTGTGCATCAACATGGAGTAAAGTCAAATTTTTAAGGTAGGCTGCCACAAGAAGTATGAAATACAATGCATGCAAAATGTGTCATGGACGACAAGACAGAATATTATTCATAAGAGAAATTGACAACATGGGTCCGGGTATGGCATCCATTAAAATGTAAATCTTCATCTACGTATAATCATAATGTCGACATTTACTGGCACACCATTATCCAGCAGTCCTGTCTACAGTCGCTGGTTCTGTTGATACATCAGATCAACAAATACTAAAGTTGACTGATAATTGAATATCTCAGATAAAAAAAGGGGAAAAAATAATCAGAAGGAACCAACATAAGCCAGCATAAAGAGCATGGAGGTAATGATGCGTAAACGGTGATTTCCCTTGCCCCCCCCCCCCCCTCCAGCATCCCACTCCTACCCCCATCCGCCGTGGGCATTTCTGTCTGTATCCTTGATTCTGTGCTGTCTGAAGGAGAAAACCCAAATAGAAACAGGAAGTATGAAGGAAAGAGGGACAGACGAAATCTTTCAGTATTTTTATAACAAAAGTTGTACCAAACTGAACAGATCCTCTCTTTGAATCTAAATTCAAAAAGTTATTGTTGTGGCATTAGTACTTTGTGTAAGTCAGAGCTGGATTTAACAACTAATCGAAGAGTGGAGGCTCTTTAAGATATAAGACATCCCTGTCTGTCTGTCTGTCTGTCTTCTCTCTCTCTCCTCTCTCTTCTCTTCTCTCTCTCTCTCTCTCTCTCTCTCTCTCTCTCTCTCTGTATGTCTTTCTCTCTGTCTTCTTCTCAACAATACTGACTCCATCTTTTTACAGGAGCATTGAACCATTCGACAAAGTTGTGAGGGGTGTGGCGTGTCTGCAGGATGGGAGAGAGTCAGGAAAGGAGAGGCCTTTCATTGACCTGAGACGATCACTGGCAGATTTCCTTGCCTTGCAGGAAATGAAAAGCAAAGAGATAACTCGTTTTTCCTGGTCTGCTCAATTCATCATTCTGATAGTTCCATTGACAGTCGTGGGATGGGAGCCATGTGTGATCCAATCACCCTGTTGTTTTGTATCTGGAGGAAATGTATGGGAAGCACTGTGGCGCTGCCACATGTCAAAGAATATGCCTGGATTTGTGTCCCCTGTATTGGCGGTTTATCATCTAATAACATTCAGCTTAGTGCGTGAGCTTTACTGCTTTGTAACCCATAACGTTTTTTGTAGATTTGAGGAAATGTCGTCAGCGTTCATGTTCATGTTTGAAAATTACCAACTCGCATTTTTGCAATTTGTTCGTAGGACGTAGAAATTTCGAGGTCAATAATTTTGGAAACTTCGCCAACGTTCAGGTCGTTGGCCAAACTGCTCAAAGCAGTCTTTTCATGACAATATTATGCCCCCTGGCCGATCTCTGGACATGTGAAATAATAACTGATAGCATCGAATCATGTTATTTTATATAATACAAACCGAACATGGGAGCAATAGAGACACTAAAACAAGTAGTACAATATCCACCAAAGCAACAGTGGCTGCAGAAGGTAGTTAGTATAAACCCCAAGAAGGAAGAATCATTAGATACTCTGATCCATGGTTTGTTGAGTTCTGAGGCAACATTAACAGTTATTACAAAAACGAATTCAGCCATCACTAAAACAGTATCCAACAAGGAGTGTATGAAAACCAGCAGTCAGAATGTTAATGTGTGTGCAAGCTAACCTTCATTTCTGTAAAAGGATTGAAGAAGATTCACTTTTAAAAGGTTAGGACTGTTACTTTCCTACAATATCAAAGAACTATCCATTTTTGGATGGTGGATTTGTGTCTCAGATGATTCATGTCTGTACAATGTTTTTAAATATGTTACTTTTGAAAGGTGGCTTTGTATTTACAGAGACGATGTTGAGGGATGGGGATGAGGCATAGGAGACCTGTAAGCAATGCCTTAGCCTTCATAACTCCTGCCTCCCCTAC
>CM065746.1:19678020-19685520 GCA_033310375.1 Conus canariensis
GTGCCTGACCCTCTTCCCCTGGACAGGAACGGTGGGGAATGGACAGTGTCTGCCAATCTCTAGCATCACCGCCTTGAGTCTAGCAAAGCGAGCTTGGATTCAGAAACGAGATGAAAGGAAGTGTGTTACACTAAAAAGAGATTGGGATGTATTGACCACCCCGTCTCTAGCCTGTTTGTCAGTTTGTATCATTTTTATTTATTTGTTGGCTTGTTTGTTTCTACTAGGATGATTGTGTCATTGTCTGTATCTCTCTCTCTCTCTCTCTCTCTCTCTCTCTCTCTCTCTCTCTCTCTTGTTTGTTTCTTGTGTTCTGTCTATCTTCTTACTACCTATACACTGTACCCACACTGACAGATCTGTTGCATCCTCTAGATGTCGTCCGACACCACTTTTCTCGTTATCTTTGTTTTACTTTTCTTCTTGCCGTCATTGCTGTCACTGTTTAACATTGCTGCTATTTGCTAAGAACTTAAAGCATATTTCTTGTACCTCAGCTCCATAGTTATGTAGAACAACCTTGTCAATGAAGAGCCTACCTTGTAGTCATGACCTGACCACTTCATCACAAAGCAAGGGAAATGGACACTAATCTTCCACCTGTCTGCCCTGCTCCACTGAATCAAGTACACTCAGACGTGATGATGTCTTCGGGTTCCTGTGCACTTGCTCTCAAAAGGAACGGGAAGGAAGGGGACAAGTACTCGCAGATCTCTGGAGTTATTACCTCTTGTCGTGGTAACTGAGTCTGTAGGTGGAGATAAGCTGGAAAGACTGGTGTGCTGGACTCAGATGAGTGTGGTCCTCTAGAAGGAGGACTGGTGTGCTGGACTCAGATGAGTGTGGTCCTCTAGAAGGAGGACTGGTGTGCTGGACTCAGATGAGTGTGGTCCTCTAGAAGGAGGACTGGTGTGCTGGACTCAGATGAGTGTGGTCCTCTAGAAGGAGGACTGGTGTGCTGGACTCAGATGAGTGTGGTCCTCTAGAAGGAGGACTGGTGTGCTGGACTCAGATGAGTGTGGTCCTCTAGAAGGAGGACTGGTGTGCTGGACTCAGATGAGTGTGGTCCTCTAGAAGGAGGACTGGTGTGCTGGACTCAGATGAGTGTGGTCCTCTAGAAGGAGGACTCCGAATGTTTTCTCTATCAGAGTTATAGATTAGTTTCCATATCAAAATTTCACTTCCACCCTCTCACTTACTAGTGATGGAAGGAGACTAGAAGAGATGAACGTTCCACTATCTGGTGTACACCAGTGTTCTGTGTGTGCTAAGTTACACATCCAGTCTCTGAAGCCTGTCCGACTGACACGCTGCCAGAGGAACTTGACAGCCAATAGTATCATTATAGAAAAGCAGGGAGGGTGGGGTGGGGGGGGGGGGGTTAGTAATCTGAGGGGAGGGGCTGCTCTGGAATGGGACCGTCACCTTCCACCACCTGCAGTATGACGTAATAGAATTGAGATTAGAGAGGACAATGTCTAAGATATTTTATGTATTTTTTCAGCCTTTATGCTTCATGCTGGGATGTTCGCACCAGTGAGACAAGTGCGGGCATGAACATCAAGGTGGTCCATGTCATTGCATAATGCTCGAGTGTCTCGCACCGTTACTCTGCGATCAGGATGGAAGGGGGAGAGGGAGATTGACGGCTTCTCTGAAATGGGGGAGAGGGAGCACGAGGCCCTCATCTCAACCACGAGTGATCACCTGCACAGCCAGATAAGCGAAGGAGGAGGAGGAGTGGGAGGGGGGGGGGGAAGGAGAGAGGTGCTGGCAAGCTGCATTATAGTTACGTGACATTCTGTGTCCCATAGTCTCAGCGCCATGCACCTAACGCAGTTTCGGTTTTAAATCAATCATCAGCCTGACTGACCATGGGAAGAGTGTGAGAGGGGGGGGGGGGGTTGAAAGGTGAAGGTAGAGACTGAAAAATGATGTAAACTGATACTCTTAATTGCAGTTTGTTGCAGAGAGAGAGAGAGAGAGAGAGAGAGAGAGAGAGAGAGAGAGAGAGAGAGAGAGAGAAGAGAGAGAGAGAGAGAGAGAGAGAGAGAGAGAGAGAGAGAGGTGATGATGGCTTTCAATTGTTACGTCACATTTACTCTCTGTACACGCGTATAGATACTTCACAGAACACAAAGATTCATTTGGAGGCTGGGAGTGAGCATGTAGGTGAATGAGTGGGTTGATGGCCGTGTGGGCAAGAAAGCAAGCAAACGTGTCAGTGAGTGAGATATGATAGCTGGCTTTTTCAGTGGCGGGTTTATTGCTTGATTAGCCAGCGGATGTGTAGGGTGGTTGGTTGGACGATTTGCTGAACTGGCCACTTATTTATTTGCCCTCCCCTCTTTGCTCAAACATGCGTCAAGTCAGTAAGTGAGCCCACCCCTTCCCCTATTCCCATCCCTCAGCACGACTATTTCAGGTGCTATATGTGTATGTCTTTCTGTCTGGCTGTCTGTCCGTCTGTCTGTCTATGTTTGTGTGTGTGTGTGTGTGTGTGTGTGTGTGTGTGTGTGTGTGTGTGTGTGTGTGTGTGTGTGTGTGCGTGCGTGCGTGCGTGCCTCTGTGTGTGTGTGTGTGTGTGTGTGTGTATGCGTGTGTGTGTGTGTGTGTGTGTGTGTGTGTGTGTGTGTGTGTGTGTGTGTGTCTGTGTGTCTGTGTGTGTGCGTGCGTGTGTGTGTGTGTGTGTGTGTGTGTGTGTGTGCGTGAGAGAGAGAGAGCGAGCGAGCGAGCGAGAGAGAGAGAGAGAGAGAGAGAGAGAGAGAGAGAGAGAGAGAGCCTCTTCACTTATGTCGGGAAAAGACTGAGCAAAAAATAAACATCCCTTTTCCATTTATGAGCCCCTGCCCCCACCCCTCCCCATCCAGCCATGAAACAGCTTGCCCCCATCCAGCCATGGAACAGCTTGCCCCCATCCAGCCATGGAACAGCTTGCCCCCATCCAGCCATGGAACAGCTAGCCCCCATCCAGCCATGGAACAGCTTGCCCCCATCCAGCCATGGAACAGCTTGCCCCCATCCAGCCATGGAACAGCTTGCCCCCATCCAGCCATGGAACAGCTTGCCCCCATCCAGCCATGGAACAGCTTGCCCCCATCCAGCCATGGAACAGCTTGCCCCCATCCAGCCATGGAACAGCTTGCCCCCATCCAGCCATGAAACAGCTTGCCCCCATCCAGCCATGGAACAGCTTGCCCCCATCCAGCCATGGAACAGCTTGCCCCCATCCAGCCATGGAACAGCTTGCCCCCATCCAGCCATGAAACAGCTTGCCCCCATCCAGCCATGGAACAGCTTGCCCCCATCCAGCCATGGAACAGCTTGCCCTTAGAAGCTCTACCTTTTTGGCGTTATCCAACTCCCTCACACGCCATGATCCATCTACCCTCTCCTCATAGCTCCCCCCCCTCCTCCCATCTCCCCATCACACACTGTCAACATTGATACAGAGCAGGGCCTGTTTTTTCCTCACGTCATGTCACGCGCCTGCCTTTTCCTGGAAGTGCTGATGTAAAAGCAGGGCTGCACCCAACGACTTTAGTGGTGGTGAATGGCTTTTTCTGGTTTCATCTTGCCATGATTCTCTCTCTCTCTTCTCTCTGTCTCTGTCTGTCTGTCTGTCTGTCTGTCTGTCTGTCTGTCTGTCTCTCTCTCTCTCTCTCTCTCTCTCTCTCTCTCTCTCTCTCTCTCTCTCTCCAATGCATGGAAAAACCAAAGAGATGGATCTTTGTTGTCAACAACAGTACATTTCGCCCCTTGAATCCAAAACTAATGTTCTTTAGCGGTTTTTTTTTTGTTTTGTTTTGTTTTGTTTTGTTTTTGTTTGTTTTTCTTTTTGTTTTCGTTTTTCCCCACAAAGAGGGCTGAATGATTATCTATTAACGACAGTTAATGTTTGTAAATGTTCAGACGCATGAGGCGTGCTGGAGATGTGAATCTGAATATTCAACAACACTGGAACTTAATAAAGTGAAAACTTAGGAAAAGATGATAAACTTGGAGTGTGTGGAAGGTTTATAGACGTCAAATAACTTTGGCTAGAGAACTATGATGCTCAGTTTCAATTTGAATTGAGATGGGACACTAGCAATCAGAATGTTCGAACGATCTGAAAAGAAATCCTGGTTTCGTGTCGATAAGTTCAACAAATAAATGATTGTTGTTGCATTTTAATGGCTTTCTCTTTTTATTCAATAAATTGAAAAATTGATAAACGAAGCAGGTCAAAATCGATTCCAATTATGACAGACACTGTACATATGATCAATCTTTTGAACATTGTATGTATTAAGTCATTTTGTTGTTATGTATCTATTTCTTCGTTTATTCATTTTTCATTTTCAATTTTTCATTTATTTATTTATCTATTTATTTATTTATGCTTACTAAATTAGCACTTTTTGAAGCCTGGAAGGACATACCGAGAGCTCTGACTGACCTGCTAATTTAATTTCGTAAGGTCATTTAGAAAAACCCGAAAGCTTTTCAAACACTTGTAAAGCTCCCCACATAAAGTGGAATCATCCTGATATAACCTGAAAAATATCTACATAAAAAAACCTCATCCCGTCCAATCCCACACACATCCACGACGTCATTCACCCTATTGCCACCCTGAGAATCACTCTGGCGATTTTCAGTTGTGTCTGTTGTGATCAAACATGCACAAGACACTACTCACTAAGCCTCTGACTGACGGCAGCGATTGCTCAGTCATGGAGCCAGCATGAATGAGCGTTCCCTTACACACTCTGTGGTCAGTCTGGCGACAGTCCCACCCAAGAACTTGCTGATGCTGACAAATTCCACACAGGTTCTCCATGGTGTGTCTGACTACTTTCTCTTTGATTGTGCAGGATAGTGCGGACTTTACAAAGCCAATCCATCAGCTTGCATTCCATTTCCCCTCTATTTTGCGCTCTCGTTTCTTAAACGTTTTTTTTTTTAACGAGGTCTTCAGCAGCTGTTCCTTCTTGAGCGGAATTCAGATTTTGTTTCCAATAACGGGATCTATCCACCGCTTCACCCTACCTCCCCTTTACCATTCTTCCTTAGGTCTTGACAGGAGGGAACAGAAGTGGGTGCTCATATGTCGTTCTTATATTAGACAAGGGATAAGACTTCAACGAAGCAAAAATAAGCATGTGCTTGTGTTCATCAATACTTTGGATTGTTTACACACCTGCTCTCTACCCCTTCTAAGTTTCTGAGAGTCAGAAATACATCCTAGAGGTATGAAGAACACAGCTTAAAACAATAAGATGGAATTATTTCTGAAAAGGTATGGTCAGA
Organism: Conus canariensis; assembly: GCA_033310375.1. Classification (NCBI taxonomy): domain Eukaryota; kingdom Metazoa; phylum Mollusca; class Gastropoda; order Neogastropoda; family Conidae; genus Conus; species Conus canariensis. The sequence goes on from CM065746.1 coordinate 19,683,316, forward strand.
GGAAGATGAGATTATGAATCTTGTAGAGCTTAGGATAAAAGAGCAGATTATGAATCTTGTATGTATTTGTGCATTTATGGTGATGTTGTGGCTGGAATTATTTTACAAATGGTCAAAACGATTGTGAAACTGAATATCCTATGATGAACACATTTCCTCACTGCATTCAGTATCCTTAGAAGATAAAAAAAATATGGATGGTAAAAAGCTGTGTTTCTTCTGTGAAATATAGCTGTATTGTCTATGGCTTCTGCCCACACTTTTGACTCGAATGTCTGAAGCTAAGATTTCAAATTCCGCGATGTCAACTAGTATAACCACAAGAAACCTTTCTGCCAGGCACCATGGGAAATAAAAAGATCCAGTCAGCATGGACACTTGCTATGCATATCCCCTTCCTCCCATGATGCGGTGTATCAAACATGCAGAGAGATGGTAAACTGGGATCCTCTGGACGAGTACGCGTTTTCTGGCTGCAAAAGAACCCATCATGTTCCTGGCACAGTTCTGTAGAAAATCATTTTTGATAGATAAATGAGAGCTCAAACAGATGACAGATGTAAGGAGGATAACGTATCACTGTGATTCATATTCCCCAGGGAGAACAACGTGATTTTCACAGCAGAAATCTGTTATGACAAAAACATTATACGTCAATCTAAATATCCAGAGGGTAAGTCAAGATGAAGTGTGGTGCATATCTGATGTTCTGTTTTAGCCATGTACCATGAAACACTTACGAACTGCTACACTGACCAAACAAGACATGGCCTTTTCTCTGTGTTGGCTATGTTCCTCGTGCTGGAATCAGGAATTCTGGGGCCAAAAGAGTGAGTGGGGATGGGAAATAGACTACAACTCACCTTTTGGCATTTGGATCAGACACCACCGGTCTCTGAGAGTTCTCCTCTCTCTCTCTCTCTCTCTCGCTCTCTCTCTCTCTCTCTCTCTCTCTCCATTCCATGATGTCAGTATCATACCTAGCACAACACACTATTAGCAGAATCTGCTAAGTCGTAACCATGAGACCTCTTCTTGAATTCTCTCATCTTAGTCATGAATTCATTTATCCATCAGTTTTAAATCATTCGCCAGTGTGGTCTCAAAACTTCGCGCGGATGTGGTGCAGCGTATATGGACTAGTCCGCACGCAGCGACACGTCCTTGATGAAGCTGAAACTGAAACTAGCCAAATTCAGTACAGACCCTGCCAGAACAGATGTCAGTCACCTGCAAAAGGAGCTGAATTGACACTCAGAGCTACAGGCCAGGTCCCTACACTGAGTCAAGTGACATCCACCCCTTCTCTCTTCCGCTAACTCGTGCTGTAGCTGGAGGACGAGTGGGACAGAGCTGAGAGAGACAGAGGCTGAGAGAGGACAGAGGCTGAGAGAGGACAGTAGGGCCTGAGAGAGGACAGAGGCTGAGATAGGACAGAGGTTGAGAGAGGACAGAGGCTGAGAGAAGTGGCCGCTTTACAGCCTGAAGAGGAAGGTAAGAGGACAGAAGGAGAGAGCTGTGGGAAGGGGGATGAGGAGAAATGCTTTTAATGATCCATCGGTGGAAGTTTAAGGAGGACATGTCTCAGCCAACAGCTTTTCTGGCGTTCTTATCTCATTAGTGACTCTTTTTGTGTGTGGGGTGTGTGGTGTGTGTGTGTGTGTGTGTGTGTGTGTGTGTGTGTGTGTGGTGTGTTGTGGGCTTTTCCCACTTTAAACTGTGCAGTTTTGTGAGGATCTGCGGGTTCTTCCATTTGGGCGACCGCTTGTACTCGTGAGTGCGTGCGCTTGGCCTCAGTAACAGGAGTCATCTCTAACGATTGGCGTCAAACCAGTCTTGAGACTTCGAAGTTTTTCCCCAAAGGTAGCCAGGGCAGTGCGGTGCATGGTGTCTCGTAAAGTTTCCCATCTCTCTGTGGCAGAGTCTCTGGGCAGCAAAGCATCATATTCTCTCTCAAACGCCTCAGCGAACTGTTCCACAAGATCTGGCTGAGAAATCCTACTGACGTCGATGCGGAAGCTCCATTGTTTCTTTGAGCTAGTGGAACTTCTTTGGTTGCAGCCTGATCCTGCAGCATACCAGTGAGTGGTCTGTGTCACAGTCCATGCTGTGGTAAGAACGAGTGTGGAGAAGGTTTTTGACAACGGGAGCGTCTTACCAGGATCAGATCCAGCTGGTGTCAATGTTTTGAGCGCGGGTGTCTCC
>CM065746.1:19698020-19763020 GCA_033310375.1 Conus canariensis
ACACACACACACACACACACACACACACACACACACACACACAGAGATATCTATCTATCTAACTGTCTGTCTGTCTGCCTACCTATCTATGTCTGTCTATCTATCTTTCGATCTACCTAACTACATACCTACCTACCTGTCTGTCTGTCGTCTGTCTGTCTGTCCGTCCGTCAGTCTGTCTATCGATCTTTCTATCGATATGTGCGCGCGCGCACTCCTTGACTCTACTATATTGTTTATTCAACATTTTTTAGTGACAGCTGGTTAAGGTTATCTAGCTCGTTCAGTGCGTCTGTCTATCGATCTTTCTATCGATATGTGCGGCGCGCGTGCGCGCGCGCGCGCGCAGCGTTGGTGTGTGTGTGTATTGATGGATCTCTCTCTCTCTCTCTCTCTCTCTCCTCTCTCTCTCTCTCTCTCTCTCTCTCTGTTTAGCTATCTATCTATCGACTATGAGACAAAATACCATAAAAACGTGGCCACTGGTGGCAACACACTACAATATAGGTGCTGTTAGTAAAAAGAATACCTGTGTTTAATAAATGGGAAAAAGCAAGCGCACTTGCCAACCACTTGTGAAGCTTCTGACATCAACATTTTTTAGATGAAGGTTTCGTGAATGGAGTCTCTCTCTCTCTCTCTCTCTCTCTCTCTCTCTCTCTCTCTCTCTCTCTCTCTCTCTCTCTCTCTCGTGTGTGTATAAAAACATGCACAAAAAACGAGCATGCACATGGAACTGACCGATCAATTTATATTTAGATTAGACTAAGGCACTGCTGTTGAAACACACACATGCGCATGCGTGCGCTCGCACGCGCATGCACGCACACGCACACACACACACGCACACACGTACACACACACACACACACACACACCACGCACGCACGCACGCACGCGCACGCGCACGCACGCACGCACACACCACACACACACACACACACACACACACACACACACACACACACACACACACAAATGTTATCGACATCAACAGAATCCATCTGCCACATCAAGTTGGATTTCTTGTATGGAAAAAAAACACAAATGCACAGATACAAAGACAGAGACATTCTGTGACAGTGCAGCACCAGCCCACTATTTTCTATTTCCTCCACAGACAAAGAACAAACAGATCAGTTCTCATATGGTTCAGATCCACAGACTGTCAACGGGGCTATCAGAGTGATGGAGTGAGCAGACTGGGGAGCACGAGCTGTCTCTTTGCTTTCCATTTCCGGCCAGGTAAGAAAATCTGGCAGTTAATCGTCTGGGTCGATGAACACACCTTCTCCCTTCCGGAGTCCCCTTCCATCCTAATCCCAGTCTCACACACCGTTTCGAAAGTGTCGATGTAGTTGTGTTATTGAGTTGGTGGTAGAAGTAAACCGACACGTGACAGGACTGCAGTCACGCCACAACGCTCACGACTAACTAAACTGAGTTTCAAAGTGAGCTGACGGCTGGCGGAAACGGACACTTCTTCTTCTGCGTACGCAGGCTGATACTCCTGCGGACACTCCCTATATGGACAGGCAAGAATTAATCCCATCTACCCAACAAAGGGAGTGGAGTTTTGTGTGCATGACCAGTTTTTTTTTTGTCCCGCCATTAAGGCAGCCATACTCCATCTTCGGGGAAGGTGCATGCTATGTGTAACGCGTCATCCATACCAATGGCCAGACTGGCTTTCTCTTCCGAAAGTTGGTGATGGGATTTTACGTGTGTGCAAGATGTTGTGCGTGCGTTCACACACGGAACCTCGGTTTATAGTCTCATTCGAAGGACTGTATGGGAAATGGAGTCAGAATCAATGTTAACTCCGAGGGAAAAATCCCCCTGTACCGAAAAGGCCCGGCGGAGATCCGGACCCGCAACCCTTGGATTACGAGTCCGGCGCTCTACCAACTGAGCTATTCCGGCCCCCGGAAATGGAAACAAATTTTCAAAGGAATTCTGAAGGAATTTATTACAACGCCTTCTTCCTTGCGCTGAACCTACCAAGTATCTGAAGCGATCAAAGCTAAGTGAATTTTCATTTTTATTCGTAATGTTCACCTGATGAAGACCTAAGAGGTCGAAACTAGTTGTGTTTCGTCTTGTGACTCGTTGTCCACGTTCTCTGGCGGTTCGCTAACATTTATTTAAGAATTTATTACAGTAAATCCGCCAGTAACAGGACAAACAAACTGCAAGACAAAAGACGTAAAATTCAACTACACTGATGGACAGGAAATCTTGAATGACGTAGAAACCAGCAAACAGAAATAACAAACAAGTAGGGTAACTCTTGCTCCCACAATGAAATGGATACACGCCCATAACTCCAAACGAACGCTGCTTACGACACTAAATCCCTTAGCAGAAATGACAGCATAGAACACACAGAACGAAGAGAGTCGGGAAGGAAAGGGTGTTTATTGACCCAAACGATGTCTCTTTGTCCAAAAAAGGAGGAGGAGGAGGGGGGGGGGGGGGGGGTCGGAGGAGAAGGGAGGTGTCAGTTCTTTCTATGCGTTCTCCCTATAAAATTCGTGTGACCACAACACAGAGAACATATTATTGTACAGAAGAAATCACGCACATGCGCCATTACACATTGCAGTCACACAAAGCAAATATTCAACAGTATAAATCAATGTGATGCAAAGATACATGGTTGATGTCATTTTTAGACTGAACTATTGTTGCTTTCTCTTACTCAAGAAATACCAGTCAAAGCCTTTGGAAAGACATTTGGCAATTATGTAAATGTTCAGAAGCAGACTTTAAGACTGCGGGATATCCTCAGTTCCTAGGGCAAAAAATCTCACACAAGAGAAAGGAAACCATTGAATCTTGTCTCTGGCTGCATAGGGAAAGCATGTCTGCGTGTTAAGCAATAGTCTATGTGTATGCCCTTGAGCAACACGGGTAACAAGATACATGCCAGCTCTGTTACACACGTCTTCCCTTCCTCTGAATCGCAATCAGCATCATTCAGCAAGACATATCATATGTAGACTGATTTAACGACACAGTGATTGAGTGAGTCACCGACTGACTGGTTAGTTGACTGGTTGGTTGGTTGGTTGATTGATGTACATACAGATAGACTGTGTATATCAATATACATACACAATGATAGAGATGAAAGACAAATAGAAAGAAAGAACAAAGACAAATAAAGTGGATTCTTGGAAGGACCTTAAAAACAGACAAACACACCGAGAGGAGAGAGAGAGAGAGAGAGAGAGAGAGAGAGAGACAGACAGACAGACAGACAGACAGAGATGGATATACAGATTGACAGACAGACAGACAGAGTCACAGACGGGTAGGTAGGTAGATAGAAAGATAGATAGAAAGATAGATAGATAGATAGACAGACAGATAGACAGACAGATAGATAGGTAGAATGTTGCGTATAGAAGCTGACTGGTTACTAAAGGAAATTTCTCTCTCTCTCTCTCTCTCTCTCTCTCTCTCTCTCTCTCTTTAAGAGTTTTGCTTGAGTGATTTGGCCTGCATGGTAGTTCTTCTATCGTTGTTGCTGTTGTTGCTGTCACTATTGTGTTTTAGTCGATGGACTTGATGCTGCCGCTGTCATTGTTTGGTATATTAACAAATGCATGGACATTGCAAGACTGACCATTGATCGCTGCAGTGGCGATGTTGCTCTTCTTGTACACTGTTTCCAGTGGCCCCAACATCCATCCAGGGTTCTGAGAGACAATCAGAAGTTGTGCATACTCACCCTTGTCCCTTCTTAGCCCTTCTAACCCACTGTTCCATGCATATAATTTTCGTTAAGTTCAAGCAGATGGTTATGGAGGAAATTCTTTTTATTGTGGCGGCTACTATCTGATTAAGTTGGATAACGAGGTCAAGAAAATGTCCGCACTTTATCCCAAATGTATGGGAAAGGGGATGACTTTCCCTTAGTCTGCCCTTCTTCATGAGATTAACATCAAGGGGACATAAGCATGTCCCACAGCGCCCAGCCACCCCCTCCCCGCCCGCACACTTCACCCCGGGACTGGGACGTTGGGCAAAGTGGCGGAGTTTGTCCATCTCCGAAGTTAATGCCTTGAAAAAAAAAGTGTTAGGAATATGCACTGGATAGAGATAAGGGTGTGTCATTCAGACAATGTCTGGTTTCTCTCCTGGTCTACACAGTACGTGTGTGTGTGTGTGTGTGTGTGTGTGTGTGTGTGTGTGTGTCTGCTGGTCTACACAATTTGTGTGTGTGTGTGTGTGTGTGTGTGTGTGTGTGTGGCCTGCTGGGCTCTTTCTTATTTTGACTTTCTGTCTTCCCTTTCTGTCTTGCTTTCCCTCTCTCTTCTTTCACACATTAACTCTGTACACACATTCTGAGAGTTCCATTACTCCTTCTCAGCAGTGATATACTGATCCTCCATCAATCTTCTTTTTTTCTGCTACTACAGTTATAGTTGTCACTGTTAATGCTATTGTTGTTATTGTCGGCGAGGAAATCAGAACATATATCTTGATGTTTCGGCGCAATGATACGGTAAAAACCATTATTGTAGAAAAACTGCATTTTGTAGTCATGACACGATCCCCTTTGACCTTACCAGCTTACCAGATATCAAAAGGAAAGGACGATGATTTTCTACCAGTCTGCCCTCTCCCACCAGAATAAATACAGCCAGACATGAAGATGTTCCGTGGCTCCTTGCGTTTGCTCTCCGAAAAGAAGGTCAGAAAGGGAAAAGTATTTGCAGATCTCCAGAGTTATTGCCCTTTGTCTAGGTAGTGGAGTCAGGATGGTGATGTGAGCTGGAAGGACTAGAGTGCTGCACACAGTGTATGTAGAGCTGTGAAGATCGTTTTCGTTCTGTCTGTTAGTTTGTATGTTTGTCTCCACGATTTTCAGTCTGTCTGCTCATGTATCCATCTGTTCCTTCTTTTGTGTCTGTTTGTAGTGAAGGGTTTTCATATTTTATCAGATATTTTCTTAATTTTATGTTCCCATTTTCTTCATCTTGACACCCCCGTCCCCCCCCCCCCCCCAACTTTTTTTCTTATTTTTTAAAGTTCAGATCTTTGCCAAGTCATTACTATAATGACGGAAGAATTGTTAGCCTGCACTTGTTTTCCCCCGCTACTTAATTGTTCAGCATTATTTCTTTGTGTCACACACACACACACACACACCACACCACACACACACACACACACACACACACACACAGCGCGCGCGCGCGCACACACACACACACAACACACACACCACGCACGCACGCACGCACGCACGCACCACACACACACACACACACACACACACACACACACACACTAGTCTACATTAGGATTTGTGTTAATTCTAAAGGAAATACATGGATAACAAAAAAAAAAAAAAACTTGCTGAGGTTGACGCTCTCTCATTAATTTGAACTCCAGTGTCCAGACAGAGCCTGCTCTGCATTCCAACTGCTTCACTACAAATCAAGAGAAAAAGCAGGATTTTCCACCTGTCTGCCCTCTTCCACTCACTTAAGCACCGGCAGACATAAAGATGTCCCAGGGCGCCTGTCCCCTTGCCCTGGACAGGGACAACGTGGAATGAACGGTGTTTGCCCATCTCTAGAATTACTGTGTAGCGTCCAGCAAAGCGAATTTGGATGCAGCAGCGAGGTGAAAGGAATTGCGCACTGGATGTAGATTGGGCTGTGTTGTTCGCATCGTCTCCAGTCTGTCTGCTGGTTTGTACCACTTCTGTTTGCTCGTCCGTACCAGTTGAGCGCCTTTGCTTTCTTCTGTTTCTTCTTTCTCGCTTTCTCTCCCTTAGTTTATGACCTCAGCACTGTATTCACGCCATCAGATTTGTTATTCCCTCTAAGAGTGACAAACTTCAGCCAGCATCCATTTTCTTGCCATATTTGTTTTCCTGTTGAGTTCCCATCATTGCAGCCAGTCTCAATGTTGTTATTGCTGCTGTGGTGTCTTAGAATTAAAAGGGACACACTTCTTGACTTTCCAACTCGGTGGTTGAGTTGAACAACATCGCCCAGAAAGAATCTACCCTGAAGTCATTACACGATCGTCTTGACCTGACGACGTTCCCACAAATCAAGGGCAAAGTACGGTGATTTTTTTTCCACCTGTCTGCCCTTCTCCACTGTAACAAGTACACGCTGGCAGGAAGAGAGCCCATGGTTCCTGTGCACTTACTCCTAAAACGTGGTGGCAGTGACAGAAGTGTTTGCAGAACTCCAGATTTATTGCCCCTCGTCAAAGAACATTGAGTCTGGACGTGGCAATGGGGCGGAAGGACTGGTGGGCGGGACACGTACTGGGCAGAGCGGGGAAGATCGCCTTGTCTGTGGGCCTGGGTGTCCGTTTGTTTGATTCTCAGTCTGCTCCTCTTTTCTTTTGTGTATTATCTCTGAAAGCTCTCTCTCTCTCTCTCTCTCTCTCTCTCTCTCTCTCTCTCTCTCTCTCACATCTCTGTCTCTCTCACATACATACACAAACAGAGTCAATGAGAGGGAGAGAGGAGAGAGAAAGACAGACAGACACCCAGACACACCAGACACACAACGAGACACACAGACAGACGGCAGAGAGAGTTGGGAAAGACAGACAGACAGATACAGAGAAAAAGAGAGAGAGAGAGAGAGAGAGAGAGAGAGGAGAAGAGAGAGAGAGAGAGAGAGAGAGAGAGAGATGAGAGAGGAGAGCAGAGAAACAACAAACAAACCGACATAGACCAGCCAAGCTCAAACATAAAACTGAACGTCACTTTGGCAGCAGAGCAGACAAACAAAGTTACGCCACCCACCACATACCATCCCGACCCACGTCTGTCACGGTCCTCTGATTTTCAGGGTAACCGTCAGAATAATGGAATCGAACTGGCAGGACCAGATGAATCATTCCGTTACTTTTTATTTCCTGCTAAGTTGAAAAAAACATCGGCAGTTCATTGTATCAGCGAACACCTCTTCCGCTGCCCATTTCCTCTCCCCTATTCCTGATGCGTTCTGCCTCCAGGTCGTGTGTGAGAAAAGCTATCAGTATGATAGGGAAAAAAACGTCGACAGGCACATCATAGGACTGCAGACACGCCACAGTGGTCACAAATGAAATGTATGGTTCAGTGCTTCTCTGAAAATTGAGTCAGCACTGATATAAGAGAGAGAGAGAGAGAGAGAGAGAGAGAGAGAGAGAGAGAGAGAGAAGAGAGAGAGAGAGAAGACAGAAGACAGACAGACAGACAGACAGATTGACAGACAGAAAGACAGTCAGACCGACAGATATAGAGAGACGGGGAGACAGAGACAGAGAGACACAGAGAGAAAATGTGCGCTGTATCGAGAGAGAGAGAGAGAGAGAGAGAGAGAGAGAGGAGAGAGAGAGAGAGAGAGAGAGAGAGAGAGAGAGTGAATGCCAATGCTAATGCGAATATTTATTCAATTAAGGCCACAGCCCCGTACTGAAGGGGGTTTCATACATGCACCATACAGCATTCCTAATACGTACCAAAATGGAGCACACGAAGTGAGAAAGTCACGCTTGATGTGCTTTGCATTCCTTAGCTGTTTGTATGAGAGAGAGAGAGAGAGAGAGAGAGAGAGAGAGAGAGAGAGAGAGAGAGAGAGAGAGAGAGAGCAGTTATATGAGGAAGAATTACTGTATTGGACCCGACTCTGCTTGTTTGTGTGTATGATTTTAACTTGCACACCCATCGACGCTCTAGTTGCTAGACAGAAACAGAACTAGTTGCTTAATACATAATCACATAGAGCGTTAATCAAAGGCTCTCGGCCATGGATGTTCGAATCACTGTTTTGTGCCACACCCACGAAAGATATGACCACAAACAATGCCATAGGTGTGTCAGAGACATGCCATTCTCTGTACAAAACCAGGCGTCAAACTCATAGATGGGACGTTTCTACGCTGCTGTCAAGAGTTGCAGCCTCAACAAGGTGCCAGCAATGATCCTCCCAGATGGTCGTCCCCCCATTGTGACCCCTCTCTTAAACTATCGGAGGACAACTGCGCACATGACCCAGAAAAACAGGATCAGTTCATGGTTTAGTCCTCGGACTATTGCTATCGCATCCTTTTCCCGTGTGTGATATTTATTTTTCTTATCGCGCATCTGCAAATGTCTGGTAGCTAGATGCTGGATGTATGTTACTCTAACTTGTTTTATAATGTGTGTGTGTGTGTATGTGTGTGTGCGTGCGTGGTGCGTGCGTGCGTGCGTGCGTGCGTGCGTGCGTGCGTGCGTGTGTGCGTGCGTGCGTGCGTGTGGTGTGTGTGTGTGTGTAAACAACTGATGCATCTTCTTAAAAATAAACACAGTTAAACAAGATTTTCATATACATAAATGACACCCTTCAATTATTTAAATTAAAAAATAAGCGTAGATAATAATGAACGTCACTTTGCGCAGAAACTTACTGGTTACTAGAGGGGTGTAAAAGGGTATCCAAAATGGGAGGCGGAGGGGACATCAGAGACAGGTTGAGGGCAAGAGGGAGGAAGGGGAAGGAAGGGAAAAAGATAATGCACATTTTTCCAATCAGAATAGTTTTTTAATGAAACAATGCAAGTAATAGATAACAGTTGATGATTTGATGAACTGCTCTACTTCCTGGTTAACTGATTGGTTCACATTTTGTTAATCAATTGACGTTATACTTCATCATTTCGATTAATCATTTCAGCAGTCAATTGCTAGAATTGACGTTTGAGAGATTAGTCAACCGAGTAGGTTCGTTAAATGATTGATTGATTGATTGACAGGCATGCTATCATTCTTCTGCTGTTGTTGCTATCACTAGTGTTTATGCTGTCGATCTCACAGCTTCTGTTGCTGTCATTGCATCAGGGATGCCAGCAAACTTACTGAGATTGCAAAGGTGACTATTGGTGGTTCTATGATGTCTTCTCGCATGCTGCCATCAAAAGCTCTGACAGCCATTTGTTTACAGTTGTGCACAGGCTCCCACATCCTGTCTCCTCAAGATGCTTTCACTTGTATGAAGTAAATAGAAAATAAAGGAGGAAACGTAAAACGTATTGAGACTGCCTCTCTCTGAATTAAGCTCGACAGGGTTGTTCGGACAGAGTCCACTCTGTATTCTAACGGCTTTATCACAAATCAAGAAGGAAAGGATGATTTTCTATCCATCTGCCCTTTTCTACTACTCTAAGCCCGAGCAGACATAAGGATGTCTCACATCGCCGACCCCCTTGCCCTGGACTGGAACGATAGGAAAGAGGCAGCGTTTGTCGATCTCTTGCATATGGTAAAGCGAGTTTGGATCTAGAAATGAGGAGAAAGAAATAGTGTGACTAGATAGTGATTGGGATGTGTTGCTCACATGATCTCTTGTCTGTCTAGTGGCTTGCAGACTGTTTGTTTGTCTGTTTGTCTCTGTAAACTGTCTGTCTCTCTGTGTTTATGTGTCTTCCTATACTTTTCTTTCATCCTCCCTCCCTCCCTCCCTCCCTCTCTCTCTCTCTCTCTCTCTCTCTCTCTCTCTCTCTATCTATCTATCTCTCTTAACCCCTCTCCTCCCTTCTGCTTTCTTCAATCCCAACTCACTCAAAGACATGACAGATTCATTTTGTCTGTACAATAGAGTGACAAACTTCCTCTGGTATCTTTTTTTCTATCTGCTTTTGTCAGATAGATCGTTCTCTAACAGGGAGGCAGATGAATCAGAAGAACGATCGTTCTTAATACTATTATAAAATTAAAGTTGACAGATACTTCAGATAAGATGAAGAGAGAGAATACATTTGAGTAGGAAAACTTAGCAAAATGGAATATGATACTAAATTATAACCGATACACAACACATGCAAAGGACAAATCTGAATTAGTCATTCTACACAACAATGGAGACATGCCAGATCAACATAAAGGGGCTAACATTCTTAATCCTTTGTATAAACATCAACAATGGGACTAGCATTGCTATTCCTTTCTACAAACATCAAACACATTTTCATTTCTTGTTGTGGTCAGACACAAAACGTTTTAAGGGAGACTGACAGACAGACAGAGAGAGAGAATTAAGAGTGAAAAATGAAACAGCACATTTGCCATTCACTCATGAAATATGTATTTCAGAATCCACTTTCTCGCTTCACAGAGGTTTAGTCCGGTTCACCTGTAACCTTTCTTTTCCCTGCCCCACTTACCATCTCCCTTCAACAACCTATTCTTTCACTTGCATTTAATACACATAGAACATATAAAGAGAACAACAACAACAACAACAAAGGCTGCTGCTCCCCCATCAAGTTGGACAGCATTGTCCAGACAGTGCCTACTCTGTATTCGGACCACTTCGCCACAAATCAAGGGAAAAGGAAGATGATTTTCCACCCTGTCTGCCCCTTTCCACTCAATTAAGCACCAGCAGACATAAAGATGTCCCGTGGTGCCCGCCCCCCTTGCCCTGGACTGGAACGATTGGGAAGAGACGGTGCTTGCGTATCTCTTATTTCCTGCGTAACGTCCAGAGAAGCGACTTTTGATCCAGATATGAAGTAAAAGGTATAGTGCACTTGGTAGAAGCTGGGACGTGTTCGTATTATCTCTTGTCTGTCTGGTAGCCTCTAGATTGTAGATCTGTCTGTCTGTATTTGTTGATTTGTCTTTTCATCTTTTAATGTCCATCTTTCTGTTACAGTTACAGCTGGTGACATAGAAACCCAAACTACTGACACTCTTAGTGCAGACAGAACTTGACTGTGCTGACACTGCCTTTCCCTTTGCCTTTTCACTCCCTAAGAGATAAGATAATGTTGCTTATAGCCCAGCCGACCGCAAGGGGCCACATCAGGGCTGTCACCACGTTAAAATCAACTCACAAGTCATTAAAAAAAAAACCAACCTTTCACACATCTCTTTAAATGACATCTTCTAGAAACGCACCAGAAACTTTTTTCACTCCCTGACTTGGAAAAACATAAACTAACGAAAAACGTTTACAAGCAAAATAGACAGATAGATGGATAGATAGATAGATAGTTGGAAGGATAGATAGATATATGTATAAGCAGATGGATAGATAATAAATGAATGAATGAATGGATAAACAAACAAGCATACAATCAAAGAAACAAGTAAATAGAAAATAAATAAATAAAAAGGAATTCAAAGAAAAAAAATAAATAGAGAGAAATAGATAAAAATCAATGAATGGGGCCACATGGGCAAAACTAGATCAAAATGATAAAAAGAATACAAAAATAGATGGATAGATAAATAAATAAGCAGATGAAAATCAGAACACCTGAAAAGGAATGATAGGGGAAAAGCGATATTTGCCAGTCTCTAAAGCTACTGTCCTGTGTCTAGATTAGCAAAATGGGATTCAGAACTGAGGTGGAAGCGACAGCGCACCAACAGAGATTTGTGGATGTACTGTTGACCTCGTCTCTCAGCTGCCTCTTGGCCTCCTGGGTCTTTGTTTGTCTGTTTGCCTCTGTGTTGCTCTCCCTCTCAGGGTCTTTGTTTCCCTCAGTGTTGCTTCTCTCTCTCTCTCCAGGGTCTTTGTTTGTCTGTTTGCCTGTGTGTTGCTCTCCCTCTCAGGGTCTTTGTTTGTTTCTCTCTCTCTCTCTCTCTCTCTCTCAGGGTCTTTGTTTGTCTGTTTGCCTCTGTGTTGCTCTCTCTCTCTCTCTCTCTCTCTCTCTCTAACACACACCTAAAGCGAAGAGAGAGGACACAGTCAGATAGACAGACAGGCTGACAGATAGACAGACACACGGACAGAGAGGGAATGAGAGAGAGACAGAGACAGAGAAAGACAGAGACAAGGAGAGACAGAGGCAGAGATGGAGAGACAGACTGACAATCAAAGAGATAAACAATCAGAGAGACAGACAGGTAGGCATACAGATAGGCAGACAAAAACTCACACTTGTACACGCACGAATGTGCGTATGTACGCGCAGAAGGAGAGGCAGAAAGAAAAAAAAAAACAGACAAAGACACGTAGAGAGACAGACAAAGACAGAGAGAGACAAAGAGTAGTCAAGCAGACAGACTAAACCAAGAGCTACTTGCAGACAGTGCACAATGTACAAATCATATAGTTACACCATCATATTACATTCCAGACCGCGTCCTTCACCGTCTGAAGCCAGTCCAGTTACCTGTCAGGATGATGGATCTAACAGACAGGGTAACATGAACCATCTCTTTGCTTTTCATTTCCTGCAAGCTCGGAACATCTGGCAGTTATCGTCTGGGTCAATGAAACCCCCCCTCTCCCCCCCCCCCCCCCCTCTCTCTCTCTCTCTTCCTCCAATGCCGATTGCCTTGCATCCCCCTCCCAGCGTGTCCTTTCTCAGGGAAGTGTGTTGGTACAGCTATCAGCACAGTGGGAACATGCTGATGGACAGGTTGCAGGACTGCAGACACCCCACATTGCTGAGAATTGAAATGTATAGTTCTGTGCTTCTGAGGAAATTGAGTCAGTGCTGCAGGACAGAGAGAGAGAGAGAGAGAGAGAGAGAGAGAGAGAGAGAGAGAGAGAGAGAGAGAGAGAGAGAAACAGACAGAATTAGATACCAGAAAATTCACTGGACATGCCTTTGCTGTTTCTTCTTCCTTCTTAAGTCTGATATCATTATTAGATTAATCATTTTGACGTTCAAAGGTCTGTTGACCTATTGCACGTGTTGACTGATCCAGGATGGACAAAAATAGAAGAGAGTTTGCAGAGCACTTAAGGGAAGTAATAACATATGTTATGTGGATTTCAGCTTTCTTTTTGAAATAAACAAGATAATAGCTTTGGGTATGAATTTGGGGTTAGCTTAGGAATACATGAGTTTGAATCTTCATTCGTCATAGCTCTCCCCTTTGCCCCTTAAGTTTACCTACCTAATCTTAACTAGAATAAGACACTAAAAGATAAACGCCATATGCAAAAGTCAAATCTGAATTAGTCATCTTCCACAACAATGGAAACATGCGCCAGGTCAACACAATGGGACTCATATTGTTATTTCTTTCTAGAAAAATCAAACACATTCATTCCTTGTGTTCAGTTTCAAAACGGTTTTCTAAGAGAGGGAGGGAGGGAGGGAGGGAGGGAGGGAGGAGAGAGAGAGAGAGAGAGAGAGAGAGAGAGGGGGGGAAGGAGGGAGGGGGAACAGACGGATACAGAAAAACACAGAGAGAATAAAGAGTGAAACATGAAACAGCACACTTGCCATTCACTCATCTAATATTTATTGTAGAATCAGTTTTCCAACTTTTCATATGCTTAGTCAGGTTCACCTTGTCCTTTCTTATCCCCTCCCCACTTGGCCATCTCCTTTGAACAATCGATTCTTTCACTGCATTTGATCCAATAGAAAATACAGGGAGGAGCAGAAAACAAACAAAAGCGAAAAAAAGACGGCTGCTCCCTCGTCAAGTTGGACAGCATGCCTGCTCTGTATTCTTCGCCACAAATCAAGAAAAAGGAAGATTATTTTCCGCCCTGTCTGCCCCTTTCCACTCAATTAAGCACGAGTAGGCATATAAAGATGTCCCAAGGCACCCGCCCCCTTGCCCTGCACGGGCACAGTAGGTAGAGGCAGTGTTTGCCAGTCTCTTATTTCCTGATTTGCCTCCAGATAAGCGATGTTTGATCCAGAAATGAAGTAAAAGGAATAGTCCACTTGGCTGCAGTTGAGATGTGTTGTTCATATCATGTAGTGTTACCATCATTGTCCTTCACGTGGTTCACATTCACCTGTATTTCTTCCCGTTCATCCTTTTTTTTAATCTTCAAGCACTGTCTTCTATATTTCTGCTTACACTGACAATTCCTTTTGCATATGATTTGCTTGTAGCACTTTGTTCCTATTTTCTTACTCTGTGGTTTGCTAGGTGCCTTGCCAGACTATTGTACTGTAGCGTTTTCCCATAGTGGTGAGAATGCCAATAATTTATTGGTCATATGGCTCTGTGTATGTAAAATGGATAAGAGCTTTTGAGAACTGCCTCTTTCATATGTTGGAACTTCTGCCAGTCCGTAAATGGCCACCGGCACCATACTTAGCAGCCACGCCCACAGTGAGTTCATGTAAAGGTCGTTGTCACAGGCAAATTTGCAGGGACTGCCACCATACCGACATGGTGTCACCCTCCAGAGGGTGACACTCACTCATGCTGGCTCATTAATCAAGAAATTAATGTCGTCAGGAAGGAACTCAGTAGGCAGTGTCCAGCATATGCTGCCTCAGAACAGGTGCCTCGGAACACGGTGGATGCGACTCCTCGTGAGCTGCTTCATAATGACTTGCTATTGACTGCTCCCTGTGGATCACCGGTGCCGTGGCGGTGACAGGGCAAACCAGAGGCTGTGGCTTTTAGCAGGGAGCCAAAGTGAGCGGCGTGAGAGTAATACCATTAAAGCGGCACGGCAGAGGAGACAGCACGAAAAGGTCTCCCCGGGACAAAATAGCCGTCACTTACGTGATGCATCCACACACCGTAACTCCTTTGAGGAGGATATAAAATGAATGCCTCTTTGAGATTTTTTTAAATTCAGTTTGCAGCAAAATTCCTTTTCACGGTTCAAAAGCCACTGTTCTCTTTATATTTCCAGTCCTCAACTTGACCCTCCAGCTCACACCTCAGGATGAATGATATCAGTGAGAATTATGTAACGGACTCTGCAGAAGAATATTCCCATATCCTTAAAAGACCTGTGCTTTCTGCTACTCACGGAACCAATGAATTTTATGTAGTAGTGCTGTGACACTCCCTTTAAATATAAATCAGCAGTAGTCTTTAAGGTGCCTTCCAAGAATGTTCGTTTCAGGCACTCAAAGAGAAATGAATAAAAGCGAATTTCCTTTATAGTCTAAAACTTCGGTAAGGACACCCACATTTTTAATGCTTACATCCGTGAGACTTGTGAAGGCGTAAGTCACAAAAAGAGGGTCTACGAGCAGGGTTTTGTTTGAAACTTTCCGAGGTGGGGTAACCAAGTTATTGTCAACAGAAGAACCCGTCACAATAAGGAAATAAACAGAGGTAATAAAAAAGATATTCTATGTAGCAGTTAGAACACTATCTTTGAGACTGATCTGTGTGTCTACATGTTCCTATTTTTCCTCATTTATGGTGGGCAGAATTTATTGTTTAGCACAGCCACTATATCGAGGGTTGACTGCCAGAACCTAGTATCTGAATTTTCTTACAGTTTACAGGAGACGATTTTTGGGAAAACAAAAGGAAAAAAAGGAGAAAAAAAACTTTTTATAACAACAAAAAAAAAAAGAAAAAGAAAAGAATACAGAAAAAAATACACAAAACAAAAGACAAAAAAATGTAAAGACGGGGGGAGGGAGGGGGAAGGAAAAAAAAAAGAAAAAAAAAAACAACGAAAAAGAAAAGAAATCACCATTATAGTTCCAGTAGAGTTCTTGTCTCTATCTTCCCTAAAACACTAGCATATAAAGTGTTTACCACTATCCTTTTCTTTTCCAGAATCCATGTTGCACCGGCAATAATGTTTACACCGTGAAATAATCCAAACAGGAATCCAAACAAAACACAGCCACAAGAAATACAGTGCCTTGGATATTATCTTGATTCTGCCTGTATTGAAAAACAAAACAAAAGATAGATGAAAACTGTTTTCACACTCGGTTTTCACACAGTGCAGGTATGTGCATCAGCAGTTGGATAGTACAGCACAACGGTGCAAAGGAAAGACAATCACCAACTGAATGAGTTCAAAACCTCAAGAAAGCCTGTACTGTCATTGAAGTCATTTAAAAAAACTCCTTTCGCTTGAAGACTTCTAATTTTTCTGTAAATCATACCCACAATAGTAATCTTTAATTAGCCTATATCATAATAATAATGTGTGTGTGTGTGTGTGTGTGTGCGCGCGCACGCACGCGTGTATGCATAAGTGCGTGTGTGTATCTGTGTGTGTGTGTGTGCGTGCGCGCGCACCTGTTCCCCATTTATTAAATCACGAAACGGAGCACTGTCTGGCGTTGACAGCAGTTCAAAAAGACAGGGGAGCGGACAGGAGAGTGGGACTGAAGAGGAGTGCGAGTTAATGGTGGGGAATGTCGAATAGGGCAGGGGAGGACGTGGGAAAGAGGGAGGGGGGGTCGGCCGTGGAGGGCGGAAGGGGGAATGGGGAGGAGGCTACTACCATGTTAACAATGAAAACAAAAAGGTTTGTTGTTCTTTCAAGTTAGTTGACTTGCACCAGTATGCTAGACACTTTGCTCCTCATAATCAAAACATTCAAAAACGGCTGATTGGAGAGAAACGTGTGTGTGTGCGCGCGCGGCGTGTTTGTGTCCTGCGCGTGGTGTGTGGTGGTCGCACGCGCGCGCGTGTGCGCACGCGATGCTGTTTGGCCTCTACGATCCAGACCTGTTTTTCACTCTTTCTCTGTACTTGCTTGGATCATGTTTTTCAATCCTCCTTTTTGCTCTCAATGGCCTCTTCTTCGCTCATTCTCCTTATCATTTCCCCTCAATGGCCCTCTTCTCCGTACATTCTACCTTGGATCATGTTTCCCCTCAATGGTCCCTCTTCTCCGCTACATTCTACCTTGGGATCATGTTTTCCCCTCAATGGTCCCTCTTCTCCGCTACATTCTACCCTGGGATCATGTTTCCCCTCAATGGTCCCTCTTCTCCGTTACATTCTACCTTGGGATCATGTTTCCCCTCAATGGTCCCTCTTCTCCGTTACATTCTACCTTGGGATCATGTTTCCCCTCAATGGTCCCTCTTCTCCGCTACATTCTACCTTGGGATCATGTTTTCCCCTCAATGGTCCCTCTTCTCCGCTACATTTACCTTGGGATCATGTTTTCCCCTCAATGGTCCCTCTTCTTCTTCCGTTACAACTCTACCCTGGGATCATGTTTTCCCCTCAATGGTCCCTCTTCTCCGTTACATTCTACCCTGGGATCATGTTGTTTTCCCCTCAATGGTCCCTCTTCTCCGTTACCTTCTACCTTGGGATCATGTTTCCCCACATGGTCCCCCTTTTCCATTCCATTCTACCTTGGGATCATGTTTTCCCCTCATGGTCCCCCTTTTCCATTCCATTCTACCTTGGGAGGGAAATGAAAGGAAAGGCATGGAGCCTACACGGTCTACAACATGAAGACGACATTCTAGAGTCTCTTGAGAACACGTTGATCGTGTCTTCATCTGCGTGAAAATAGAATAAAGAATTAAAGTTGTATTGTCCATTTGCAGCCTTCCCATCCCTCCTGGTATTGAGGGTGGGATGTCGGTCGCGAGTGAAATATTCTTATATTTTTGTCCTCGATTGCTTAGAACGCTATATGCATAAAAAGATTCTTCATCAAGGGCGATAACCTTTAGAGCAACAACGTTATGGGACCAGCATTATATGTAGTGCTAGTTCCCATGTCTTCGTCAGTTTCTCTAAAGGCTGTGCGCCAGGGCTATTTCCAAGGCAGTGCACACAATTTTCAGACAGTTCTCATAGTGGAGTGTTGTAATTTGTGGCCCATTCATTGCACAGGTGCCCGGTTTGACCGACTGAGCTACATTCTGCAGCTGAAAAAAATCGTCTTTCAGAAAATGCGTGCAAGTGACGAGTCTGCACAAATACCGATTTTCACACACACACACACACACACACACACCACACACGAGTCACACACACCAATTCAATTTTCAGTCTTTGTCATTATTTAACCCAGCAAACATAGAAAGCTTTTCAGGGCCAACGAACTCATAGCGGAAATCATATCTTGGACACGTCATATCACCAGAAAAAGTTAAAAACAACAACAAAACAGAAACGCGTCCCTAACGAAGGCAGGTAAGAAGGGTTGCTAGACTATTCACAAATCACTGCATTTTACACCAGGCTGCACCTAAACCTTACGTTTACCCTGGATTGTTCACTCCAAGATAGAATACCTCATTCAACACTACTGAAAGACATCTAAATGGCATATGTATGTATGGGGAAGAAGAGAGAGAGAGAGAGAGAGAGAGAGAGAGAGAGAGAGAGAGAGAAAGAGATAATTATTTTATTGTTATACCAGAGAGAGAGAGAGAGAGGAGAGAGAGAGAAGAAAATTATTTACGAAGATATAAGATAGCACTGGTGTGCTTTTATACATCCAGTCCTCGCCTCGTGTAGGGTCAACAAGGCAATAAAGGTAGGAGCATGCAAAAAGCGGTTGAAAAAATTAATTAAAATAAGACAGACGCAGGATTTGAAGGAGTACAGGGAAGGGCGAGAGAGAGAGAGGAGAGAGGAGACAGGTGACAGTGGGGTGCAAGAAAGAGCACATTGTATTAGAGAACTATCGAACAAACAAAAAATACAGAGGAAATGCAAAACAATTTAAATGCACGAGGAAAATGAAAATAAAGCACAAATGGAGAAGACGGAAAAAGCATACCGATAGCCTAGTCACCATGGACGATGGGGGGAGTATGTCATATAGATAACGAATCAACGTCATTCCAGCAGTAATTCCAGCGGCATATGTATGTATGGGGAAGACAGAGAGAGAGAGAGAGAGAGAGAGAGAGAGAGAGAGAGAGACAAACCAGCACTTGCATACAAGTACACGTACACGCACACCCCAACTCGCCAGTCTGTGTATAAATGAACATCTTAATACACATAGCTACACATCTACCATCCATCATAACGTTGTTCATTATTGTCATAGACTAATCATGTCGTATCAACGACACACGAGAGTTCATTTTTACGTTCATTCTGTTTACAGCATAGCCGAGTTCAGAGGGGTCATATCAGGGCTGTCGCCAAATTATCTGAATCGATTTCATATTAAGGAAAGAAAAATAAAAAGTGAAATAAACTATGTCCAAAGTGAAACAAACTATGTCCATTAACAGATGACGAAACAGACGGATTTATACAGGATCTATGCAACACAAATGTTACACAAACACACGCACGCGCGCGCGCGCGCACACACACACGCACGCACGCGCGCGCACACACATACGCACGCACGCGCGCGCGTACACAGACACGCGCACGCGCGCGCAAAATGCTGATAATAGCAAGAACGTTCGATTTGGCTTTTCGAAGCCCTTCACTGCTCTCTGGGCAAGGCTTCCTGTCTTCTCTGTCCCTTGCCGTTGTGAATGCATCCTCTAGTCCCTGGCAGTGGGATGGTCCAGCAGAAGTCGCAAGTCTTCCTGCATCCCATGAGAACGGATTCTCCGGAAGCCTGTAGTAACGCTGTAAACTCGGAAGACGATCTTGGTAGTATCTCGTCCCTGGAGTCGTATGCCCTGGTTGAGGATGGAGGTGGCTGTGGAAGATGTAGTGCGACGGCTCGTGGTTGATCAGTTGTGATTCTCGCAGACAGACCATCCTTTATGACCTGCCACAAACGAAGCCGCGGATTACATTCTGACCGAGAAGTCGCCGCTAAAACAAAGAATACACTAAAGCATGGACAGTAGAAAATAACGCCTACGAATGACATTCATACACGCTGAGAATATAGAAGACGCTACAGTCTGACAAAAAGAAGATACTAAACCTGGGAACGTGAAGACCGTGAATGCGGCCAAAGCCTTACAAAGGACATCAACCTTATGAAACAAAGACTAACATTCTGAAAGATTAACTAAAGAATGTAAAAGGGCAGCATTTAGCTCTATAATCAAGCTGACACTAACCCTGTAGGCAAAAAAAAAAAAGATTTATAAGCCCTATCGTAAAGTAAGGTAATGTTGCCAATAGCCCGCAAAGGGCCATATCAGGGATATCAGCGCATTAAAGTTAACTCACAAGTCATTACATGAAAAAAATCAGGACACCACCCTTTAAATACACCTAAAACCGCACCGGAAATTTTGTTAAAAATCTTTCCTCCGTAAAATCTTAGGATCAGATGAAAAATGTTAATCTCTTTCAGAAATTCAAAGATCACATCAGGTGGGACCATCTCTGAAAAAGGTTTTCATGGAGTCTGCTGTAAAATGTTTGCTGTAAAGTGTTTATGCCTCACATCATGCAAGTCCCAACACTCTAAAAGAATATGTTTCACTGTGAGTGGTGCATGACATGAAATGCACCGCGGAGCTTCATCACCTTTAAAAGATAAAAATGGGTGTAGAAGGAGTGGCCTGCATACAAACACAAGACTTTTTTTCTTTACGGCCGCCTCGGCAAAATGGTAAACACTCTTTCAGGTTTGGACGGACTTTAAATTGTTTTTCTTTATCCGTCTGCAAGTTCCATTTCTCTTGCCAGAAGTCTTTGACGTAAGCCTGGGAGTTGGGTTTCATATCAGTGCGAGTGATAGACAATTTGCTCATCTTTTCTTGTGGCACTGTTGGCAAGTTGATCAACTCGTTGCCTCAGCCGCATGCATGTCTTAGAACCCAAGCAAAAACTATGTTATATCCATCTGATTTCAGAGATGTGTACAGTCTGAATAATTTCATCAGTTGAGGGAGCTTTAGGTTACGGCTGGGAATGGCCTCCAAAGCAGAAAGTGGGTCTGACAAAATGTGGAAATCTATGTTTTCATTTAGAGACTATTTCAAGAGCCAGGACCAAGGCTGTCAACTCAGCAGTGTAGATGGAGCTGTCAGTGGGAATGTGTTTAAGAACATCTCTGAGAAGGACCTGTTGCACAATACACAGTCGAGGCAACCCCCTCCCTCAGACTTAGAACCGTCGGTGAAAATTCTTCCGAAGGATGAAAACTTCGAACACAGTTCGGCGAAAAAGGACTTGTACGCCTCGGAGCTAGTGGTATCTTTACGGTATGAGGCTAAATCAAACCGGATCTCTGGAGTGAAGAAAGTCCATGGTGGGTCATCAGGAAACTTGGTTAAATCAAACACGACTCAAAGGTCTATATCTGCATTGTTCAAATAAGGAAGCATACGAAGTCCCAAGGGTAAATGGAACTGGGATGGTTGTTGAAATTCTTTTGGAACTTTGGGTTCAAACCACGGTCATATACAGGGTTTGGGGGTTCAGAAAAGAGATTCAACGTGTATTTCAGTTAAGTTTCAGCCAATGGTTCTCCTGCCTCAGCACACAGGCTATAAACAGGGGTGGTGTGGAGATAAGATAAGATAATGTTGCTTATAGCCCAGCCGACCGCAAGGGGCCACCATCAGGGCTGTCACCACGTTAAAATCAACTCAAGTCATTTTAAAAAAAAAAAACACCTTTCACACATCTCTTTAAATGACATCTTCTAGAAACGCACCAGAAACTTCGTTAAAAATCTTTCTTCCGTAAAATCTTAAATCAGATGAAAAATGTTAATCTCTCAAAAATTCAAGGATGACGTCAGGCGGGACATCCCTGAACAGGATCTTCATGGACTCCGCTGTAAAATGTTTGTGTCTCACATCGTGCAAGTCCCAACACTCTAAAAGAATATGTTTCATTGTGAGTGGCACATGACATGGAATGCACCACGGAGCTTCTTCACTCTTTAAAAGGTAGGAATGAGTAAAATACGAATGGCCGGTGTGCAGCCTGCACAGAACTGTTTCTTCTTTACGACCACCAGACGTAGATGGGAGGAACTCCTTAAGGTTTGGACGGATCTGAAAGAGTTTGTTATCCGTCTGTGTGTTCCAATCCTCCTGCCAGAGGTCTCTCACATAATCGTTAATTTTGGGTTTCAGATCTGAGCAAGGGATATAAATATTGGACAATTTCTCTCTTGTGGCATTCTTGGCTAAACGATCAACCATTTCGTTCCCTCCGATGCCAACATGACCAGGAACCCAAGCTAGAATAATGTTGTAACCATCCGCTTTCAACTTGCTAAAAAGTTCAAAGAAATGTAAAAGTTCTGGATGCTGAAGGTTGCGGCCAGCTATTGCCTCCAAAGCTGACAGCGAATCCGACAGAACCACAAAGTCCCTCTTCGTAGATTGTGAAATTATCTTCAATGCCAGAACCAGAGCAGTAAGTTCAGCAGAATAGACAGAGGCATCTGGAGGTATATGTTTTAACAGTATCTGAGAAGAAGCACCAGGGCAATAGGCTGCACAGGCCACTCCATCCTCAGACTTGGAACCGTCAGTGAAAATTTTCTGGCAGGATGGAACTTTTGAACAGAGGTCAGCATACAAGACCTTGTATACCTGAGAGCTGGTAGACTCTTTACGAAAAGCTGCAAGATCAAAACGAATCTCTGGTGTGAAAAAGGTCCACGGAGGCTGATCCGGAAACTTGGAAAAAATCCGACACAACTCCTAGGTCTAGACCTGCATTCCGCGCGTGAGGCTGCATACGAACACCAAACGGCGGAATACAGTTAGGGTTGTTTTCGAATTTGCTTTGAAACTGGGGGTCAAAGACACAGTCATAGGCAGGATTCTGTGGTTCTGAGAACAGTCTGATATAGTAATTTAGAGACATTTTCAGCCTGCGGTTGGACAGTGAGGGTTCACCTGCCTCTGCGTACAGGCTGTACACAGGGGTGGTGCGGAATGCTCCAAGACAGAGACGAAGCCCTTGATGGTGGATTGGGTCCAAGAGTTTTAGGTAAGACGGTCTTGCAGAGCCGTACACAGCACAACCATAGTCCAGTTTGGAACGGACCAAGGCTCTGTAGAGGTGCAGCAAAGTTTTCTTATCAGCGCCCCAGTCAGTGTGTGCTACGACCCGCAGAATATTCAGCGCTTTCTGGCAAGAGGTTTTGAGGTTTTTAATGTGGCTGAGAAAGTTGAGTTTTTGATCAAAAATAACTCCCAGGAATTTGGCTTCTTTTACAGCTGGAATGGTGGACTTATCCAGACAAATTTCAGGATCAGCAAAAAATTGACGAAAATTGTGAAAATGGATTGACTGAGTTTTGGTACGTGAGAAGGTAAACCCGTTTTCCTCGGCCCACTGTTGGATCTTGTTGACACAAAGTTGGAGTCGACGCTGTACGCTGGCGTAAGAAGCTCCAACTGCGTACAGCGCGAAATCGTCAATAAACAGTGAGGACTCAGAACCCTGGCTTACAGATTTCACTATGTCATTGATTTTAATGCTGAAAAGGGCAGGAGAAAGGATGCTCCCTTGAGGGACACCCAACTCCTGCCCATGGATGTCAGAGAGTGTGGTGCCAATACGCACCTGGAACTGTCGATCAGCCAAAACGTTTGTATGAACAGAGGCAGGTGACCACGGAAACCAAGTCTGTGCAGGTCCAGAAGAATTCCTGATTTCCATGTGGTGTCATATGCTTTTTCGAGGTCGAAAAAGACAGCGACCACATGCTGTTTATTGACAAAGGCATTGCGGATGGTGGTTTCCAGACGGATTAGATGGTCGACTGTCGAGTGGTATTTCCGGAACCCGCACTGTTCACTGGCCAAAAGGCCATCGGTTTCCAGCTTCCACATCAGACGGGAGTTGACCATCTTCTCCATCAACTTACAGAGGCAGCTAGTCAGAGCTATTGGACGATAGTTGGAAGGGTTGGTAAGGTCCTTTCCAGGCTTTGGAATTGGAATGATCAGGGCTTTCCGCCAGGAGGGCGGAAAGTACCCTGTGGTCCAGATATGGTTGTATACTTTAAGAAGAGTCTGTAGACAGCTTTCTGGAAAATGTTTCAAAACCTGATAATGAATATCATCCAGACCAGGGGCAGAATCAGTGCAGGTTTGTAAAGCTGTTTTCAGTTCATTGATTGAAAAAGGGAGATTGTAGGCTTCAGAGTTGTCTGATGTGAAATTGTATAAAGATTTCTCTCCGAGTTGTTTGTTTTTTAAAAAGGCTGCAGATTTATTTGAAGATGAGGAGTTCTGTTGGATGGTGGAGGCCAACAGATTGGCAACAGCTTGTTTGTTAGTGATCAGAGCATCGGCAAGTTTCAAGTGATGAATGGAGGGGTTGGTGTTTTTCCCTTTGATTTTTCTGATGATGTTCCAGACTTTTTTCTTTGAAGTTTTTGATGTCAGCCCGGAGCAGAAGTTTCTCCAAGACTGACGTTTACTGATTTTGAAAGTGTGTCTCGATTTGGCGCGGAGTTTCTGATGGGCTCGAGCGTTGGGACCTGAAGGTCGTTGGTATACCCGACGCTGAGCCCGTTTGCGTACGTTCGAGATGTGTTGGCAGTCAGAATTAAACCAGGGTGTTTTGGGCATTTGGAGTTTATTGGAAGACATTGGAATACAGGTTTTAGCACACTTTATCACAGTGTTAGAGATTCAGCTGGGTCTGGACTCTGAAGAAAATCAATTTCCTGGAATTCTTTCGAAATATTGGTGGCAAAAAGATCCCAGTTGGCCTTCTTATAATTAAGATGTTGTGAGACAGAGGCGGTTTCAGTTAATACGGGCTGTAAAAGAACAGGGAAATGGTCACTTCCGTGCAGATCGTCATGGACAGACCACTCATAGTCCAGGACCAGCGAGGATAAGATAAGATAATGTTCCTTATAGCCCAGCCGACCGCAAGGGGCCACATCAGGGCTGTCACCATGTTAAAATCAACTCACAAGTCATTAAAAAAAAAAACAACCTTTCACACATCTCTTTAAATGACATCTTCTAGAAACGCACCAGAAACTTCATTAAAAATCTTTCTTCCGTAAAATCTTAAATCAGATGAAAAATGTTAATCTCTCTCAAAAAGTCAAGGATCACGTCAGGCGGGACATCCCTGAACAGGATCTTCATGGACTCCGCTGTAAAATGTTTGTGTCTCACATCGTGCAAGTCCCAACACTCTAAAAGAATATGTTTCATTGTGAGTGGCACATGACATGGAATGCACCACGGAGCTTCCTCATTCTTTAAAAGGTACGAATGGGTAAAATACGAATGGCCGGTGTGCAGCCGGCACAGAACTGTTTCTTCTTTACGGCCACCATACGTAGATGGGAGGAACTCATTAAGGTTTGGACGGATCTGAAAGAGTTTGTTATCCGTCTGCGTGTTCCAATCCTCCTGCCAGAGGTCTCTCACATAATCATTAATTTTGGGTTTCAGATCTGAGCAAGGGATATAAATATTGGACAATTTCTCTCTTGTGGCATTCTTGGCTAAACGATCAACCATTTCGTTCCCTCCGATGCCAACATGACCAGGAACCCAAGCGAGAATAATGTTGTAACCATCCGCTTTCAACTTGCTAAAAAGCTCAAAGAAATGTAATAGTTCTGGATGCTGAAGGTTGCGGCCAGCTATGGCCTCCAAAGCTGACAGCGAATCCGACAGAACCAGAAAGTCCCTCTTGGTAGATTGTGAAATTATTTTCAATGCCAGAACCAGAGCTCTAAGTTCAGCAGAATAGACAGAGGCATCTGGAGGTATATGTTTTAACAGTATCTGAGAAGGAGCACCAGGGCAATAGGCTGCACAGGCCACTCCATCCTCAGACTTGGAACCGTCAGTGAAAATTTTCTGACAGGATGGAAATTTTGAGGTCAGCATACAATGCCTTGTATGCCTGAGAGCTGGTGGACTCTTTACGAAAAGCTGCGAGATCAAAACGAATCTCTGGTGTGAAAAAGGTCCACGGAGGCTGATCCGGAAACTTGGAAAAATCAGACACAACTCCTAGGTCTAGACCTGCATTCCGCGCGTGTGGCTGCATACGAACACCAAACGGCGGAACACAGTTAGGGTTGTTTTCGAATTTGTTTTGAAACTGGGGGTCAAAGACACAGTCATAGGCAGGATTCTGTGGTTCTGAGAACAGTCTGATGTAGTAATTTAGAGACATTTTCAGCCTGCGGTTGGACAGTGAGGGTTCACCTGCCTCTGCGTACAGGCTGTACACAGGGGTGGTGCGGAATGCTCCAAGACAGAGACGAAGCCCTTGATGGTGGATAGGGTCCAAGAGTTTCAGATAAGAGGGTCTTGCAGAGCCGTACACAGCACAACCATAGTCCAGTTTGGAGTGGACCAGGGCTCTGTAGAGATGCAGCAAAGTTTTCTTATCAGCGCCCCAGTCAGTGTGTGCTACGACCCGCAGAATATTCAGAGCTTTCTGGCAAGAGGTTTTGAGATTTTTAATGTGGCTGAGAAAGTTGAGTTTTTGATCAAAAATAACTCCAAGGAATTTGGCTTCTTTTACAGCTGGAATGGTGGACTTGTCCAGACGAATTTCAGGATCAGCAAAAAATTGACGAAAATTGTGAAAATGGATTGACTGAGTTTTGGTACGTGAGAAGGTAAACCCGTTTTCCTCGGCCCACTGCTGGATCTTGTTGACACAAAGTTGGAGTCGACGCTGTACGCTGGGGTAAGAAGCTCCAACTGCGTACAGCGCAAAGTCGTCAACGAACAGAGAGGACTCAGAGCCCTGGCTTACCGATTTCACAATGTCGTTGATTTTAATGCTGAAAAGAGCAGGAGAAAGGATGCTCCCTTGAGGGACACCCAACTCCTGCCCATGGATGTCAGAGAGTGTGGTGCCAACACGCACCTGGAACTGTCGATCAGCCAAAAAGTTCTGTATGAACAGAGGCAGGTGACCACGGAAACCAAGTCTGTGCAAGTCCAGAAGAATTCCTGATTTCCATGTGGTGTCATACGCTTTTTCGAGGTCGAAAAAGATAGCGACCACATGCTGTTTATTGACAAAGGCATTGCGGATGGTGGTTTCCAGACGGATTAGATGGTCGACTGTCGAGTGGTATTTCCGGAACCCGCACTGTTGACTGGCCAAAAGGCCATCGGTTTCCAGCTTCCACATCAGACGGGAGTTGACCATCTTCTCCATCAACTTACAGAGGCAGCTAGTCAGAGCTATTGGACGATAGTTGGAAGGGTTGGTAAGGTCCTTTCCAGGCTTTGGAATTGGAATGATCAGGGCTTTCCGCCAGGAGGGCGGAAAGCACCCTGTGGTCCAGATATGGTTGTATACTTTAAGAAGAGTCTGTAGACAGCTTTCTGGAAAATGTTTCAAAACCTGATAATGAATATCATCCAGACCAGGGGCAGAATCAGTGCAGGTTTGTAAAGCTGTTTTCAGTTCATTGATTGAAAAAGGGAGATTGTAGGCTTCAGAGTTGTCTGATGTGAAATTGTATAAAGATTTCTCTCCGAGTTGTTTGTTTTTTAAAAAGGCTGCAGATTTATTTGAAGATGAGTTCTGTTGGATGGTGGAAGCCAACAGACTGGCAACAGCTTGTTTGTCAGTGACCAGAGCATCGGCAAGTTTCAAGTGATGAATGGAGGGGTTGGTGTTTTTCCCTTTGATTTTTCTGATGATGTTCCAGACTTTTTTCTTTGAAGTTTTTGATGTCAGCCCGGAGCAGAAGTTTCTCCAAGACTGACGTTTACTGATTTTGAAAGTGTGTCTCGATTTGGCGCGGAGTTTCTGATGGGCTCGAGCGTTGGGACCTGAAGGTCGTTGGTATACCCGACGCTGAGCCCGTTTGCGAACTTTTGAAATTTGTTGGCAGTCTGAATTAAACCAGGGTGTTTTGGGCATTTGGAGTTTATTGGAAGACATTGGAATACAGGTTTTAGCACAGTTTATCACAGTATTGGTCAGAGATTCTGCTGGGTCTGGACTCTGAAGAAAATCAACTTCCTGGAATTCTTTTGAAATATTGGTTACAAAGAGATCCCAGTTGGCCTTCTTATAATTAAAATGTTGTGAGACAGAAGCGCTCTCAGTTAATACAGGTTTTAAAAGAACAGGGAAATGGTCACTTCCGTGTAGATCGTCATGGACAGACCACTCATAGTCCAGGACCAGCGAGGGGTCACAAATCGACAAATCTAAACACGAAAGTGAACCTGTGGAAGAGTGGAGGTAAGTTGGAGCTCCATCGTTCAGACAACACAAATCAAAGTCTGAAAGGACATCCTCAAGAAGCAGACCTCTGGATGACGAACTGACACTACCCCAAAGAGGATTGTGACCATTAAAGTCACCCAACAGCAAAAAAGGTCGAGGAAGTTCTCCGATCAGACTGACAAGGTCCTGACGACAAACCGGGACAGAAGGTGGCAGATAAAGTGAACAAATTGTTATAGTTTTATGGAGAGTGACTCTCGCAGCTACAGCCTGAAGGGGGGTAATCAGAGCGACAGGACTAAACAGCAAAGTTTTATGTAAAAGAAGGGCAACACCACCTGACAGTCCCAATGTGGATGGTTGTGCAGGTTTAGAAAGAATATTAAAGCCAGAAAGAGTGAAGGTCTTCTGGCTTTGAATTTTAGTTTCCTGAAGAGCCACGACGGAAGGTTTTACAGTTTGACACAGAAGTTGCAGCTCCTCAAAATTTGAATTTAGGCCACGGATATTCCAATGGATTAGTTTACTACTATCCATGGTGCAGAGGATGAACAGGAGAGAAGTCAGGTCATCTCCTCGTCATCGTCTGCGTTCAGTGGAGCAAATTTATTGCTTAGTTTCACTGGACTGTTTGGGTCTTCAGACCTGCTGGCAGACTTGCCCACAGGTGAAGAAGGTCTGGATTTTGGAGATGGTGGAGGTTTCTTCCTCATCTCCACCATCTCCACACTTGGTTGAACTCCCTTGCCCGCACGGGCACTGCTCGAGGAAGTTCGAGGCGGGAGGCCTGGCTTTTTCATCTGCCCAGCAGCAGATGGAGTAGACTGCTGGGCAGTCTGAGGGGTGGCGGATTTTTTGCCTCCACCAGGGGCACCCACTTTGGGTTGGGAGGCGGTGGACTTGCTTCCACCAGAGCTTAACGGTCTTTCTTGCAATGTCTTGGTGAAAGTAAAATTGTCAGTCTGGCAGCAGACTGAACGGGTGGAAACTTTCTTTGTAACGGAAGCATAAGAAGACACTGTTGACGTCTGACTGCCAACAACCTGTTTGCGGGCCTCAAAAAACGAAATTTTCTTTTCAGTCTTCACTCTTTGGATGGTGGACTCCTGAACCCAAACAGGGCAGTTGCGTGAAGAGGAGGGGTGGTCGCCACCGCAGTTCGCACAATGAGCCGGGTCTTTACACGGCCCATCATGGGTTGCCTTGCAACAAACACCACACACCTCCTGCCCAGAACAGCGGTCTCTGACATGTCCAAACTTCTGGCATTTGAAACACCTCAACGGGGATGGGACATACAGTTGGACACGTACATTTAAGTACCCGACTTTAATGACCGTAGGAAGCACAGGGTTGCAGAATGTCAGAAAGAGGGTGTTGGTGGGCACTCTTTCTGCACCTTTTTTGACTGTCACCCTATGCACCTCTGTCACACCTTGGGACGCAAGTTCTGTCTTGATCTCCGCTTCCGAGACACCTTTCAAATCCGGGCACCGGATAACCCCTTTGGTCGAATTTAACTGCTTATGGGGGGTCACCCGGATCTCTCTGTCCACAAGTTTTGTTGCCCTCAGCAGCTGCTCCGATTGCCTCTGTGATCTGCACTGGACGAGGAAAGTGCCATTCCGTAGCCTTTTCACTGACTGAGGGTCACCTGCTAGACCCTGAAAGCCCTTCTGAATAGCAAAAGGACTCAGAGCAGAAATAGGCTTTTCCTGCTCTGTCCCTTCAACCACAAGCCAGGAAGCCCAAAAACCTGTCCTCTGTCTCGTCTCCATATCCGAGTCACTGTCAGAATCGTTATGACTAGAAATGGGGTCCACTGCCTTCCTCTTCTTTATGGGGGGTGTGATTTTGGATAAAGCCATGATTTATGTTTAGAACTTTCATCTCTCCCTTACCCACCCACCATGGAGTCCAACTAAGGGGCCAGGGCCAAGAACTCATTGTCTTGACCCCTTCCAGGCTTCAGGAGAGATATACGACAAACAGAAGCCTACTGACCCTATCCCCCCTGATCATGCCCAACTCCCGGGAACAGAGAGCTGAGCACTGCAGGGGTTACCTTGGCCAGTCGGAGAACTGCCTGTCTTGACCCAGCCCCACGAAGGGGGAGCCGATTGATACACCCGGGCCAGAGTGTACCTCCTGTCTAGGAGAGGTCCGAGCCAAAGTGATGTGTTGAGGGCGTTGGCCCTCTCAATCACCAGGATCTCATCCCCCTCCATCACAGGTCGCACCGCACGGCAAACGCGGCGGATCTTAAGAAGACCACAGAGAGAAAAAGAGTGTGCAAAAGAAGGCTTGAAAGGGAGATGAAGAAAGAAAAGAACCGTTAAGAAAGGCAGAAGACAGAATAGGAAAAAGGTGGGTTACTATTTGTCTGGGCCCTCACTCCTAACCTTTCTGACATGGGAGACCCTACCAGGGGCATCAATTCCTACCACGTAATGCTTGGCCAGTCAGCAGCTTGGCTATACAGGCCTAGAAGCATTGACAACAACTAACCATCTAGTCGAGTATTGATGCCCCCGTCAGCAAAGCCTAAAAGATCACTGGACCACGCAAGCCCTCCGACCACGGCAAGGTTGCAACCCCCGGAGGGAGGACCAGCGAGGGGTCACAAATCGACAAATCTAAACACGAAAGTGAACCTGTGGAAGAGTGGAGGTAAGTTGGAGCTCCATCGTTCAGACAACACAAATCAAAGTCTGAAAGGACATCCTCAAGAAGCAGACCTCTGGATGACGAACTGACACTACCCCAAAGAGGACTGTGACCATTAAAGTCACCCAACAGCAAAAAAGGTCGAGGAAGTTCTCCGATCAGACTGACAAGATTCTGACGACAAACCGGGACAGAAGGTGGCAGATACAGTGAGCAGATTGTAACAGTCTTGTGGAGAGTGACTCTCGCAGCTACAGCCTGAAGGGAGGTAGTCAGAGCGACAGGACTAAACAGCAAAGTTTCGTGTAAAAGAAGGGCAACACCGCCTGACAGTCCCAATGTGGATGGTTGTGCAGGTTTAGAAAGAATATTAAAGCCAGAAAGAGTGAAGGTCTTCTGGCTTTGAATTTTAGTTTCCTGAAGAGCCACGACGGAAGGTTTTACAGTTTGACACAGAAGCTGCAGCTCCTCAAAATTTGAATTTAGGCCACGGATATTCCAACGGATTAGTTTACTACTATCCATGGTGCAGAGGATGAATAGGAGAGAAATCAGGTCATCTCATCATCGTCTGCGTTCAGTGGAGCAAATTAATTGCTTAGTTTCACTGGACTGTTTGGGTCTTCAGACCTGCTGGCAGACTTGCCCACAGGTGAAGAAGGTCTGGATTTTGGAGATGGTGGAGGTTTCTTCCTCATCTCCACACTTGGTTGAACTCCCTTGCCCGCACGGGCACTGCTCGAGGAAGTTCGAGGCGGGAGGGTTGGCTTTTTCATCTGCCCAGCAGCAGATGGAGTAGACTGCTGGGCAGACTGAGGGGTGGCGGATTTTTTGCCTCCACCAGTGGCACCCACTTTGGGTTGGGAGGTGGTGGACTTGCTTCCACCAGAGCTCAACAGTCTTTCTTGCAATGTCTTGGTGAATGTAAAATCGTCAGTCTGGCAGCAGACTGAACGGGTGGAAACTTTATAGCGGAAGCATAAGAAGAAGACACTGTTGACGTCTGACTGCCAGCAACCTGTTTGCGTGCCTCAAAAAATGAAATTTTCTTTTCAGTCTTCACTCTTTGGATGGTGGACTCCTGAACCCAAACAGGGCAGTTGCGTGAAGAGGAGGGGTGGTCGCCACCGCAGTTCGCACAATGCGCCGGGTCTTTACACGGCCCATCATGGGTTGCCTTGCAACAAACACCACACACCTCCTGCCCAGAACAGCGGTCTCTGACATGTCCAAACTTCTGGCATTTGAAACACCTCAACGGGGATGGGACATACAGTTGGACACGTACATTTAAGTACCCGACTTTAATGACCGGAGGCAGCACAGGGTTGCAGAATGTCAGAAAGAGGGTGTTCGTGGGCACTCTTTCTGCACCTTTTTTTTTAACTGTCACCCTATGCACCTCTGTCACACCTTGGGACGCAAGTTCTGTCTTGATCTCCGCTTCCGAGACACCTTTCAAATCCGGGCACCGAATAACCCCTTTGGTCGAATTTAACTGCTTATGGGGGGTCACCCGGATCTCTCTGTCCACGAGTTTTGTTGCCCTCAGCAGCTGTTCCGATTGCCTCTTTGATCTGCACTGGACGAGGAAAGTGCCATTCCGTAGCCTTTTCACTGACTGAGGGTCACCTGCTAGACCCTGAAAGCCCTTCTGAATAGCAAAAGGACTCAGAGCAGAAATAGGCTTTTCCTGCTCTGTCCCTTCAACCACAAGCCAGGAAGCCCAAAAACCTGTCCTCTGTCTCGTCTCCATATCCGAGTCACTGTCAGAATCGTTATGACTAGAAATGGGGTCCACTGCCTTCCTCTTCTTTATGGGGGGTGTGATTTTGGATAAAGCCATGATTTATGTTTAGAACTTTCGTCTCTCCCTTACCCACCCACCATGGAGTCCAACTAAGGGGCCAGGGCCAAGAACTCATTGTCTTGACCCCTTCCAGGTTTCAGGAGAGATATACGACAAACAGAAGCCTACCGACCCTATCCCCCTGATCATGCCCAACTCCCGGGAACAGAGAGCTGAGCACTGCAGGGGTTACCTTGGCCAGTCGGAGAACTGCCTGTCTTGACCCAGCCCCACGAAGGGGGAGCCGATTGATACACCCGGGCCAGAGTGTACCTCCTGTCTAGGAGAGGTCCGAGCCAAAGTGATGTGTTGAGGGCGTTGGCCCTCTCAATCACCAGGATCTCATCCCCCTCCGTCACAGGTCGCACCGCACGGCAAACGCTGCGGATCTTAAGAAGACCACAGAGAGAAAAAGAGTGTGGAAAAAAAGGCTTGAAAGGGAGACGAAGAAAGAAAAGAACCGTTAAGAAAGGCAGAAGACAGAATAGGAAAAAGGTGGGTTACTATTTGTCTGGGCCCTCACTCCTAACCTTTCTGACATGGGAGACCCTACCAGGGGCATCAGTTCCTACCACGTAATGCTTGGCCAGTCAGCAGCTTGGCTATACAGGCCTAGAAGCACTGACAACAACTACCCATCTAGTCGAGTATTGATGCCCCCGTCAGCAAAGCCTAAAAGATCACTGGACCACGCAAGCCCTCCGACCACGGCAAGGTTGCAACCCCCGGAGGGTCCCGCTTAACCAAAGAACCAGAAGGAGAACAAAAGGTCGGTGAGCCTGAATTCAGAAGACAGAGATCATGATCCGATACAAAATCTTCAAGAACTTTCCCTTGGGAATGCTCAGTGCTTTCTAACTAGCAGTTTTTGAGCGTTGGATGACAACAAACTCGTTTTTATGGCACTCAGCAGCTGTTCCGACAAGCCCTATGAGGCGAAGGCACTGATACCTATCAAAATAAGACAGCAAGCCGATAAAAGAAGTCCATAGCTGTAAGAAACGAAAAACCTTTGAAAGGAAAATGCTTTATCTATAGAGCGAAAACACTACAACTTTTAAAAAGGGGAAACTTAACCGCCTAAAACGACTACACTAACCACTTGAAAAGAAAACTAAAT
The DNA here is from genome assembly GCA_033310375.1 of Conus canariensis. NCBI lineage: Eukaryota > Metazoa > Mollusca > Gastropoda > Neogastropoda > Conidae > Conus > Conus canariensis. The sequence continues at coordinate 19,731,372 of CM065746.1, forward strand.
CCTGTGAAAGAACACCAAAGGTAGAGGATAGCAAATGCTATCACAGGAAGTCGAGAGTACATACTTGCACTATTTGAAAGGTGACCACCAGCTCCCTTAAGAGTAGGAAATCAAAATTGTCTTGTAATTTTTGTCCTTGTTTTTGGCAGACTCATTAAAATTTGGTCCTTGTTTTTGGCAGACTCATTAAAATTAATTTGGCGGACCCACTAAGAATTGTTTGTGAAATTTGAAAGCGATGAAAGGATTCACATGCTGACCGATTACCATGTCAGGCTTTCTGTGGATAAAGGACACTCGGATCAGGAGTACCAGGTGCGCACTAGGAAATATTTCAGGAAGAGGATCAAAGACTTCCTAAAGAGCACTGCAGCCCGAACCAAAATGATCTGAAAGCATGCGTCCATGCTCCAGATCCCTTGATTCACAAGACCTGCCCCAGAGCTCCAGTCAGCCTTTCATGCCGTTCCAGGAAACATTCCCTCTGGTACTCCCCGTTTTGTATCCTTGTTCCCCAGAACACCGACATTGGAAACTGCCATATCGTCATGGCCATATGAAAAATGAGCGTTGATTGTAAAGCACTTAGAGCTGGTGTCTTTCCGTAAGATAAGATAATGTTGCTTATAGCCCAGCCGACCGCAAGGGGCCACATCAGGGCGTCACCACGTTAAAATCAACTCACAAGTCATTTGAAAAAAACAACAACAAAAAAACACCTTTCACACATCTCTTTAAAAGACATCTTCTAGAAACGCACCAGAAACTTCGTTAAAAATCTTTCATCCGTAAAATCTTAGATGAAAAACGTTAATCTCTCTCAAAAACTCAAAGATCACGTCAGGCGGGACATCCCTGAACAGGATTTTCATGGACTCGGTTGTAAAATGTTCGTGTCTCACATCGTGCAAGTCCCAACACTCTAAAAGAATGTTTCATTGTGAGTGGCACATGACATGGAATGCACCACGGCGCTTCTTCACTCTTTAACAGGTACGAATGGGTAAAATACGAACGGCCGGTGTGCAGCCGGCACAGAACTGTTTCTTCTTTACGACCACCTGACGTAGATGGGAGGAACTCTGTAAGGTTTGGACGGATCTGAAAGAGTTTGTTATCCGTCTGTGTATTCCAATCCTCCTGCCAGAGGTCTCTCACATAATCGTTAATTTTGGGCTTCAGATCTGAGCAGGGGATATATATGTTGGACAATTTCTCTCTTGTGGCATTCTTGGCTAAACGATCAACCATTTCGTTCCCTCCGATGCCAACATGACCAGGAACCCAAGCTAGAATAATATTGTAACCATCCGCTTTCAACTTGCTAAAAAGTTCAAAGAAATGTAAAAGTTCTGGATGCTGAAGGTTGCGGCCAGCTATGGCCTCCAAAGCTGACAGCGAACCCGACCCGAACCATAAAGTCCCTCTTCTTAGATTGTGAAATTATCTTCAATGCCAGAACCAGAGCTCTAAGTTCAGCAGAATAGACAGAAGCATCTGGAGGTATATGTTTTAACAATATCTGAGAAGGAGCACCAGGGCAATAGGCTGCACAGGCCACTCCATCTTCAGACTTGGAACCGTCGGTGAAAATTTTCTGATAAGATGGGAATTTTGAACAGAAGTCAGCATACAAGGCCTTGTATGCCAGAGAGTTGGTAGACTCTTTACGAAAAGCTGCAAGATCAAAACGAATCTCTGGTGTGAAAAAAGTCCACGGAGGCTGATCTGGAAAAATCCGACACAACTCCTAGGTCTAGACCTGCATTCCGCACGTGAGGCTGCATACGAACACCAAACGGCAGAATACAGTTAGGGTTGGATTCGAATTTGCTTTGAAACTGGGGGTCAAAGACACAGTCATAGGCAGGATTCTGCGGTTCTGAGAACAGTCTGATATAGTAATTTAGAGACATTTTCAGCCTGCGGTTGGACAGTGAGGGTTCACCTGCCTCTGCGTACAGGTTGTACACAGGGGTGGTGCGGAATGTTCCAAGACAGAGACGAAGCCCCTGATGATGGATAGGGTCCAAGAGTTTTAGGTAAGAGGGTCTTGCAGAGCCGTACACAGCACAACCATAGTCCAGTTTGGAACGGACCAAGGCTCTGTAGAGGTGCAGCAAAGTTTTCTTATCAGCGCCCCAGTCAGTGCGTGCTTCGACCCGCAGAATATTCAGCGCTTTCTGGCAAGAGGTTTTGAGGTTTTTGATGTGGCTGAGAAAGTCGAGTTTTTGATCAAAAATAACTCCTAGGAATTTGGCTTCTTTTACAACTGGAATGGTGGACTTATCCAGACAAATTTCAGGATCAGCAAAAAATTGACGAAAATTGTGAAAATGGATTGACTGAGTTTTGGTACGTGAGAAGGTAAACCCGTTTTCCTCGGCCCACTGTTGGATCTTGTTGACACAAAGTTGGAGTCGACGCTGTACGCTGGCGTAAGAAGCTCCAACTGCGTACAGCGCAAAATCGTCAACAAACAGTGAGGACTCAGAACCCTGGCTTACAGATTTCACAATGTCGTTGATTTTAATGCTGAAAAGAGCAGGAGAAAGGATGCTCCCTTGAGGGACACCCAACTCCTGCCCATGGACGTCAGAGAGTGTGGTGCCAACACGCACCTGGAACTGTCGATCAGCCAAAAAGTTCTGTATGAACAGAGGCAGGTGACCACGGAAACCAAGTCTGTGCAGGTCCAGAAGAATTCCTGATTTCCATGTGGTGTCGTACGCTTTTTTGAGGTCGAAAAAGATAGCGACCGCATGCTGTTTATTGACAAAGGCATTGCGGATGGTTGTTTCCAGACGGATTAGATGGTCAACTGTCGAGTGGTACTTCCGGAACCCGCACTGTTGACTGGCCAAAAGGCCATCGGTTTCCAGCTTCCACATCAGACGGGAGTTGACCATCTTTTCCATCAACTTACAGAGGCAGCTAGTCAGAGCTATTGGACGATAGTTGGAAGGGTTGGTAAGGTCCTTTCCAGGCTTTGGAATTGGAATGATCAGGGCTTTCCGCCAGGAGGGCGGAAAGTACCCTGTGGTCCAGATATGGTTGTATACTTTAAGAAGAGTCTGGAGACAGCTTTCTGGAAAATGTTTCAAAACCTGATAATGAATATCATCCAGACCAGGGGCAGAATCAGTGCAGGTTTGTAAAGCTGTTTTCAGTTCATTGATTGAAAAAGGGAGATTGTAGGCTTCAGAGTTGTCTGATGTGAAATTGTATAAAGATTTCTCTCCGAGTTGTTTGTTTTTTAAAAAGGCTGCAGATTTATTTGAAGATGAGTTCTGTTGGATGGTGGAGGCCAACAGATTGGCAACAGCTTGTTTGTCAGTGATCAGAGCATCGGCAAGTTTCAAGTGATGAATGGAGGGGTTGGTGTTTTTCCCTTTGATTTTTCTGATGATGTTCCAGACTTTTTTCTTTGAAGTTTTTGATGTCAGCCCGGAGCAAAAGTTTCTCCAAGACTGACGTTTACTGATTTTGAAAGTGTGTCTCGATTTGGCACGGAGTTTCTGATGGGCTCGAGCGTTGGGACCTGAAGGTCGTTGGTATACCCGACGCTGAGCCCGTTTGCGAACTTTTGCTATTTGTTGGCAGTCTGAATTAAACCAGGGTGTTTTTGGTATTTGGAGTTTGTCGGAAGACATTGGAATACAGGTTTTAGCACAGTTTATCACAGTATTGGTCAGAGATTCTGCTGGGTCTGGACTCTGAAGAAAATCAGTGTCCTGGAATTCTTTTGAAATATTGGTTACAAAAAGATTCCAGTTTGCCTTCTTATAATTAAGATGTTGTGAGACAGAGGCGGTTTCAGTTAATAAGGGTTTTAAAAGAACAGGGAAATGGTCACTTCCATGCAGATCGTCATGGACAGACCACTCATAGTCCAGGACCAGCGAGGGGTCACAAATCGACAAATCTAAACACGAAAGTGAACCTGTGGAAGAGTGGAGGCAAGTTGGAGCTCCATCGTTCAGACAACACAAATCAAAGTCTGAAAGGACATCCTCAAGAAGCAGACCTCTGGATGACGAACTGACACTACCCCTCCAAGAAAAAAAAAATTTCTATTTGTGCCCCTCCAGAAGAAAAAATAAGATACCCCCTCCAAGGAAAGAATTAAAATTTCTATTTGTGGAAAAAAAAAGTATTATTCATTGTTGTCATTATTGTTTGTAGTCTTTATTTTTCATTTGTTTATTGCTTTGTGTTAGTATATTTTGTGTATTATTATTTGAAGACTTCCCCGTCTCCAGCTTTACGGGAGACAGTTGCCATTAGGGTGCTGTCTGAGGGCCTCTTTCGCTTTTTCTGATTTCTCTTATCTATTCCGGACCTGTCAATTCTTTCATTTCCTTTTCACCCCCTTTACAAAAAATCTCCAAACCTTCTTTTCAATAGGCACCTATTTAGTTTCTTTTCATCATTGTCATCTTTTAGGTAGGATTTCCGTTAGTGTACGTTTTCTTCCCCTCTTTTTAATTGTTCGTTAATTCATTTGTTTTGTAACTTTGTATTCACTTATTGTTTAAGGCGATTCATTTGTTCTGTGATTCATTTATTTTGTGGTACCAAGTAACTAAGAAAGCAACTACTACAATAAGAACAGTTAAGAACATAAACATTATAAAGAATTTATTTCCGGGAAAAAACTTTATATTTTCTCTGTTTTCTTTTCATTCGGAAAAAAAAGAGTTATTAGTATTGCATTTCATTTTCTTAGCTGTCTTCTTCCTTTCGGAAAGGATATTGGTGAAAAGCTCTTTTGGAAAGATCACATTGTCACTTATTAGTGCTTCTCTTTTGTAAGCCTTTATTATTTTTCTGTTTATACCGGCATTTAAATTCTTTATTTGTACATACTGTAACAAGGTTGGTTTTTTTTTTTTTTTGGAAACGTATATAACATCACATATCGCCTGATTTTAATCATATTTAGTCATTGTTTCTCGTTTGTTTATGATAACTATTCATGATGGAAAATTTTGATGAATATGTACGACAGGCCGAGTGTTTAGGCTTTGAAGGTGATAAATTAGCAAACTATGTCCAACAATGTCTGGATAGGGCAGACAGAGAGAGAGAGAGAGGGAGAGACAGGAAAGACAGAGACAACTAGAAGAAAAAGATAAAGAACGACAAGAAAAGGATAAAGAACGACAAGAAAAAATATAAAGAACTACAAGCAGCTCTAAAAAGATTAGAGTTTGAAGAGAAAAAACTACAGAAAGAGATGGAAGAAAATAAAAAAAGATTTAGAGTTAGAGGATAAGGATAAGGAACGGCAATTTAAACTGAGACAACTTGAATTAGAGACTGATATGGAAATAAAAAAATTACAGGCATCGAGAGAACCTCCATCACCTCCACCGGGCGGTTCGGCGAGTTCATTTCATCCGAAGTCAACATACATTCCTAAATTGCCGCCGTTCGAAGAAAAAACCGACGATATTGACAGTTTTCTTTTTCGGTTCGAGAACCACGCTACTTCTTGTGGTTGGCCGAAGGAGAAATGGACGTTGTTTATTGCGTCACTGTTTAAGGGGAGTGCTTTGGCGCTATACCACACACTTGCGGCAAAGGAAGGGTTGACTTGGGACCAGTTAAAAGAAGAACTCTTAAAGAAGTTTCAGTGTTCAGCTGACCGTTTTCGTGAGCGTTTCCGATCCATTCGTCCTGACAAGGGAGAATCATTTCCATCTTTTTTTTTTTATAAGAATGAGTCATTGTTTAGATAGATGGATAGAGCTAACAAAGACAAATAAAACTTTCGAATCACTGCGAGATTTGCTACTTCGAGAGCAACTTTTTCAAAGCGTCAGTAAGGATTTGGCCACTTTTCTTAAGGAAAGACAGTTCGCTAGCGTTGACGAAATGTGTCAGATGGCGGATCAGTACTGTATTGCTCATCCGGATAAAGGTGTTGCCCGCAAGGAAAATTCGTCCCTTTTCGAGTCTCACGCGGCATTTCAGATACATTCTGGACAAGGAAACTTTAGAAGAGGAAATCGCGCTTCATTCCAAGGTCCGCACTCTTACACGTCTTTTGGCAACAGACAACGACCTTTCCGTGGTCAAGGCCATGTCGGTTCTGGCGATTTCCGTCAGTACGAATACTCACCACCGGAAAGACCTGTTCCTTTCCGAGGGCGTGGTGAACAACAACCGCGAAGACCCTTTGGGCCAGTGCGTGGACAAGGTCGAGGTTCACAAACCAGTAACCAGTTGTCCGCCAACCAAACCATGCGTTGCCATTTTTGTGAGGGCAAATTCCATTTGAAACGGGACTGTCGTTTCAAAGGAAGTGGAGCAAAGACTGGATTTGTTTCCACTACATGTGAAGAAGGTCTTGTTTTGGCACCAGATCAGTCCATTGATGGTCTTCTTTTGGAGGATTGTGCCATTAATGGTTTACAAGGTTCTGTTTTGCGAGATACAGGTTGCACCACAGCTGGTGTAAGGAAATGTTTTGTTCTACCGGACCAGTATCTTGACAGTGTTCAGAGATGCAGATCGTTTGGTGGAAAAATTGAAACTTTTCCACTTGCAAAAATTTCCGCTGATACACCATGTTACTCCGGATCGCTTACCGCCTGTGTTATTGAGAATCCAGTTTGCGATTTGATTTTGGGAAATCTACCAGGTGTTGCGACAGTACATGGTGGTGCCGGAGGATCTTTCATTCCTTGTCTCATTAGTACAAGATCAAAAGTTGTAGAGCAGGGAAAACCAACAAAACCGCTCAAGGTTTCAAAACTGGATGAACTGGAAGTTACGCCAGATGTTTTGAAGACCATGCAGAGAAGCGACGAAACATTGACGACTGTACTGTCTACTGCAAAGCAGAGTGTCTCTGACAAACCAACGGACAAGCCGACATACATACTGGACTCTGACATCCTCTACAGGCATGTACCTGGACGAGACAACGAACAAATTGTGGTTCCCAAAGTGAAAATGGCAAATGCTGAAAAGGTATTCCATGTAAACATGCAAAAAAAGTATGTTGAACGTACAAATGTTGCCATTAATGAGTTAATTGAATGGATATGTCCAGTGTCTGGAACAGATGTGGTTGTTACAGAAATCATTGATTCTGATTTTGTACCTGATGTTACATACAGAGACAGAGCAAAGACTGTGCAAACATCAAATGTGGGATTGTTAACATCTACCAGTATAGATGATACTGTACCTCTGCCCACTCTTTCTGTCCAGGGAGAAACTTATCGTGATGTCATTGTGTGTGATGATTTGTCTTTGATTCAGAAAGAACAATTGGAAGGTATTTTGAAGGACTTCCAGGATGTTCTGACTGATACCCCAGGGATAGTGACAGCAATTGAACCCCATACTATTCACTTGAGTACGGAAAACCCAGTCCGAGTCAAACCATACCCTCTCCCATTTGCGAAAAAAAACAGGTTGTCGAAAGAGAGATTCAAGTCATGCTCGGGTTGAAAGTTATTGAACCGTCCTCGTCACCATACAGCTCACCAGTTGTATTGGTGGACAAACCTGATGGCTCGGTGCGGTTTTCCATCGATTACAGGAAGTTAAACAAAATCACTGTGTTTGATGCAGAACCTATCCCAGACATTGAGGAACTTCTTTGTCAACTCTCAGAAGGAAAATATTTTGTCAAAATAGATTTGACTAAAGGATATTGGCAAATCCCGATGGCTGAAGCAGACAAGGTAAAAACAGCTTTTCAGACACCTTTTGGACTGTTTCAATGGACGAAAATGCCATTTGGATTACAAAACGCCCCAGCTTCTTTTGCCAGAATGATGCGTGCACTAAAACTTCATGAGTGTGGAGCAGTCAGTTTTTTTTTATGACATTTTGCTTGCTGCAAAGTCATGGAATGATCTTCTGGAAAACTTGAGAGCTGTTTTTTGTAAACTCCGGAATTTTGGTCTAACGGCTAGACCGTCCAAAATTCGTGCTGGATTCCAGACTCTTGAGTTTTTGGGTCATGTCATTTCTGTTGGGAAAATGACACCAGAGGAAAAGAAAGTAGAAAAGATCTTGGCCTTGAAGAGACCCAGTACAAAGAAACAGATCAGATCACTCATTGGATTGTTGTCCTATTACAGAAGATATGTACCACACTTTGCGTCCTTGACAGCCCCTTTGAGTGACTTAACAAAAGGAACAAAAAACAAAAGTATCGTCTGGTCAGATGAGTGCCAGAAAGCGCTGGAATGTGTTCAAAACATCAATTCATTTCCTGTGTTGCTTTTGCCCTCTCTTTCAGAGGATTTTGTTTTGAGAACTGATGCCAGCTCCAAAGGCATGGGAGCTGTACTGTTGCAGGAAAAGAATGGATTGTTACACCCTGTCCAATACGCAAGTAAAAAGTTCTCTAACACACAAGTCAAATACTCAACAATTGAAAGGGACTGTCTTGCCATTGTTTGGGCTTGTGAGAAATTTGCCAGATTCCTGACTGGAAGACAGTTTCGGTTACAAACTGACCACAGGCCATTGACGTTTTTGCAGTCGTCCAAGACCAAAAATAGCAGGCTGTTGAGATGGGCTTTGTCATTGCAGGAGTTCAAGTTTGACATTGAGCCATTACCTGGAACTCAGAATGTCATGGCAGATTTTTTGTCTCGTGCGTGAGTGCACAGTATCGTGCTGCTGTAACTGCTGTTTGTTTTCATTGTGGACAATTTTTTTTATTCTGCTGTTTGTTTTCATTGTGGAAAGACTTGATTGATATTTTGGCAGGGTTATGTCTGCTATTGTCAATCTGAATTGATAAGTAGTTGTGACTGATCTTTCTCTGAAAGTGCATATGTATTGGCATTGGTGGCTCGTTGTGGGATGCTACTTTGTGAATGGGTGCAGAATACTTCATTTGATGTGTTACAAGTGCTTTTTGTTGTTTTTTTCGCGTTGGTCCATTGTGAAGAATGAAAAAAAGTGTTTAACTTTCGAGTGGATTACTATATTGTATATTTTGCTTGAACAAAGACTTTTCACTTGCCAAATTTTTCTCATCAAGTGAGTCATGAGGAAATTCTCATTTTGTGATGATGTTGGGACACATGATTATGTGACAACACGCTAGAAAAAACTGTTTACATTTTGCTATATATACATGATTGGCATTTGGAATAATCAGTATCATATGTTCTTCGTGTCTATGTAACTTGTGATTAGTGATGGAGTATGAATTTGTTTTTTGTTTTAAAAAAAAAAAGGAAAACTTTTTGCATTTTTTTTCCCAAACTAAGATCTTGAAATGTGATTTTGGATCTTTAAGATGTTCATGAAGGTTAGTTCTACGCATTGATGGAAATTCTTGAATGATGAAAAATTGATGATTAATGGCTGAAGTTGTATATTAACTAGATATTTCTTGGCGAAAGTTTTTTTTTTTTCACCCCGGCATGGGGGGTGTCATGTGATGTAGCCTCACATGGCGACATGTGACGTTCCGTCGCATACGCCCTTATTTGTTATAAAGCATTTCCCTAGGTGGGGAAAAGAAAAGGTAAAAGAAACAATACTTTGAATGGCCTGACCAGTGTGATCGGTGTCGCTGGTGGCTATAGACGTAGGGCGATTATTGGTTGAATGGACGGACGTTGTCCACTGGTCAGCAAACATGGGCTGGTAATGCGTAGAGTGAGACGAGTACTCACTGAACGTGTACTCAAAAAGAGCGCAGGAGGGAAAAATAAGGAATAGGAAGGAGATGGCTTGGGGACACTGACCGGACAGGTTGTTTGAAGAACGAGTTCCACCTGCAATTCACCATTACCAGGTGAGGTATAGACAGATGGGGAGAGAAAAAAGAGAAAAGTTAAGAAAAGGGAAAAAGGGAAAAGAATTTATGATTATTCAGATTTTGAAATAGATTACTTACACGGACTTCATTCGTGTTTCAGCCCTTCCCAGTGCTGTGGCAGCACCAGTTAGGCGACTGAGGCAGTCGCACAAATATTTGGGCTACAGTGCTGCGGCAGCACCTAATCGTCTCCAGGGTTGGAGAATCAAGCTGTAGAAGACAACGACTGCACCAGTCGTGAGAAAAGAAAGCATTTGTCATGTTGACCCATAACGATTTTTTAATTGTCCCCCTGATGAACTCAGTTGATACTACTATGTTTTAAGCCATCTTTTGATTTGTCTTTGAAAATATATACATTGTTTCTCCAGTGAGGAGGAGAAACCGGTAAAAGATATATTTGTGAAGTATTATGTATAATGAGATGAAATTTGGTCCCAACTAGTGGATATGTGGAATGATTGTACCTCCACTGGAGAGGAGGAATGAAAAATAATTCCTTGAAGACAAACCAGTTGAATATGATGGAAAATTGATTATTATTTAGTAAATTATTCCCCGGAGAGGAGGGGGAGAAGAAGAGTTATTGTAGTGCGCCTTCTGGTTGTTTGGAGAGATTGCGTGTGCACGGAGTGAATGCTGGGCTGAATTGAATTGAATTGAATTTGAACTGAATCAACAATGTTGCCGATTTTTAAACAAACCATCTGAAAGAACACGTTCATGACGTGCAAAGGACCACGAACTAAACACTATGCAAGAATATTTGACCCTGCCCAACACTTGAAGTGTCGGATAAAGAAAAGAAGAATTTTTCTGCCCCAACCGGCTCCTACCCAGGTCCGAGTTTGCTCAACTGGGAAGACTGGGGACCACACAATCGAGTTTCATCCACTTAATGGATACGTCTCTGACAGTGTTGCTCCAACAGGTGTCTGTATTTCTCGGGCCTGGTTGATGCCAGGATATATCATGAAAATAAGCGTAGAGTACAGCCCTGCAGTCTCAGACCGGAATGGAAATCCGTAGCATCATCTTCATCACCCTCATTCTCATCGATCAGCATTAGAAAGGTCTCAACTTCTGTGGCCCTTCATGCCCTGTTCTCATCGTGACCTCAGTTTCGATGTCCTCTCCACATCTGTGGCCTTGTTTTGATTCTAACGGGGTCACAGGTATCGGCGAGTCCAATGGGGACTGTCGTTAGACGAACGTGCCGGCGCCCTCCGGAGCGAGAGCTCAACTCACGCCGGCTCCGCGACTAAGCAAATACTGTCGTCCGTAGGGGGCTTAGGTGGTGTCCTGCGTATGCTGGATCAGAACAGGCACCACTGAACACCACCGAAGTGACGCAGCAGCAGTGCAGCGCCTCCTCCGTTGGGTTGCCACATGACGGCTTCATATTGTTTGCTGCCTGTAAACTGCCATGCCGGGGCTGCAACGGGCCGGGCCGGGCCAGGCCGCGTCTGTGTCGGAATGAGCAGTGTGGGTTCAATGCCACTGAAGCGGCACAGAAGATGCCCCCCCCCCCCCCCCCAAAAAAAAAAAGGTAAATAAAAGCTCGCCACCACTCTCCTTGTATTCTGTTGCCTTCCCCGAGTTGATTCTTGCTGCTCCCCGTTTTCCACGGTCGTTGATGCACAAGTGCCTTGCCCTGTTGACAAAAACATCGATATTTTCTGTGACTATTCCGTGCAAATGATTCCGACTCACTAAAATTCATCAAAATGATTCTGATTTTACAAAGTATCTGCGTTCTGTTATCTTGCAATCTAACAATATTTAGGCTGGTACGAAATGTTATATTAACAACATAAAAGCTTTCAACAATCTTCCATTAGAAAACACGGTGCAGTATCCTTTTACGCTCCATTTTAGGCTTCACACAGCTTAAGACAGATTGCTATGAACGAACTGGTCGACTGATATTAGGTGGAGGAACATTTAGCAACGCATGGTATGCCAGTCAGTTCATTAGAATAATAAAGATCGACGTTTCTCAGCCTCTCATCTGTGTGTGTGGTGTGTGTGTGTGGTGTGTGTGTGTAGTGCGTGTATGTGTGTGTGTGTGTGTGTGTGTGTGTGTGTGTGTGTGTGTGTGTGTGTGTGTGTGTGTAATACAGTGTGTTCTGGCGAGAGGATAGTAAGCATTCGTTTCCAGTTCAAGCTCCGAGGAAAAAGGACATTTTGAAAAATCTGTTTCAGTGGTATATTCATTTATTTCTTAATACTTTACGCCAAGGGAGAGAATCCACACGCCTACATACTCCATGGATGTGAAACGAATTGCAAAAATGTTCGCATCCCTCCCGCCTCCAACCTTATCCCCCACCGCCTTTCCCCCTAATTCTCCAACCACGAGTCTTATTTGATCTCTGTTCTTGCAACTGTTACGAGGATCTCAATATACTTTAGCCTCTTTCCCTTCTCCAGCTGTCTCAGATCGGTTTAAGTGCATTTGTGTTTTGCTGGTTGAAAAACAGTGTGTGTGTGTGTGTTGGTGTGTTGTGTTTTGGTGTGTGCACGCGCGCGCGTGTGTGTGTGCGCGCTTGCGCTTGCGTGTTTGTAGAGAGAGAGAGTAGAGGGAGGGAGAGAGAGAATGTGAGAGACAGAGAGAGACAGAGAGAACTGACCCTTGTGTTCAACACGGTCTTTCCTACCTCGCTACCAACTGCGACGGTTGCGCAGAAAACCGATGAACACCAAAGAATGAGACACCAGGTCGACTGATGTAATGGTTCCAGTCCAAATGCTGAACGGTTCCTTTGCCGACAGTTCTGACACACGTGTCGCTGTCCAAGCAGCCCTGAAACATACCGTACTTCTGTCAAACCTGCAGTGGCGAACATACATATGCCTTTTCTTAAGAATAAAACCCAGCCAAGACTATAGAATGTTCTGAAAAAAACCTTTTATCCGAAGAAACGGAACTGACAACTGAAATGCAAAATTCAGATAATCTGTACGTCTTTGTTTGCGTACGGTTGGAGTTGTTGAGTTGATTTCGACATTTTGTTAATCATTTAATGTTTAGTAAGAGCTGGTCTCAAAAGTTACGTAGTAGATATGCATAAGTCTTATCTTACACTTCTCTCCGTCTCTAGTAGTTACTTTAAAGGAAAAAAAATGAAAAGAAATCTTTAAAAACCTTCTTGTATCCGACCTGTCATCAAAGTGCAGCAGTCAGTGTCTTGGACGCACGGCTACGGGCTGGAGTGTCGAATCCCATCAGCAGCCTTTACTGGTGGAAGACGTCGGCCCCAACCGGCTCCTGTCCAAAGTTGAGTGCTATGGGTTCACATGGAATGACCGAAACCACAATATGATTAATTTCACATGAAGATAACAGAAGTAAACAGAGTTTTTCATACCAAAGCCTACCGAGTAATTCTGCATGCAGATCTACCTTCCAGCTTGGTAAACGCTAGTAACTACTATCAAACATCCGTGTTGAGTCTAAGACAGAAATCTCAACGACACCCTCATGATTCTCATCATCTCGGATCATTACAGCGACGCATTTAATCAAATTCTCCGACTTGCTGTCCGGGTCACCTGAACTGCGATTCCCTCTCTGCATACAGACCCTTAGTGGGCGAGTGCCCGAGTCATCGGAGTGGGGAAGTTAATGGGGAGTTTGGCTGTACGACTGGAGCAATATTCTGTAGAAAAGGATGTTCATGCAGACCTACTTCGTAGATAGTGTGAGCGTGGGTGCGTGCGTGCAAGCGAGCGTGTTTTGCATGCGTGTGGTGTGTGTGTGTGTGTGTGTGTGTGTGTGTGTGTGTGTGTGTGTGTGTGTGTGTGTGTGTGGTGTGTGCTGTGTATACATGCATACACATATCGGTAGTGGGAGGAGATTCGAGGAGAGGGAGCAAGGTAGGATGGGGGAGGGGGAGGAAAGCATGTTACCGGGGTTCCCCAACAACTTTGTCACCCATTTTAAAAGAAATGTCCATTTTGTGAAATACATAATGCCGACACTGTCAGCCGAAAACAGAGGATAACGGAAGCTTGGAAACACGCAATTTCCCCATTTCTGTAAAGTGTTTCCTGCACCGCTCTCGAGACTGTCGATTTCAACGTTGCAAACTCATCCGCCCTTATCACTTGACCCCTTTGAAAACCTAACTGTTCTCAAATAAACTATGTGAGCTTACCATTGTAGGCGGTGTTGGACCTGGTGCAGTCTGGTTTGAAGCCCTGGACGATTCGTCTCGGTCGCCGTCTCTCTGACAGACCCATCAGATGAATTCGGCTGTCCTTTGGAGAACCCCAAGGCACCCACACAGCCACCGTACCTCTGGCTGGATACTGTCTCTCAGGTCAGCATGGCTTGAACATTCCTGTAAGACATGCTGTGACGCCTACCCTACTCGCCCGCGCTGGCTGAAGGGCTGAGGACAATCTTCAACTTTCGGCCAATGTCCTGTTCAAGGACTGTAAATGGCGATTTGATCAGTTCAAACAAAATGTAGGGCATCCCTGGCCTTATGCATCCTGTGCGGAAGATTCTGTGCGAGTTTCTAGTACTGCCGCGTTGAACACAGTAACAGTAATAACCAGTCCCCAGATTTGCATGCCCTTGGTGGGGATGGTGATTGTCCTGGAAGACGTAGTGCAATGGTCCTCAGGTAGACTGGTTCTGATTCTCGGTGAGTGATCACCCTTAATGATCTAGCTAATAAAATCTGACGAAGAAGAAATCGCTCAACCGTGAGAATGAAGACATTAAATCCTATGAAGACGAGACTAAAAGCCTAGGAGGGGAGTTCATGAACACTGTGCGTGGAATAACACCATCAAAGCCTATGAAACAAACCACTGAAAGTGGGAAGAGTAATCTATGTCCTGTGAATGATGCATATGCCCTAAACAAAACAACACGGAAATCAACGTTAGGAAGGACTACTCTGTCATTCTGAAAGATCACACTAAACTATACGAGAGGCGGGCATTAAAAGCAACTAAAGTGGAAGAAGATAATTATGACAAAAAGGACTGTAAACCCTCTCGAGGAAAGATGCTAAACTTCCTTAGAGAGAAAAAAAACGTATAGATTGAGAATATTTAAACCTTAAAAAGGACACTGAACCACACAGGAGAACCCTAAACCTTGTGAAAAGAGGAAACTAAGCCCCAAGAAAACACCATATGAAAGGGCACTAAACCTCTTGGAAAGATAACGCTAAACCCTACAAAAATATTAAACTACACCGTAAGAAAAGCGTAACCAATTGCCTTGAAAGAAGGAGACTAAGCCTTTGGGGAAAGAGAACAGTAAAGTCTGAACAGAGGAAACCAGACCGTCCAGAAGGACAATACTCGCTACTTAAAAAGGATACCCAGCCCTATGAAAGAACATTCAACAAGAGCATATTTATGCCATAAAAGAAAAACACTGAATACTATTAGAAAGACGCCAAATCGTGCTAAAAAAAAGGGCAGCAGAACGTATGAAAGGATCCACATGTTGATAGTACCATTGATGTTCTGTGTATTAAAGGACACTCAGATCAGGAGGTACCAGGTGCGCACTAGGGAATATTTCTGGAAGAGCTCTACGGACTTCCTTAACGCTTCTGCAGCTCAGTCTCAGATGATCTGAAAACATGCGTCCATGTTCCAGATCCCTGAAATAGGAGACCTGCTACGTAGCGGAGTCAACAATTCATGCTCTTCCAGAAAATTCCTCTGGTACCCCTGTTTTGTGTCCTTGTACCACAGAACACTGATATAAGAAACCAGAACAACTATATAAAGCTTATGAACGACCGACACTAAACGCTAGAAAGACGCACAAAACCCGGGGAGAGAAAACGCTGAATTTTGTGAACCAAGAAGACAAACCCCGACAAAGAGGACACCAAATCCATTTCATGAAGGAGACAAAACAACTGAAAAAAGACAAACACTGAAGGAAAAAACACTGAACCCTCAGGAAATGAAGGCAAACCATCTGGAAAGCACAAAGTGAACCCCTCCACAGGATCAGGTATTAAACTCTATTTAAAAAAAGATTGTAGGTCTGCTAAACAAAAAATATGAAAAAAACTGGGGGGGGGGGGGGGGGGGGGGGGTTGTATTAGAAACGTGCAGAAGGAGGAATAAGAAAAAAGCGAAAAAGATTGAAGAACAAGGCCACCGCGCCAACTATCCTAGTGCTAGGTTGCACTCCTCGAGTTCACTCATCCTGGTCTCCGTTTTGCACGGCCGTTGGTGCAGGAGTTCTTTGCCCCTGTTGATGGAAACAAATATTTTTAACAAGTGAATTCTTGTGCAAATACTTCTCAAATACAAACTTCACTAAACTAACTCGACTTTTAATGTTTGTGGCTTCTGTCCATTTTACAACAAATAATAATTTTTTTACCAATCCGTATGCTCACAATCTCTACACTTGTAAACAAAAAGATTAGAGTGCGCACGTGTGTCGGCAGTGGAGGGGTGTGGTGTTTGTGGGGATATAGACTGATTGTGTGTGTGTGTGTGTGTGTGTGGTGTGTGTGTGTGTGTGTGTGTGTGCGGTGCGTGCGTGTGCGTGCTTAATTTAATTTAATGTAATGTAATTAAAACTTATATGCTCTCTTGTTTCATCAGGTTTAGCTTCTCCCTTTCACTTGGTTTAGCATAATCTTCCATCATGCCTCACTTTTCCATCTCTCACCTACAATTCAAATCTACATTTCTGCAGTGTTGGTGAAATCAATATCAGAATTTCCCAACAACTATTTCCCCCTTTTCTCTGTTCCTATTGTTCCAGAATATGCGTTTGAGGTCAATTTTGATCTGTCGGTTGAAAAAGTTGAGAATATTTTCCTCAGCATTGTTACTGAAGAACTGACAGCCGAGTTCCCTGTAACAGATTAGTCAGGAAGCCGGTAAGGATGGGGCAGGAAAAAGATGGTAAGGTACGGAGAGGTGGTGTGGGGACAATGGAGGGATTAACGAGTGGGAGGGAGAGTTGGAGATCCACTCAACAACGCGTAAAAAAGGGAGAGATGGGGCCACAAGAATCCATTTGAAAGAAGCAAAAACCCTACAAAGTCCTGAAATCAAACAAATTATTGTAACTACTCCTATTTTCTGCCTTCCAAAGCAAACCTCACCAGTTGAATACCAGCTAAAGAACTGCTTCAAAGTACAAATTTTGCACTTACATCATCGTCAGTTGTTTTATAGCAATTGGATGGTGGTGTCATGTGAATCCTTCCCGAGATGTATATGTTCTTGGCGAGGATCGCAATTGTCTTGGAAGACGTAGCACAATGGTTCTCTGTAGGCTGTTACTAATTCTTGGAGAGTGGTCACTCTTTTACGCCTGCCGAAAGAAAAGCCTTAGATTAAATTCTGAAGAAGAATAGGTCACTAAACCATGAGAAAGAAAAAAGTATATCATGCAAAGAAGACACCAAGGCCTTTAGATCATAAACAGCGAAACTGAAGAGTGTACTAAAAGCCAGTGAAAGGCATTTAATCTCAAGAAAGAATACTTTAAATCCTGTGAATGAAGACCAGAACTAAAACCCCTTGACAAGTTACACTGCTGCCTCCCCCCCCCCCCCCCCCCCCCCCCGAAAAAAAAGCTTTGTCTCCAACACTTTGGAAGAAAATAACGCTAAATTATAAAACGGGGGATGCTATATTTGGTGGAAGAAGAGAAGTAAATCTTATGACAAGTCGCTGTAAGCTCTATGGATGGAACACTTTAAAACATAAAACAGTACAATAACCCTACAATAGAAGACCATGAATCCCTAAAGAAAGGGACACCAACCATTAAGAGAAGTGGGCCTCATTGCACTCGATGATGATGGCATCCGTCTGTCTTGAGACAATGGTGCTGCACCGTGGATCAGTCAGTTGTGAGTTGCAGCGCCTGCTGTGGTCGAAGAGCCCGATCCACGAGCGGCAGATTCTGTTGCAGCTGCTGATGGTGAAGTCTTGCTCATGAGTGTGTGTTGGTGCCGACGCGATTCTTTTCCGTCTGCGGCGTCTCTGTTCTTCCCTCTGGGCCTCTCCTCTGCTCTGCTTGTTTGATGCCAGCCTTCATAGTGGACCGCCAGCTGATCTGATCTGAAGCTGCCGTCTCCAGGTCTGTTGGGTCGAGGCTGCCTGCCCTCAGGTCGCGCTTGCAGACATCTTTGTAGCGAAGGGCGGGCCGTCATGTGGGTCTGGAGCCTGTAGCCAGCTCGCCGCACAGCATGTCCTTTGGGATGCGACCGTTGTACATGCGGCTGACGTAGCTAAGCCAGCACAGGCGTATCTGTGTGAGCATGGCGAACATGCTAGGCATCAGTGCCTGGGCCAGGACGTCCGTGTTAGTGATGCGGTTCTGCCAAGTAATGCCCGGAGTCTTCTGAGGCAGCGCAGGTGGAAGGTGTTCAGTCTGCGTTCTTGTCTTCGCTTTTGCACAGAAGAGTGCTCAGCACGCAGGATTGATACACTTTCATACTGGTGTTTGACGTTAGCATGGCGTTGTCGCAGACACTCTTTGCCAGACTGGCCATCGCTGTTGCTGCCTTGCCAGTCCGCACGTTCAGTTCGGCGTCCCGATAGTTTTTTTTTTTTGTGTGGCATCAGTTCTCGGATCAATGGAGCACCTAAGGTGTTGATTTTTTTTTTTTCAACTTTTTTCTTTTCTTCTTCCATAAGGCCAAAATCCACCTCTTCATTTTTTGGTGCTTCACACCGTCCTCTTCATCTGCCAAAAAAAACCAAAAAGCCAATCTCTTACACACCATGCATAGTCTGTATGTTCTCTTACAAATGGACATATTTTTGCTGATTTTAGTGTTTTGGCAATTGATACAAAGTGTCTGGGTTTGTTAATGTACTAATGTGTGGTGTACTGACACACTCACTCTGATAATGTGTTGCATTATACGGACACGGAACCAACATAGATGAAACAAAGGACTTAATTATTTTTAGTTTTTCATTTTGTTTTACACATACACCCGCACACACACTCTCGCGCTCCCCCCCCCCCCCTCTCTCTCTCAAATATGCTAACAATGGTAGTTACCTGTTAAATACACGACACGATACCAAAGCAAAAACTATGCATAAGCAACCAATTCTGCACGCAGGATTGATACACTTTCATACTGGTGTTTGACGTTAGCAGGGCGTTGTCGCAGACACTCTTTGCTAGACTGGCCATCGCTGTTGCTGCCTTGCCAGTCCGCACGTTCAGTTCGGCGTCCCGATAGAGGTTGATGGAGATGATGGAGCCCAGTTAAAAACTAAGTCGTCGACCACTTCGAGGGTGTGATCGCTGATGGAGATTTGGGGAGTGCTGCTGACATCTTGATCCATGATGTTTGTTTTCTTCAAGCTGATGGAAAGGTCGAACTCGGTGCAGGCATCAGAAAAGCAGGTGATGAGCCGTTGTAGCACTACCTCGGTGTGGGAAGTGAGGGCGGTGTCGTCTGCGAAAAGCATCTCCTGATGAGGCTTTCCGCACCTTCGTCTTAAATTGGAGGGGTGCCAAGTTGAAGAGGCTTCCGTCACTCCTAGTGTGGAGGAAGATGCCGTCGTCAGACTGTCGGAGGGCGTAACGCAGCAGCAGGGTTAAGAAGACGTCGAAGAGTGTCGGAGCTAGCACGCACCCTTGTTTATAACCGCTTGTGATAGGGAAGCGGTCTGATGAACCATCGTACTGAACAGTGCCATTCACGTTGTCGTGGAAGGACGTGATCATCTTCAGGAGCTTGGGGGAATCAACCAATCCGATGTACCTGGGTGAAGACTCCTGACCTACAAACCAAGTCGAATTGATGAAGGCGATGAACGAGGGTCGTCTCTGCTCGCTGCACATCTCTTGCAGCTGCTTCAGGGAGAATATCATGTCGATCATCGACCTCGCGGCTCTGTGTCTTTAGGTACACTCGTTCGGCGAGTAGCTGGAGCCTGTTGAGGACGACGCGGGCGAAGGCGTTACAGCAATGCTGAGGAGGGATATTCTGCGATAGTGCAGGCGATTCCCTTTGTTTGTGTACAGCGTGAGGATTTTTGCATCGCGCATGTCCTCGGGCATGGTCGCTTCCTCCCAGCACCGCAGCAGAAGCTCATGGAGGCGACTTGAGAATAGAACTCTCCTCGCCGGCTTTGATCACTTCTGGCGGAATGCCGTCGCTTCCCGGACCTTTACCACAGGCTAGCGAGTCAATGGCCTTGCCGAGTTCCTCCATGGCAGGCAGGGTGGTGGTGTTCTCGAAGGCCGTGTGGGTGACCGCGTTCTCCCCGGAACAGAGCTGCTCCTGGTAGCGCTTGGCCCATCTCTCCGTGTGCTGCAGTCGGTGATGACATCCCCCAACGCAGATTTTAGAGGAGTGATCTTGATGGCACTAGGGCCGAACGGTTTCTTCATGCCTTCGCACATGGCGTGGATGATGCCGCAGTCGGCGTTGATCTGGATGCCCTGGCACAGGGTCAGCCTGTTCTCACTAGCTGATTTATGGGCGATCCGCTAGGCGTTGTTGCGAGCTTTTCGGAGTGCGGCCAGCATCTTCTCTGGGAGCTCTCTCTTGGGACTGGGGCTCGTTTAGCAGCATTGGCAAGCTCCATCTCCACGATTCCTTCTTCGAACAAGTCTTCACTCTTCCTCACTCTCTTCGCATAGCAGTCCGAGGCGGATTGGTAAGTGGCATCGGGATGTGGTTCCACCGTGATGAAGCACTGTCTGTCGGGTGGACCTCTTAGGCCTCGTCAATGGTTCCACCGTGATGAACCACTGTCTGTCGGGTAGACCTCTTAGGCCTCGTCAATGGTTCCACCGTGATGAAGCACTGTCTGTCGGGTGACCTCTTAGGCCTCGTCAATGGTTCCACCGTGATGAAGCACTGTCTGTCCGGCAGACCTCTTAGGCCTCGTCAATGGTTCCACCGTGATGAAGCACTGTCTGTCCGGCAGACCTCGTAGGCCTCGTCAATGGTTCCACCGTGATGAAGCACTGTCTGTCGGGTGGACCTCTTAGGCCTCGTCAATGGTTCCACCGTGATGAAACACTGTCTGTCGGGTAGACTCTTAGGCCTCGTCAATGGTTCCACCGTGATGAAACACTGTCTGTCGGGTAGACCTCTTAGGCCTCGTCAATGGTTCCACCGTGATGAAACACTGTCTGTCGGGTAGACCTCTTAGGCCTCGTCAATGGTTCCACCGTGATGAAACACTGTCTGTCGGGTAGACCTCTTAGGCCTCGTCAATGGTTCCACCGTGATGAAACACTGTCTGTCGGGTAGACCTCTTAGGCCTCGTCAATGGTTCCACCGTGATGAACCACTGTCTGTCGGGTAGACCTCTTAGGCCTCGTCAATGGTTCCACCGTGATGAAACACTGTCTGTCGGGTAGACCTCTTAGGCCTCGTCAATGGTTCCACCGTGATGAAGCACTGTCTGTCGGGTAGACCTCTTAGGCCTCGTCAATGGTTCCACCGTGATGAAGCACTGTCTGTCGGGTAGACCTCTTAGGCCTCGTCAATGGTTCCACCGTGATGAAGCACTGTCCGGTGGACCTCGTAGGCCTCGTCAATGGTTCCACCGTGATGAAGCACTGTCTGTCGGGCGGACCTCGTAGGCCTCGTCAATGGTTCCACCGTGATGAAGCACTGTCTGTCCGGCAGACCTCGTAGGCCTCGTCAATGGTTCCACCGTGATGAAGCACTGTCTGTCCGGCAGACCTCGTAGGCCTCGTCAATGGTTCCACCGTGATGAAACACTGTCGGGTAGACCTCTTAGGCCTCGTCAATGGTTCCACCGTGATGAAGCACTGTCTGTCCGGCAGACCTCTTAGGCCTCGTCAATGGTTCCACCATGATGAAGCACTGTCTGTCGGGTGGACCTCTTAGGCCTCGTCAATGGTTCCACCGTGATGAAGCACTGTCTGTCCGGCAGACCTCTTAGGCCTCGTCAATGGTTCCACCGTGATGAAGCACTGTCTGTCGGGTGGACCTCTTAGCCCTCGTCAATGGTTCCACCGTGATGAAGCACTGTCTGTCGGGTAGACCTCTTAGGCCTCGTCAATGGTTCCACCGTGATGAAGCACTGTCCGTCGGGTAGACCTCTTAGGCCTCGTCAATGGTTCCACCGTGATGAAGCACTGTCTGTCGGGTAGACCTCCTAGGCCTCGTCAATGGTTCCACCGTGATGAACACTGTCGGGCAGACCTCTTAGGCCTCGTCAATGGTTCCACCGTGATAAACACTGTCGGGCAGACCTCTTAGGCCTCGTCAATGGTTCCACCGTGATGAAACACTGTCTGTCCGGTAGACCTCTTAGGCCTCGTCAATGGTTCCACCGTGATGAAGCACTGTCTGTCGGGTAGACCTCTTAGGCCTCGTCAATGGTTCCACCGTGACGAAACACTGTCTGTCGGGTAGACCTCTTAGGCCTCGTCAATGGTTCCACCGTGATGAAACACTGTCTGTCGGGCAGACCTCTTAGGCCTCGTCAATGGTTCCACCGTGATGAAGCACTGTCTGTCGGGCAGACCTCTTAGGCCTCGTCAATGGTTCCACCGTGATGAAGCACTGTCTGTCGGGTAGACCTCTTAGGCCTCGTCAATGGTTCCACCGTGATGAAGCACTGTCTGTCGGGTAGACCTCTTAGGCCTCGTCAATGGTTCCACCGTGATGAACCACTGTCTGTCGGGTAGACCTCTTAGGCCTCGTCAATGGTTCCACCGTGATGAAACACTGTCTGTCGGTAGACCTCTTAGGCCTCGTCAATGGTTCCACCGTGATGAAACACTGTCCGGCAGACCTCGTAGGCCTCGTCAATGGTTCCACCGTGATAAACACTGTCGGGTAGACCTCTTAGGCCTCGTCAATGGTTCCACCGTGATGAAACACTGTCTGTCGGGTGGACCTCTTAGGCCTCGTCAATGGTTCCACCGTGATGAAGCACTGTCTGTCCGGCAGACCTCTTAGGCCTCGTCAATGGTTCCACCATGATGAAGCACTGTCTGTCGGGTGGACCTCTTAGGCCTCGTCAATGGTTCCACCGTGATGAAGCACTGTCTGTCGGGTAGACCTCTTAGGCCTCGTCAATGGTTCCACCGTGATGAAGCACTGTCCGTCGGGTAGACCTCTTAGGCCTCGTCAATGGTTCCACCGTGATGAAGCACTGTCTGTCGGGTAGACCTCTTAGGCCTCGTCAATGGTTCCACCGTGATGAACACTGTCGGGCAGACCTCTTAGGCCTCGTCAATGGTTCCACCGTGATAAACACTGTCGGGCAGACCTCTTAGGCCTCGTCAATGGTTCCACCGTGATGAAACACTGTCTGTCCGGTAGACCTCTTAGGCCTCGTCAATGGTTCCACCGTGATGAAGCACTGTCTGTCGGGTAGACCTCTTAGGCCTCGTCAATGGTTCCACCGTGACGAAACACTGTCTGTCGGGTAGACCTCTTAGGCCTCGTCAATGGTTCCACCGTGATGAAACACTGTCTGTCGGGCAGACCTCTTAGGCCTCGTCAATGGTTCCACCGTGATGAAGCACTGTCTGTCGGGCAGACCTCTTAGGCCTCGTCAATGGTTCCACCGTGATGAAGCACTGTCTGTCGGGTAGACCTCTTAGGCCTCGTCAATGGTTCCACCGTGATGAAGCACTGTCTGTCGGGTAGACCTCTTAGGCCTCGTCAATGGTTCCACCGTGATGAACCACTGTCTGTCGGGTAGACCTCTTAGGCCTCGTCAATGGTTCCACCGTGATGAAACACTGTCTGTCGGGTAGACCTCTTAGGCCTCGTCAATGGTTCCACCGTGATGAAACACTGTCTGTCCGGCAGACCTCGTAGGCCTCGTCAATGGTTCCACCGTGATAAACACTGTCGGGTAGACCTCTTAGGCCTCGTCAATGGTTCCACCGTGATGAAACACTGTCTGTCGGGTGGACCTCTTAGGCCTCGTCAATGGTTCCACCGTGATGAAACACTGTCTGTCGGGTAGACCTCTTAGGCCTCGTCAATGGTTCCACCGTGATGAAGCACTGTCTGTCGGGTAGACCTCTTAGGCCTCGTCAATGGTTCCACCGTGATGAAGCACTGTCTGTCGGGTAGACCTCTTAGGCCTCGTCAATGGTTCCACCGTGATGAAGCACTGTCTGTCGGGTAGACCTCTTAGGCCTCGTCAATGGTTCCACCGTGATGAAGCACTGTCTGTCGGTGGACCTCTTAGGCCTCGTCAATGGTTCCACGTGATGAAGCACTGTCTGTCGGGTAGACCTCTTAGGCCTCGTCAATGGTTCCACCGTGACGAAGCACTGTCTGTCGGGTAGACCTCTTAGGCCTTGTCAATGGTTCCACCGTGATGAAGCACTGTCTGTCGGGAGACCTCGTTAGGCCTCGTCAATGGTTCCACCGTGATGAAGCACTGTCTGTCGGGTAGACCTCTTAGGCCTCGCCAATGGTTCCACCGTGATGAAGCACTGTCGGGTAGACCTCTTAGGCCTCGTCAATGGTTCCACCGTGATGAAACACTGTCTGTCGGTAGACCTCTTAGCTCGTCAATGGTTCCACCGTGATGAAACACGTCTGTCGGGTAGACCTCTTAGGCCTCGTCAATGGTTCCACCGTGATGAAGCACTGTCTGTCGGGTTAGACCTCTTAGGCCTCGTCAATGGTTCCACCGTGATGAAACACTGTCTGTCGGGCAGACCTCTTAGGCCTCGTCAATGGTTCCACCGTGATGAAACACTGTCGGGTAGACCTCTTAGGCCTCGTCAATGGTTCCACCGTGATGAAACACTGTCTGTCCGGCAGACCTCGTAGGCCTCGTCAATGGTTCCACCGTGATAAACACTGTCGGGTAGACCTCTTAGGCCTCGTCAATGGTTCCACCGTGATGAAGCACTGTCTGTCGGGTAGACCTCTTAGGCCTCGTCAATGGTTCCACCGTGATGAAGCACTGTCTGTCGGGTAGACCTCTTAGGCCTTGTCAATGGTTCCACCGTGATGAAGCACTGTCTGTCGGGTAGACCTCTTAGGCCTTGTCAATGGTTCCACCGTGATGAAGCACTGTCTGTCGGGTAGACCTCTTAGGCCTCGCCAATGGTTCCACCGTGATGAAGCACTGTCCGTCGGGTAGACCTCTTAGGCCTCGTCAATGGTTCCACCGTGATGAAACACTGTCTGTCGGGCAGACCTCTTAGGCCTCGTCAATGGTTCCACCGTGATGAAACACTGTCTGTCGGGCAGACCTCTTAGGCCTCGTCAATGGTTCTGGCGTTCGCGCAGTTCGGGCACTGACGTCATGGTTGTGTTGATTCGAAGACGTCCCTTCTGCTTGGAGCTTATCACACCAAGTCCTGTAAACAGATGACACCAAACCATATGAATGGATACTAAATCCGAGGGAAAGAAGAAACTAGATCCTTTAGAAGCTTTCACTAGCCCCTAGAAAAACAGGACATCAAACTCTATGAAAGGACACTAAACCCTATGAAAACAGGACACCGCATCGAAATAAAAGAGAATGCTAGCACCTGTGAAATCAGGACACAAAATCATATGAAAAAATGACACTAATCCCTCAAAACCACCACGAAAGAACGTTAAACTAGATGATACTGAATCTTATGAATGGAGAACACTGCTTACTATTTGATGGACGACACCCCATGAAAGAAAGACATTAATACCTATGGAAGGAACCATGTGTTGACTCGTGATTATCATGTCGGACAATCTGTGGATTTATAGATACTCAGATCACGAGGTACCCACTAGGAAACATTTCAGGAAGACTGAAAAAATTCCTCAACAGCACTACAGCCAGACCCAGTTTATCTGAAAACACGCGTCCATGTTCCAGATCACACTCCCTCTGGTACTCTGTGTGATGTATCCTTGTTCCACAGAAGACCGACATAACAACCCAGAGCACACATGCTGGTCAAATGAAAGAAAGACTCTGTAGGAAGGACAATTCTAAACCTCGAGAAATAAGACGGACACACTTGTGAATGAAGGGGACACTAACCTTGAGAAAGCACGCACAAAAACCTGTCAAATCAAGAAAATACTGAACACTTCGAAAGAAGGCACACTAATTATGTAAACTAAGTGACTGAATCATGTGACTAAATAAGACACAGGCTCCTTGGGGCGGGGGGGGGGGGGGGGGCGATTAAACCATGAAAAGACTTCAACCCCCTCCAAAGAAGCAGGTGCTATGAACACCGCTTTGGACAATACGCTGGTGAAGCTTGTGATCCGGTGAATTCACGTGTCCTGGTCGCCCTCTCCGCAGCCGATGAAGCAGTTATTGCTCCTGTTGACAGATACGTTGGTATTTCTTTTTAACACTGGACTTTCTGAGTATATAAATCTTATCTACTGAATCAAGCAAAACTTTTCCGATTTTAGTAATTGTTTTTCTTTTTTTCTGGACATAAATCAATACTTTGGTTAACCAGATGTATCATGCAAACAACATTTAAAGTGTTTCACAAACTTTCATATTAAAACGTACACGTTTTCCATTTTAAATACCATAAGAAAAAGGGTCGCTGAACAAAATAAATCAGACTGGAGCTGCATAAGATCATCTGTATTATCACAAACAAACAACGTAAAATTATGAGACCTTTTGTGCCCTGCCCGAATTTTTAGTTCTCTCTCCATGTGCCGAGTTTGACCTGAAGATGTCAGCGTCGGCAAGAGCATGGGAACCGTAGCACTATGACTGCCATGACACTCTCCAGGGGAGAGCGCCTGTGCAGATTTGCTCCATCACAAAGTGTGTGTGTGTATGTGTGTGTGTGTGTGTGTGTGTGTGTGTGTGTGTGTGTGTGTGAGAGAGAGAGAGAGAGAGAGAGAGAGAGAGAGCGAGAGAGTGTATGTGCGCGTGTGAGTGTATGAGAGAGAGAGAGAGAGAGAGAGAGAGAGAGAGCGAGCGACAGACAGCGAGAGAGAGAGACAGAGAGACAGAGAGAGAATATGAGAGCGCACGCGCGAGCGCAGTGTGCGTGTGTGTGTGTGTGTGTGTGTGTGTGTGTGTGTGTGTGTGTGTGTGTGTGTGTGTGAGAGAGAGAGAGAGAGAGAGAGAGAGAGAGAGAGAGGAGAGAGTGTGTATGCGTGTGTGTATGTTGCTCATGCAGGTGCGCGTGCATGTGTATGCGTGTGGTTATGTGTTTACTGGAGGATGGAGCAGCAATGGGAAGATGGTGGTGAGGAAAGCATAACATCACTATCCATTACAACTTCTGTCACCCTCTTTACCAAAATAACATGTTCGCTTGGTGAAATACTGGGTGGCGATAGCCTGTATAGAAAAAAACAGAGGAAAGCAAGTGCTGTTGGTCGATCAACATTCCCATTCTATTCACCATGCGTTTCTGTACAGCATTTTCTGCTATGTTCATCACACTGATGTAATTTCGACGATCAGAATTATTCCCTTTCTTTTCATTTGATCCTAACGAAGATGTAACTGTTCTATAGTAAGCTGATCGTCTTCACCACTTGAAGTGGTGTGTTACCTTGTCATCTCTGCTGTGTAGCCCTGGGACTAGCCGTCTTATGGTCTGCCGTCACACCCGCACTCTTATGGAGGAATGTGGTGTCCTCTGAAGATCCACAGGGCACCTGGCGCACCACCGACCCATCCGGCTTTAAGTTCTATACCTCAAACTCAGCATGGTACAGCCAGCGTCAGCACTATCCTCGCACAGCTGTCCGGTTCTTCTCTCTGCAGCAGATGGGAAGCACACACACACACACACACCACACACACACACACACACACACACACACACACACACACGTATCTCTAACACTGAAAACCTACGAAATTAAGGCACTAAACAGAAGGAAACAATGACATTCTAAATCTCATGAACTGAATCTATTCCTACACAGAACAGCCGTTTGAAAAAGAGAACGAAAATACATAAAAGAAAACTGCTCTAGACCCTACTCGAGTAGGGCACTAGCCCTACCAAAAAGACACTACATGTGATGACAGAGGACAGTGCACCCTGTGGGAAAAGAACGCTAAATCGTTTTAAGAGAGAACAGTAAACTGTAACGACAGAGACCATAAACTATTAAAAAAAAGAAAACATTAAACCACACGAAATGAGGATCCAGAGCCCTATGAAAAGAAGACACTAAACGAAAGAAAGGACACTAAACGAAAGAAGGGACACTAAATGCTGCCAACAGAAGACACTAAACTCTGAGCAAGGACGAAACTATACCCTTGGAAAAAGAACACTAAACTTTATGAAAGCAGGACGCTAGATTCAACAAAAACGCCAAACCGTATGAATGTAGGACAACAAGTCGCCGAGAAGACAAAACCCCATACAAGGACCAAACCAATCCGTGCAAATGGTAAAAGATAAGACCTATAAAAAAAAATGATACTAAACTGTTTGAAAGGACACGAAACCCTCTGAAGGGAGATGCTAAACCAGAAGGACAGCCGACACTAAACTCAGTGAAAAAGAGAGAAGTAAACCTGAAAGGGCGGCACTAAACCTTAAAAAGGCAGTAAGATTAAGATTAAGATTAAAATTATAGTCCCGTCAACAGCAGAGGTTATCTCAGGACTGTCACCACGTTTCAAACTACCACGTATACATATTAAAAAAGGATTAAAAGCAAAACCTTACCCAACCCATTAAAACAAGATTAAAAGAACCAATCCTAGGATTAAAAACCAACACGTTGAAATCAATAACTGTAATCTGCAAAAATCAATACTGGGTAGAGAAAATCTAACACCAAATTCACACACGATGAAATAAATTCACTTCTTTTAGGAAGTTAAAAAACCAAACAGAAAGAGGACTCAAAACCCGCGGGGGAGGGGGGAGGGATAAAGCTAACCTTATAAAAGAAAGGAATCGAAAATACACCTAACTTTGTACAAAAGAGGACTACAAAGCAGAAGGTGGGGGTGGGTGGAGGGAGAGATACAGAGTCACACAAAGAAAGACACGAAACACTGGAGAGGGGAGTGGGGAGGTGGGAGAGATAACCGAACATGTTAAAAAAGAGGAATAGGAAATCTGAGGGGAGGAGGGGGCGGAGCAAGACAAGGAACCTCGTAGAAAAGGAAACCCCGGTCAGCGGAGGGGGCGGGGCTGGGGGCAAACATCGAATCTTTGCAGAAAGAGGACTCAAAACCTCGGGTGGACGGGAAGGGGGGGGGGGGGGGGGGCACCGAACCTTACAGGAAAACGAAATCAAGACCTAAACCAAACAGAAAGAGAATATGAAACCCTTAGGGTGGGTTAGGACTCTGAATCTTTTCAACAGAAGACATAAAACCTCCAGGGGAGGAGGGGGTAGAGTGGAGGCACACAGAAGCTAATAGAAAGATACAAAACCCTGGTGGAATGGGGGAAGAAATACACCGTACCCTTTAGAAAGAGGACCAAAATCCTTTTTTTTTTTTTTTTTTTTTGGGGGGGGGGGTGACACCAAACCATAAAGAAAGTCACAAAAGCCAGGAGGGAGAATGAATGGGGGTTTACACCAAACCTCACCGAAAGAAGATACAAAACCTGGTGGATGGAAGAGTGACACCAAATATTAAAGACACAAAACTCCGGGGAAAGGCGGGGGCATTTTAGGGGGGGGGGGGGGCGGGAAGAAACACACCGAACCGAAGGAAAAAAAGACACAAAAGTTTATGGTGGCAAAACTGATACCGAACATTGTAGGACAGAAATTCTGGCGTGGAGAAACACCGAAATTTTGTGGAACGAGGTCTTCAAACTCGAGGGTTGAGTGAGGAGACTGAGCCTCATAGAAAAAAAGGCGCGAAACACTGTTAGGTGGGGGGGGGGGGGGGAGAAGATACCTAAATCTTACAGGACAAGAAGTTCTGTTGGAGGTGGGGGGAGGGGAGGGGAAGAGGCACAGAACCTTACGGGAAGAAGACAATACTCTGAGGGGGGGGGGGGGGGGAGGGAGGGGTAGTTGTGGTGGAGGGAAAGATACACTGAACATTATACAAAGCCGGACAGGGATGGGGGGGGGGGGGGTGGAGGTTTATGCCAAACCTTGTACGAAAAGGGCAAAAAATCCTGTGGCGAGGAAAAGAGGCACTGAATTTTATGAAAAGAGGAAAAGAAATCGTGTGGGGCGCGCGCGCGGGGGGGGGGGGGGGGGGGGGGGGGGGGCACCGATTCTTCTAGAAAGCTAAACCAAAGTCAGGGGGGGGGGGAGTGGGAGGGTAAGCGCAAAACCTGAAAGAAAACACGAAGCCTGGTGGAAGGAAAACATACTGAACTTCATAACAAGAGAGTACAAAACCCCGAGAGAGAGAGAGAGAGAGAGGAGAGAGAGAGAGAGAGAGAGAGAGAGAGCAGGGGTAGGCGCAGCAGCGGCACAGAATCTCATAGAAAGAGGATTCGAAACCTTTACGAGAGAAAAAGAGAACTTTAACTTAGAAGGGAACACGAAACCCTGTGGAAGAGAGAAAGAAACCCCTAACCATGTCGAAAGTGGATACGAAACCCTCTTGGGAGCGAAAAAACGCCGAACGTGATGGAAAGAGGACAATAAACTCTGTGGAGAAGAGTGGGAAAGAAACAACGAACCTTGTACAAAAATGACACGAAACTCTTGGAGGCGAGGAAAGGGGGGGGGGGGGGGATACAGACCCGAAATTTTATAGAAAGAGGACATGCAATTCTGGTGGAGTAAACAGACACCGAGCCTTATAGAAATGAGACAAGAAACCTGGGGTGGAGTAAGTGGGTGCATGAGACAGCGAACTTTATGGAGACAAGTCACGAAACCCTGCAGGGGATAGGCAGGTGTGGAGGACACACCCATTCTTACGGAAACAGGACATGTAACACAAGAGTTTTTGGGGGAAAGCATCAATCCTCACAGGAACGGGACACGAAACCCTGTGGCTGAGCTAAGAGAACCGAACCTTACAGAAAGACAGGAAACCTCGTGAGGGGTAAAGACACTAAGCCTTGCAGGAAGAGAGTAGAGGACAGGAAAGAGGCGCGAGGGGTAAAGACACTAAGCCTTGCAGGCAGAGGACAGGAAAGAGGCGTGAGGGGTAAAGACATTGAGCCTAGCAGGAAGAGGACAGGAAAGAGGCGTGAGGGGTAAAGACACTAAGCCTTGCAGCAAGATGACAGGAAAGAGGCGTGAGGGGTAAAGACACTAAGCCTTGCAGCCAGAGGACAGGAAAGAGGCGTGAGGGGTAAAGACACTAAGCCTTGCAGGCAGAGGACAGGAAAGAGGCGTGAGGGGTAAAGACACTAAGCCTTGCAGGAAGAGGACAGGAAAGAGGCGTGAGGGGTCAAGACACTAAGCCTTGCAGGCAGAGGATATGAAAAAGGCGTGAGGGAAGCGGGGGGAGAATGTTATAGAGAGAGGACACAAAACCAGGGGGTGGAGGGGGGTGTAGGGGTGGAAGGAATAAACACTAAACCTCACTGATAGAAGACCTGAAATCCTGTATGGGGATAGATATTCAGCCTCACAGAAAGTATACATAAAAGGCTGGAAAGAGGGGAGCAAACTAAGCTTTATAGTTTCAAAATGGAGTGACTAAGGGCGGAAAATGAAGCAACCCACCCCTCCACATGGTGTCTTGTCCTGTGCTTTGTTTGTCGGTGTCCTTGGTGGTAACTAACCCCTTCTCTTTTTAAATTAAGCTTTACTGGACATGAAGGCCCGAGGACGAGGGGTGAGGCATTAAGCATTAGGAGGAGGAGGACACAAAGGCCCGGGGAGGGGAGGTGAAAGGCATATAGGAACTAAACCATGTGGAGGGTGGGGTGGAAGACGAACCTTACAAAAAAAGGACAAGAAACCCGAAGGGGGGAGGGGGGAGGGAGGATCTAATCTTATAAATA
>CM065746.1:19770520-19783020 GCA_033310375.1 Conus canariensis
CTCAGTGTGTGGGTGGGGAAGAGGGTGGGATGGGGGCGTCGAACCTTGTATATACAGAGAGGATCTGAAACCCCCTTCGGGGTGGGGGGGGAGGGTAGAGAGGGGAGAGGAAGGGACACCAGACCTTGGAAGCAGAGGACACGACACGCTGTGGAGGTATGACCGACACTAAATGTAACAGAAAAAAAAACATGAAACTGTGTGGAGAGGGATAAGGGGAAGGCGTGGGGCACCGAAACTTGCAGAAAGAGGACACGAAAAGGGAAAAGAGGACAAACTATGGGGGTGGGCGAAAAGATATCAAACCTTACACCTAGAGAACACAGAACTCGGAGGGAGCGCGGGCGAGGGGGAGGGGGGCACCAAATCTAAGAGAGGACAGGAAACGCTGTGAGAAAGGAAAGAGATAAAACACACAGAAAGTGTACAAGAAACCCTGAGCTGAGTAAGGAAACACCGAACACTTGGATGACATTGAACATTGTAGAAAGAGAAAACAAAACCTGTAGAAAAGGAGGGGGGGGGGGCGGCAGGGGGTGGACAGATACTGAGCCTTCCAGAAACAAAGACACCAAACTTTGGGAAATGGAGGAAGAGACCCCAACCTTACAAAAACAGAACACGAAAAGCGGGGGAAGGGGGGGGGGGGAGAGAGAGAAGACGTAGACAGAAGACACGTAACGTGGGGAAAGGTGGAAGAAGACACTGAACCGTGTTGAAAAAGGACAAGAAATCCTGTGGGGAGTAAAGACATACAGGAAAAAGAAAGGGGACAAAACCCTGAGGGTCGGGAGGAGGGGAGGAGCTGGGTGTGTCTTCAGAACTATTTTAAAGAAAACCCAAAACACTGTGGAGACGGGACAAGAGACACGAGGTTTGTAGGAACAGGACACAAAACTCCATGGGTGCAAACAGACGTTGAATCTCAAAGACAGAGGACAAGAAAGCCTGGGGGCAGGGGGTGGGGGTTTGAAGAGACACCGAACTTCATTGAAAGCAGACACGAGACACCGGGGGTTGGGGTGGGAAAAGAGAGACGAAGAGGATAGGAAATCTGGGAGAACGGGGTGGGTACGCCAATCCTTACGGAAAAAGGAGAAACCAGTAGTGGGGGCGAGTGAGAGGAGCGACACCAAACCTTAGAGAAAGACAAGAAACCTTTGCAGGGTGGACACTGTGAGGAACGAAACCGTGTCACAGGCAATACGAGACACCGAAACTTGTAGAAAGAGGGCATGAAATCCTGTTGAAGCGGGGTAGGGTTGGGGAAGAGACACCTAACCTTGTACAAAGAACACGACATCCTGAATGGGCGAAAAGAGATAAAACCTAACCCTAAAGGAGATAACGAAACAACTGATGGAGAAAAATACCGAACCTCATATAAAGGGAGTCGCAACCCTCTGAGGAAAAGACAGACATCGATTCTTACAGAAAGAGCACATGAAACCACTGGAGGGCGAGGTAGGGTGGGGGGGGGGGATAGACACAGAACCTTACAGAAAGAGAACACTAAACCCTGTAGGGGTAAAGAGATACGAAACATTATACAAATTGAACAAAAAAATCTAGTGGAAAAGAAAAACTGAACCCTGTAAAAATAGGACACAAAACCCGGGGGGAAGGGGGAGGGGTAGACGAGAAACCCAACCTTACAGAAAGAGGACACAAAACTCTGGGGTAAAGAGAGACCGAACCTTATTTAAAGTGAGGGAGAGGATGGGGAAGGGGTGTGGGGGACGGGCTCACCAAATCTCATGAAAAGGGGACACAAAACCTCGGGGTGGGGGTAGGGAGTGAACAAAAACACTTACACAAAGAGGGCACGAAAGCCAGTGGTGGGAAAAGAGTCACTAAGCCTTACAGAAAGATACACAAAGCACTGTGTAGGGGTAGGGGTGTGGGGGAAGACACTAAGCCACATAGAAAGTGGTCATAAAACTGCGGGGAAAAAAGACACTCGGCCTTGTAAGAAAAAGTCAGAGACTGATGAAAAACAAATGATCCGCATCAGCAGGCGGCTCTTCATTCGGCTCTGCCCAGGTTGCTAGTCCCTTGTGTAAATGCGAGCGTGGACTGTAAAACGCTAGTCGACGATAGGCACAAAATAATGACAATATAATCTGAAAGAACACACCAATACCAGGTATTAAACTGTATTCAAGAACAATATTGGCTCATATTAGTCCACTCGACTGTGAAAAAACAGGCACACTACACTGGGGAAAAAGGAACGAAAAATGAGGAAGAATGAGAAGAATAAGAAGACAGAAGACTACTTAGCTGCATTCCCCGAGTTCGCTCGTCCTGGTCTCCGTTTTCCGCGGCCACTGATGCAGGAGTTCTTTGGTCCTGTTGATGAAAACCATAGTTTTACATCTGATCTTCACAATGAAGCAATATTTTAGTTGTTTAAGACAAGGTGATGTAAAAATGAACGCACTTAACAAAACGTGAAGTAACGTACATTTGATAGACAATACGAAACGGACCCTTGAATATTTGACTAATGTTTTCTTCACACGTTACAAACATCAGACATCAACAAGCACAAAACAATTCCTATCCGGGCAATACCGTTTTATGCATTATTCTGTATCATCTGCTGAGGTATACATTTGTCAACATTTCACATGTTTTGTCGGGCTCAGACCTGAAGTCTGTTTCAGAATGATAGAAGTCTTCACCTGTCCAAGTGGAGTAGCATGCGAGTGCGCCGCTTCGTTCAGGTCCTTGAAACTGGATGCGCGTCATCGTCCATCCTTGCAGGACACCACAGAAAGGAAGTGTAGACTGCCAGTGCAGGCACTGCAACAGGACCAGACAATGTATCAGTGTATGAGATTGCTGGAATAAGCAGCGTGGGAATGCCACCGAGAGAGGTACGGAAGATGAGACATCAAAAAGTGAAAATGACAAAGGCACAGAAACAAAGTGTGGACACCCAGATCATGAGGAATTACAGTGGTGCATCATATATAAACGGCGGCAAACGATGCTTTCAAATCGGAAATATAACTGAAAACTATGAATTGGGTTCGAAAACGTTAAGAGCCAAAACGAAATGCGAGGGGGGGGGGGGGGGGTCACCTGAACAGCACGTTGTCTGTGTACATAAAATGGTTTTAGTCCGAGGCAGACCACACGTCACACCAGACCGGAAATTGCCGACGATTTCCGATTCAGATGGTTGTACAGGAGAGATCAATCGATGCGTTCTCTTACATTTCTTGGTATCTCATGTGAAGAGAATGATGCCACCGCACTGCTAGTTACTTGGGACCGTACATGTAAATCGTCAGAGGTAGAACATTGCTTGAGGACAACCAGTTAACGCACATTGCACGTAAAACGTCTTTTTAACTGTACCTTTACTCTCGTTCATCCTTGTTCAATCTATGCAAATGGAAATTACAGAAAGTGACTCTCGCAGCTATAGCCTGAAGGGGGTAGTCAGAGCGACAGGACTAAACAGCAAAGTTTTATGTAAAAGAAGGGCAACACCGCCCGACAGTCCCAATGTGGATGGTTGTGCAGGTTTGGAAAGAAAATTAAAGCCAGAAAGAGTGAAGGTCTTCTGGCTTTGAATTTTAGTTTCCTGAAGAGCCACGACGTTAGGTTTTATAGTTCGACACAGAAGCTGCAGCTCCTCAAAGTTTGAATTTAGGCCACGGATATTCCAATGGATTATTTTACTGTCCATGGTGCAGAGGACGAATACGAGAGAAATCAGGTCATCTCCGAGTCATCGTCTGCATCCAATGGAGCGAATTTATTAGTCAGTTGGATGGGACTATTTTGGTCTTCAGACCTGCTGGCAGACTTGCCCACAGGTGAAGAAGGCCTGGATTTTGGAGATGGGAAGTTTCTTTCTCTCATCTCCACCATCTCCACACTCGGTTGAACTCCCTTGCCCGCATGGGCACTGCTCACAGAAGTTCGAGGCGGGAGGGCTGGCTTTTTAATCTGCCCAACAGCAGAAGGAGTAGACTGCTGGGCAGTCTGAGGGGTGGCGGATTTTTTGCCTCCACCAGGGGCACCCACTCTGGGTTGGGAGGTGGTGGACTTGCTTCCACCAGAGCTTAACATTCTTCTTTGCAACGTCTTGGTGAAAATAAATTCATCAGTCTGGCAGCAGACTGAACGGGTTGAAACTTTCTTTACTGCCGAAGCATATGAAGACGCTGTTGACGTCTGACTGCCAACAACCTGTTACGTGCCTCAAAAAACGAGATCTTTTCTGTTTTAACTTTCTGGATGTTGGACTCCTGGATCCAAACTGGGCAGTTGCGTGAAGAGGAGGGGTGGTCGCCACCGCAGTTCGCACAATGCGCCGGGTCTTTACACGAACCATCATGGGTTGCCTTGCATGCAACAAACACACACCTCCTCCCCACAACAGCGGTCTCTGACATGTCCAAACTTCTGGCATTTGAAACACCTCATCGGGGATGGGACATACAGTTGGACACGGACATTCAAGTATCCCACTTTAATGACCGGAGGTAACAAAGGGTTGCAGAATGTCAGAAAGAGGGTGCTGGTGGGCACTCTTTCTGCACCTTTACGGACTGTCACCCTATGCACCTCCGTCACACCTTGGGATGCAAGTTCTGTCTTGATCTCCGCTTCTGAGACACCTTTCAAATCCGGGCACCGAATAACTCCTTTGGACGAATTTAACTGCTTATGGGGAGTCACCCGCATTTCTCTGTCCACGAGCTTTGTTGCCCTTAGCAGCTGTTCTGATTGCTTCTTCGATCTGCACTGGACGAGGAATGATCCGTTCCGTAGCCTTTTCACCGACTGAGGGTCACCTGCTAGACCTTGGAAGCCCTTCTGGATCGCGAAAGGACTCACGAGCTGAAATGGGCTTTTCCTGCTCTGTCCCTTCTATCACGAGCCAGGAAGCCCAGAAACCTGTCCTCTCTCTTATCTCCACATCCGAATCGCTGTCTGATTCAAAATCCCTCGAAATAGGGGCTGCTGCCTTCCTCTTCTTTTTGGGGGGAATGATGTGAGAAAAAGCCATGTTTAGTGTAATCAAATTTCGTCTCTCCCTTACCCACCCGCCATGGAGTCCAACTAAGGGGCCAGGGCCAAGAAATCACTGTCTTGACCCCTTCCAGGCTTCAGGAGGAATATACGACAAACAGGACGCCACTACCCCTATCCCCCTGATCATGCTCAACTCCCGGGAGCAGAGCCGAGCACTGCAGGGGTTAACTTGGCCAGCCGGAGAACTGCCCGTCTTGACCCAGCCCCAAGAAGGAGGCGCCGATTAATACACCCGGGCCAGAGTGTACCTCCTGTCTAGGAGAGGTCCGAGCCAAAATGATGTGTTGAGGGCGCTGGCCCTCTCAATCACCAGGATCTCATTCCCTCCGTCACAGGTCGCACCGCACGGCAAACGCGGCGGATCTTAAGAAGACCACAGAGAGAAAAAGAGTGTGGAAAAGAAGACTTGAAGGGGAGACGAAGATAGAAAAGAGCCAAATAAGAAAGGCAGAAAACAAGAAAAGGAGAAAGGCGGGTTACTATTACTCAGGATCCTCACCCTTAGCCTATCTGACATGGGAGGCCCTACCAGGGGCATCAACTCCTTACCACGTTGTGCTTAGGCCAGATAGCAACTGAACTTTTCAGGCCTAGAAGCATTTTAGAAAACTAGCCTATCTTCAAGTATTGATGCCCCCGCCAGCAAAGCCTAAGGGATCACAGGACCGCGCAAGCCCTCTGACCACGGCAAGGTTGCAACCCCCGGAGGGGGGTTTACTGGAGGATGGAGCAGCAATGGGAATGGGGTGGTGAGGAAAGCATACAATCACTGTCCATTACAACGTCTGTCACCCTCTTTACCAAAATAAAAGGTTCATTTGGTGAAATACAGGGTGGCAATAGCCCGTGTAGAAAAAAAAGAGGAAAGCAAGTGCTGATGGTCGATCAACATTCCCATTCTATTCACCCATGCGTTTCTGTACAGCATTTTCTGCTATGTTCATCACACTGATGTAATTTCGACCATGAAAATTATTCCCCTTCTTTTCATTTGATCCTAACGAAGATGTAACTGTTCTATAAGCTGATCGTCTTCACCACTGGAAGCGTTGTGTTACCTTGTCATCTCTGCTGTGTAGCCCTGGACTAGCCGTCTTCTGGTCTGCCGTCACACCCGCACTCTCATGGAGGAATGTGGTGTCCTCTGAAGATCCACAGGGCACCTGGCGCACCACCGACCCATCCGGCTGACGTTCTATACTTCAACTCAGCATGGTACAGCCAGCGTCAGCACTATCTTCACACAGCTGTCCGGTTCTTCTCTCTGCAGCAGATGGGAAGCACACACACACACACACACACACACACACACACACACACACACACACACACACGCACGTACGCACGTACGCACGCACACACGTATCCCTAACACTGAAAACCTACGAAAATAAGGCACTAAACAGAAGGAAACAATGACATTCTAAATCTCATGAACTGAATCTATTCCTACATTGAACAACTGTTTGAAAAAGAGAACGAAAATACATACAAGAAAATTGCTCTAGACCCTACTCAAGTAGGACACCAGCCCTACCAAAAAGACACTACATGTGATGACAGAGGGCAGTGCACCCTGTGGGAAAAGAACGCTAAATCGTTTTAAAGAGAGGACAATAAACTAACGACGGAGACCATAAACTATTAAAAAGAAAAAGAAAATAACCCACACCAAATGAGGATCCAGAACCCTATGAAAAGGCACTGAAGATAAAAAGGACACTAAACGCTGCCAACAGAAGACACTGAACTCTGTGCAAGGACGATACTACACCCTTAGAAAAAGAACACTAAACTGTATGAAAGCAGGACACCGGATTCAACAAAAACTCCAAACCGTATGAATGTAGGACAACAAATCGCAGAGAAGACAAAACCCCATACAAAGACCAAACCAATCCGTGCAAATGGTAAAAGATAAGTTCTATGAAAAAAAAGACACTGAACTGTTTGAAAGGACACGAAACCCTCTGAAGGGAGATGCTAAACCAGATGGACAGCCGACACTAAAATCAGTGAAAAAGACAGAAGTAAACCTGAAAGGGCGGCACTAAACCTTAAAAAGGCAGTAAATCCCATGAGAAAACTCTAAAAGTAGTGAAGACGCGACACGCTGAAAGGAAAACACCAACACTGTGTGAAAGAGGAGAGAAAATGAACCATGAATGAAAATAAGAAACTAACCACTACAGAAGAACACGAAACTCTGTGGACGAGGGTGGGTGGGGATGGGGGTTGGAGGGGAGACACTACATCCCATAGAACACAAAACTCTGTGGAGGGGGTGACGGTGGTTCAGACATCGAACCTTATATGAAGAGGACACGAAACCTTCTGGAAGGAAAGAGACAGCGAACCTTGAAAGAAAGAGAGAAAAACTCTGGAAGGGGGTGGGGGTGGAGAAGACAGCGAGCCTTAAAAAAAATGACACGAAACCCAGTTGGGAGGGGGTAGTGGGGACTGGGACTCGAAAACTTGTAGAAAGAACATTCGAAACCCGGAGATGCAGGGCCCGGGGGAAAGACAATGAACCTTAAAGAAAGAGGACTCAAACCCGCGGGGGAGGGGGGGGGGATAAAGCTAACCTTATAAAAGAAGCGAATCGAAATACACCTTACTTTGTACAAAAGAGGACTACAAAGCAGAAGGTGGGGGTGGGTGAAGGAAGAGACACAGAGTCGCACGACGAAGACACGAAACCCTGGAGGGGGGAGTGGGGAGGTGGGAGTGATAACCAAACATGCTAAAAAAAAATTAAAAAAAAAAAAAAAAAAAAGTTACAGGAAATCTGAGAGGGGGGAGGGGGAGGGGGCGGAGCAAGACACAAGGAACCTCG
This sequence comes from Conus canariensis, assembly GCA_033310375.1. Classification (NCBI taxonomy): domain Eukaryota; kingdom Metazoa; phylum Mollusca; class Gastropoda; order Neogastropoda; family Conidae; genus Conus; species Conus canariensis. The sequence continues at coordinate 19,778,415 of CM065746.1, forward strand.
TAGAAAAGGAAAAGGAAACCCCGGACTGCGGAGGGGGCGGGGCTGGGGGCAGACATCGAATCTTTGCAGAAAGAGGACTCCAAACTTTGGGTGAACTGGAAGGGAAGGGGGATGGGGGGGGGGGGGGGGGGGGCACCGAACCTTATAGGAAAACGAAATCAAGACCTAAACCAAACAGAAAGAGAATATGAAACCCCGTGGGGTGGGGTAGAAGGACTCTGAATCTTTTCGATAGAAGACACAAAACCTCCAGAGAAGGAGCGGGTAGTGTGGAGGCACACAGAAGCTAACAGAAAGATACAAAACCCTGGTGGGATGGGGTAAGAAATACACTGTACCTTACAGAGAGAGGACCGAAATCCTTGGGGAGGGGGGGGGGGGACACCAAACCGTAAAGAAAGTCACAAACCCAGGCTGCAGAGGGAATGGAGGTTTACACCGAACCTCACAGAAAGAAGATTCAACACCTGGAGGATGGAAGACAGACACCAAATCTTAAAGAAAGACACAAAACCCCGGGAAGGCGGGGGCAGGTAGGTGGGGGGGGGGGGGGGGGGGGGGCGGGCGGGCGGAAGAAACACACCGAACCGAAGGGAAAAAAGACACAAAAGTTTACGGTGGCGAAACTGATGCTGAACATTGTAGGACACGACATTCTGGAGTGGAGAAACACCGAAACTTTGTGGAACGAGATCTTGAAAGCCGAGGGTTGAGCGGGGAGACTGAGCCTCGTAGAAAAAATGGCACGAAACACTGATAGGTGTGTGTGGGGGGGGGGGGGGGGAGAGAGAAGAGATACCTAAATGTTACAGGACAAAAAGTTCTGTTGGAGGTGGGGGGGGGGGGGGGGAGAAGAGACACAGAACCTTACGGGAAGAAGACAATACTCTGAAGGGGGGGGGGGGGGGGGGGTAGTTGTGGTGGAGGGAAAGACACACCGAAAATTATACAAAGCCGATAAAAAAAAGAACCCAATGATTGGGGTGAAAGGGACACCGAACCTTATAGAAAGAGGAACGAAATCTTGAGAATGGTTAAGACAGACCAAACCCTACAGAAAGAGACGCTAAACCCCAGACAGGGAGGGGGGGGGGGGGTGGAGGTTTATGCCAAACCTTGTACGAAAAGGGCACAACATCCTGTGGCGAGGAAAAGAGGCACTGAATTTTATGGAAAGAGGAAAAGAAATCGTGTGGGGCGCGCGGGGGGGCACCGATTCTTCTAGAAAGCTAACACCAAAGTCGGGGGGGGGGGGGGGGGGGGGTAAGCACAAAACTTGAAGAGAACACGAAGCCTGGTGGATGGAAAACAGATATTGAACTTCATAACAAGAGTACAAAACCCCGAGAGAGAGGGAGAGACAGAGAGCAGGGGGAGCAGCAGCGGCACAAAATCTCATAGAAAGGATTCCAAACTTTTACGAGAGAAAAAGTGAACCTTCACTTAGAAGGGAACACAAAACCCTGTGGAGGAGAGAAAGAAACCCCTAACATGAAATCCCCTTGGGGGCGAAAAGAGACATCGAACGTGATGGAAAGAGGACAATAAACTCTGTGGAGAAGAGTGGGAATGAAACAACGAACCTTATAGAAAAATGACACGACACTCTTAGAGGCGAGGAGGGGGAGGGGGGTACAGACACGAAATTTTATAGAAAGAGAACATGCAATTCTGGTGGAGTAAACAGACACCGAACCTTATATTAAATGAGACAAGAAACCTGGGGTGGAGTAAGTGGATGCGTGCGGCAGCGAACTTTATGGAGACAAGGCACGAAACCTGTTGGGGATGGACAGGTGTGGAGGACACACCCATTCTTACGAAAACAGGGCATGTAACACAAGAGTTTCAGGGGGGAAAGCATCAATCCTCACAGGAACGGGACACGAAACCCTGTGGCTGAGCTAAGAGAACTGAACCTTACAGAAAGAAGACAGGAAACCTCGTGAGGGATAAAGACACTAAGCCTTGCAGGCAGAGGACAGGAAAGAGGCGTGAGGGGTAAAGACACCAAGCCTTGCAGGCAGAGGATATGAAAGAGGCGTGAGGGGTAAAGACACTAAGCCTTGCAGCAAGAGGACAGGAAAGAGGCGTGAGGGGTAAAGACACTAAGCCTTGCAGGCAGAGGATATGAAAGAGGCGTGAGGGGTAAAGACACTAAGCCTTGCAGGCAGAGGATATGAAAGAGGCGTGAGGGGAAAAGACACTAAGCCTTGCAGGCAGAGGATATGAAAGAGGCGTGAGGGGTAAAGACACTAAGCCTTGCAGGCAGAGGATATGAAAGAGGCGTGAGGGGTAAAGACACTAAGCCTTGCAGGCAGAGGATATGAAAGAGGCGTGAGGGGTAAAGACACTAAGCCTTGCAGGCAGAGGATATGAAAGAGGCGTGAGGGGTAAAGACACTAAGCCTTGCAGGCAGAGGATATGAAAGAGGCGTGAGGGGAAAAGACACTAAGCCTTGCAGGCAGAGGATATGAAAGAGGCGTGAGGGGTAAAGACACTAAGCCTTGCAGGCAGAGGACAGGAAAGAGGCGTGAGGGAAGCGGGAGGAGAATGTTATAGAGGACACAAAACCAGGGGGTGGAGGGGGGTGTAGGGGTGGAAGGAATAAACACTAAACCTCACTGATAGAAGACCTGAAATCCTGTATGGGGATAGATATTCAGCCTCACAGAAAGTATACATAAAAGGCTGGAAAGAGGGGAGCAAACTAAGCTTTATAGTTTCAAAATGGAGTGACTAAGGGCGGAAAATGAAGCAACCCCACCCTCCACATGGTGTCTTGTCCTGTGCTTTGTTTGTCTGTGTCCTTGGTGGTAACTAATCCCTTCTCTTTTTAAATTAAGCTTTATTGGACACGAAGGCCGAGGACGAGGGGTGAGGCATTAAGCATTAGGAGGAGGACACAAAGGCCCGGGGAGGGGAGGTGAAAGGCATACAGGATACTAAACCATGTGGAGGGTGGGGTGGAAGACGAACCTTACAAAAAAAGGACAAGAAACCCGAAGGGGGGAGGGGAGGGAGGATCTAATCTTATAAATAGAACACGAAACACTGTGGTGCAGGTGGGGGTGGGGAAGAGACACCGAACCTGGAAGAACGAAAACACGAAAGCAGGAAAAAGGGCAGGGGTGGGGGGGGGGGGGGGGGGGGGCTGGGGGACACAGAACCTGAAAAAGAGGACATAAACACCTGTTGGGGGGAGAGGATGGAGTTACCACCATCTCGAGGAGGGTGGAAGGGGATGGCTCGCAGAATCTTTGTAGAAAGGTCTAAAAACCTGGTGGTGATGTTGGTTGATGGATGGGGAGGCTCTGAACCTTATAGAAAAGGGACATGGAAGTATGTAAAGGGGGGGGGGGGGCAGAAGAGGGGCGACACTGATCCTTGTAGGGGAGGGGCAAAGGGGCGAAAAAGACTCCGAGCTTTACAGGAACAGGACGCGAAACCTGTGGGGGTGGGGACGAGACACAGAACCAACCAGAGCACACGAAAAGCAAACACCAATCTTAATAGGAGGCAGATGCCAAACGCTGTGTGGGACATGAAAACCATGCCTCGTAAAAAGAGGACACAAAAGCCGTGAAGGTGGGGGGGGGGGGGGGGCATTAAAGTTCATAGAAAGAACACAAAAGCCGTTCGGGAGGTGGGGATTACACTTCATAGAAAGAGGACACAAAAGCCGTGTGGGAAGGTGGGGGGGGAGAGAATTACACTTCATAGAAAGAGGAAACAAAAGCCGTGTGGGAAGAGAGGGGGGGGGGGCATTACACTTCACTGACAAACGACACGAAAGCCGGGGGGGGGGAGGGAGGAGGCGAAGACACTAAACCTTATGCAGGCAGGACATGAGTCGGTAGACGTTTTGCCTGAAAGGAGGACACGAAACCATTGGAGGGGGGGGGGGGGGGGGATGGAAAGCGACACCAAGCCTTATAAAGAGACCAAGAAATCCTGGCGAGTGAGGGTGTAGCAGACCAGTGAGTGGGACAGGGGGCACATGACTGGTATTACACCATCTGACTCCGCCAGTGGCCTTGTTGGGTGTGGAGGCAGGTGTGCGTGCGTGCGTGCGTGCGTGCGTGCGTGCGTGCGTGGGTGTGGGTGTGTATCCGTGTATGTGTGAGGGAGTGTGTAAACTTGGCACTGACGAGTCATTAGGCGTATCTAATTCCATCTGACCATACCATTAGCCTCTGTCTATGTGTGTGTGTGTGTGTGTGTGTGTGTGTGTGTGTGATGCGTGTGTGTGCAAGTGTGTGTGTGCAAGTGTGTGTGTGAGAGAGACAGAGAGAGAGTGTGTGTGTGTTGTGTGTAAGTAAGAGAGAGAGAGAGAGAGAGAGAGAGAGAGAGAGAGAGAGAGAGACGGAGAGAGAAGGCATTCACGAGTCATTAGGAGTATTTAATACCATCTGACTGCGTCATTGGCCTTGTTGCGTGCGTGAATGTGTGTAACAAGGCATACACGAGTCATTAGGCGTATTTAATACCATCTGACTGCGCCATTGGCCGTGCATTGTGTGTTGTGTGTGTGTGTGTGTGTGTGTGTGTGTGTGTGTGTGTGTGTGTGTGTGCGCGCGCGCGCGCGATGAACGTGTGTGTGTGT
>CM065746.1:19788020-19800520 GCA_033310375.1 Conus canariensis
GTGTGTGTGTGTGTGTGTGTGTGTGTGTGTTTGAAGGGGAAGGGGGCTCACCGAACCTTAACGAAAGAAGACACGAAACGGTGTGGGTGAAAAAGAGACGCCTAACCTTATGGAACAAGGACACAAAACCATGGGGGCGGTTTGAGGAAAAAGACATCGAACCATACAGAAAAAGAACGCCTGGCGTTTGGGAGAAGGTGAGTGGAGAGACTCCAAATCTTACAGAAATACAATTCGAAACCCTGCGAGGGGGGAAAGAAACAACGAGCTTTTCAGAAAGAGTGAATGAAAGTGGGCAAAGAGACAATGAAGTCTGAAGACAGATGACAAACCTGAGAGAAGGGGTGATGGGTGGGATGGGGTGGAGGGTGAAGGGACACCAATTATTATGAAAAGAGGACACGGAACCAAGTGATGGGGAAAAAAGAACAGAACTTTCTAGAAAGAGGACACGAGAACCTTTGGTGAATAAGACGACACAGAAAACTATATAAAGACACAAAACTCGAGGCGCGAAAGAAGCAGATTCTTAGGAAGAAAAAACACCACGAAACCCTTGTGAAGGGTGGGTGAGGAGAGTTGCTGAACCTTCTGGAATGAGAATACAAAACCCTGTGTGTGGGGAGGGGGAAGCAGAGGGTGGGGTGGTGGGGGGGGTGAGAGATACCGAACCTTGCAGAAGGACACAGTACGGTATGTGACGGACAGAGACACCGAACCATATAGAAAGAGAACACAGAATCATGGAAACTGATACGACCAGAAATCGAAATCGTGCGGCTAAAGGGAGGACACCAATTTTTTGAGCAAGAAGACGAGAGAGAGAGAGAGAGAGAAGGCCAATGAACCATACAGAAAAAGTACAATTCAAGTAAGCCTGAGGTGGGAAAAGAGACACAGAACATTATAGAAAGACAACACAATCCATGGGAGGGAGGGAGGAGCGGGGATGGGGGGGGGGCGGAAGCAGGGGCAAGAAATACTAAACCTAAAAAGGGACACGAAACCTAGGGCGAGGGGGGGGGGGGGGGGGGGGGGGTGAGACCCGATAGGAAGAGAAGACGAATCCGCGTGGGAAAGGGGAGAGGTCGAGAAAACAGTTGACTCAAAATTTTTGTTGTTTTTGTTTGGGGGGGGGGGGGTGAACCTTATGGGACACCGAACTTAATAGGGAGAGAAGACGAATCCCGTGGAAAAGTTGTGTGTGGGGGGAGAGATGGGGGGGGGGGGGGGGGGGGGGGGGGGGGTGAGAAAACACAGAACTTATAGAGGACACAAAACGTTCGTTTTTTTGTTTGTTTGTTTTTTTCTTTTGAGGGGGGACGCCAAACGTTACACTATGAGGACTGAAACGCTACTGCAAAAACAAGTAACCCTGTGTACATAGAAATACTGGCCGAAACCTCGAAAGGTGGAGAGGTGGGGTGCCTGAAGGGGAGGGAGGAAACGGAAAATCAAGCTTATTCTATGAGGACGCAAAAAACTGGTTGAGGGGTGTGGGACACCAGGCCTTTTGAAAGGAGATGAAACCCTGCGACAGGGATAGAGACACCAATTTTTTTTAAAGAGGGGACACGAAACTGCCTGGGATGAAAAAAAGATCGATTGTGAGAGAAAGAGGACACAATACGTGGAAAGGAGGGGACACAAAACCTTAAACAGGACACAAAATCCTGTGGAAGGCAAGAGACACCGAACCTTGTGGAAAGAGAACACGAAACCCTATTTATGGGGAAGCAGGGGGGGGGAGACACAACGAAACCTTTTAGAAAGAGGAGATGAAACCCTCAGTGTGTGGGTGGGGAAGAGGGTGGGATGGGGGCGTCGAACCTTGTATATACAGAGAGGATCTGAAACCCCCTTCGGGGTGGGGGGGGAGGGTAGAGAGGGGAGAGGAAGGGACACCAGACCTTGGAAGCAGAGGACACGACACGCTGTGGAGGTATGACCGACACTAAATGTAACAGAAAAAAAAACATGAAACTGTGTGGAGAGGGATAAGGGGAAGGCGTGGGGCACCGAAACTTGCAGAAAGAGGACACGAAAAGGGAAAAGAGGACAAACTATGGGGGTGGGCGAAAAGATATCAAACCTTACACCTAGAGAATACAGAACTCGGAGGGAGCGCGGGCGAGGGGGAGGGGGGACACCAAATCTAAGAGAGGACAGGAAACGCTGTGAGAAAGGAAAGAGATAAAACACACAGAAAGTGTACAAGAAACCCTGAGCTGAGTAAGGAAACACCGAACACTTGGATGACATTGAACATTGTAGAAAGAGGAAACAAAACCTGTAGAAAAGGAGGGGGGGGGCGGCAGGGGTGGACAGATACTGAGCCTTCCAGAAACAAAGACACCAAACTTTGGGAAATGGAGGAAGAGACACCCAACCTTACAAAACAGAACACGAAAAGCGGGGGAAGGGGGGGGGGAGAGAGAGAAGACGTAGACAGAAGACACGTAACTGTGGGGAAAGGTGGAAGAAGACACTGAACTTGTTGAAAAAGGACAAGAAATCCTGTGGGGAGTAAAGACATACAGGAAAAGAAAGGGGACAAAACCCTGAGGGTCGGGAGGAGGGGAGGAGCTGGGTGTGTCTTCAGAAACTATATTTAAAGAAAACCCAAAACACTGTGGAGACGGGACAAGAGACACGAGGTTTGTAGGAACAGGACACAAAACTCCATGGGTGCAAACAGACGATGAATCTCAAAGACAGAGGACAAGAAAGCCTGGGGGCAGGGGGTGGGGGTTTGAAGAGACACCGAACTTCATTGAAAGCAGACACGAGACACCGGGGGTTGGGGTGGGAAAAGAGAGACGAAGAGGATAGGAAATCTGGGAGAACGGGGTGGGTACGCCAATCCTTACGGAAAAAGGAGGAAACCAGTAGTGGGGGCGAGTGAGAGGAGCGACACCAAACCTTAGAGAAAGACAAGAAACCTTTGCAGGGTGGACACTGTGAGGAACGAAACCGTGTCACAGGCAATACGAGACACCGAAACTTGTAGAAAGAGGGCATGAAATCCTGTTGAAGCGGGTAGGGTTGGGGAAGAGACACCTAACCTTGTACAAAGAACACGACATCCTGAATGGGCGAAAAGAGATAAAACCTAACCCTAAAGGAGATAACGAAACAACTGATGGAGAAAAATACCGAACCTCATATAAAGGGAGTCGCAACCCTCTGAGGAAAAGACAGACATCGATTCTTACAGAAAGAGCACATGAAACCACTGGAGGGCGAGGTAGGGTGGGGGGGGGGGATAGACACAGAACCTTACAGAAAGAGAACACTAAACCCTGTAGGGGTAAAGAGATACGAAACATTATACAAATTGAACAAAAAAATCTAGTGGAAAAGAAAAACTGAACCCTGTAAAAAATAGGACACAAAACCCGGGGGGAAGGGGGAGGGGTAGACGAGAAACCCAACCTTACAGAAAGAGGACACAAAACTCTGGGGTAAAGAGAGACCGAACCTTATTTAAAGTGAGGGAGAGGATGGGGAAGGGGTGTGGGGGACGGGCTCACCAAATCTCATGAAAAGGGGACACAAAACCTCGGGGTGGGGGTAGGGGAGTGAACAAAAACACTTACACAAAGAGGGCACGAAAGCCAGTGGTGGGAAAAGAGTCACTAAGCCTTACAGAAAGATACACAAAGCACTGTGTAGGGGTAGGGGTGTGGGGGAAGACACTAAGCCACATAGAAAGTGGTCATAAAACTGCGGGGAAAAAAAGACACTCGGCCTTGTAAGAAAAAGTCAGAGACTGATGAAAAACAAATGATCCGCATCAGCAGGCGGCTCTTCATTCGGCTCTGCCCAGGTTGCTAGTCCCTTGTGTAAATGCGAGCGTGGACTGTAAAACGCTAGTCGACGATAGGCACAAAATAATGACAATATAATCTGAAAGAACACACCAATACCAGGTATTAAACTGTATTCAAGAACAATATTGGCTCATATTAGTCCACTCGACTGTGAAAAAACAGGCACACTACACTGGGGAAAAAGGAACGAAAAATGAGGAAGAATGAGAAGAATAAGAAGACAGAAGACTACTTAGCTGCATTCCCGAGTTCGCTCGTCCTGGTCTCCGTTTTTCCGCGGCCACTGATGCAGGAGTTCTTTGGTCTGTTGATGAAAACCATAGTTTTACATCTGATCTTCACAATGAAGCAATATTTTAGTTGTTTAAGACAAGGTGATGTAAAAATGAACGCACTTAACAAAACGTGAAGTAACGTACATTTGATAGACAATACGAAACGGACCCTTGAATATTTGACTAATGTTTTCTTCACACGTTACAAACATCAGACATCAACACAGCACAAAACAATTCCTATCCGGGCAATACCGTTTTATGCATTATTCTGTATCATCTGCTGAGGTATACATTTGTCAACATTTCACATGTTTTGTCGGGCTCAGACCTGAAGTCTGTTTCAGAATGATAGAAGTCTTCACCTGTCCAAGTGGAGTAGCATGCGAGTGCGCCGCTTCGTTCAGGTCCTTGAAACTGGATGCGCGTCATCGTCCATCCTTGCAGGACACCACAGAAAGGAAGTGTAGACTGCCAGTGCAGGCACTGCAACAGGACCAGACAATGTATCAGTGTATGAGATTGCTGGAATAAGCAGCGTGGGAATGCCACCGAGAGAGGTACGGAAGATGAGACATCAAAAAGTGAAAATGACAAAGGCACAGAAACAAAGTGTGGACACCCAGATCATGAGGAATTACAGTGGTGCATCATATATAAACGGCGGCAAACGATGCTTTCAAATCGGAAATATAACTGAAAACTATGAATTGGGTTCGAAAACGTTAAGAGCCAAAACGAAATGCGGAGGGGGGGGGGGGGGGGGGGGGTCACCTGAACAGCACGTTGTCTGTGTACATAAATGGTTTTAGTCCGAGGCAGACCCACACGTCACACCAGACCGGAAATTGCCGACGATTTCCGATTCAGATGGTTGTACAGGAGAGATCAATCGATGCGTTCTCTTACATTTCTTGGTATCTCATGTGAAGAGAATGATGCCACCGCACTGCTAGTTACTTGGGACCGTACATGTAAATCGTCAGAGGTAGAACATTGCTTGAGGACAACCAGTTAACGCACATTGCACGTAAAACGTCTTTTTAACTGTACCTTTACTCTCGTTCATCCTTGTTCAATCTATGCAAATGGAAATTACAGAAAGTGACTCTCGCAGCTATAGCCTGAAGGGGGGTAGTCAGAGCGACAGGACTAAACAGCAAAGTTTTATGTAAAAGAAGGGCAACACCGCCCGACAGTCCCAATGTGGATGGTTATGCAGGTTTGGAAAGAAAATTAAAGCCAGAAAGAGTGAAGGTCTTCTGGCTTTGAATTTTAGTTTCCTGAAGAGCCACGACGTTAGGTTTTATAGTTCGACACAGAAGCTGCAGCTCCTCAAAGTTTGAATTTAGGCCACGGATATTCCAATGGATTATTTTTACTGTCCATGGTGCAGAGGGACGAATACGAGAGAAATCAGGTCATCTCCGAGTCATCGTCTGCATCCAATGGAGCGAATTTATTAGTCAGTTGGATGGGACTATTTTGGTCTTCAGACCTGCTGGCAGACTTGCCCACAGGTGAAGAAGGCCTGGATTTTGGAGATGGTGGAAGTTTCTTTCTCTCATCTCCACCATCTCCACACTCGGTTGAACTCCCTTGCCCGCATGGGCACTGCTCACAGAAGTTCGAGGCGGGAGGGCTGGCTTTTTTAATCTGCCCAACAGCAGAAGGAGTAGACTGCTGGGCAGTCTGAGGGGTGGCGGATTTTTTGCCTCCACCAGGGGCACCCACTCTGGGTTGGGAGGTGGTGGACTTGCTTCCACCAGAGCTTAACATTCTTCTTTGCAACGTCTTGGTGAAAATAAATTCATCAGTCTGGCAGCAGACTGAACGGGTTGAAACTTTCTTTACTGCCGAAGCATATGAAGACGCTGTTGACGTCTGACTGCCAAACAACCTGTTACGTGCCTCAAAAACGAGATCTTTTCTGTTTTAACTTTCTGGATGTTGGACTCCTGGATCCAAACTGGGCAGTTGCGTGAAGAGGAGGGGTGGTCGCCACCGCAGTTCGCACAATGCGCCGGGTCTTTACACGAACCATCATGGGTTGCCTTGCATGCAACAAACACCACACACCTCCTCCCCACAACAGCGGTCTCTGACATGTCCAAAACTTCTGGCATTTGAAACACCTCATCGGGGATGGGACATACAGTTGGACACGGACATTCAAGTATCCCACTTTAATGACCGGAGGTAACAAAGGGTTGCAGAATGTCAGAAAGAGGGTGCTGGTGGGCACTCTTTCTGCACCTTTACGGACTGTCACCCTATGCACCTCCGTCAACCTTGGGATGCAAGTTCTGTCTTGATCTCCGCTCTGAGACACCTTTCAATCCGGGCACCGAATAACTCCTTTGGACAAATTTAACTGCTTATGGGGAGTCACCCGCATTTCTCGGGTCCACGAGCTTTGTTCCCCTTAGCAGTGTTCTGATTGCTTCTTCGATCTGCATGGACGAGGAATGATCCGTTCCGTAGCCTTTTCACCGACTGGGGGTCAACTGCTAGACCTTGGAAGCCCTTCTGGATCGCGAAAGGACTCACGAGCTGAAATGGGCTTTTCCTGCTCTGTCCCTTCTATCACGAGCCAGGAAGCCCAGAAAAAACCTGTCCTCTCTCTTATCTCCAATCCGATCGCTGTCTGATTCAAAATCCCTCGAAATAGGGGCTGCTGCCTTCCTCTTCTTTTTGGGGGGAATGATGTGAGAAAAGCCATGTTTAGTGTAATCAAATTTCGTCTCTCCCTTACCCACCCGCCATGGAGTCCAACTAAGGGGCCAGGGCCAAGAAATCACTGTCTTGACCCCTTCCAGGTTTTGGAGGAAATATACGACAAACAGGACGCCACTACCCCTATCCCCCCTGATCATGCTCAACTCCCGGGAGCAGAGCCGAGCACTGCAGGGGTTAACTTGGCCACCCGAGAAACTGCCCGTCTTGAACCCACCCCAAGAGGAGGCGCCGATTAATACACCCGGGCCAAGAGTACCTCCTGTCTAGGAGGGGTTTCCGAGCCAAAATGATGTGTTGAGGGCGCTGGCCCTCTAAATCACCAGGATCTCATTCCCTCCGTCACAGGTCGCCCCGCACGGCAAACCGGGCGGATCCTTAAAAGCCCACAGAGAGAAAAAGAGTGGGGGAAAAGAAGACTTAAGGGGAGACGAAGAAGAAAAGAGCCAAATAAGAAAGGCAGAAAACAAGAAAAGGAAAAGGGGGTTTACTATTATCGGACCCACCCACCATCTACAGGGGGGCCCCCTCCAGGGGCATCAACTCCTTACCACGTTTGCTTAGGCCGATCCCAACTGAACTTTTCGGGCCTAGAAGCATTTTAGAAAAACTAGCCTATCTTCAAGTATTGATGCCCCCGCCAGCAAGCCTAAGGGATCACGGACCGCGAAGCCCTTGACCACGGCAAGGTTGCAACCCCCGGAGGGGGTTTTTCTGGAGGATGGGCAGCAATGGGAATGGGGTGGTGGGAAAGATACAATCATGTCCATTACAACGTCTGTCACCCTCTTTACCAAAAAAAAGGTTCATTTGGGAAAATACAGGGTGGCAATAGCCCGTGTAAAGAAAAAAAAAGGGAAAGCAAGTGCGATGGTTTGATCACATTCCCATTCTATTCACCCATGCGTTTCTGTACAGCATTTTCGCTATGTTCATCACACTGATGTAATTTCGACCATGAAAAATTATTCCCCCTTCTTTTCATTTGACCTAACGAAGATGGTAACTGTTTCTTTTAAAACTGATCGTCTTCACCACTGGAAGCCCTTTGTTACCCTTGTCCCTCTCTGCTGTGTAGCCCTGGACTACCTTTCTGGTCTGCCGTCACACCCGCACTCTCATGGGGAATGTGGTGTCCTTGAAATCCACAGGGCACCTGGCGCACCACCGACCCATCCGGTGACGTTCTATATTCAACTCAGCATGGTACAGCCAGCGTCAGCACTATTTCACCAGCTGTCCGGTTCTTTTCTCTGCAGCAGATGGGAAGCACACACACACACACACACACACACACACACACACACACACACACACAACCCCACACCGTACGCACGTACGCACGCACCACACACGTATCCCTAACACGAAACCTACGAAAATAAGGCACTAAACGAAGGAAACAATGACATTCTAAATTCCCTGAACTGAATCTATTCTACATTGAAAACTGTTTGAAAAAGAGAACGAAAATACATACAAAAAATTGCTTAGACCCTACTCAAGTAGGACCCAAACCCTACCAAAAAGACAACAGGATGACAGAGGCAGTGCACCCTGTGGGAAAAAAAAAAACGTTTTAAAGAGAGGACAATAAAACTAACGGGCGGAGACCATAAATATTAAAAAGAAAAAGAAAAAAACCCACACAAATGAGGTCCAGAACCCATTGAAAAGGCATGAAGATAAAAACACTAAACCCTGCCAACAGAAGACATGAACTCTGTGGGAAGGACGATACTAACCCCTAAAAAAGAACAAAAATAAGATAAAGGGAACCGGATTCAACAAAAAACTCCAAACCGTAGAATGTAAAGCAACAAACGCAAAAAAAGACAAAACCCCCATACAAAGACCAAAAATCCGTTTGCAAATGGTAAAAATAATTCTATGAAAAAAAAAGACACTGAATTTTTTGAAAGGAAGCACAAACCCTCTGAAGGGAGATGCTAAACCAGATGGACAGCCGACACTAAAATCAGTGAAAAAGACAGAAGTAACCCTGAAAGGGGGGCACTAAAACCTTAAAAAGGAGTAAATCCATGAGAAAACTCTAAAAGTAGTGAAACGCGACACGCGAAAAAGGGAAAAACACCAACACTGGTGAAAGAGGAGAGAAAATGAAAACCCTGAATGAAAATAAGAACTAACCCCTACGAAGAAACACGAAAAATCTGTGGACGGGGGGGTGGGTGGGGAGGGGGGTTGGAGGGGAACACTACACCCATAGAACACCAAATCTGTGGAGGGGGTGACGGTGGTTTTAGACATCGAACCTTATATAAGAGGACCGAAACCTTTGGAAGGAAAGAGACAGCGAACCTTGAAAGAAAGAGAAAAAACTCTGGAAGGGGGGGGGGGGAGAGACAGCGAGCCTTAAAAAAAATGACACGAAACCCAGTTGGGGGGGGTAGTGGGGACTGGGACCGAAAACTTGTAAAAAAGAACATTCGAAACCGGAGGGTGCAGGGCCCGGGGGAAAGACAATGAACCTTAAAGAAAGAGGACTCAAACCCCCGGGGGAGGGGGGGGGGATAAAGCTAACCTTATAAAAGAAAGGAATCGAAATACACCTTACTTTGTACAAAAGAGGACTACAAAGCAGATGGGGGGTGGGTGAAGGAAGAGACACAGAGTCGCACAACGAAGACACGAAACCCTGGAGGGGGGAGTGGGGAGGTGGGAGTGATAACCAAACATGCTAAAAAAAAATTAAAAAAAAAAAAAAAAAAGTACAGGAAATCTGAGAGGGGGGAGGGGGCGGAGGGGGCGCAGCAACACACAAGGAACCTCGTAGAAAAGGAAAAGGAAACCCCGGACTGGGGGGGCGGGGCTGGGGGCAGACATCGAATCTTTGCAGAAAGAGGACTCCAAACTTTGGGTGAACTGGAAGGGAAGGGGGGGGGGGGGGGGGGGGGGGGCACCGAACCTTATAGGAAAACGAAATCAAGACCTAAACCAAACGGAAAGAGAATATGAAACCCCGTGGGGTGGGGTTAGAAGGACTCTGAATCTTTTCGATAGAAGAACAAAACCTCCAGAGAGGAGCGGGTAGTGTGGAGGCACACAGAAGCTAACAGAAAGATACAAAACCCTGGTGGGATGGGGTAAGAAATACACTGTACCTTACAGAGAGAGGACCGAAATCCTTGGGGAGGGGGGGGGGGGGGACACCAAACCGTAAAGAAAGTCACAAAACCCAGGCTGCAGAGGGAATGGAGTTTACACCGAACCTCACAGAAAGAAGAAGGCGGGGGCAGGTTAGAATGGGGGGGGGGGGGTGGGGGGGCGGCGGGCGGAAGAAAGACACCGAACCGAAGGGAAAAAAGACACTAAAGTTTACGGTGGCGAAACTGATGCTGAACATTGTAGGGACACGACATTCTGGAGTGGAGAAACACCGAAACTTTGTGGAACGAGATCTTGAAAGCCGAGGGTTGAGCGGGGAGGGCTCTGAGCCTCGTAGAAAAAATGGCACGAAACACTGTTAGTGTGTGTGTGTGGGGGGGGGGGGGGGGGGGGGGAGAGAGAAGAGATACCAAATGTTACAGGACAAAAAGTTCTGTTGGAGGTGGGGGAGGGGGAAGGGGAGAAGAGACACAGAACCTTACGGGAAGAAGGCAATACTCTGAAGGGGGGAGGGGGGGGGGGGGGGGTAGTTGTGGTGGAGGGAAAGACACACCGAAAATTATACAAAGCCGATAAAAAAAGAACCAATGATTGGGGTGAAAGAGACAACGAACCTTATAGAAAGAGGAACGAAATCTTGAGAATGGTTAAGACAGACCAAACCCCCACAGAAAGAGGACGCTAAACCCAGAACAGGGAGGGGGGGGGTGGAGGTTCATGCCAAACCTGTACGAAAAGGGCAAAAAATCCTGTGGCGAGGAAAGAGGCACTGAATTTATGAAAAGAGGAAAAGAAACGTGCGTGGCGCGGTGGGGGGAAGGGGGCACCGATTTTTCCAGAAAGCTAACACCAAAGTCGGGGGGTGGGGTGGGGGGGGGGGGTTAAGCACAAAACTTGAAGAGAACACGAAGCCTGGTGGATGGAAAACAGATACTAAGCCTTGCAGGCAGAGGACAGGAAAGAGCGTGAGGGGTAAAGACACTAAGCCTTGCAGGCAGAGGCCACAGGAAAGAGCGTGAGGGGTAAAGACACCAAGCCCTTTCAGCAAGAGGACAGGAAAGAGGCCGTGAGGGGTAAAGGGCATTGAGCCTTGCAGGCAGAGGACAGGGAAAGAGGCTGTGAGGGTAAAGGGCATTGAGCCTTGCAGGCAGAGGGCAGGAAAGAGGCGTGAAAGGGGGAAAAGACACTAAGCCTTGCAGGAGAGGACAGGAAAGAGGCGTGAGGGTGTTAAGACACTAAGCCTTGCAGGCAGAGGACAGGAAAGGGCGTGAGGGGAAGCGGGGGAGATGTTATAGAGAGAGGACACAAAACCGGAGGGGAGTAGGGGGTGGAAGAAATAAACACTAACCTCGTAGAAAGGTGACATGAAATCCTGTATGGGGATAGATATTCAGCCTCACAGAATGTATACATAGAAGGCTGGAAAGAGGGGAGCAAACTAAGCTTTATAGTGCACGAAGCTTGAGGAGGAGGGGTGAGGCATCAAGCATCAGGAGGACACAAAAGCCTGGGAGGGGAGGTGAAGGCATATAGGATACTAAACGTGTGGAGGGTGGGGAGGAAGACGGAATCTAACCTTATAAAAGAACACGTAACACTGATGGAGGTGGGGGTGGGGAAGAGACACCGAACCCGGAAGAACACACGAAAGCCAGAAAAAGGGCGGGGGAGGGGGGGGGGGGCGGGGGAGGGGAGAGGGAAGGATATAAACACCTGTTGGGGGGGACGGGATGGAGTGACCAACGTCTCGAGGAGGGGGGGGGGGGCACAGAACCTTTGTAGAAAATGTCCTCAAAATCTGGTGGTGGGTTGGTTAATGGGTGGGAGGCTCTGAAACCATTATAGAAAAGGGGGACATGGAACTATGTAAGGGGGAGGGGAAGACAGAAGGGGGGCGACACTGATCTTGTAGGGGAGTGTTTGTGAAGGGCGGCGAAAAAGACTGAGCTTTATAGAAAGAGGATACAAAACCCTGTGAGGGTGGGGAAGAAACAGAACCAAACAGAGAACACGAAAAACAAACACCAGTCTTAATAGGAGGAAGATGCCAAACCCTGTGCAGGATGGATATGAAAACCATGCCTCGTAGAAAGAGGAAACCGTGTGTGTGTGGTGTGGGGGGGGGGGGGGGGGGGGGTCATTAAACTTCACAAAAAGGACACAAAAGCCGTGTGGGAGGGAGGAGAGCATTACACTTTATAGAAGACGACTCAAAAGCCGTGTGGGAAGGGGGGGGGATATTACACTTCATAGAAAGACACAAAGCCATATGGGAGGGGGGAGGGCATTACACTTCATAGAAAGAGGACACAAAAGCCGTGTAGGAAAGGGGGGGGGGGGGAACATTGCTCTTCATAGAAAGAGGACACAAAAGCCGTGTAGGAAAGAGGGGGTGGGGAACATTGCTCTTCATAGAAAGAGGACACAAAAGCCGTGTAGGAAAGGGGGGGGGGGAACATTGCTCTTCATAGAAAGAGGACACAAAAGCCGTGTAGGAAGGGGGGGGGGGACATTGCTCTTCATAGAA
>CM065746.1:19808020-19828020 GCA_033310375.1 Conus canariensis
AACTCCATGAGAAAGGAAAGAGATAACACACAGAAAGTGTACAAGAAACCCTGAGGTGTGCAAAGAAACACCAAACACTTGGAGGACATGAACATTATAGAAAGAGCACACGAAAACTGTAGGAAGGAGGAGGGGGTGGGGGTGGAGAGATACCGAGCCTTCCTGAAATAAAGACACCAAACTGTGGAAAATGGAGGAAGAGACACCCAAACCTTACAAATACAGAACACAATTAGCAGGAGAAAACGTACAAAGACAAGGAACTGCGGGGAAAGGGGGAAGAAGACACTGAACCTTATTGAAAAAGGACAGTGGGGAGTAAAGAGATACTGGAAGAAGAAAGGGAACAAAACGCTGAGGGCCGGGAGGAGGGGAGGAGGTGGACGGGCTGGGTGAATGTTGACAACTATGTTTAAAGAAAACCCAAAACACTGTGGAGATTAGACAAGAGACACGAGGTTTGTAGGAAAGGGACACGAAACTCTGTGGGTGCGAACATAGACGATGAACCTCAAAGAAAGAGGGCAAGAAAGCCTGGGGGCAGAGGGTGGGGGGTTTGAAGAGACACCGAACTTCATTGAAAGCAGACATGAGACACTGGGGGTTGGGGTGGGAAAAGAGACGAAGAGGAGAGAAGGGGGTGAACAGGGTGGATACGCCAATCCTTACAGAAAAAGGAGAAACCAGTAGTGGGGGCGAGTGAGAGAAGCGACACCAAACCTTAGAGAAAGACAAGAAACCTTTGCAGGGTGGACACTGTGAGGAACGAAACCATGTCACAGGAAAACAAGAGACACCGAAACTTGTAGAAAGAGGGCATGAAATCCTGTTGAAGCGGGGTAGGGTTGGGGAAGAGACACCAACCTTGTACAAAGAACACGACATCCTGAATGGGCGAAAAAGAGATAAAACCTAACCCTAAAGGAAGTAACGAAACCACTGATGGGGAAAAGAGACACCGAACCTCATATAAAGGGAGTCGCAACCGTCCGAGGAAAAGAAAGACATCGATTCTAAAAGAAAGAGGACAGGAAACCGTTGGAAGGTGAGGGAGGGGTAGGGGGATTGACACCGAACCTTACAGAAAGAGAACACGAAACCCTGCAGGGGGGAAAGAGATACAAAACATTATAGAAGAGGACAAGCAATCTAGAGTGGAAAAGAAAAACTGAACCCTGTAGAAAACAGGACACAAAACCCGGGGCCCAGGGAGAGGGGTAGAAGAGAAACCCAATCTTACATAAAGAGGACACAAAAACTCTGGGATAAAGAGAGCGCCGAGAACCTTACATAAAGCGGGCAGGAAACCCGTGAGGGAGAGGATGGAGAAGGGGTGTGGGGGACGGGCTCACCAAATCTCATGAAAACAGGACACAAAACTCGGGGTGGGGGTAGGGAGTGAACAAAAACACATACAAAGAGGACACGAAAGCCAGTGGTGGGAAAAGAGTCACTAAGCCTTACAGAAAATACACAAAGCACCGTGTAGGGGTAGGGGTGTGGGGGAAGACACTAAGCCACATAGAAGTGGTCATAACACTGCGGGGGAAAAAAGACACTCGGCCTTGTAAGAAAAAGTCAGAGACTGATGAAAAACGAATGATCCGCATCAGCGGGCGGCTCTTCATTCGACTCTGCCCAGGTTGCAAGTCCCTTGTGTAAATGCGAGCGTGGACTGTAAAAACGCTAGTCGACGATAGGCACAAAATAATGACAATATAATCTGAAAGAACACACCAATACCAGGTATTAAACTGTATTCAAGAACAATATTGGCTCATATCAGTCCACTCGACTGTGAAAAAAACAGGCACACTACACTGGGGAAAAAAGGAACGAAAAATGAGGAAGAATGAGAAGATAGAAGACTACTTAGCTCCATTCCCCGAGTTCGCTCGTCCTGGTCTCCGTTTTCCGCGGCCACTGATGCAGGAGTTCTTTGGTCCTGTTGATGAAAACCATAGTTTTACATCTGATCTTCACAATGAAGCAATATTTTAGTTGTTTAAGACAAGGTGATGTAAAAATGAACGCACTTAACAAAACATGAAAGTAACGTACATTTGATAGACAATACGAAACGGACCCTTGAATATTTGACTTTTCTTCACACGTTACAAACATCAGACATCAACGAAGCACAAAACAATTCCTATCCGGGCAATACTGTTTCAAGCATTTTTTCTGTATCATCTGCTGAGGTATACATTTGTCAAAAATTCACATGTTTTGTCGGGCTCGGACCTAAAGTCTGTTTCAGAACGATAGAAGTCTTCACCTGTCCAAGTGGAGTAGCATGTGAGTGCGCCGCTTCGTTCAGGCCCTTGAAAACTGGATGAGCGTCATCGTCCATCCTTGCTGAACACCACAGAAAGGAAGTGTAGACTGCCAGTGCAGGCACTGCAACAGGACAAGACAATGTATCAGTGTATGAGATTGCTGGAATGAGCAGCGTGGGAATGCCACCGAGAGAGGTACGGAAGATGAGACATCAAAAAGTGAAATGACAAAGACACAGAAACAGAAAGTGGAAACAGAGAGAGAAACAAAGAGGAGACAGAGAGAGGAAAATGTGGAAACCCAGATAATGAGGAATTATGGTGGTGCATCATATACAAACGGCGGCAAAGGGTGCTTTGGAATCGGAAATATAACTTAAAACAATGAAACGGGGTTCCAAACGTTAAGAGCCAAAACGGAATGCGGGGGGGCGGGGGGGGGGGGGGGGGCGGGGGGGGGGGAGGGTCACCTGAACAGCACGTTGTCTGTGTACTAAAATGGTTTTAGTCCGAGGTAGACCCACACGTCACACCAGACTGGAAATTGCCGACGATTTCGATTCAGGAGGTTGTACAGGAGAGATCAATCGATGCGTTCTCTTACATTTCTTGGTTTCTCATGTGAAGAGAATGATTGCGACCGCACTGCTAGTTACTTTGGACCGTACATCTAGATCGTCAGAGGTAGAACATTGCTTGAGGACCACCAGTTAATGTACACTGCACGTAAAATGTCTTTTCAATGTACTTTTTCAAGAGATTGATTTAACTCGAGGGTAAAATACACCCTTGTTCAATCTATGCAAAGGGAAATTACAGAGAGTGAGAGAGAGAGAGAGAGAGAGAAGAGAGAGGGGAGAGAGAGAGAGAGAGGGGGGGGGGACGAATCGAGATTATGAAAAAATATGACTATAAATCAAAGTTATACGCCCCTGATCACAAATCCAAAATGATAATAAAAAAATTCCAAAAAAGATATCAACAATCCGCTTTCAACAAAACGCAGTTATTGGCGCTTTTTTTCCTGTAGCGCACTCTACGATTTGAATCCTAGCAACGATGCAAGTCTTTTGCCACCAAAATCAGGCATGATTGTCTCTGGTGCCTATGACATTCCACAAAACCCCTTCATCTGTTTAGTCTGTGCACATACCCTCAGTTGTTTGAAAACCGTAAAATACACCAGCGAATTAAAACATGAATGCAAATGCACACAGCTGCCCACGGAGTGGAACCGATTGTATTTTGGGAAAAACGTATTGTATACAAATAAGGAAAACAGTGTAATTTCATACCTGTTTTGGGCAACGAAACTCGACATTTCTTTAATCACCTTAACAGCATTTTAAGAAAGCATCTTTTGCTACATAAAAACGTATAGAGAATTCTCTCAAACGCCGCGTTTTGTTTAAAGTAATTAATCCCATCTTGCCTTCCTATTTGCCCTACAAACTCTGGGAGTCTATAAAATCACCTAGAGTCCTACAATCCTCAAGATTCCAGGAACTACATCAGCACATCGGCCACAGGGGGTACAGGGGGAGGGGGGGGGGGGCTGCATTGCTGCACATTTACCGTTGTGACTACAGTATACGCGCCATGCAAAGTTGCTCGATGCAATACGCAGGGTTAACATTTTCTGAACCTTCCGATCTCATTACGTCAAGTTATGGCGCAATACCGATTTTCTACACAAAGTTTCAAAACCTGAACGCATTATTATGGCTAAACAATTACAGACGGACATTTCCTGTCTTTCTTGAATCATTTTATCAATCTGCACACCAACTGATAATGATAGTAACTCATATGATAATGATAGATATAGCTGTAGATCGATCGATAGATAATGATAATAATAATATAATAAAATAATAATGATAGGTAGGTAATAGGCAGGTAGGTGGGTAGGTAGGTAAGTAGGTAGGTAGGCAAGTAGACAGAAAATAAAAACATGGAAAGTTTTCCTTTCGTGTCTTAGATTTCGCATATAAGTTTTCATTCGTTAGAAACTGATCTACTTAAATCTAAGGGCACTGCACCCTTCATTTGCATTTTAGGAGATTCTAAATATTTTGTCCGCAGCAAAACTGACCTTGACCTCTGATGGAAAGCAGCTGTTGTGCGAGAAGGGAGTATGAAACCCCCCCCCCCCCCCCCCCCCCCCCCCCCCCCCCCCCCCCCCCCCCCCCCCCATCCAAATCGTTGAGCCAATGTTTGACAACTCCAAAAAGGAATGAAGCGAGGTCATAATGTGCCTACACTTTAAAGGATACCGGGTCATCTCTACCGTTACACAGAGGGCACTCTAATGATTACAGCACCAACTGTCCAATCTATTCTTAAACGGCTCCTGTTCGGATATAGAACAGTAATGAGATTTCCAAGCGTGAATTTCGATTTTGTAATAAATGACGTGCGGGAATACTAATCTGACTCAGTATGGGTGAACAAGACGAGGGTGAGAGAGAAACCGCCTCTCTCTGTGCACGTATGTGTGCGTGTGTGAGTGTGAGGAAGGGAGGGGGCGACAGAGTTGACCGACGACAGAATGGGACGGCAACATTGCGGGTTGGTTTTAGAGAGAGAGAGAGAGAGATGAGAGAGAGAGAGAGAGAGGAATGTGTGTGCGTGTCAGAGAGAGAGAGAGAGAGAGGGGGGGGGGGGGGGGCGACGTAGCGGGGCGACTACACTACGGGGCGACAACATTGCGGGTTGGTTAGAGAGAGAAAATGTGTGTGCGTGTCTGAGAGAGAGAAGGGGGGGGGGGGGGGGGAGGGGAGGGGCGACGTAGCGGGGCGACTACACCATGGGGCGACAACATGCGGGTTGGTGATCGGTAGGATGGTGACTAAACGGGGCAGTGGCATAGCGGATGCCAACCTCTCAGAGTCCTAAACGGTCAGTTCTCTCCCCTTCCGATCAAAATTCATACTTGGAGAGAGAGAGAGAGAGACGAGAGAGAGAGGAGAGAGAGAGAGAGAGATGAGAGAGAGAGAGAGAGGTGGGGACAGGGATTTGCAGTATCATTCCGTTAGTTTCGGCTTATCAGACGTGAGATTTCTAAATAAGGAAAAAGTGTAAAAAAAAATTTTTATTTTTAGTAAAGATGGTTACGCGCGGCGTTTTGGGATGTTTGGTGTGTGTGATGGACTGGGAAGGAGTACCTTTCAAACCCCTCTTCAGCTCCGCTTGACGTTTCATTCTGACGTGTGCGCGTTTTTGTTTTTTCCTGATTAAAGTACACTTACAATAATCACTTTCAATAATCAACGCTTACCATTTTCAGCCATTAAATGTGGGAAGAGAAAGGATATTCGACCAAGCCCGAGCGCAATGGCTATATCATCGTATACCTCCGGAAAAAGACATTTCATTTAAGGGGAAAGTAACGCTCTCAGAATTCATCGTTTAAGCTTCTTTCCTTCAACAGATTGAGTGCTGTGTTAAACTTCTGTAGCAGGGATACATATGGATATAGCCTTTCATAGAAATTAGATGATTATAGATTATAGATTAGATGATATTTGACTTTGTCCTTTTACTGTTTTAATAATCATACATTTGGTGATATCATTGCATGGCACTGAAATTGCTGTTCTAATTTATTCCTTACCACATGCCTATTAGGTAAAGTTATGGGTTTTTTTTTTTTTTTTTTTTTTTTTCCCAATTGTTAAAACGATTTTTTTTTTGGTTTTTGTGTTTGGTGGGGGGTTTTTGGGGGCCCTTTTTTTTTCTCTTTAAAAAAAAAAAAAAAGGGGGGGGGGGGGGCCCCCCCCCCCCCCCCCCCCCCCCCCCCCCCCCAACAAAAACCCCCCAAAAACCCCCCCCAAAAAAAAAAAAAAAAAAATTTTTTTTTAAAAATTTTTTTTTTTCCCCTTTAAAAATCTATTTTTGTTTCCCATTAAAAAAACCCATTTTTTCATTTTTCCCTCTTTGAAAACAGGGATTTCCCATGTCCCTTTTTTTTTAATTTTTTGGTTTTTGGGTTTTTTTTTGGGTGGGTGTTTTTCCCCCCCCCCCCCCCCCCCAAAAATTTTTTTTTGGGTTTTTTCTTTGTTTTTTTTTTATGTTTAAACTCTCCTTTTTTACGGAAAAATTTTTTCCTTTTTTACCACGGTTTCAAAAATTTTTTTTTAAAAAAGACAAAGTCTTTTTCCCTTTTCAAAACCAAAATTTTTTTATTTTTTTTTACCCCATTCAAACATTTCCAAAAAATTTTACCCAAAACTCCTTTTTTAATTAAAATAAAATTTAAAATTATTTTCGTTTCATTTTTTTTTTAACCAATTTTAAAAATTTAACGTTTTTTTAGGATTTTTTTTAATTTTTAATTTCCTTTTGTGGGGTTTTTGGGGGAGGGGGGTTTTGGGGTGGTTGTTTGGGGGTTTTGGGGTTTTTTTTGTGTTGTTATTTTTTTTTTTTTTTTTTTTTTTTGGGGGTTTTTTTTTGGGGGGGGGGGGGGGGGTTTTTGGGGGTTCCCCGTTTTTTTTTTTGGGTTTTTGAAAAGGTTTTAAAGTTTTAAAAAGGGGGGTGGAAAGGTGGTTTTTTTGTTTGTTTTTTTTTTTTTAATTTTTGTGGTTTTTTTGTATTTTGGTGTGTGTGTTTTTTGGGTTTGAAAGGGTTTGGTTAAAATTTTTTAATTTTTTTTTTTGGGGGTTTTGGGGGAAAATTTGGGGGGGGGGGGGTAGTGAGGTTTTTGTAATAAAGAGAAAAGATTTAGATAGGGGGGGGGGGGGGGGTGGGGAAAAGTTGGGGGGGGGGGTTTTGGGGGGGGGGGGGGGGGTTTGGGAGGGGGGGGCCACAAGGGAAAGAAAGGGGTTGGGGGGGTGGGGGGGGGGGGGGGGGGTAGCATGGGGGGGGGGAAATTTTAAAACCCCCCTAATAAAGTGGGGACACGAAGGGTCTCCAACCAACCCAAGGTTCGCTGGCCCAACTCGGCAACAAGGTGGGTTTTGGGGGGGGGGGCAGGGGTGGGGGGAGGGGGGACGGGAGGAGGCGGGGGGGGGGGTGGTGCATGGGTTAGCCAGGTTGACACCCCCCTATAATTCAAAACGTGGGGGACAAGGCCCCCAAAAAATTATTCCCAAGGGGTTTTTTTAATACTAATTTGTTCCCTTGTCCCGAAAATTTTTGATGAGTTTCATATTATTTTGAACCAAATTGAACGGGGAAAAAAAAAACCCCCAAATTTTCCCCCCCCAAGATTTAAAGGGGGGGGGGGGGGGTGGGGGTGGGGGGGAAGGGGAATGGGGGAGGGGGGGGGAAAATAAAACGGGAAAAAAGAAGCCCCCTTTTTTCCCCCCCGGAAATTAAAAAGGGGGGGGCGGGGGCCGGGGGGGGGGGGGTTTTTGATTTAAAGGGGTTTTTGGGGGGGGAAAAAGGGGGAGGGGGGGGGGGAATTTAAACCGAAAATCAAAGGAAAAAGAGGGGGGGTAAAGGGGGGGGGGGGGGGGGGCAAAAAATTTTTGAAGGAAGGGGCCCCAAAAAAAAAAAAACCCCCCCCCCCCCCCTTTGGTTCAAAAAAAACTTAAAAAAAAAATTATTTATTTTTAATTAAAACCACAAAACAAACACTAAATCCCCCAAATTTTTACAAAAAATTTTTAAAAATTTTTAAAAATATAATTTTTGGGAAAAGGGAAAAAAAAGGGGGGGGGGAGGACCAAACCCCCCGGCCAAGAGGGGCTCCGGCGTTTCTCGCCCCAATTTTTTTTCCCGACCCCCTTTCCCCTTAATTATCACCCCCCCCCCCCCCCCGCGGGCGGGCCCCCTTTTTTAAAAAACCCGCCCAAATTTTCTTTTCATTTTTTTTTTCTTTTTTTCAAGAAAACTTTTTTGGCCCCCCCCCCCCCCCCCCCCCCCCCCCTTTTTTCACCAAACCCCCCGTTAAGGGGGCCCCCAAAATTTTCAGTAAAAACGGTTAAGGTTATTTAAACCGTTAAAATTCATCTAAAGCCCTTTTCAAAAGGGGGGGGCAAAAGGAAAACCCCCATTCAAACCCCACCCAAAAAATTTTTAAAAAGGGAAAACCGAATTTTTTCCCAAACCCATCCACCCGGGGGGGGAAAAAACCTTTCAAAAACAGCGATTTTGTTGTGAGTTCATAAAAACAAACGCTGATTGGACGACGGCAAATCACGTAACACAACAAACACCCACAAGCGCATAGGCCAATTTCACGTGCATCTCGTGCCGCCAGATTTAAAGCCCGCACATGACCAGGTCACTGAATCTGTCTTGAAGATTGTCAGCTGGCGTGTGTGTGTGTGTGTGTGTGTGTGTGTGGTGTGTGTGTGTGTGTGAAATAAGGTTTTCTTTGTGTGTGTGTTCAGGTATCCATGTGTCTTGCGTTTGCACAGAAGTGTGTACATCTGAGCGCGCATGTGCAACATAAGTGTATATTTTTGTGCATGGTTTTGTATGTGTCCGTGTATATTTGCATTTACATATGTGTATAAGCGTGTTTCCGAATGTATGACTATGTGCATGTGTATGCCTCTGTGTGTGCGCGCCCGCGTGTATATGTGTGTGTGCGTGCGTACGCGCGCGCGCGCGCGCGCGCGGTGTGTGTGTGTACTCAACATGCTTGCCGTTGTCAGGATATATATCATTTTTAGTATGGCGAGCCGACCCCTGCCCTCTTCCTCCTTCACACGCACGCACGGATGCGCACAAGTGCACGGGCGCAAGCGCACGCGCGCGCACATTTACACACACACACACACACACACACACACACACACACACACACACATAAGCACGCACGAACACACACAGGCATGCACGCATGTATGCGCGCTCGTACGCACGCATACACGCACGCACGCATGCACGCACACACACACGCACACACACACACGCGCGCGCGCGCGCGCACGCACGCACGCGCGCACACACACACACACACGCGCGCGCGCGCGTGTGTGTGTATGTGTGCGCGCACGAGTGGATAAGTGCTTTGACATGTCAATGCTTTCAGGCACTCGGACCAACGTAACACACCTTATTGTTTAATGCATTGCTTGATATTGTGTCTTGCAGCCCCAACTATTGTGTCTGTTTTGAGGCTGTTCACATTCCCTATCGCGTTGTACTACATTAACAGGCTTTGTGACTTTGTGTAAAATCGATATTTCTAAGCGAATTTCTTTCTTCATATCATCAACTAGCGCTTACGCGCTTCGACCCCGTCTCGCCCCGGCGAGTTTGTCTGTCGTGTGGTGTTCCGATGTCCAGTTTTGCGTCTGTGGACGCAAATTTCGTCACGACGCACTGCGTCACGTAATCGCCGACCCAACGTTGCTGTTTGTAGGACACCAAGGATACTTGATACCAAATTTGGTGGCGATCGGCCTAAAACTGTGGCCGTGTATAAGCGAACAGGCAGACAGACAAACTGAGCTTTATATAATAGATCTCTCTCTCTCTCTCTCTCTCTCTCTTGTTTGTCTGTCTGTCTGTCTGTCTGTCTGTCTGTCTCTCTCTCTCTCTCTCTCTCTCTCTCTCTCTTCTTGAAATCATTGCTTTTTGCGTTTATTTAAGGCGCGTTTCTTTTTTTTAACTTTTTTTCTTTATGAGATTTTGTTTTCTCTGTTAGATTTGTAATATTGCTGTTTTCATAGTTCTTGTGAATATCATTGTCATCGGTAATTCATTGGTCAGTAACTGCATGTTCTTGTTTATCGACTCCTACGATTTGTGGCCAGAAGTATTGCGTGAGCTATAGACTAGACAATACAGTAGAATATAATGTAAAACAGTGTGATAGAACACAACACAGAACAATGATTAATACATAGTGAAATTAATTAGATACCATGCCCCACAATACAAAGTATTTCAATGCAATCGATTACAGTACAGGACAGTATTCTATCATTCAGTACAACACAATAAATAGGGGGCCTACAATACTCAAAAAAGTTATAACATTTAATATACTGTCTGTGGTAGTAGTAGACGTCACAACTACAGAACGTCGTCTGCCCCTGAAGCAAAAACCTCACTAAAAAGAAAAGAAGTAACGGAAGAAAAAGTAAAATAAAAAAATAAAAAAAAACATCTACATAATGGAATAATGCTTGTATGTGATCCATACATCTGCCTGCCTGCCCGCGAGCAGGCTGGGTAACAAGATACAAACAGGTCAGTGAAGAACCAGCTTCCTTTCTTCACAACTGGATTACCGCAGCAGGTCTGACGTATATCTCTAGATTTGGATAGATAGAGGTATAGCGGTTGAGACTGATGTATTGATCATTCAAATGGTTGATTGACCATTGATGTACTGATTTATACACGACTACGGATGGGCAGGTAAACAGGTATGTAAGTTGATAGATAGATAGACAGATAGATAGATAGCTGGATAGATAGATAGATAGATGGATAGATAGATGAATACAGATAGACAGATTGATAGATAGATAGATAGACAGACAGAGACGAGAGAGAGAGATAGATAGGTAGGCAATTTATGTCAAGCCGTATTGTTCACACATAAAGATAAAAATAAATGGGCAAATTATGTCATGTTGTTAATAGCCCAGCTGACCACAGGGCTTGCGTCAGCGCAGAAAGCAAATCAAGGTCAGCGCTGATCACAAACTAAAATCCAAAGTTACATGCCAAGCAAGCCAAGTTTTGTTCATCATTACGCGTGTGGGAGGGGTAGGGTGTGCGTTCGTGTGTGCACGCACGCACGCACGCACGCACGCACGCACGCACGCACGCGCACGCACGCACGCACGCACGCGCGCGCACGCACGCACGCACACACACACACACACACACACGCACGCACACACACACACACACACACACACACACACACACACACACACACACACACACACACATCTGCACACACGTATATGCATGCTTCCTAAGACACACATACACACGTGCGCACACGCACATGCATGCAAACATGCATGAGTACATACATACACGCCCTCACACCCCGCCCGCACACACGCGCACGAGTGCACGCACATGCACACGCATGCACGCCCGCACGCCCGCACGCACGCACGTACGCACATACAAGCTGTTACCTTTATCATGCTATTCCTCAATCTACCACAACGGCTATCATTTTTCATTATCTTTCTTGTTACTTCAGCAGTCACTGTCATTGTTGTCTTTGTTGTTGCTGGTGTGGTCATTATCGTTTCAGAAATCAGCCTCAAGAACGGACACGTAATTCTCGGGAGGGCAAATATGGTTGCATTAACATTCTGCCAGCCTCTAGACTACTAAAGGCAAGTTGTTACCGATTTAAATAAGGTGCGAATTCATGGGCTTTCTTGACGCTGCTGATGCATAGTTAAGTCAAAGATGTAGACAGGAGAGGACTGGTACCTCTTCTCGGTTTCCTAGTATCCTCCTTTTCGTAAGAGTCCTGCTTTCTCGCAGAGGTCACTAACCACTTCCGGGTGAAAAACCCGTTCGATACATTCGGCTACCCTCCAGGTACCCATGTATGCCATCTTCTTGTCTACTGACCAGCCAGGTAACCATGTATGTCATCTTATCGTCTACTGATCAGCCAGGTAACCATGTATGCCATCTTCTTGTTTACTGACCAGCCAGGTAACCATGTATGTCATCTTATCGTCTACTGATCAGCCAGGTAACCATGTATGCCATCTTCTTGTTTACTGACCAGCCAGGTAACCATGTATGCCATCTTCTTGTTTACTGACCAGCCAGGTAACCATGTATGTCATCTTCTCGTCTACTGATCAGCCAGGTAACCATGTATGCCATCTTCTTGTTTACTGACCAGCCAGGTAACCATGTATGCCATTTCTTGTCTACTGACCAGCCAGGTAACCATGTATGCCATTTCTTGTCTACTGATCAGCCAGGTAACCATGTATGCCATTTCTTGTCTACTGATCAGCCAGGTAACCATGTATGCCATTTTCTTGTCTACTGATCAGCCAGGTAACCATGTATGCCATTTTCTTGTCTACTGATCAGCCAGGTAACCATGTATGTCATTTTCTTGTCTACTGATCAGCCAGGTAACCATGTATGTCATCTTATCGTCTACTGATCAGCCAGGTAGCCATGTATGCCATCTTCTTGTTTACTGACCAGCCAGGTAACCATGTATGCAATTTCTTGTCTACTGATCAGCCAGGTAACCATGTATGCATTTTCTTGTCTACTGATCAGCCAGGTAACCATGTATGACATTTCCTGTACTACATGATCTAGTCCAGGTAACCACTGTATGCCATTTCTTGTCTACTGATCAGCCAGGTAACCATGTATGCATTTCTTGTCTACTGATCAGCCAGGTAACCATGTATGACATTTCTTGTCTACTGATCAGCCAGGTAACCATGTATGACATTTCTTGTCTACTGATCAGCCAGGTAACCATGTATGTCATTTTATTGTCTACTGACCAGTCAGGTAACCATGTATGCCATTTTCTTGTCTACTGATCAGCCAGGTAACCATGTATGCCATCTTCTTGTCTACTGATCAGCCAGGTAACCATGTATGCCATTTCTTGTCTACTGATCAGCCAGGTAACCATGTATGCCATTTTCTTGTCTACTGACCAGTCAGGTAACCATGTATGCCATTTTCTTGTCTACTGATCAGCCAGGTAACCATGTATGCCATCTTCTTGTCTACTGATCAGCCAGGTAACCATGTATGCCATTTCTTGTCTACTGATCAGCCAGGTGCTCATATATGCCATCTTCTTGTCTTCAGGTCAGCGACACGTATTGGCTGCAGCTTGTACGTTACCCGTGTCCGAGAGTAAACTACCGCGTGTGTGTACATCTCACTTGACAGTGTTGCTCTATCAACAGTGGTGCGTGGCAAACATAACAACCCGAGAGCAGGGGGGCAGACACAGAGCCGATCGGATCACTAAGAAGTGGTGGATGCCTTCAGTGCGAAAAAAAAACCGTCCAGCCACAGAAAGGCGAAGACACGGCTCCTGTCCCATCTACGTCCTTGTTAAGTCGTACAGCAACGTCCAGACGGAGCCCAATCTATATTCATGACCAGGCCCTCATGATCAAGCCGTTTTATCGCAAATCAGGGGGGAAAATTTCGATGCTTTTCCCACGCGCCCGCCCTCTTCTGCTAAACCAAGCACAAGTGGACATAAAGATGTTCCATGGCACTTGCCACGTTGGCCTGGAGAAGGAGCGGTAGGAAGGGGGACACTGTCTGCGGCTCTGTGGAATTGCCTCTCCATGCCTGGGTAAGTGAGTTTGGGTTTGGAAATCAGCTGGATGGAATTGCGCACAGGACGAGGACTGGGATGAATTTTTTTTTCAGATCGTGTCTTCTGTCTATGTTGGCCAATTTGCTTACCGGTTCTTTTTTTTCTGCTTTTTCATCTGTATGTCTTTCTGTTGGTTTGTCTTTCTGCTCTCTCCCCTATCCCCTTTAACTATCGATTAATGTAATGCACTTGCGGGCGGGCATGCTCTCTCTCTCTCTCTCTCTCTCTCTCTCTCTCTCTTTCACACACACACACACACACACACACTCTCTCTCTCTCTCTCTCTCGCACACACACACACACACACACACACACGCGCGCGCGCGCGCGCGCGCGCGTTAGAGAGAGAGAGAGAGAGAGAGAGAGAGAGAGAGAGAGAGAGAGAGAGAGAGAAAATTCTTAGTTCTTGGTTCAACCTTAATTCTTCCCATCCAGCCAAAACAGTCTCAGCAACTCCCATCCCACTCAAAACCCCATGCGCTCAAAAGTTTAAAATCGCCATGCATACACGCGCGCTCGTGCACACACACACACACACACACACACACACACACACACACACACACACACACACACACACACACGCACACACACACATGCCCTCAAAAGTTAAAATCGCCATGCATACACGCGCGCTGGTGCATACACACACACACACACACACACACACACACACACACACACACACACACACACACACACACACATTCTCTTCACTAAGTGAGCTGAAAAGGGAAAGGAAGTTCGTAATGATATTTACATCATGTTGATCATCTGATTAGACGGTCAGATTTACGTCCTGTTTTCCAAGCTGTTTCCAGACAACAAATCCGGAAAGCTACAAAGACAAGTTTAAACACATGATGCAATTCAGATGAGTTTGAGACGGCTAGACTGCTCTGAAACAGAGTCATTAGAAAACAACCCAAAAGCCATAGAACCCGATCGACGTAATATCCATACGGCAAGACGGACAGAAGCATATTTACAAAGACATCAAGGAAAAAACTGAATGGTCAAGAGACAAACAGAATAACAAACTGTAGAGAGTGCGTTCCCACTTTTGCTTCAGACATTAGCTGGAGAGAAACGACCCGAGGGATCCATTCTGTTTGTATCGCCCGGCACTGGCCGTGCGTTTAGAGTCCGTTGCCCTTTAAAAGTGATTCTTTTCAACTGTCTTTGTCCTTGGTGCCGCCACTGAATAGAATGCTCAGCGTGGAGCCGGAAATAACAGAGATTCTGGAAGCTAACAATCACGAGGTAAGCTAACAAGTGTGGGGTAAAGCAGTTGATCTGAAGCATTCCCAGATGCGTGTGTGGATGTGTGTGTGTGTGTGTGTGTGTGTGTGTGTGTGTGTGTGTGTGTGTGTGTGTGTGTGTGTGTGGAAAGAGACAGACAGACAGAGAGATGACTGACTGACAGAGAGACGGATAGACAGACATATTGAAAGGCAGATACTGAGACAAGAGATGGACAATGAAATAAAAAAGGAGGCTCATGACTGATATAATTTAGTCTTGCATGTTAGATCCTTGAAGAGAGAGAGAGAGAGAGAGAGAGAGGAGAGAGAGGAGAGGAGAGAGAGAGAGAGAGAGAGGAGAGAGAGAAGAGAGAGCCGCAACACAGTGAAACACAAATCATTACACTAGGATACGGGAATACAAGCAGACAGACCGCAGATATTTCACACTTGCTACGGATTTAGATTGGAAAGAAACAAACCAGTACGGACCTTTCTGTTTTTATCTGTTGATAGAGATCCTGTTTACATAGTCTCTTGCTCTGTTGAAATGAACTCTTTTAAAGTGCCTCTTCCCGTATTGCCGCCATGAACTAAAGTACGGGGCCGGAAATGACAGGGATTGTGGGAGAGTACACTCATGTGACCTGTGACCTTTTGTTAGCGTGGTCACATGCCTGGTGTCAAGCTCGCCCGGTTGTGGGCCGACGTTAAAGAATCAGGTCTAGTTTTATGAAGAACTAGGATTTTGTTTGCACAGCGATATTTAACTGCTACCATTTTGTGTACATGTCAAGTCAAGTCGAGTCGAGTCCAGTCAAAATTATCTTTATTGAGGGTTAAAGAATAAGCTTTTCAGCTTTTTTTTTTACATCCTGCCCTCATAAACAATAAAGAAACTAATACAGCACACAACCACTAACTTAGAAAACGTTTTTAAAAGCACCAAATTTCTATCATGCAAATACACAACTCTTATATCAAATATGAAACAATATGAAAACTATTGTTGGAACATCAAGTTCAAGCATACACACATAAAGAGACAGAGAGAGAGAGAGAGGGTGGGGGGGGGGAGTGAGAGAGAGAGAAAGAGTGAGAGAGACAGAGAGTTGGGGATAAGGTGGTCGTATTGATGGAAATGACTTTTAATTGCTGCGCAGTTTCCATCGTATGCATTTTTCGTGCTTTTTTTAGATGTCTGTTTAGAGGGACATGATTTTGTGGAGGAAGGCAAATTATTCCATGCGGTACCTCCAGAATATAGAAAACTCGATTCATAAAGACTACTTCGAGGTCTGGGAAGAGACAGTTTATATATATGTCTATTTCTATTGATGACAAAGCTTTCAATGATTTTCCTCGGGGCTGATCCATTTATTACATCGCACATGCACAAGCATTTGTTGAAGTAGAGTATGTCTTTAAATGGAAGAATATTTGAAGTTTTGTAATGACTCTTTGTCAAGGTATTGGATTTTAGGTGACTTAATTTAATGGCCGTTTCATGCAGACGACTTACTTGTTTTAGATTAGTTTCACTGGCATTATCCCATAACGTGGATGCATGATTAATAACAAAGGATAAAGCTCGTGGCATCGACACTTCAATTCCAAACGCCTTTGCAATCTAGAAAATGAATAAGATCTAGAACAGCAACAGTTGCAGGCGGTGAGACATGGACCGGCAATATATCCACTTTCCATGCCAGTCATCAGCAGAAAGAATGCCAGACTGGAGATGGTCTAACTGTCATTCAAAAGAATTTCAAGTTGTAATTGTCATAGCCCAGCCACTAGCACAGAACCTCTTCACGGCTGTTAAACTCACACCGGAGAAAACGTCACATCACAAGCGGGCCAGATCATCGAAAACAAATAATAAAGATAGTCAAACAACAATAGCAGTTAATGATATGATGGCTAAACTATTGACGTCTTGCAGGAAATAAGATTAGGTTTTGCTGAGAAGGTCTGGCCTTCCCTTTGATTTATCACTTCCAGATTTTTAAAAAAAAATCGTTAAGAAAAACAGACAAACAAGCCAACAAAAAGATACTGAAATGCCACAAAAGCACATA
This sequence comes from Conus canariensis, assembly GCA_033310375.1. Taxonomy (NCBI): domain Eukaryota; kingdom Metazoa; phylum Mollusca; class Gastropoda; order Neogastropoda; family Conidae; genus Conus; species Conus canariensis. Next base: position 19,824,894 of record CM065746.1, read on the forward strand.
CCAAATGCATACAAAGACGACAAAACGCTTTGTGCCACAAAAGCACATACCAAATGCATACAAAGACGACAAAACGCTTTGTGCCACAAAAGCACATACCAAATGCATACAAAGACGACAAAACGCTTTGTGCCACAAAAGCACATACCAAATGCATACAAAGACGACAAAACGCTTTGTGCCACAAAAGCACATACCAAATGCATACAAAGACGACAAAACGCTTTGTGCCACAAAAGCACATACCAAATGCATACAAAGACGACAAAACGCTTTGTGCCACAAAAGCACATACCAAATGGATACAAAGACGACAAAACGCTTTGTGCCACAGAACCACTTACCAAATGCCGAAAGGATCAGAAAAATGCTTCATGCAACATAAGCAAATACAAAAACAGACGACAAAATGCTTTATGTCACAAAAGCACATCCAAACTACCAAAACAGACGACAAAATGCTTTATGTCACAAAAGCACATCCAAACTACCAAAACAGACGACAAAATGCTTTATGCCACGAAAGCACATCCAAACTACCAAAACAGACGACAAAATGCTTTATGTCACAAAAGCACATCCAAACTACCAAAACAGACGACAAAATGCTTTATGCCACGAAAGCACATCCAAACTACCAAAACAGACGACAAAATGCTTTATGCCACGAAAGCACATCCAAACTACCAAAACAGACGACAAAATGCTTTATGCCACGAAAGCACATCCAAACTACCAAAACAGACGACAAAATGCTTTATGCACGAAAGCACATCCAAATACAAAACAGACGACAAAATGCTTTATGCCAAAGCACATCCAAACTACCAAAACAGACGACAAAATGCTTTATGCCACGAAAGCACATCCAAACTACCAAAACAGACGACAAAATGCTTTATGCCACGAAAGCACATCCAAACTACCAAAACAGACGACAAAATGCTTTATGCCACAAAAACACATCCAAACTACCAAAACAGACGACAAAATGCTTTATGCCACAAAAGCACATCCAAACTACCAAAACAGACGACAAAATGCTTTATGCCACAAAAGCACATCCAAACTACCAAAACAGACGACAAAATGCTTTATCACAAAGCACATCCAAACTACCAAAACAGACGACAAAATGCTTTATGTCACAAAAGCACATCCAAACTATGGAAAGTGATGGCAAAATGTTTTTACAACTGATGAAAGCTAGCACGCATTCTGTTGGATTTTGACTGAAAAATTCTGCGCTTTTACCGCCATTTGGATCAAATGGCGATGTTCCTAGCAGGATGACAGGTGGCACTGTTATCTCCACTGAAATACCCCATATGACAGGAGCATCATCCGATCAAGAGCCGCGCTATAAGCTCTTATTTCTGGGCAAGGACACTCAACTGAATAAACCATCCCCCAGTGCTCACACGGTGGGACCTTTTAGTCTTGAGTGAAGGAAGAAGCCCCCCCCCCCCCCTCCCCCATCCCCCTTACAGAAAACTTGATCCAATCTGCCAAAGACGGAGTGTGTCAGCTACTGCAGTGGTTCTGGGATAAATCAGGACACACACGCAGCAGCTATTATAGTTATGTGTCAGACTACTCTTTCGTCAAGGCGTCGTCCCTAGCAGCGACAGCCATGGAGAGGCGAAGCTGGATCCGTAGCCTCCAAGGGGCTCATCCAAGCGACCAGCGCCTCTGCTAGCCTGGACGTCATGGGAAGGCAAAACAGAGCGACCGACCAGCCAGCCCATGGTGTTCTACAGCGTCAGACCTGGCCAGAGGGTGCAGAGCTGCAGAAGCAGCTTTTGGGGCAGCTGCCAAGACCTCGAGAAACTGTGGGATTCATAGTGGCAACAGGATTGAAAATCTGATGCAACCAATAGAATCCATCACAGGCGAAGAAGACCAATATGGATACGACCAGCCACACACACACACACACACACACACACACACACCACACGCACGCACGCACCACGCACGCACGCACGCACGCACGCACGCACGCACGCACGCACCACCACACACCACACACACACACACCACACAATGTCATCCATGTCAATGTTAACTGGTGAAGCATCTCATACTCAGAATGCAACTTCTCTGAAAACGGGTGTACCGGCATAAATGGCGTGTTACAAATAGCTGTTTATATTAAAGTCTGTTTGCATAAGAAAATAATAAACATCAGAGTTCGTGAACTCCCACAATCCCTGTCGTTTCTAACCCTGACATACCGTAGTGCTCAATGGCGGCAATAAAGGCCGTGGCAATTGGAATGAAATCACTTCAAAAGGGCAACGGGCCTTTCAAGCACGACAAGTGCCAGAAGATTGGATCCCTTGGGTCGTTTCTGTCCCGCTAATGTCTGCAGCAGAAGTGAGAATGCTGCTGTTATATCTGTTTTTCTTTTCCTGTCAGTCTCTGTCTGTTTGAGTTGGGTTAACGGGTTTCTTTTCTTGTTTCATCCTCCATTTCTTGTCTCTGTCTGTCTGTCTGTCTGTCTGTCTGTCTGTCTGTCTGTCTGTCTTCGTCTGTCTCTTCTGTCTGTCTGTCTCTCTCTCTCTCTCTCAAGTATGGCTAAACTGTAGCATAAACATGTTCTCAACACCATTTCATTTGATTTATTGATACAGTTGTTTGACCTTCACCTACAACAAATTGTTTGATGTGGTTTAGAGCTATGGAGGTTATGCAAAGCTGCAGATAGTTCCTTTACTTAAAAGAGATTTAAGTTGTTGATAGATGAGCTGTAAAGTCTCATTTTCTGGTGAAACTGCACACCTATTTCCAATTCATTTTGCCTCTTCGATTTTCTAGGACTTCAACCACTGAATAACAGCAGAATACTTTGCAAGTTTATAGTATGTCGTATGATGTAAGGTTCTCAGGATAGAAAAAAATTGGGTAACAATGAAGACATACCTTTGGGTGAAAACAAATTTGTGTTTGTCTAGTGAAGGTGTTAAGAATGTCTTCGACAGTGACGGATAAACTGCACTTTGCGGAACATACTTGATCTAAACCAAGATAGTTAACGATTTGATCATTACAGGAATTTTTACAAATCCCACAGCTAAAACTTGTTATCGCTAGGTATAAACAGGCACTTTAAATTTCGTACGAC
>CM065746.1:19835520-19838020 GCA_033310375.1 Conus canariensis
CAGGGGGGGGATGGGGGGGAGTAAGGAGGTTGAGGATGTCAGGGGGGGGGAATGGGGATGAGTAAGGAGGTTGAGGATGTCAGGGGGGGGATGGGGGGGAGTAAGGAGGTTGAGGATGTCAGGGGGGGGGGAATGGGGGTGAGTAAGGAGGTTGAGGATGTCAGGGGGGGGGAATGGGGGTGAGTAAGGAGGTTGAGGATGTCAGGGGGGAGGGATGGGGATGAGTAAGGAGGTTGAGGATGTCAGGGGGGGGGGTGAGTATAAGGAGCTTGAGGATGTCAGGGGGGGGGAATGGGGGTGAGTAAGGAGGTTGAGGATGTCAGGGGGAGGGATGGGGATGAGTAAGGAGGTTGAGGATGTCAGGGGGGGAATGGGGGTGAGTAAGGAGGTTGAGGATGTCAGGGGGGGGATGGGGATGAGTAAGGAGGTTGAGGATGTCAGGGGGGGAATGGGGGTGAGTAAGGAGGTTGAGGATGTCAGGGGGAGGGATGGGGATGAGTAAGGAGGTTGAGGATGTCAGGGGGGGGGTGGAGTAAGGAGGTTGAGGATGTCAGGGGGGGGGTATGAGGTAAGGAGGTTGAGGATGTCAGGGGGGGGGAATGGGGGTGAGTAAGGAGGTTGAGGATGTCAGGGGGGGGGAATGGGGGTGAGTAAGGAGGTGGAGGATGGTCAGGGGGTGGGAATGGGGGTGAGTGAGGAGGTGGAGGATGGTCAGGGGTGGGAATGGGGGTGAGTAAGGAGGCTGAGGATGGTCAGGGGGTGGGAATGGGGGTGAGTAAGGGGGTGGAGGATGTCAGGGGGTGGGAATGGGGGTGAGTAAGGAGGTTGAGGGTGTCAGGGGGTTTGAATGGGGGTGAGTAAGGAGGCTGAGGATGGTCAGAGGAGAGGCGCAGACATGGGAGTGGAGAGCTAGGTAATAATAATTATTATAATAATGATAATGATGACAACAACAATAATAATGATAATAATATTACTAATGAATGATGATGATAATATAATAATATATAATAAAAATATAATAATAATAATAATGATAATCATCATCATCATCATCATCATCATCATCTGCTTCGTTCTGCAAACTTCTCACTTTCATTATGCGCGGTGTGTGTGTGTGTGTGTGTTGTGTGTGTGTGTGTGTGTGTGTGTGTGTGTGTGTGTTGTGTGTGTGTGTGTGTCTTTTTCTTTTATACTTCAAAACGCAAAGACCTTTACAAGTGACAGTACGTGTTGTGCTTCATGAACACTCATTATTATCAGTCACTTAGATAATCAGTATTAACCGAACTTAAACAACGAACCAAACGGCGTCAGAGATGTACCTAGAGCAGCCAATTCCAACAGCACTAACGGTAACGCTAATTACCCACTTCTCTGCATGGGACACTGAAAAACAAACCATCAACCGACTGATGGAATTCACCCTCAGGGACTTTAAGTTCAATTCCAGACCTGTACATGCTGCATCAGTCTAGCACTACAAGTCATCGCGAACTTATTCCGGGTCTAAATTGTTTCGTCTCACGCCATACCGAGTCAAAGGCAATGCCAAGTCTGAGCAGTTTTCCGACAGGCTATTATCCAGCCCTCGCGACCTGGATTTCTTTGGCTGGTCTCTTGCGTGTAGTGGCTGTTGCCTGGGGTCGGGGTGCTAATGGTGAGGATAACGTGGGTAAGGGTAAGGGCTAGGTGACAGGTGGCGGTGTTGGTATGGTGTACAAAGCCAGGAGTGGAAAGAAAGAATTTTTTTGGTTTTTGATGTTTCATTTTTTGTAATGTACAATAGTCATATTTCAGAAGTCAAGTACACCAGTGAAGGAAGAAAAAGAAGAAGGTAGAACAAGAGAGTGGAGGGACAGTTGTACATATACGAACAGACAGATACAAATACATACAAAGAGACAGGCTGATAGGATGCCAGAAGCCATCATTTCACATACATTTTTTTACTCTTCATTTGATAAGACTCGAAACAATATTAAAGGAGAGGGGAAAACTGACCAAAAGGCCTCAATGTTACAAACATCGGAGGGGGGGGGGGGGGGGAAGAAAATTAGAATTTCAGAGTTGTTGCTTTGTTACGATTGTGAAACATCCAGCTCTGTCTCCCTCTCACTGAATCACTTTACCATATCTTCCCACCCTCCTCCCCACAATCTTGCCTCTCCGTCTGTCTGTTTGTCCGTCTCCGTCTGTCTGTCTCTCCTCCCTCCCTCCCCCCCTCTCTCTCTCTCTCTCTCTCTCTCTCTCTCTCTCTCTCTCTTCCCCGACTCTCCTTTTGCTCGTGTCTGTGGAGGGCAGCGTTCGATGAAGCCCGATCACGAGGCTTTTTCTGGCACCGGAAACGGAAGCCAGGATTTAACAAGGGAGCAGAGAGGAATTCTGGGAGGTGGGCTCGGCTAAAAGTGTGGACCGGAAGCTCTTGGCTTGGTGGAAATGAAAACAGGTTGCGCGCAGAGCGTCCCCTGGGAGAGACCTTTTTTCATCTCTGACTGAG
>CM065746.1:19840520-19855520 GCA_033310375.1 Conus canariensis
AGATAGATAGACAGACATAATAGATATATAATGGATCTTGTACTGTAACTAATATCAAATCCTCATGTCATGTCATAATAGATATATAATGGATCTTGTACTGTAACTAATATCAAATCCTCATGTCATGTCATAATAGATATATAATGGATCTTGTACTGTAACTAATATCAAATCCTCATGTCATGTCTGTCTGTTTTTGTGTTTCTGTATCAACCCATCCTCTAATACCCTCAACGTTTCTCTCTCTCTCTCTCTCTCTCTCTCTCTCTCTATATATATATATTATATATATATATATATATTATGTACACTCACACACTCACACACACACACACACACACTATATATATATATATATAGAGAGAGAGAGAGAGAGAGAGAGAGAGAGAGAGAGAGAGAGAGAGAGAATCCTGAGATTGATCGAGACGCTGATGAGATATTTTCATATGAAGGAAGTGGATGGAGGGTCAATATGGAGGAAGGAGAGGGTGATGTGAGAATGTGTTTATGTGTATGTGTGCGTGTGTGTGTGTGTGGAGGGGGGGGGCGGGATGTTGGGTGGGGATGGGGAGACAATGGTTTTCCTGTACCCATACGATTTAAAAAGCAACACGTGTGTTTTGTATTGTAATTTGCAAAGGTGTACACAACTTTCTGTCGTCGGCCTTGGATTGTTTCGACATCAAACGCGTTATCACCACGGGTTGCTATGTTCAAACACATTCCTACAGTAAGCTACTTTCATTTGCCTCAGTTATTGCCGTGTGTTAAAGAAAATAAAACATATTTTAAATTGAAATTATGATTATTCTGCCGGACAGAAGGGACAAACAAACTACAAGACAAAGCACGATAAACAACATTCATGATAGTTTCACTTTCAGTTTCATCAAGGAGGCGTCACTGCGTGCGGACTAGTCCATATACGCTACACCCACATCCGCTAAGTTTTGAGACCACACTATGCATGATTTTAAGCTGATGGAGAAATGGTCTACTTCGGGCAAGACAAACACCATTCAGGACAATGAACGAAGAGCAAGCCATCACGTTTCTTCTCGAATTGGGCGAAAAATGGAGCTGAATGTAGGGTACCCAGTCTGTTGACCGAAAAAAAAATTGAGAGAGTTGTAATATACTACTTAAAAAAAACATATTTTCATTCAACGTCTATTTTGCGCTCAGTCTGAGAAAATAAGTGATTGCCCGCTCTTCGTGTTCACTGTCCTGAATGGTGTTTATCTTGCCTGAAGAAGACCAACGAGGTCGAAACGCGTCGTGTTTTGTCGTGTGATATGTTTGTCCACTCTGTCCGGCGGAATGATCATAATTCCTCCTTAAAAATGTGTTTCCACTTCCGCCTCAGTCACCTCAATTTGAAACTGAAAAAAAAGCGTGTTCTAGCAAAAGACAAAAAACAAACAAATATACCCATGGAATGCATATAAAATAGCAGCCATCCGTCATGGACGAAACAATCCAACAGTAGAGAAAAACAGGAGAAGTAAATCAGGATATTATATGAAAAAACATAAAAGCGCTCGCCTGATGATAAGACAAACGGTAATCAATACCAGACACGAAGTATGCCCCACAAAAGAACTAGAGGGATGTGAAAAAAAAAAAAAAAAAAAAAAAACGGCAGCCAGTCGCTATTTTAAGGATGCAATTTAGAATCGAGCTTTGTAGTGATGGCTGCTTTATAACCACGATATTGATTCATACATAGTGTTGGCCGAGGCATTATCGCGACTGTGTGGCAGAAACCCTCAACCCCCACCCCCACCCCCATCTCTCTCTCTCTCTCTCTCTCTCTCTCTCTCTTCCCGTGTGTGTGTGTGTGTGTGTGTGTGTGTGTGTGTGTGTGCGTGTGTGTGTGTGTGTGTGTGTGTGTGTGTGTGTGTGGTGAATAATGGCATTGAACGAAGTCTAGGCACGTGACCTTTTCTATGAACGGAAAAGGAAGCCAAGCCTAGTGAGGGAAGGTGAAGGAATTCCAGTCTGGATTTGTTTTTTGTTTTTTAAATGTGGTCAGGAAAGCCCTGGATTGGTGGACGGAACTGCACGCAGGTTTCTCAGTGTGCCATTCCTGAGATTTTCTTCTATGCTGACTGGGTGCAGGAAATAAGAAAGGGAGAGAAAATAAACAAACAGGGACAAAAAGCATGTCTTTGGAGAATGCGTGCATGTGTGCGTGCGTATGTGTGGGTGAGAGAGAGAGAGACAGACAGACAGACAGACAGACAGGGACAGCGACAGACTGAGACAGAGAAAGACAAAGGCAGAGAGACACAGGCAGATACACAGACAGAGACAGAGAGACTGAGACAGAGAAAGACAAAGGCAGAGACACAGACAGATAGACAGAGATAGAGAGACTGAGACAGAGAAAGACAAAGGCAGAGACCGAGAGAGAGAGAGAGAGAGAGAGGAGAGGAGAGGAGTGAGAGAGAGGATAGGGGGAGGAGTAGAGGGGAGTAGAGGGGAGTAGACAGGCAATCAGAAGCAAACACCAAGAGTAAGAAATGGAAGAGAAAGGAAAGGGTATGACGACGAGCGAAAGAGATATTTGATATGCACGGAGAGAGAGAGAGAGAGAGAGAGAGAGAGAGAGAGAGAGAGAGAGAGAGAGAAGAAGACAGACAGACAGACCGACAGACAGACAGACAGACAGACAGAACGGTAGGAGCAGGGGTGGGGATGAGGTAAGACAATCAGAGGCAAGCATCCAGACACAAAAAGTAAGCGAAACAGGATGCCAAAGAACAATATAGGCAGAGAGAGAGAGAGAGAGAGAGAGAGAGAGAGAGAGAGAGAGAGAGAGAGAGAGAGATTTTATTCATATATAGGCCTGTCTTCCACTGCTAATGACTTCAACCGCTAACTCATTTATAAACAAAGAAAACCAAAATAGGGCTACAAGAATCTCCTTGTTTCAGTCCAGTTGTACAATTTATAAAGTCTGTCAATTTCACATCACATCGACCACTAGCTTTTACTGCATTGTACATGCTTCTTATACATCTATAAATCTTACCATTAATGCCATTTTTAGTATAGTTGGCAAAGGAGATTTCGATTGAAGTAGTCAAAGGCTTTTTCAAAGTCTATGAACGCAACATAAAATTCACTATTATATGAAAATTGTTTCTTTACAAGCGCTGACTGAGTAAACGTTTGATACACCATAGAATAAACCCTTATAAATCCAGCTTGGTGGTCGCCTGTGACTGCGCTGTTTTTTGTTCGGCCCTTTCTTGTAGCCCTTTATCCATCATTATTCCCAACAATTCACTGCTTACATCACTTAGGGATATTTCTCTATAATTACGTGGATTATTAATGTCACCTTTCTTAAAAAATCGAAAAAAAAACTGATTCATTCCATTTCGCTGGGTATTCACCACTGTCAAACACTTTGTTATATGAAAGAATTTCAGAAGAAAAGGAGTTATGTGTTCACAGGAGGTTTTAAATAATTCACCAATTATACCACCAGGCCCTGCAGCCTACCGATTTTTGTTAGCTTACTTACTGCCAGTAGTAATTCTTCTTTAGAAATAGATCCATTCATGTGTTCGTCTTTGACGTCAGTACGTGTGGTTTTGGCATATGTCTCTTCATTTTGTTCATTGCTAACACTTGATTGTAATAACACTTCAAAATGTTGGAAACATGCATCTGGAACAATACACGTTCTGGGTTGTTTCCTTTTGAAAGATACTGTAAGGCTTCTATCCCAGAATTCCCTTTGGCACTTTATATATGCCATATGTTCATCAATTAAAATGCATTAAACTGTTACTCTTTTTTTTTTCCTAAATGCTTATATTTTCTCTTAGCAGTTACATACTCATTTGTGTCTTCCACTCGTAAATTCCGCCTCCTCCACAGCGGTCAACCTCACGAACATCGTAGTCTACAAACCGCTCTCCTTGCCTGCACCAGACCCGTCTTCTGCCGTCACTGAAGGCAACAGTGAAGCGGGACTCGTCGGCGGTGGTGTCTCCTCATCGGGTGGTGTTTCCTCATCGTCCTCTTCTGGCGGTGGTGTCTCCTCATCGTCCTCTTCTGGCGGTGGTGTCTCCTCATCGGATGATGTCTCTTCATCGTCCTCTTCTGATGGTGGTGTCTCCTCATCGTCCTCTTCTGATGGTGGCGTCTCCCCATCGTCCTCTTCTGGCGGTGGTGTCTCCTCATCGGGTGATGTCTCCTCATCGTCCTCTTCTGATAGTGGTGTCTCCTCATCGTCCTCTTCTGGTGGTGGTGTCTCCTCATCGTCCTCTTCTGGTGGTGGTGTCTCCTCATCGTCCTCTTCTGGCGGTGGTGTCTCCTCATCGTCCTCTTCTGGTGGTGGTGTCTCCTCATCGTCCTCTTCTGATGGTGGCGTCTCCTCATCGTCCTCTTCTGGTGGTGGTGTCTCCTCATCATCCTCTTCTGGCGGTGGTGTCTCCTCATCGGATGATGTCTCCTCATCGTCCTCTTCTGATGGTGGTGTCTCCTCATCGTCCTCTTCTGGTGGTGGTGTCTCCTCATCGTCCTCTTCTGGCGGTGGTGTCTCCCCATCGTCCTCTTCTGGCGGTGATGTCTCCCCATCGTCCTCTTCTGGCGGTGGTGTCTCCTCATCGTCCTCTTCTGGCGGTGGTGTCTCCCATCGTCCTCTTCTGGTGGTGGTGTCTCCTCATCGTCCTCTTCTGGCGGTGATGTCTCCTCATCGTCCTCTTCTGGCGGTGGTGTCTCCTCATCATCCTCTTCTGGTGGTGGTGTCTCCTCATCGACCTCTTCTGGCAGTGGTGTCTCCTCATCGTCCTCTTCTGGCGGTGATGTCTCCTCATCGTCCTCTTCTGGCGGTGATGTCTCCCATCGTCCTCTTCTGGCGGTGGTGTCTCCTCATCGTCCTCTTCTGGCGGTGATGTCTCCCCATCGTCCTCTTCTGGCGGTGGTGTCTCCCCATCGTCCTCTTCTGGCGGTGATGTCTCCTCATCGTCCTCTTCTGGCGGTGATGTCTCCCATCGTCCTCTTCTGGCGTGATGACTCCTCATCGTCCTCTTCTGATGGTGGCGTCTCCTCATCGTCCTCTTCTGAGTGGTGGCGTCTCCTCATCGTCCTCTTCTGTGGTGGCGTCTCCCCATCGTCCTCTTCTGGCGGTGTGTCTCCTCATCGTCCTCTTCTGATGGTGGCGTCTCCTCATCGTCCTCTTCTGGCGGTGATGTCTCCTCATCGTCCTCTTCTGGCGGTGGGTTGTCTCCTCATCGGGTGTGTCTCCTCATCGTCCTCTTCTGATGGTGGTGTCTCCTCATCGTCCTCTTCTGGTGGTGGTGTCTCCTCATCGTCCTCTTCTGGCGGTGGTGTCTCCCATCGTCCTCTTCTGGCGGTGGTGTCTCCTCATCGTCCTCTTCTGTGGTTGGGTGTTCTCCTCATCGTCCTCTTCATGGCGTGGTGTCTCCTCATCGTCCTCTTCTGATGGTGGTGTCTCCTCATCGTCCTCTTCTGGCGGTGGTGTCTCCCATCGTCCTCTTCTGTGGTGGTGTCTCCTCATCGTCCTCTTCTGGGGTGGTGTCTCCTCATCGTCCTCTTCTGTGGTGGTGTCTCCTCATCGTCCTCTTCTGATGGTGGTGTCTCCTCATCGTCCTCTTCTGGCGGTGGTGTCTCCTCATCGTCCTCTTCTGGTTGTGGTGTCTCCTCATCGTCCTCTTCTGGTGGTGTGTCCTCTTTAGCGAAATGGTATCATCTTTTGGATTAAAAAAAAATTCCAGACCAACACTGCAGGTGTATTGTACAAACATAGTACATACTTGTAGATTCAAAAAGGAGATTTAGAGAACAACCATGTCACCGTATTCTCAAGTCAGATAAAACTGCCCAGCATACTTTTCATCATCTCATCTTCATCCTAAATGGTTATCTTAAAGTAACAACAACAACAACAACAACAACAACAACAACAAAATACAACAACAAATGGTCAGAACTTCAGAGAATTTTCATGACTGGTGGCCTTGGTGTCGACTTCCTCACCAGGTGCATGCATGTAAAGGGTGACGTGGCATGTTCTTTCTGCACTGGCCCGATCATGGGCACTGTGGTTGTATGTGGTTGCTGAGGTCGGGAAGATGCTCCCTCACATGGACTGTGGTGTATGTGCGTTAGGGTGTTTGCTAGACACTAGAGAGGAAAGAAGAGAGGAGAGGAGAGGAGAGAGAGAGAGAGAGAGAGAGAGAGAGGAGAGAGTGAGGGGGAGGGTAAGAGAGAGAGACAGAGAGGAGAGGACAGACGCGGAGACTGAGAGAGAGAGAGAACAGAGGGCGTGGGATGAGAGAGAAGACAGACAAGAGACGTGGATTTGGGAGAGAGAGAGCAGAAGAGGACGGGATGAGAGAGAGAGAGAGAGAGAGGAGGAGAGAGAGAGAGAGAGAGAGAGAGAGCATGCGTGCGTGTACGCTTGTGAGTGTGTATGTGTGTGTGTGTGTGTGTGTGTGTGTGTGTGTGTGTGTGTGTGTGTGTGTGTGGACTGTGCGTGTGTATGCGCTTGCATGTGTTTGCGAGTTTGTTGTGTTCGCGCGCAACCTGCACATGCATACTTATGTGCAGTTCAATGATTGATACCCAGGTCAGAGGGGGGCACATTTTCTGCCTTATTGGGTATTGCAAACAGCCTTTCTCTTTTAGTAGGAAATTTATGTTAAATGTCTGACTTTATTCATGAGTCTTCGCAAAGAATGCAGCGCTAACAACAATTATATCTCCAAGCATCAGCCACTAAAGTTAAATGATTTACGTTGCGAATTTCCGGCTGGAAGGTCGTGGGTTCGTTTCCCACTATAACTATTTATTTGTGTAATTGTTCTGCCCTGTGGGGTGTGGAGAGAAAAAGGGGGGGGGGGTGCAAGGATGGAGAGAATGGAAGACGTGTGGCAAAGGGATTTTTTTTTTCACTTCCAACCACCTCTGCCACACATGAGATTGTTTTTTGGTCAAACATCACTTTGGTTATAGAAAGGTCAGGAATCCTATCATGCACGAATATGGGTACATGCACTGCCAACAAATATCAATTCAGTTGCAATGTTGCATGAAATATGCTGGAGGCATGGCAAAAAGCTCATAGCCGCTCTTACAGTTCGCAGAAACGGAAAGGTCAGCAATGAAGTGAACGTTTGCACCTATCATTCTAATTCCCCGCACAATGAGTACGAGGCCAAAACAAAGCGATGCTTTCGCAGTTGAATGACTGACATTTTACCACAAATGAATTAGATTTGAAGTATACGCTCATGTGTGTTTACCGATTCTGTGTTCCCGGCACACACACACACACACCACACACACACACACACACACACACACACACACACACACACACTCTTCTAAGGTTTGTTTTCTGTCATGTCCTGGCTTAGTCAACCATGGATTCATGTAGATATCATCATCAACATTCTCTTAACATGTTTGGTACCTGAGAGTTTAGAGACACTTTAAACAGGCATGGTGGTTCCCACCAGAGTGGGGGAGGGGGGGGGGTGATCACTCACACTGGCCCTGGTACTAAGCAGTGACCCAGGAAAAAAACATCATTACCAGCACAGACTTGTCATCCAACCTTACCTCTCTGGACAGCTCACTGTCATAGTTACTCCTTCTGGGTGGAGAGGGATCCCTCCTCGCTGTGGAGTGACTGAAACTGCGGCTGTCGTGGCAGCGGCGTCTGGTGGGTGGTGGCGCCACAGGAGCATTACGTTTCTTGGACCTGAAGCAAGAAAACACACACGTGTATACACCAGTTATTAAAGTGATCCGGAATCAAAATCACCATCACCTTTTCAATTTCATGTAATGTAAAAGGATATTTATAGAGCGCTTTACCTCGCAAGAGCCCAAAGCGCATATTACAGACAAACATGATGAAATACTCATTCTAATTCTAACAAGCACACACACACACACACACACACACACACACACACACACACGTGCACGCACGCGTGCACACACACACACACACACACACACACACACACACACACGCACGCACGCACGCGCGCCACACACACACACACACACACACACACACACACCGAAAAACTCACACACGCAGACAGACACACGAGCGCGTCAACACCAGCAAACACGCGCACAGTGACAAGTGGATATCGTTAATCAGCCGGAGGGAAAAGATGTGTCTTTAGGGAGGTCTTAAAAGTCTCTGAAGGATGTGACCGGACATAACAATTAATGGTGTGCAATGGGTTTCTTTGAAGGAAACAAATGTTCCTTTGAAGCAGCTCTCCTCGTCTTTCATCCCTCGGAAGAAAAAAGAGGCAGGGGTGCACATGGGCAAGGATTCAAATTCTGAAAATGGATCGAGGCACTCCAATTGGTCCTGAAATTTCGAGTGTGACCATCCTAACCACCGCACTGATACTGAAATGTACTATTGCGAGCGATGGGATCCTGAAGCTTTTCTAGCAAATTATAGATAGACAGACAGACAGACTGACATGAAGAACAGATAAGAGAGAGAGAGAGAGAGAGAGAGAGAGAGAAAAGAGAGAGAGATAGCCAGATAGATAGATAAACAGATACATATAGATATATAGATATAAATAGACACACACACACACACACACACACACACACACACACACACAACACACACACACACAAATACACACACATGCACACACACATACGTATATGTGACCTTCCACCACAAAACCAGTCTTAACTCGATTTTTGAAAGTTCTAGGTATATATAATATATATATATATATATATATATATTATATATATATATATTGTCTCCCCCTTGGAGACTATAAGCTTGCTGAAGGCTCATTCTGAGAAGCATTTATTTTATTTTTCCCCATTCACCCACTCAAGCACATACTGTTAGTTAGGCAGAATGATCTACCACTGCAGATATGAATGCTTATCTTCCCCCTATTTCTTCAATCTAAGACATAAGAGCAAGCTTTGTTTATAATTGAATATATATATATATATTATATATATAACAAACATACATACATACATACATATGTATATATAATCTACAGGCTTTTCTAATCAATTTGAGACCTGACTGAGATGTGCTTGTTGTGCGAGCAGGAGGTCATTTTTCTCTTCATTTGTCAGGTTGGCACTCCTGAAGATCTGCGTGTTGGTCTTCTGACACTGCCAGCACAGATGTGACATGGGCTTTGCCGCCACAGTGTAGGGGCAGAGTTCATGCCACAGCTGTCCACATGAAGGCTTGCCTATAACGCGATGGCCTGAACAGAGAAATAAGAAACAAATCAATCTACGTCATTTTACAATTTTACATGGTTGATTTTGTGTTTTGTGCCTTGACACAGGGTCATTATTTGTCATCTTTCTTTTTAAAGGAAGGAAGAAGAATCAGCATGTGATCTGAGGTGTTTAATTAACTCAAATCAGTCAAAGCACTTCAGCTTAAACATAACCAGCAAGAACTCTGTGTGTGTGTGTGTGTGTGTGTGTGTGTGTGTGTGTGTGTGTGTGTGTGTGTGTGTGTGTGTGTGCCTGAGATTAAAGGCACTGAAAAAGAAAGTTAAGATGCTTACCATTAGTTATAACATTGGCCTGGTATGCGCGGTACACTCAGCTTTTTGGATATGCAGACCGCAGAAGGCGGATATCTTCCTGCTTGAATCCGGGCACACGCCCTGGCAGGCTCACCGCATGGTCTTCTGCAAAGTTGTGGATGAACCGCACAACACGACCACTGTCCTCAAATGTCAGTGCTTTCTTCTTGTTGTGGCGACCCCCTGCCCTTCTCTGAGGAAGCATCAACCCTTTCAGCTGATAGTGTTTGGACAGGTATGACAGCTTGTCCTGGCTGATGCTGTTTTGACAGAAAAAGATCCCATTTAAAAAAAAGTACAGGCACACATCTTTCTAGGTTCAATCATTTCTTTAAGAGGCAAGGGGTAGATGAGATAAGACTATCGTGTATTATCTACCACCCTTGGAAATAAAGACCCAGCAATTATAAAATTTAAAAAAATCCCATTAATCCTTGCATTTTGCACCTCCCAAAATGCCACTCTAACTACACATTCTGCACAAGTGGCAGTGAAAGTGGCAAAACCATAACACATGAAAGTGGCACTTTGCGTAATGCACACTTTGTGGATGATGCTCTATGTAAGCAAGTTTCGCGGAAAGTGACTTGAATCTTGTACCACTGAAATTTCTTTTTCTTTTTGCATATAGATAAATACTTTTGTTTTTATTGTAAGAAGTTCACAGTATTTTCTCTTAACACAGAGTGCTTTAAAGGTGAATGACACTCACTTGTGGCAATGTAACAATGGTAAGTTTTAATGCTTATAAACAGTTTTATTATTGTGACAATAAAACCGTGCCATTTAGTACTCCAGAGTAGATTTTTTTCTAGCATGTGATGAAGTACTTGTGACTGATTGATATGAAAAAAACAGCCCTACATACTTAAGCAGGTAGAGACAGGCATCTTTGCAGACTGGGCGGGTGAGCAGCACATAACAGGAGCAGACTCGCTGTCTGTTGTTCTGCTCTTTCCATCTGCAGCAGGCAGGTCTCGGGCCAGTCTGCGTGCATGCACTGAGAAATGAGAATGTCCACAATCAGCCAGTCGTTCTCATCTGAAAAAAAAGCCCATCAATCGGTTACTGAATAGTTAGGACACTGGTAAAAGTGATCAGACAAGTTGTCATGTTTTCATTGTGAAAATCAAATGTTGAGAGTATTTTCAACTTTGACTGTGAGCTAATACAAGTTGTTACACCATGCCTTCACAGAAATGAAAAGAGAAAATCTAAAGTATTGGGCTCATTTTACATTGCTTGCAATTGTTTCTCCTACAGGCTCAAACTGCTACAAGAAAGAATTATCCTGTATGAATACAGTTAAAATCTTTGTCAGTACAGCGGTACAATGATGGGTAAAACCACAGAAACAACAAAAATTGTGTGTATGCACACAACACATACAAACAGTGATCATACAAAAGTCTACATGGGTCAGAAAAAGAAAGAGCTTAGGGAATGAATGAATGATGACTAAATGAATGAATGCATCATGAATGAATGAAAAGCTTCATTTCAAAGAATGGTAGACCTGACATGCTTTTTTCAATCCCTTGTCCCACAGCAAGCACACACACACACACACACACACACACACACAACACACACGAGCAGAGAGAGAGAGAGAGAGAGAGAGAGAGAGAGAGAGAGAGAGAGCACTGTATGGTCATCTTACATAAACTGATAACCACAACTATATTACCGTATAAATTTTAAGAAGTTTAGAACAATGAGCAGTGAACAGACAGTATTCTATGATGATTGTGTACAAAACTAGAATTTAAACACAAATAAACGTCAAATAAGAGAGAGAGAGGGAGAGAGAGAGGGGGAGAGAGAGAGAGAGGGGGGGGGGGGGGCATCATGAGTGATCAAATTATCCTTAAAAATGGTCATAAATCTTTGATTTACCTCTTTTCAAATCATGTACGGAGAGCTGGAGTGCCAGGATCTCTTCAGGTGTAAACTGTGTGATGCAGCCTCGTCTCGTGTCACAGGGTGCTGGGTTTGGTACCTTGATCTGTCGGTGATCCAGCACTGTTTGCCTTGCATGAACGCACTTGTGCCCTGACAACCAATCCCTCCATCATCAGGAGCTGTATCTGCATCCATGGAAGAGTTAGCAGCGCTTCTAACTTTTTCGACATGGACGAGTGGTGTGTCAGTATCTTCACTCTTATCATCGGTGTAGCACTCCTCGTCGCAGTTCGAGTCGGAGATTTCTCCATCATCGGACAGGATTTCTTCAGGCCCGCAGTCAGAAATGAAACAGTCCGTGATGAGATCACTCAACTCTTGTTGGTCGGCAGCAGGTCAATTTCCAGATTTGCAGTAAATTCAGCAAGTATTCTAGTCTGGAAGTGGTCGACATGACGAAGCTTTGAATTTTCTCAGCATACACCACGCCTCAGAAAGTAGCCAGATTTACCCTTCTTCTTTGTGCCCGCTCGGCCAATGGGAGAGGCGAATCGCAGTTCTGTTTGCCAACGCAGAAACCGTTAGGCCTTCTGATTGGTTGAAAACTGAAAGTTAGTGTACGTCACATCCCCCTTGTTTAGAATGTGTTAGGTTATTTTTAGATGACATGTAGAGAAACCGGACAAGCGCCGCACTAGCTTTCAACACAACGGGGTTCTACCAGGGTTGCGTAAAGTTTAGGCGAGTGAAAATGGGTCATTTTGCGTTAAAAGTAGTTCCTTTTGATTCGAGATTAGGCTTTTAAATATCAATTTTAACTAATTTATTGGTTGTTTCGGAGCAAATGGGTACTTCCACGTGAAGTATAGGGTGTAAGGAACACATTTCTGCAACAACAAAAAAAGTCCAAATGCCCAAGGTAGGCCCCCACCAACTATTTTCACCTGTAGCCATGAAGTAGGTCTTACCAATTAAGATTGGTTTTCGTGGTGGAAGGTTAAATATTTGAAGGGGGATGGAAAAGGGGGAGGAGTGGGGGGGACAGAGACAGAGCTTTTCTTTTCAAGCACTGATAGTAAAGAGTTCTAAGAGTAAAATAATAATTAAATATTTTGAAAATAAATTAACTAGCAATGTACAAGTCTGCACACCTGATCTGTCCTTTTATCTTTCAATTTGTTAGTAAATTTTAAGAAAATGAAAAAACAAAGTATATAAAACAGAAATGGTATGAAAACATGATCATTATCTAAAATGGAGGGGGAAAAAAGCCCTCTGTGTGTGTGTGTGTGTGTGTGTGTGTGTGTGTGTGTGTGTGTGTGTGTGTGTGTGTGTGTGATTTATTCATACCCTGTAAAACAGCGCTTATATTGTAAACATTGATTTAGTCTTTTCTTACCTCACCCTGGCCCTGGTCCTGACAGTGGTGTCTCCTCATCATCCTCTTCTGGCGGTGGTGTCTCCTCATCGTCCTCTTCTGTGGTTCCTCATGTCTTTGGTGGTGGTGTCTCCTCATCGTCCTCTTCTGGTGGTGGTGTCTCCTTATCGTCCTCTTCTGGTGGTGGTGTCTCCTCATCGTCCTCTTCTGGTGGTGGTGTCTCCTCATCGTCTTCTTCTGGTGGTGGTGTCTCCTCATCGACCTCTTCTGGTGGTGGTGTCTCCTCATCGTCCTCTTCTGGTGGTGGTGTCTCCTCATCGTCCTCTTCTGGTGGTGGTGTCTCCCATCGTCCTCTTCTGGTGGTGGTGTCTCTCATCGTCCTCTTCTGGTGGTGGTGTCTACTCATCGTCCTCTTCTGGTGGTGGTGTCTACTCATCGTCTCTTCTGGTGTGTGTCTCTCATGTCTCTTCTGGTGGTGGTGTCTATCATTGTCCTACTTCTGGTGGTGGTGTCTACTCATTGTTCTGGTGGTGGTGTCTACTCATTGTCCTGGTCTTGTACCTGGTGGCGGTGTCTTCTTGTCGTGCTGCTCCTGGTGACAGCTTCTGTTTTTGCTGTCCTGTTCCTGGCAGTGTCATCTCATCTTGCGCGATAAATATGCCTGTTGTAAATGTGTATAAGTACTTAGGTATATATTTCTCTACGCGATTAAACTTCACTTTTGCATGTAAAGATATTGCTTGCAGAGCCAAAAATGCAGTCCTATGTATTATGAGGAAATTGTCGATGCTTAACAATGAATCACTTGCCTCGTTTTTGAAATTATTTGATGCTCAAATTCTGCCTCTGTTACAATATGGGGCTGTACTGGGGGGTCTTGACGCTGCAGCTCCACAATGTGAAAAGGTTCATCTATTTGCTTTAAAAAAAAGTTTTTGGGTGTCTCACCACAAACCCCAAATGATCTTGTGTATTGTGAGACCGACAGACATCCCATATATTTGCACCCCACTATTAAATGTGTCAAATACTGGTTAAAACTTAACTCAGATGGCTGAACATAGATTGACTCAGAAAGTGTATAAAATGCTGTTAGGAACTTGATTCAGTGCAGTCGAAGACGAAATTCTCCAAAGACAAACTAGAAAACTGCAGTCCTGAAATTCAAGCGACGATTATCGTTACTTAAATTTCCTGACTGAATACGGAAGGCAAATCAAAAGCAACTTTGAAAGAGTCACAATCTAACCTAGGTTTTCCCAGCTTTGCCCGTGCGTTCATTATACCAGACAGAGCATTTCCCAGGTTTTATTGACTTAACTGCTGGGTTGAGAAAGCCTCATCATCACGTCCCTTTGACACTGGAGGCCAAACAAGACTTGGGCAAATGGCTGAAACTTCTGGGCAAATCCAGTGGGAGAAATCTTTTATTGGGTGAAATGTCTTATAGCGAAGCATTTGCATGCTGATAAGTGAAAGGTTTCAGCTGAGCTGCAATTTTTTTTAATCCAAACTGGTTATTCGAGACGGGAAGAGCAAAATATCCCCTTGCTAGTGTTTGTTGTGATCGATCTGACGCCTGATCATGAATGGCGAGAGCCGTGTAAAACTGCAGCCTTTAAACCTACAAAGGGGATACTCAGACCCGGTGACTTTATGGTGCCAGGAGAGGAGAACAGTGAGGAAGGCTGAGTGCAATATACCTCAGAGCATAGACAGGCATCATGCCTGTCGAGAACCGTGTTAAGCTGCAGCTTTGAAGTGCAGTCACCTGCCAAAGCCAACCCCTCAACAACTTCAAGGCTAAACAAGCAGACGCTACTGTCCTTGGGCTCGAAGGCAGGGGATTCTTCAAGGGGAGAGTCCTCCTCCTCCTCTGCTGGTTGGGACAGTCTGTGTAAAAAGGCCTCAAAATACGTGCTGGACAGGGCAAGTCATTTAAGGCATGTTTACCCAACTCAACCTTCTCCGCTACCATCATAAACGACAGCAAAGCTAAGGTGGAAGCGACGATCTGCTGTAGGTCCAGCAGGTGGTCAGAGGTGCTCGGGTCAGCCTCTCTCAGGACCAGATCGTCCTCCTTCAAAAATGTCCTGACACTTCTCTGGCGTT
>CM065746.1:19863020-19868020 GCA_033310375.1 Conus canariensis
TGTGGCAGTTCAGTTTATTGGACGCTATTGTCCATGATGTTGTTGTTGTTGATGTTAAGACACAGGTCCTCTTGTTCTCGTGATGGCTACACCAACGTCTGGGTTTGTTGGATTAAGAAGAAATTATACCAGTACAGTAAGAGTACAGGTAAAGAGGCAGGTTCCTGTGCCCTTTAACAATACAGTCATGGTCAGTATCAAGGAATATACTCTTAGGATCACCAATGTCGTTCTCTATCGTCACTATAAGCATTATCATTCCAGTGGCCCCCATGCAATGTTTCAAATAAAGAAAGCTGTAATGTGGCGCAGGAACTTTCATAGTAAATCTGATCTTGCCGTACTGTTTCAAGCTGTGCAGTTCAGTGTTAGCGTAGCCTTAGAGCCTTACAGCAATGCAGCTTCCTTTAAACTTTTCTTTTCATTTTTTCTTGAGAATAAAAGCCCTGTGAAGTCACCCCGAGGTCTCTGGAACTGTTCCGTGAAGCATTACGCCAGCTTCCATCATCACCTGGCCTGTAACCTGAAGACAGAGTGTGAAGATGGACGGGATGAAACAGGGGACTGTCCCTACAGCAGTCCTCAATGCAATGGACTGATCGCACTGTGTAACCATTGCTACAAACTTGTCGACAGTATGAAGGGATTTGTCAGTAACAGAGCAAATCTTTGTGAAAAAGCTAATGACTATTGTAGCTCAATACAAAGTCGGTTAAGTTTCCCAGCGTGTGTTTCCGACTGGGGCATTACAATCAGAAACAAAACAAAGATACATCCCACAAGGCTAAAGAGTCTTCTGTTTGGCTTGTACTCGCAAGACATCTCCCTTCCAAACATGTACAGGCATGCTCTGGTCAAAGATGACAGGACGATCATGCATCATTCCGTGAATTTTGCGGTGTACTACGACTGCACATCCAAGACATGTTTCAAAACTGATTTAAAAGATGGAGGACTTAGAGAAGCATATATGTCACCTGTTTTGTGTGATTATAAACCTCCAAATATGGACGGCGGGGTCATGTGTGAAGTCACAAACAATCAGACGCTGACTAACACCTACAGTTCAAAGATAATATCAGTGAGGAGCACTTCATTTCTTCTATTAGCAGGACACCATTCCATGACAGAATGCCGTGATGGTCATGTGACACATACATTTCTTCTGTGTGGTTCTGACCACTACAGAATTTGTGGTCAACAACGAATCTCTACGTGTGTCTCCTCTTGTAGATTATCCCATGTGGATAAATGTGAATCATCAGATTATCATGTCTCTTCTATCGTCACATTTATTTGTGAAGATGATTCCACGCTGATATCATATACCTTGGTATGTGATTTCATATTGGATTGTCATGATGGGAGTGATGAGTCCTTCTGTAAGCATCCTCCTTGTGCCAGGATGTTCAGATGTAGCAATGGAGAGTGCCAACATTTTCAAAATGTATGTGATAATATGTTCCACTGCTGGGATAAATCAGACGAAGAAAACTGCCCTGACATCAGGTTCATAATTCCGGATTTACGTTTAGCAATCCCATCTCCTGCTCTTGTCCAATATAATGGCATCAATCAGTTCATCTCCAGTCCAATGAGGTCCAATGAGTCTTGTCCTGACACCCACTACCGTTGTTCTGGTCACTTCAATAACTGTCTGCCTGTCTACACCCGGTGCAACGGACCATACGACTGTATTGGTCATCAGGATGAAGATGGATGTGGAGAAACCAAATGTCCAGGCTTTTTCCGATGCAGACGATCAACAATATGTTTACACAGTGATCATGTGTGTGATGGCTGGCCTCACTGCCCAATGCATGATGATGAACTATCATGCGGAGTGACATGTCCTAAAGAATGTCTTTGTCAGGGTCACACCTTTCTCTGTCCTCAGCCTTTCTCTGTAAGTCTCTTTCCTCAGCTCCGCTATTTGGATGCCACAGGGTCAGGTTTGACCCCTCATGATGTGAGGAACAACAGCCTCCTGATTGGTCTGATCCTTGCACAGTGTTCTTTGACGTTCTTACCCAAAATTCAATTACTGAACGTGATGTTACTGGATCTCAGAAATAACCAGTTCCAATACATCAATCTAAGTTCCGTTCTCAGTTTGGAAAACCTGCAAACTCTGTCCCTGTCCAACAATCCTCTGTCTTCTCTCTGCAGTAGTCTCTCCCCTGTTAAACAGCACAGTGCTCTCACCGTGTTAAATCTGGCTTACACCACGCTGACTGTATTCGACACAACAGTCCTGTCACTTTTCCCTCTCATACAGAAACTAAATCTAACTTTCACTTCTATTCATACAATCAGCCCAGAGGGGTTCCAGTTTACACCACAGTTAAGTGAACTCTACATGGATAATAGTCCTATCAAAACGTTTCCCGCTGATCTATTTAAAAGTCTTTCCAACATACGCTTCATCTCAACACACAACTATAAATTTTGCTGTTCTGAAATACTACCTAACACTTTGCATGGTTTCGCTTGCCTAGCTCCAAAAGATGAAATTTCTTCGTGTAAAGATTTGCTGCTGTCACGGACGTACCGAGGGTTTCTGTGGTCCGTTGCCTGTCTGTCTGTGACTGGTAACGTCTTCTGTTGCTGTGTACGTTTGTTTGTGAAGAGCATGTCGTCCTCAAATGGCTTCAGTGTGTTTGTCCTCAACCTTTCCATCGATGACCTTCTCATGGGATTTTACGTTATTGTAATTGGAGTGGCCGATGAACAGTTCCGCGGGCAGTATCTTCACAATGATGACACATGGAAAACTAGTGTAATCTGTAAAGCGGCTGGGTTTTTCTGTTTGTTATCTAGTGAAGTGTCGGCATTAATCATCTGGTTTATTACACTGGATCGCTTTATTGCCCTTCGTTTTCCTTTCAG
Source organism: Conus canariensis (assembly GCA_033310375.1). Classification (NCBI taxonomy): domain Eukaryota; kingdom Metazoa; phylum Mollusca; class Gastropoda; order Neogastropoda; family Conidae; genus Conus; species Conus canariensis. The sequence goes on from CM065746.1 coordinate 19,865,910, forward strand.
TTCTCTAAAGTTTAGCAGAACATCAGCAGTAGTGGTTTGTGTGATGACCTGGTCGGTTGGATGCTTTTTAGCTTTAATACCACTGCTCCCCATGACATCACACTGGGAATTCTACAGCCAGACAGGTATTTGTATCCCTTTGCCAGTTACAAGGCTTGATTTCAAAGGAAGATTTTATTCTATCGGTGTTTTGATCCTTTTTAATTTCATATTATTTCTGTTCATCTCTGCTGGTCAGGCCTCCATCTACTGGTCAGTTCAGGGCAATGCGATGAAAACCAATTCTACCAAAGCGTCACGTGACATGACCATTGCTCGGCGGTTGATCTCTGTTGCTGTGACAGACTTCCTGTGCTGGTTTCCCATTGGTTTATGTGGGATGTTGGCGCTGGGTGGCATTCCCATTCCTGGGGAAGTGAATGTGGTCCTAGCGGTGTTTGTTTTACCTCTGAACTCCGCAATGAATCCATTTGTGTACACGTTCAACATGTTGGCCGAAAAAAGGAGAAAAAACAATGAAGGTAAACTTCTAAAGTGGCTGGCATCGCATCCTGACTCCATTTTAGATTGACGAGAGAAAAAAAAAACACGTCACTATAGTAACTTTGAACATGTGATTCTCTCTCTCTCTCTCTCTCTCTCTCTCTCTCTCTCTCTCTCTCTCTCTCTCTTTATATATATATATATATATATATATATATATATATATATATATATAATGCTGAACAATTAAGTAGTGGGGGAAAACAAGTGCAGGTTAACAATTCTTCAGTCATTATAGTAATGACTTGGCAAAGATTTGAACTTTTAGAAAAGAAAAAAAAAAAATGGATGAAGAAAATGGGGGGAATATATTATAAATATGAGAAACCCTTCACTAGCCGCCTGAGGGAACCACCGCAATCCCTCTCGAAGGCACATCTATTTGTATTGCCTGCTCCTAGGCCTTTCGTCCGCTGGATCGGACTCATCAGGGAGACACGGCTGATTGTGTCTGTGCTCTTGGTGTCAAATAGAGACACACCACAGTCCATAATTCTGTGGTGTTCTCACCACCAAGGGTTCAAAAGAGAATCCAACAGCACCCCCGAAGCGGCCAGCGAAGGGTAGCAAAATGGAACAAAACAAGAATGTGGAGAGGAAAAAAGTTGCTGAAAGACAAAAAGCATTATGCACACAGTATAAGATGTAGGGGACAATCTTTGAGCCTATGCTTGAATATATATGTGTATGTGTGTGTGTGTGTGTGTGTGTGTGTGTGTGTGTGTGTGTGTTGTGTGTGTGTGTGTGTGTGTTGAACAATTTAGTTGTGGGGGAAAACAAGTGCAGCCTGACAACTCCTCCATCATTGCAGTAATGGCTTGGCAGAGACTGATGGATAGATAGTATCTGTTTCAGTTTCATCAAGGAGGCGTCACTGCGTGCGGACAAGTCCAAAAACGCTACACCACATCCGCTAAGTTTTGAGACTACACTACGCATGATTTGAAGCTGATGGATAAATGAATTAACAACTAAGATGAGAGAATCGAAGAAGAGGGTCTCGTGGCTACGACTTAGCAGATGTCTGACTTTCGCATTAGCCCAGTGCGCTGGTCAGACGTTGGATGTCTACCTAACATTGGTTGTCTTTTTTTTCATATATTCTCTTCACCCCCTTTCAATGCACGTGCGCGTTTGTACATGTGCGGGGTGTGTGTGTGTGTGTGTGTGTGTGTGTGTGTGTGTGTGTGTGTGTGTGTGTGTGTGTGTGTGTGTGTGCACGCGCGCGCGTGTTTGTGTGCATGCGTGAGTGCGTGCGTGCGTGCGTACGTGCTTGCGTGTGTGAGTAAATAGGTGAGAGTAAGGGGTGAGTGGATTGGTTTGGTTGTTCACGGAGGAAGGAGGAGGCATGTTATGTCAGCGTTTTCGATTAGACTGATGTTTGTGTCCTTCTGCTTCGTACGTACGTCCACTTCTATACACCTTGGCTGTTGAACTGTGCTGAATGCCATTGGATGCATACGACTAGAAAATGAGCAACTATACACTGTGCATCAAAATTAAAGGTGTCATTGCTTTATTTGATTGAACGTACCTGTCCCTTGTGAAACAAGACAAGACAGACAGTG
>CM065746.1:19873020-19905520 GCA_033310375.1 Conus canariensis
AACCCAGATGATGTAAAGGACACATTCTACGAGGATCTTCACTTATCATTGCTGCTGTTCTGAATCAAGCTCGCCATACTTGGTGATTTCAACGACTGAGTCGGTTTTGACAGCGACTCGTGGGAAGGTGCCATCGGGAAACACGGAATACGCCACAGCAACAGCAACGGTCTACTAATACTCCAGACCTGTGCTGAGCATGAACTGCTTTCAGTTAACACTGTCTCCCGCCTCTCTACCCGTAACAGGACATCTTGGATGCATCCCCGCTCCAAGCATTGGCACCTCATTGACCACGTCATTGTCAGGTAGAGGAACAGAAAAGATGTAAGGGTCACCAAATCTAGCCGATGCAGGACTGAACACCGTCTCATAGTCAGCAAGTTTAACGTCCAGATCCAACCCAAGAGACATCCACAAGGCAAGAAGCTCCAAGATGGTTTATTGTCACGAAGCTGAAAAACACCAGAACCAAGCAGTTGTTTGTAGACACTCTGGAAGAATGCTTGGAATCTGCCTCTCTGGACAACCAGAATGTGGAAACTAAGTAGTCGAACTTCAGGGGACTGGTTTACAGCACTGCTACAGAGATCCTGGGACCAGCGGCCAAGAAACACAAGGACTGGTTTGATGGGAACTGCGATGATGTCTAGCAGCTACTGGATGAGAAATATCTTCTGCATAAAGCTTATCTCAGTGACACCAAGCCCACCTCCAGAAAAGATGCGTTCAATAACATACGCTGAACAGTTCAAGAGAAACTAGGAACGATGCAAGACAACTGGCTGAGCAACAAAGCTGACGAGATCCAAGGATATGCTGACAGGCATGACATGAAGAACTGTTATGATGCCTTAAAAGAAATTTATGGACCTACACTACATCATCGGGATCGTCCCCTCTGTTCAGCGCTGATGGAAACACATTGATCACTGACAAGGAAGAGATCTTGGAACGCTGGGCAAAACACTTGAACAACGTACTAAACCGCCCATCATCCATCAGTAACAAAGCTATCGACCGGCTCCCTAAAGTGCCCACCAACGAAGAAATGGATGACCCACCAATCCTCCTGGAGACCCAGAAAGCGATATGTTTGTGGCTGGCTCAGACTCCATACCAGCTGAGGTCTACAAAGAAGATGGCTCTGACTGAACAGCTTCATCATGTGTTTCTTCCGATGTGGCAGTAGGACACGATCCCTCAGGAGTTCAAAGGTGCCATCCATCATCTGTCTGTGCAAGCGCAAAGGGAACATCCAGGCTTGTAACAACCACCGAGGCATATCCCTCCTTTCTGCAGCGGGCATGATACTTGCCAGGATTCTGCTGAACCACTTTTAACTCACCTTGAGTAAGAACTTTTGCCAGAGAGCCAGTGCAGCTTCAGGAAAGACAGAGGAACCATTGATATGGTATTTGCTGGTAGACCACTCCAAGAAAAATGTCAGGAACAAAATGCCGTCCTGCTCTTTATCTGTGTCGACCTGACCAAGGCCTACAATACTGTCAGTAGAGAGGGCCTTTGGAAGATCATGGCCAGCTACGGATGCCCACCGAAATTCAACTCTGTGGTGATACAATTCCATGATGACATGCAGGCCCAAATCCAGAACAACCGAGAGACATCTAACCCATTCCCTGTCACAAATGGCGAAAAGCAAGGCTGCGTTTTGGCACCCACTCTGTTCAACATCATATTCTCTGCAATGCTGACTGATGCCTTCAGAGGAGGAGACCTAGGCATTGACATCAGATTCAGATCAGATGGAAAGCTATTTAACATCAAGAGGCTCCAGACAAAAACTAAGGTTATGACACATATCATCAGGGGCTTTCTGTTTACTGATGACTGTGCTGGCTCAGAAATTGACATGCAGTCCAGCATCAACAAGTTCTCCAGAGCCTGCGTCAGCTTCGGTCTCACCATTAATACAAAGAAGACAGAAGTTCTGCATCAACCTGCACCAGGAACACCCTACGCTGTACCTAATATCACAGTCAATGGTGTGACACTCGCTGCGATGAGTAAATTCACCTACCTTGGCAGAGCACTGTCCTAGAACTTCACCATTGATAATGAAGTGAGCATCAGAGTTGCAAAAACACGTGCAATCTTTGGCAGACTACACATCAATGTTCGGAATAGAAGAGGCAGCAGTCTAGAGAAGGTGAACAGATCCATTGTTCTCCCCGCACAGCTCCACGCATGTGAAATGTGGACAGTGTACCAACGGCATGCAAAGAAGCTGAACCATTTCCACACAGCCTGCTTCTGAAGATTGTTAGATAATGGCAGGACAAAGTCCCAGACACAGAGGTGCTTGACCAAGCAGGCCTGCCGAGCATCTAGACCATCCTGATGCTGTTTCAGCTTCGATGGGCAAGTCATGTAGCTCGCATCCCAGACCACCGGCTACCCAAGAGACTCTTCTATGTTGAGCTGCAACAAGAAGTGCGTTCTCTTGGAGGTCAGAAGAAACACTTCAAGGACACTTTCAAAATATTCTTGTTCCTTTGTTCCTTAGTCAGTGAGAGTAAACTATTTATCGACTTAATCGCGTTAATCTTACTACGATACACTTGTCAAGATCGTTATCAAGTACACAGTTAAAATCACCTATCCGGAGAGTCATGTTCATTATGCTCATTTAGCTTTTGTTGTAGATTGTTTAAGCTAGAATTCTTTAACTGTTTGGGGCATTAACGGTTTTTTTAACCCTTACTGTGGCCCACCACTAAAACTTGTAAAATTATCTCCTATACTTCTTTCACACTAACTTGTCCAAACGACTTAAAAACTATCCCTTGACTTTTGTCAGTATCTTCGTTACAGAATAATTTTCTTCAAATTGTTTGCCTCATAGATTTGTTACTAGCTTATATGCCATCCTTTCATAGAGAGAATGGTTTGCATTTTTGAGTGTATAACATCACACATTGAACTGTTCATATTGCATATACAAATATTTGCAGTGCAATCGTTTTGAGACTGACTGAGCTGGGTCTTCATTGAGTGTATATAGTCAGATGTTGAAAGATCCAGATTACAAGCAGAAATGTTCACTATGCGATCATTTCATGGAGTAAATGGGCTGAAAAGATCCAGATTACATGCAGAAATGTTCACTATGCGATCATTTTATGCAGCGAATGGGCTGAAAAGATCCATTTTCTTCACTATGCGATTATTTATAGAATAAATGGGCTGCATTTTGTTGGAGTCTGTGACCTCGGGGTTGAAATTATGTTCCACCTGCTTTCTATTTGATTTTTTACGGAATGAATAGCACTGGTGTAGTTTACACCTTAAAGCCTTGAAATAATGTTGACACATTGTCCAAATACTTAACAGTTTCTGCTTGCGTAGTAATGGTATCTGTCAGTGATGTTTTGAACAGGATTCACCTCTGGATACTGTCCTCAACAGCCAGCAGATCAATATACTGCTGTATTGTATCCCTGATGTCACAAAGCGTTTTGAAATAAGAGTTGACAGTCTAGTGCGGTTTCATACCGTTTCTGTAATTCTTCTTCTTGTTGTTGATCATCATCTTCTTCTTCTTCTTCTTCTTCTTCTTCTTCCTCTTCTTCTTCTTCTTCGTCTTCTTAACCCTATGAGGTGTCCAGTACTGAAGGGTATCTTACAGGCTGAAATAAGATCTAAACTTACATCACAGGCATAGGCCGATGTTTACAGAGTTTCAATCTGCTATACATCAGAAACGGTCCATACAAACACCCTTTTTCTCACTTTCTGTACCCCGTCCTTGGTAGAGACCACCATGGTGGTATATCTGAATGTCCGATTCCACTATTGGCATATCCGTCTGTCTCGAGAGACAATGTTTTGCGCCGTGGATCAGTCAGTTGTTGAGTTGCAGCGCCTGCTGTGGCTAAAGAGCCTGATCCTTGAGCGGCAGACTCTGTTGCAATTGCTGCAGGTGAAGTCATGAGTGTCTGTCGGTGCCGACGCAATTCTTTTTTTGCCGTCTGTGGAGTTTCCGTTCTTCCCACTGGGCCTCTCTCTGTTCTGCTTGCTTGATGCCGACCTTGATGGTGGACTGCCAGCTGACCCGGTCTGAAGCTGCTGTCTCCAAGACTGCTTGGTCGTGCTGCCTGCCCTCAGGTTGCGCTTGTATACATCCTTGTTGCGTAGGGCGGGCCGTTCTGTGGGTCTGGAGCCTGTAGCCAACCCGCCGTACAGCATGTCTTTTGAAACGCGACCGTCGTCCATGCGGCTGACGTGGCAAAGCCAGCGCAGGCGTCTCTGTGTCAGCATGGCGAACATGCTAGGCATCCCCACCTGGGCCAGGACGTCCTTGTTGGTGATGAAGTCTTGCCAAGTGATGCCCTGCAGTCTCCTGAGGCAGCACAGGTGGTAGGCGTTCTCAAGAGTACATGGTCCATGCTTTGCTTCTGTAGAGAAGAGTGCTCTGCACACAAGCTTGGTACACTTTCATCTTGGTGTTTGACGTTAGCATGTTGTTCTCCCAGACTCTCTTCGCTAGACGGGCCATCGCTCTTGCTGCCTTGCCGATCCGCACGTTCAGCTCGGCGTCCAGAGGAGGTCGCTGGATATGGGAGCCCAGGTAAGTTAAGTTGTCGATCACTTCGAGGGTCTCATCGCCGATGGAGATGCGGGGATTGCTGCTGACGTCTTGACCCATATTGTTTGTTTTCTTCAAGCTGATTGTGAGGCCGAACTCTGTGCGATCACTTCGAGGGTCTCATCGCCGATGGAGATGCGGGGATTGCTGCTGACGTCTTGACCCATATTGTTTGTTTTCTTCAAGCTGATTGTGAGGCCAAACTCGGTGCGAAGCAGGTGATGAGCCGTTGTAGCGCTTCATTGGTGTGGGCAATGTGGAGGCGTCGTCTGTGAAGAGCATATCCCTGATGACGACTTTCCACACCTTCGTCTCTGCTTAGAGGCTTGCCAGGTTGAAGAGGCTTCCGTCACTCCTAGTGCGGATGAAGACGTGGTTCTCAGACTGTCGGAAGGCGTTGCACAGTAGCAGGGAGAAGAAGACTTCGAAAAGTGTCAGAGTGACCACGCACCCTTGTTTGACACCGCTCTTGATTGGGAAGGGGTCCGAAGATGAACTGTCATACTGCAGAGTGCCATTCATGTTGTCATGGAAGGACACGATCATCTTCAGGAGTTTGGGGGAGGGGGGGGGGGGGGCCGGGGAGGGGGGCATTCAATCCGGTATAGTATGGTGAAGAGGCCTGACCAAGCCAAGCGCCTTAATCAGGTCAATGAAATCGATGAACATGGGTCTTCTCTGCTCGCGGCATTTCTCTTGTACCTGCCTCAGGGAGAAATCATGTCGATCGTCGACCTCGCAGCTCTGAAGCCGCACTGTGCCTCTGGGTACACCCGTTCGGTTCCACTATATATCCAGAATGTGTTGTAGTGCGTCAGATGATAGAGGTTTGGCCATATTGTGGGTCGGTGCTCTGGGGAGAAGTTTTGTATGTCTGCTGCAACGCGATCCACGAGGAGCTGAGTGAAGGAGTGGCCCATTGTGTCAGCAGCAATGTCGGCCATCCTTCTCCTCAGGGGAATGCCTGGAGTCCTTGAAACAGATCATTCGAATCGGAAATCGTAGATCTGTTTGCATTCATCTTGCATTTTAGAGTTACATCACAACCTTTTTTACGTAGATCTCTGTAGGTTTGTGTTACATCATAGACTTGTCTTGTTGCAGAAATTGTAATTATTTGATATCGATAAAAATCAGATATTTTCCTTATTTGTTAAGTCACGGGAGTTGTTCCCCTTAGTTAAGAGTTATGTTTTTATTTTTCTTAAGATTTAACTATCGTTCGGAATTTCAAGTAAGTCTATTTTCTTTAGTTTATTTGTTTTGGGAGTTGTAACAATAACATTGTTTGTAAAAGTTTAAGTTCGTAATTTTATCATTTGGTTTGGGTGATGACATCATATCCTGTCATTGTTTAGATCTAATCATAGATCGTTGTGGTGTTTGTCCAGATGTGCTCCAATGGAAACGGTTACAGTTGTTTAGTGATAACTAACGCTATGTGTGTGACCATGGAGATCTCTAAACAAACTCAAGACTATAACATAGGGCTCGATGGCCGCGGGAAGAAGGGTGCATGTGTAATCCAGTTCAGATTTATGCTGACGTAAAATAAACGTCGACCCTCACTTCGTCCTGCCTTCCTGATCGTCCTCGACCAGCTGCTGTCCCCTGGCTCCAACACCATCTGCCTGTCTTCGCCTGTACACCCCTCACCACTCCACACCATCACAAAACAAGAAGAAGAAGCAAACAAACCTTTGTCTGTTAGGCCAAAATGTTAAGGAAAAAAGTCAGGCAAGTGAGTATTTCATTTCATATTTGGACATCAATGCACGTTTAGCCATAATGTAACTATGTTTCAGCTCAAGTCCAGCATAGGACAGCGATAGTTTTGCTTGGTTTTGTTCGGTTTTATTTTTGCTTTGTTTTGTTTTTACCATTTTCCAATGTGCATTTAACTTTCTCTTACCCTTCATTTTCATTTGAATATGACTCCACCACATGTTGTCAGCTTAGCTAAGAACAGTATAAATTATAAGGGCACTTTGAAGAACGCAAACCTCCGTCATGTTTGAAGAAATCGTAGATCCATTCTTCACAATGTTCAAATTCAGTGGAAAGTTTATATCAATCTTATCAATGATGTAAACAGATCTCAATTTGCCAACTGATCCAAACCTTAGATCTGAATTAGCACCTCGGGATACACAGTCGTGCTAAAATTTAAAGATCTGCTCTCGAGGTTGGCAATGGTTTGTTAGAAACAGGTTTGCACATCAAGCGACCACAGCATTGGGTTCATTTTCGTGAGAAAGTACGCCGTGTAAATTTACTGAAAGACAAAAAAAAAAAAAAAACCGTTTTCATTCACCTGTTCAAACCCAGCGCGATAGACAAACTCACTTATGGAGCTGCTGCATTCTTCATCTAACAGCATTCATCAAACTTTAACCGAAAATAGGCTTTTGATTGCTGTTTAAAGTCAAACCGAAGATATGCTAGTCACAGTGGGTTGCTAGAAACTCAAGTTCCAGTTCCCTTTTGTCTGGGACTGTCGAGAATTCGTGTTGTTGGAAAGAAAGGAAAAAAAGCACAAACAATGACGTAATATGTGCATTACGTAGGACATCCTTCCCAAATTCCCAGAGTGGGGAAACAGACGGCAATAGAAGAAAATGTCATCATCTTCACCGAAGTATTCTTGTCGACTCAGTCCAAAGGTTTTAGGTGTTGATTTGCATATTTGGCAATTACTGCAAGATCGGGTGAAGAGTTGAATTTGGTGGATTGATCTGACTCGCATCAAGCAGCCAACTCATTCGAACATACAGCCGGCGTCATGCCAGGATATGGCTGATGACTTCCTTTCTCCTTCAATGTAGGTAAAAGTGCCCATTTATATAGACCGTTATGGCTTGATCGAAAATGATGCAAATGATTTCATTTTGACAATTTGTCAAGCATTTCATATATCCCATCTCACCCCCCCCCCCCACCCCCACCCCTCCCCTCACCCAGGTAAAAAAAAAACCCACCTCTTACGGTATTTTGGACTACTCATGAACCTGCTGCTTCAGCTAAAGTTTCCTCTTCCCTGCCATTCTCTTTTCCTCGGTCTTCCATCCCATCACACTGACTCCACCTGTTCTCAGTCATTTCTTTTCCTTGACATTGTTTTGCTGTCCTACTTTCTTCTTCTGTCTTTCCGCTTATCTTTTGTTTTTTACTTCCTGTCTCGCAAGCCTGTCCTTATCTTTCTGTGGCAGTCTTATCCACAGATATCCTTCTGTCGGAATCCAGGTTTCTCCTTCTGTACGGTCACTTTCTCCTTGTTACGGAAAGGTTGTGTGACAAATAGAGCGAGGCCATCATCAGACAAGCCAGCGTAAAGCTGAAAGTGATAAATTTAGCGTATAACTCCATTCCGTTAGCTTCTGAGTCCGGTTCTCCACAGCACTGTCCTTATGACACTTTTTCGAGCTCAGCTCTCCTTCTTTGACATATTGATATATTCTGACTTTTCAAAAATAAATCAGGATCACACAACCGACGCACAAGTTCTAACATCACATGCCCATGTATGAGAAATGGTATTTGGTTGCGCTCCACTAGAAGTATGCATCCAGATTACACACGTAAAATACGTTGATATAGTCATATACACAGCTGCAAAGAAAAAGGAAACAAATAAGGAAGTGTCGCTGCATTCGGACTAGTCCATATACTCTACACCACATTCGCTAAGTTTTACGACCACACTGCGTATGATTTAAAGCTGATGGATATATGAATGAATGACTAAGATGAGAGCATTTAGGAAGAGGGTCTTATGACTATGACTTAACAGATGTCTGACCTTGCGCATTAGCCCAACCCGCAGAAAACAAATAACCACGAGAAAGAAAATGTACAATTGCAAATGCAAGAAACGCAACCTACAGTTCCTGTTGTCATTAATCACTTTCGCCGTCAATTCAACGTCAAAACACCAAATCCTCGTAACAAAATACATCACAATAAAGTCTACTGACAGAAACCCAACGCAAAATGACCTGCGCGTTCACGGCAATCATAGACGACAAAGACCAGAATCCTGTTCAATTCTATGGGACCACTAACAAACGAGCTTCAATGCTGCACGATTGAACACGTGGTGCTAAAGCAAACCACTTTAAAATCTGTCACTCACCCTCAAACCACCCCAGGATTAAATCATATGCTATAACTATAAGACAGTAAGTAACTGAACAGCTTTGAACGTACACCCACACATGACCTCACATTTCTGTACGATTTTGTATCTGTCCGTCTTTGGGTTTGTCTGGTCAATCAAAGACATTGGGGTGACTCATTGTTATGGTCTGGACTGCAGATAGGTTTCCTTCCTTCCTTCCTTCTGGTTGTAGTAAAATTACTTTCATTCAATATGAAGCGCTGTAACCGAATGTTGTTGTCATCAGCGAGCAATCTACATGTCTTGACATCCGCACCAGACTAAACATTCTTACATCAACACAAATTCCAGAACATTGACCTCAACAGTACTTCCAGAACATGGACATCAAAACAAATTACAAGACATTGACATGTAATACAGTACAGAACATTGACACCAACGCCGTTTCTAGAACAGTGACATCGACACATGGTCCGGAACATTGACATCCACACATAGCCCAGAATTTGACATTAACACATGGTCCAGGACACTGACATCTAGACACAGTCCAGAACACTGACTTCCAGACATGGTCCAAAACATACACACAACAGCAGTTCCAGAACACTAACATCAAAACAAATGACAAAACATTGACATCAAAACGCAATGCAGAACATAGAATCAATACTTTTCACAGAACATTGAAGAATCAATACTTTTTACAGAACGTTGACCTAAAAAAATACAAAACATTGACATTAACACATGGTCCAGCCCATTGACCTTCATGCATGGTCCAGCCCATTGACCTTCATGCATGGTCCAGCCCATTGACCTTCATGCATGGTCCAGCCCATTGACCTTCATGCATGGTCCAGCCCATTGATTTTCATGCATGGTCCAGCCCATTGATTTTCATGCATGGTCCAGCCCATTGACCTTCATGCATGGTCCAGCCCATTGACCTTCATGCATGGTCCAGCCCATTGACTTTCATGTATGGTCCAGCCCACTGATTTTCATGCATGGTCCAGCCCATTGATTTTCATGCATGGTCCAGCCCATTGATTTTCATGCATGGTCTAGCCCATTGACATTCACGTATGGTCCAGCCCATTGACCTTCACGCATGGTCCAGCCCATTGATTTTCATGCATGTCCAGGGCACTGACATCTACACATAGTCCAGAACACTGACATAGTCCAGAAGCCAGTCTTATATAATGGAAAGAAACTCAGCCCTACGCCTGGTTCCCATCACCTTCGTCAACTTGCTGTACGCTAGCATTACAGTGCTTTGTCACGTCGGGTGTGTTTTCCTCTTCCTCAGTGCTGACTTGTCCACACAGCAACAAACCTGGAACGTTACGTTTCCTGATACCATCCTTGGTTCACTGAAAATCATTGACGTTTGTCCAGGCATTCAACATGTAATGAGACAAAACCGCACAGATGGCACAATCATACAGGCCAACGCTTCAAGCTGTAAAACCAGCAGACTGCCGCTCACCAAACAACAGGGTGTGGTGTATGGGGTGTGCAACCACGTCACACCTTTCTGTACACTACATGTACAAGTACCCAGGAGCTGGTATGTGCGTGCTCGCATCCAACGGTTATCATATGACTGTGACTCCAGACACTGGGAAACTGAAATACTAGATTCAGACAGTAAAGTTGATTACTTTATTTTGAAATGTTTTAGTCACGACCGAGAGGAAAGTTTCTTTGACTCACATACCAACAGAATGTTGATAGCATGCGTTAACAGTCCCTTAGTTGATATTCAAATTGAGCAAACAAAACATCGTCATTTTGTTGTCAAATATGTACTGACACATTCCATACATTTGATTACGCCACACCGACATTTTTTTGATAGGCCAGAAATGCTTTTTACTCTCAGCTGGAATACATCTGTTGATCACATCGTAAGTTTTCAACAGATGACCACCACTGGAGCTGAGGGAAGTCCCCTTGCTTTCATCCATTTAATTCACTTAAAACCAAATACAACTCAGGAAATTGTTGAAAGTGTGTGTGCTGTATGTTATCCAACATCTACGATTATCAACAGTTGGCATCTCCAGATCAGGTTTGGCTTTACTGCTGACTTCCATGCTGGTCTTAGACTGTTAGTGTCGGTGCATATTGGGTGTCAGCTGGCGAAGTTGCCTGGTGCTTTGTTCAACTGTTCTGTAGAATGTTATTCCGATCTTCAACCCCACCTGCACTGCAATCAGTGGACAGAATGCGAAGACGGACGGGATGAAACAGGAGACTGTCCCTTCAGTAGTGCTGATTGCGAGGGATTGGTGGCATCACGGAACAAGTGTTTCAAATTAATCATACTGGAACTATACTATCTTCCCAATGTTTTTGCTGAAGGTGAATGCCAGGAAATAGGTGGGAAAATATCATCTGTGAAAACTAGGAGGGAAATGTTAGATCTGCGAACTGTGTTTACAAACTATGTTGGCTTTTATACAGCAGTAGGTCTAAGGATGGGTTGGCATTCTGTACAGTTTCTATATAGCAAGTTTTGTGTATGGTCGGACTCCACCATTATCTATAACATGAATCACCTCCATTTCATGTATCCCTTTGTTCCTTCAAGGAAATTTCTAAGTATGGGTGTCAACGATGGAGAAATTGTACAAATTGAAATTTCGAAGTTTATAACATGTGAACTAAAATTACAGTTTCATGGCGCCTTTAAGTTACCTGTGTCTCCGTCCAGGTACCCTAGACACATATGCAAGTATACACGACAGCATTTGTTTATTTGCTCTGGAAGTTTTGTTGTACATACGTTTTCATGGCATAATGCCAAAAGTCACTGTAGAAAAGTGACGGATCTAAAGCCCTACAAATTGTTGAACTTTAGTTGTCTGCAGCCTGAAGATGTGTTCTTTGAAGGAACACAGTTCACTTACTCTCCATTTCGATGTGATGACGACATGACAACAGTGCATCACACTTCATTGTGCGACTTCAGACAGGATTGTCCAGACAGAAGTGATGAGTCGTTCTGTGAATCTTCATGTGCTGGTTTTCTGTGCTTTAATGGTCAATGTGTGTTACTCACTCAGCATTGCAATCAATACACAGATTGTGTGGACGATTCTGATGAGGCTGGTTGTCCTGATGATGCCACCTACCATGCCCCGATCAAAGAGCAAGACACGAAGCGACAGTACTGCGTCAATTTGGACGGGACAGGCTACTTCACTCAACAGATAATGACAATCGATGATTCTTGTCCTCATAGTCATTACCGTTGCCTGTCGGAGTGGCTGTACTGTCTGCCTGTCTACACAAGATGTAATGGATTCTCTGACTGTGTAGATGGAGAGGACGAACTCGAGTGCGAGACAATACAATGCCCTGGCTTCTACCGGTGTCAAGCCTCTAGAATCTGTGTGCATAGAGATCAGCTATGTGATGGCTGGAGTCAGTGTCCACAACGTGACGATGAGTTGTTGTGTGACACGACCTGTCCTGAAGGATGTCAGTGTCAGGGTCACGTTTTTGTGTGCAGGCAACCGTTTCTTGCTGGTCGGTTTCCACAGTTGCGATACGTGGATGCAACAGGTACAAACATGTCTATGTCTGATTTTAATGCGACCACATATCTAGTTGCTTTAGTGTTATCTCATTGTTCTTTTCATAATATTTCGAAAACTACATACGCACACTTGCAGTATGTCGACCTTTCTCATAACAATCTTAAAACTTTTGATATGACGATTTTTCTTGCACTACCCAGTTTAAGAAGCCTTCACATAAGAAACAATCCTATCAACAAAATGATAAATGCAAAAAAGAATCTCATTTTTTATGCATGGTCTGATATGGACTTGTCACAAACACATATAAATATTTTTCTTAATAATGTAACTCTGTACTTACCCTACATAAAAACATTGAATACTTCGTTTTGTGATGTTGAAACAATCGGTCTAAGAGGTTTTAAAAATATGCCACAAATCCAAGAGCTAGATTTGAGGGGGAATACACTCAATAATTTTCCATTGGATTTGGTGTCCAGGTCAGGCAAATTAAAACGTATTTTTACATCTAACTACAGAATTTGTTGTCAGAATTTGTATATTAATCGTTCGGGTGCATTCAACTGCTCTGCCCCTGACACTGCACTCCCATCGTGTGCAGCACTGCTACCAACTGAACTGCACAGGGTTTACTTTTGGTTGATAGGTATGACTGCTGTGACTGGATATGCCGTGTGCTTTATACTGTCTTTCGCAATTAGGAACATGATTGGAAGTAACTGTAAGGTGGTTATTTCCCATTTGCAGTTCGCTGATGTCTGTATGGGATGCCATGTCATCATTATCGCAGCAGCAGACCTCCAGTTCCATGGAGAATATATGCACATTGAAAAAGCATGGAATTACAGCATTGTTTGCAAATTGGCCGGTTTTCTTTCCTTCTTGTCCAATACCGTGTCACCAATGATTATTTGGTCCATCACTTTGTATCACATGGTTGCGATATGCTTCTCTGTCGACTTACGGAAATTCAAGGAGCGTTCAACGGCCGCAGCTTGTATGATGATGTGGATTCTTGGAATCCTGTTGTCCTCAGTTCCGTTTCTTCCTGGACTGTCCCACTGGGGACTCCAGGGCCAGTCAGGTCTGTGTCGTCTGGCTTTACTTGATCACTATCACTCAGGACAAAGGTTCACGTGGTTCACAGTTATTGTAGCAATCAATGCTATATTATGCTCAATGACTGGAGCTGGTCAAGGTATCATCTTCCGGCGAACACCAAAATTCATGGTCGTAGTCAACCCCACCCATAGAACATTGTATTCCTCAGTCCATGTGACGCGAAAAGTGGCTGTCGCAGATACTGTTTGCTGGTTCGCATTTGGACTACTTGTGATGATGAGATTAGAGGATGTTGTTTTCAGTAGAATCTATGACAGCATGGTTGTGTTTGTGTTACCCTTCAACTCTGCAGTCAACCCATTCCTATACATGTTGTCTGTGAACGCGGAGTGGCAACGTCAGAAACAAGAAAAGAAATTACTAAACAGGTTAAAGTCTTGTGTTGTGAAAGGAAACGTCCGTCTCGTCAATACATGAACACGCAAACAGACGAATAAATTTGATGGCAGTACAATGTTTTGTTGGGTTGCGTGTCTCTAGAAATATTCCTTTATTTCCTCATGCATGCGCAGGTATTCGCCATATGGTCTAATCTTTTCAGATGTATAATTACTTCTTTCGTCAACAAAATCTCGTGTTATGACAGATAAACTCCCATCTGATAAAGTGATGTAAACCAGTACGAACAGATCAATGAACTATAATGACGTATAACGATTTACCGAGTTATATGTCTCTATGTAATTATTACTTTTATTCCACTCGCATTCCCACTATGGATAAACCATTTCAAATGTATGAGTATCCCTTTTGTATAGAAACTCAATTCTACAGGCAGATTCCGTTTCAGGAAAAGGACTTTGTTCAGAAATTAAAATAGGAAGAAGGCGAGGTGAGATCTCTTATTTTCCTTGTACAGAAAGTGGACGGATTGTATAGGATGGTTTAAAAAAATTTTTTTAATGAAGTTGTTGAATGTTAGCTTGAGAATTGGACCGCTTGGACGCAGGCAGAAACTTCCTGAGGGATTCTTTGATTACATCGGCTGTATGTGCTGTGCTTATTATTGAGTTTCCATTGATCCTGAGTTTCAAACATTCTGAAAATCACAATGGAAAGACCAACTATGCGCATGCACTTTTTGTCACCCAGATGGGTGATGTAACTGTCCTTGCTATTTCATAATTTTCTTTTTTAAACCTGTTTCAGTTCATCTGCGATCAATAATTTTTTCAGCTTTTATTTGTGATCGTTGCTTGCAAGGTCAAAGCTACTAAGAATATAGAGGCAGCTGTTGACATTTTCCAGAAGCTGGATTTTGTAATACATGCAACGTGTTATGGAGCCAGCCATGACATTAACACACTTGGGCTTTGTTCTTGAACAAGAACATGGTAGGATTGTGAAAAGAAATACACACAAACTGTAAATGTAGTCTGTCGTGTACTACAGAACAAAACAATCCACGCGCTAGTAAAGAAATAGCCCAGGTCATTGGCAACCAAGTGTTTATGTTTCCAGCAGTTAAATTAGTGTCATTATACTACGGACTACTGCAAAAGTTCAAGACCACAGCTTTTAAGAAACATTGTTGGAATCTGATGCCACGGATTTTCTGTCTGTGACAGCAGTTCAGGAGCTAGACAGCTTGGTAGAACATCTTGATTCTAGTTGCTTTGTACTGAAAGTAAGACAAACGTTCTGAGAAATAAAAAATCTGTCTACATTAGGTGCTTTGGGAGGAGGCAACTCACAACAGTAATAAGACAGGATGTACGCAGAGAAACACCTAAAGGACAAAAGTGTCAATAATGCATTTGAGCCACCAGCTGTAGAAAATGCTTTCAGAAACAGTAGTGAGAAAATGAGTGGATCACATATCGAACTGTGTGTGATATCAACTGTGCTGTTTCTTACCTTGAAGACATGGGGGATTCACATGTTCCTGAAGGTTATGCCACAGCAAGCAGATAAGGTTATGCAGTCTGGGGCCCGCAAAGAGGGACATGGTTGACAGGGTCACATATCCAAAGGAAACTAGATGTTGACACACATATGTTCGTGCAGATGTCAGGACAGAAGTGAATGGAGGTTAGACTGTTAAAAACAACTTTCAAGCAACTTTAAAAACATTGCATATGGAAAGGTTATCTTGTGTGTGACAGGAATGAATGTAAGATAAGACCTGCCATGTCATGGAAACCAGACCCAAGTATGTAGCAGTTCATACACTCAGAGTTAGAGCAGATGGAAGCAAGTATATGCTTTCCACCTTACAGCATGATCCAGAAGGCCTAAACAAAGTGGATCAAATCAGATGGAGGGGCTCTTCATTCCACCATACTGGCCAAAAGATGTGTCGTATTTATAGATAGTGTGGTTTCTGTCCCAGAAAGCAGTCCTCCTGCCACACGGGCGGAGAACATTACGTTTACAACAAAGAGGTGCTGTCTATTTTCTGCACAGAAACCTTTGCCTGTTGGCAACCACTGTTAAGATGAAGCTATCAAAGCCCAAGGAATTCCAGATGACGCTTGTAACAAAAGCTGTCCATCATGTACCTCATAAATAACATTTTAATGACATCGACCCTGCATTACAAGGAGAGTGGATCCCCAAAGTCCAGCTATTAGACCTCTGTTAGACTTTTTTCCCAGTTTACACGATGAAGAACTGGGTGATAGTGTCATCAAGGCTTCCACGAGTACAGTACCTGCAAGCACGCTCAACACTTTTGAGTCCAACTTCCATATATCTTGATTTCTGAGTGGCATTTTGAGCTCTGATCACTTTTGCCAAAGTATGCACACAC
This sequence comes from Conus canariensis, assembly GCA_033310375.1. Classification (NCBI taxonomy): domain Eukaryota; kingdom Metazoa; phylum Mollusca; class Gastropoda; order Neogastropoda; family Conidae; genus Conus; species Conus canariensis. The sequence continues at coordinate 19,889,181 of CM065746.1, forward strand.
ATATTACATAGCAGTCTTACTGGAACATTTTCAGAAAAAAAGCCAAATGCTGTTCTTTCTCTCATAAAAATACCTAAGAACTCGGATGTTATGAATTCTTGAAAGAGATTAACATTTTTCATCGAATCTGAGATTTTATAGTGGAAAGATTTTTAACAAAATTTCGAGTGGGTTTTTAGATGTATTTTAAAAAGCTGTGTGAATGTATGACTTGTGAGTTGACTTCATCGCCGTGACAGTCCTGATATGGCCCTCTGCGGTCGGCTGGGTTATAAACAACATTACCTTACCTTACCTTAGGTGCATTGTTATTAATTTCCTCAGCTCCAAAAAATACAAACTGTCTATTTTTGAAGTACCACTCTTTTCAGTTCAAAGTTAAGGCAGTAATATAATCAATGTTGATATAGTAAAACAAACGAGACCAGTAGGCGTTAGAATTACTCAGTTTCAATGATAAAAAGATATTTTGTATGAAACAATCTTGAAACGTATATGTAGAGAGGTTAGAAAAACAAGAAAAGTTGCTGATTTAATTGTGACATTATAGACATCCACATGGACCCGCTAGAAACGATACAGCGTAAAGAGGCTTTAAAAAGAACTTTCACATACTGGGATCCATGATTTTGCATCCCATAGTTTTAGAGGAGCTTTTGTCCTGACAAAGTTAACTAGTGGCGACACTCTTGACACCATTTTGGAATCAGCAGGGCGGACGAGTGCCTCAACCTTCTATAAAATCTGTAATAGATTAGTTGAAAAGAACTCGAAGGAGTAACAGTCAAATCAGACCTCTTTTCTCATATTTCAAAGACAAACATTTATCGATGTGCATTTGCCATGAAAGAGACAACTCGTATGTTGACGCTGTCATTGAAGATCTGTCACCAAGCAGTATGATGTGATCAAGTGTTGTTTCTTCTTTTTCTTTACGTGGTGCTTTATTAGACAGACGATGTTTACATAGTATTTGCTGAGAAATGATATGGGTATAGCCCCTTTTCCAAGGGTAAATTGAATAACACTTACTTTGTTCAGCATTTTATCCGCTAAGAATGTCTCCTAACGAAAGAAATAAGGAAAGAAAAATAAATCATGGACACACATAATATTCATCACAAGAAGGGACGGAGGCGATGTTTATGTCATGCTCTCTGATCTTAATATTGGTTACTCTGCTTTTTATGCCTTCCCTTTCAAAGTTGAGCCAGTCACACTTACAAAAAAAAAAAAAAATTGGCCAATAAGTAAATCAGCATTTTAAAGATACTGAAGTATAACATTCTGGTTCTTGTGTGAATGTGATTTCTGACACGCTTTAAAGCCTCATTCATTCTGTAGATCCAAAACGTCACCAGAAATGGGATTAGAAACTTAAACGAGTTCCTACCGTGTATGTGGAAGTGCGTGTAGAAGTATGTGATCAGAGGTTATCAGAGTGGAGAGATGCATGCCCACCACTCCACCTCTCAGCTATCTTGATCAGTAAACATAGAAGAATAGAAAGCTGAGGTGAAAAACGTCATGCTGGCAATGGAAGTCATCTTGAACGCAGCTGTACAGTTTCAGTACATCTCGGGAATGGATACCAAATTCTCGTCTAAAAACCTTCATGGATAGCATAACAGTCCTTTCCACTTGGAAAGATACAAACTGCTGGAAAAGAAATGTAGACAACTGCGTTGCTTCCTCCAGGATCAAACCCAAAAAATAACGAATCCACTTCCTGGGAAAGGACAGGTAGCTGAAACAGCTATGTTCACTGTATCAAGCCTGGTGATTCCAAAAGTGACAGAGGCACAGCCAGGAGCCTTAGAAGGGATGGTGACAAGGAGGGGAAAGGTAATCAAGCAAATTGGAAAAAGCTGCAGATAAGAGACCGGTGTGGTCTTCCCGCCAAATACATGGTCTAGTGTCTACAGTTCATGCTAACTCCAAAGCACCCATGGCTTCTATTTAACAATATCAGCTTTGCACAGTGGAATCGATTGACGCAAAAAAAAACCCCAGCAGGAATAGGTTTGACATCCCACCTGAATCATCTGATGCTGTGCACTACTGCCGCCAAGCAAAGCTGAAGTTACCCCTAACATCCATCTTCAAGCAGCGCGAAGTGGGTGAAGCAAGGTCACTAACCATGCTTAAGGGCCTGAGAGACAAGGGTGTAGGGTCAATCCAGCCCGAGGTAAATCAGCAGAAAATGGAATATACAGGAGCCAGTAGACATGGTAAAAAAAAGCCTGAAGATCAGATATTTAAGAGGATAAACACAGACTAGCAGACATGGGCTGTGGTCAACAGAAACGAAATGCTGGTCAACGGCACAAAGGAACGCAAACAGGGACATGGTAATACAGTAGCTGAAGAAAGAACATGATGCCTGGAGAATCCAGAAAGCAAGCCAGCGAGGCCAATGGGGGCAAAGATTCCCAAAGAAGTCTTTCCTTGAATGAAATAGGAGCTCGGCACCTCAGGCTAAGCTTCATCGTCAGATTAGAATGTGTCCTCCTCTAAGATTCAAACCAGTTCTCATAGGAAATTAAATGACCATAAATGTCTGCTCTGTCAGGATTAATGGACATTCGAACATGCCATGATTTTGTGCAAAGTAGTGCTAACCAGGAAAAGTTCACATGGAGATGCAACCAAGTGCTTAATGAGATCGCACGTGCAGTCAACAATGCCAGAAGAAATACTACGCCACCAGGAGCCCCTGCAATGACGTACAGCACGGTGGGAGGCCATACATCATGGCTTGGTGTGGCATCAAGAGCATGAAAATTGGCTTTACTGGGTGGAGTGGGTGACTGGGAGTGCAAAGCAGACCTTCCAGAATGGGGGAAACATTCGGATATCATCAGGCCGACTGGCATAAAACCAGATATTGTATTCCACTTAGGTTCACCAAAACATATGATTCTGATTGAACTCGCCTCCGTGAGTTGAAGCAGAATCACATTTAGTTTCATACAGACCTGGGCAGTGAGCTGGATGCAGTCTCAACTTCAACAGCAACAGCTTCGACATCAACAAGCGAATGGAAGCCAGTCTACTAACAAGCATCGTCACTCTGTCTCTGAGGGCGTTGTTATGTCAGATACAACAATTCACAGTAGATTCACAACCATAGGCACGATGAGCCTCTGAACCTAAAAGTCACTCCTTTTCAGAGATCTCATTACAAGTCTTATTAGTTGGCCCTGTCAGGATACCTTTTCAACTGGTAAACATGAAGACGGTTTCTCATGGTCTGTGACGCACTGAATCGATCTTGGCAACCTAAAACTATTCAAAGAAGACATCATCATGTTTTTTTTTTATCTGTGCATGATAAACTACAGATCCTACCCCTGCAACTATTTGCCGCATAATGAATGAGTCCCTGGTCTTCACCCACTACACTCGCTTGACTCAATGAAGTCCTCGACTGCCTGTCAACTAGCTGGTAGTTGTAGTCTTAAAAAAGGGGGTGTTACCAGACTGAAATTGAAAAGTCCCACAAAGAAATATCCCCGTGCATTGTTGACCTCTTTGGGTTCTTTGGGTCTGACTGTCTTAACATAGGTGGAGACATCCTTTCAGACGACCATCATAAAGTATGTTTGGTCTAATACAACAACTTTATCGTTTTCTCAAACATATAGAATAGTACATCGACCGTCTATGGAGAAAACACTTTTTACTAGAATCAAAGAAGCGCATCACAGGCAGATTTCTTGTAATGAGTCTCTATACATTAGCGGCACCATATCAAAGGATTAAGTTGATTCTGACCATCTGAAAGTGGAAGCCATTGAAAATGGACTTCTTCAAGAACAGCCATTGACGTCAGAAAATCTCAATTCTTTTTTGCGTTTTACCCCAGTCTCGCACTTATACCGCAAAGTAAACGTGTGGAAAGACAAAAACTCAGATTTTAACTCCGGCCCGGAGGTCTGTCGCACGTCTGCGAAGAGACTTTATCTTCTTGTTTTGTATAGAAACAGAGCGTTGGTGCTGCTGCCTATGGACAAGTTACCGGTGCAGTGGAAAGGACCTTTCATTGTTGATGACATTGCTAGACTTACTGACTGCAATATTAAAGTAAAAGAGAAACGAAAGATTTCCACGCAAATCTTTTGAAGGACTGTATTGGGAGATAGATGGAAGAAAAATTAACTGAGCTCAAGACAGTTACTTCACCAATCACCCATGAAGAAAGACTCATCGTGAATGGTACGTTAACCTTGGGACTTGACAAAACCCATCTGTGCGAGGCCCTGGAAATCGTCAAGATGAGAACAAGACTTTATAAACAACAGAGGCAGAAATCTGGGGTGCTATGAACGATTTTCCTGACCGTTTAACTGATACTACGTGGACTACATAACTGGTTGAGCAGCATTTTAAACCCATCTCATATGTTCCAGTCATTTCAAAACAGTATTCAATTCCGTATGCAGCTAAAGTGTCTGAACGAGCACATCGATGATATGTTGCAGATGGGATCATTCGTAAGTCAAATGACTCACCAAATGCCTCCCCTCTTGTGACTGTGATGCAAAGAGATAGACCAAACCGCACATGTTTGGGCTACTACAAGTTTGCTGACATGCTTCGATTCAGAACCCATGCTTACTGGTGAAGAATTGTTCCAAAAACTGAGTGGAGGTAAATGTTTCTCCAAAACTGACCTCTGCAACGTTTATGGCGATAGCTATCCCTGAAGAAAGCATTCCAAAGACAGCTTCTGAAGCTTCACAGAGAACGTGTGAATTCCTGAAGATGTCTTATGGGATGGTGAACTCTAGAGCTCTACTGAATCAGGAAAGAGCGGATGCTGAAGGACATGAAGAGGGTGGTGTACTACTGGACGATATTATGGTACACTCATGCACCTGGGAAGAATATACTGCAACTCTGCGCGTGTTAGTCAGGAATCTGACTAGAGCCAGCTTGGCAGTATGACAAAGAAATGCATTCTGGGCACGGAAAACGTGGATATTGTCAGCCACAACCTTCAAGATGGCCAGGAAGGGCTTAATAAAGACAATGCTATGAATTTGAAAGAGGCGGCATGACCTTCTACAAAAAAGCAAATCCATTTTTTCATGAGCTTGCTGTATACTACCGGGAGTTCACCCCAATTTCTCTGCAACATCTGCACCTCTTACTGATCTCCTGAAGTAAGCAAAACCTACCAATGTTGGATGGAGCAGCACACAAGAGAAGGCATACAAGACTATCAAGTTGTTAGCGTTGCGGACTCCCGGCTGGGAGGTCGTGGGTTCGATTCTCATCAGTCATGTGGGATTTTTCTTCCCCGACCGGCTCCTACCCAGAGTTGAGTTTGCTACGGGCTCAGTTGGGAAGAGTGGGACCACACAGTCGAGTTTCATCCACTTAATGGATGCGTCTCTGAGAGTGTCGCTCAAATTTCCTGACCAACACTGCAGGTGTCTGTATTTCTCGCGCTTGGTTGACGCCGGAATATATTATGAAAGGAAGCGTAGAGTACAACCCTGTCAAACAGTGTCAGACCGGAATGGAAATCCGTAGCAACATCTTCATCATCCTCATTCTCATCGATCAGCATTCAAAAAAAAAGTCTCAAATTCTGTGGCCATTCATGCCCTGCTCTCATGGTAACCTCAGTTTCGATGTCCTCTCCACGTCTGTGGCCTTGGTTTGGTTCCGTCGGGATCACCAGTATCGGCAAGCCCATGGGGGCTGTCGTTGGACGGACGTGGTGGCGCCCTCCGGAGGGAGAACTCACTCACGCCGGCTCCGCGACTAAGCAATTATTGTTGTCAGTAGGGGGCTTAGTAGGTGATGTCCTACGTATGATGGATCAGAACAGGTGCCACTGAACACCACCGAAGTGACGGCAGCAGTGCAGTGTCTCCTCCGGCGGGTTGTCTCTTGATGGCTTGATGTTGACTGCTCCCTGTGGATTGCCGGTGCCGGGGCTGCGGTGGGACTGACTGGGCTGTGGCTGTGGACGGAGTGTCGGAATGAGCGGCGTGGGTGCACTACCACTGAGGTGGCACAGAAGATGGGATAGCAAAAAAAAAAAAAGAGAAAAAAAGACTATCAAGGATTTCCTCACCAGCAACCCAATCCTGCACCTTTCTTACTCTTCCATGATCTATGTACTGAGGACAGATGCATCTGCTGTATGCGCTGATACAGTCCTCTAAGTGGGAGATAATGTTACAAACAGTTCACCTTCACTAATCATCATCATCATCATCATCATCATCAGTCCATTCTGATCTACATCTCTTGGGTTTCACTTTGTACGCGTTGCTTTTAATGTAACGTTTGTTCGCCAATGACCCATGCACAAATTGTGAAATATGATTCTGTAGATTTCTATAAAGTGCCAGGATGAGACAAAAAGTCCAAGAGTCTTCCTTATATTGATTATTGAACGTTCCAAATGTCTTGACTGTTCATATCACGTAATGATTCCAGGTCGTTCTAGAAAGTTCCATGCATATTGACTGGCCGCGCTTCGTCATGATTTTCAACGATTCTAGAACACTTCATGGTTATTGGTAGACTATGCCAATCCCTGTTTCTTGAACTTTTTATTTGATTATTCCTAGACAATTGAGATAAAGAGAGAGCAAGGATGATGTGATGTAAAGAAACTGAAAGTGTTTGAGAATGCCATATTTCTGTTTAGAACTTGTTGCAAAGGCAATTGAGTATAGATTCGTGCATCTTCTGCGGTAACTAGAAAAGTTGAACCTTTTCTCTGTCCGGGTATATTCAATGAATGATCAGAAGCAGCTGTTACCTACAAATCATTTCAGGTGCCTTAGCATAGGTGTTAGATTCATCTTCATCACAGCAGCCACCAGCAGGGATGTGAAGCCATCCACCTCTCAAACTGGCCAACAATCCGAACCTCCTGCTGCTGGGGCAGCCTAGATAACTAGTCTCCACCCCCACCCTGTTCTCATCCCTCCACGACCCCCCTTCCCCTCTCGTTTCCTCTCATCCTTACCCTCTCCCCAGTCCCTCTCCCTTTCTGGACAATGAGCTGATAAATCGCCTCGCCAAGAATGCCACAAATATCGTTATTTGCCTGTTCCCTCAGTTCAGTGAAATTTAAGCCTAGTGGACACGATCATTTAAAAGAAAATCAGGATCACAGAATTCCTTGCAATACATTTACGCAACGAACAATGTTGTTCTGTTACAGATTAACATGACTTTCATAAACATAATGCAGCTTATAGAAAGGTATCCAAGAGTCTTATGTTTTCCTTCAGTGTACTCTGATTGTCATGTATAACATTCCCCCCAAAACATTTCCACCCTATCGGTCAAGCTGACAATGGAGAGAAATGGTACTGGCCCGTATTTGTTTAGCTGGTGGAGTTGTGCTAGCTAAGAACTAGTGAATCTTTCAGCCTTTGCTGGCCAGCACAGTTTCAACCAACAAACAAGAATTCTTAGCCACCGGCAAACGGTGTATTGAACAGTCTGTAAACAACTCTACCTGTCCATGTCCAGCAGTCTTCTTTTGGTTTGCCTCAACCGTCATCCGTAGCAAGTGAACATATACAAACTTTCATTGCCAGCTCAAATTCAGCTGACTGCTTGTGAAATATAATTATCACTTCACTTGCTCTTGCTGCCATACATATAGATACATGCAATATATAGAGACAATGAATATGGCCTGTAAAGATGAATGCATGCAATGTGTGTGTGCGTATGTGTGTGTGTGTGTGTGTGTGTGTGTGTGTGTGTGTGTGTGTGTTGTGTGTGTGTGTGTGTGTGTGTGTGTGTGTGTGTGTGTGTGTGTGTGTGTGTGTTAAGTGCAAAGGAACTCAGCATGTCAAAAAGCACGCCTCAAATCCATACATTGTACTCTGTGGTATAGACTTAATGATTAAAACAAACGCTTTGAGTTACCTGTTCATACCCAGCGCCGTGGACAGAAAACTGTGACGTCACTTGTGGGGGTCATTTGAATTCTGATGATGTTGACAAAATTAATGTTTTAACTAAAGACAGGCATATGATTGCTGTCCGGTGTGTCAACAAAGGTATTCCAGTCACCGTGGGTTTTAGATGTTACAGTTAGGTCTACAGTGCTTGCCTTTATATTTGATATTTTTAAGAGTGCGTGTTGGTGAAAGAAAGGGAAAGGAAACAAATAATGATGTAATATACTACTCAAAAGAATTTAAGGGCCACATTCATTTTTGATATGGTTTACATAATACAGCGTAGCATAAAACATGAAATGTTTATGGCCAATTTATTCACTCAAAGTGTGACAAGTGCTTCACAGAAAACTGGTTTTGGCAATTGTTCAGTCGAATCTGTGTCAAAGGTGTTACACTGGTCCGCAAAAGAAGCTCAAAAACCACGAGAAAAAGGTCGCAATTTGAGTGCGCCTAGCTGGCGCAGCAGTGTTCGGCTGTCTGAAAACTGCATTGCACATGCAAGCCGGACCTTTAATGAACACTTGTCAACCTGATTCGCTGACCAGTGGCTTTATTAAGGGCCGCTTCTGAGGGTGTGTTCAAACATGCCACCAAGACGCAAACTTAGTGACGCTGAGAGAGGGATGGCTGTGGCCTGGCTACAAGAAGGCGTGGCGGTCCAAGAAGTTGGCAGACGACTTAGAGTAACACATTCTGTCATTCAAAGACTGAGAGACCGGTACAACAACTATGGGAGAGTTCAAGAAGCACGCAGACCTGGACGCCCCAGAGCGACCAACAGACGACAGGATCGTTTCATCACCCTGGCGGCACTACGCAATAGAACCGCCACCGCCAACGTGCTCAGGGGCAGCTGAGAGCAGCCAGCAACGTCCTCGTCAGCGACCAGACGGTTCGCAACCGCCTGCGTGAGGCCAACATGCGGTCAAGGCGTCGAGCATTGCGACCTCCACTGACCAGAGCTCACCGTGCTGCTCGTCTGGCTTGGGCTCAATGACACCTGGCCTGGACAAGGCAGCAGTGGTCCAGGGTGCTCTTTTCTGATGAATCCCGCTACACCCTGTCCTTCAACGACGGCAGGATTCGCGCCTGGAGGCGTGTTGGAGAGCACTTCATTGACGCCACTGTTGCGGAGCACGACCGCTATGGTGGTGGGTCCCTGATGGTATGGGGTGGCTTCAGTCTTCATCACAGAACACCCCTGCACAGTGTTCAAGGCTACCTGACCGGCGTAGCCTACAGGGACGACATTCTGGAGCCAATCGCTGTACCAGCTTTGCAGGCCATGGGACCAGGAGCCATACTACAGGACGATAACGCCAGGCCGCACAGAGCACGGGTCGTACAGAACTTTCTCCAGCAGCAGCAAGTCACCAGGATGGACTGGCCTGCCCGCTCACCCGATCTGAACCCCATCGAACATCTTTGGGATGTTCTGGGCCGTCGTATACGCAACAACCACCCTCCTGCACACAATCTCGACGTCCTGTTCAGGAAACTGGAGCAGGAGTGGCAGGCGATCCCCCAGAACACCCTCCAGACTTTGGTCAGATCCATGAGACAGCGCTGCCTTGACTGCATCAACGCCAATGGCGGTCACACACGATATTGACTCTTGACACTGACAGTCGGTTGTTCTGAATTTGCAAAATGGGGGTGTGTCCATGTCAATGAAATTTTCGCGATAATTGATTTGCACTTCTTGGTGAAATTGTGTCCAATCGATGATCAAATGATTGAATTAAATGTTTGTTGGTTGATTTCAGCTGTCGGACTTATGAGTTATTATTGGGGAGTGATGAACTGTGTGGCCCTTAAATTCTTTTGAGTAGTATATGTGCGTTACGTAGGATGGCCTTCCCACGTGTGTGTGGCATGGGTGTGTAAGCACGGGCCCTTGTGTATGTGTGGATGAACACAGTGACACTATGGCTGTTTTCACCATTTGCTCTTGTGTCGTTGTGTCTTGTGTCTTCTCCATACGAGTCCTGGTCCTTGTGTGACAGTGAGGAACCTCTTTAGAATGTATGGAGTTAAGGACACGGGGCGGACAGAGGTAGAGGTTGGTGAGAGGTCAGGGAGAGAGCAGGGGCTTCTATGAAGACCTTCTACGCTCTGCTTCTACCTAGAGGTTTTCATCACAACCGGAAATCGTAGTGGTCCGAATAGGCCTTTTCACCCTACGCGTTTGGACAACATTGCAAAACTGGAAATCAGTCTAAAAATTTGACAGCTTCGACTCGAATCGAGTGGGAAAGTGGCATTTTTCTAAGGAAAAGTTATAATTGTATGCAAGACTTTTGAATATAATAGGAGCTGGTACTCTTAGAATGTTGCCATCGATACCATCGAGTCCACGACATTCTGTCTGCTTAAAATGGTGCAAACATAAGTACAGTTCATAAATTGTCACTAAAGATCAGATCAGATTAAGTGAATGTTCTTTACACTGTTTGTTAGTTTTTCTTGTACACTTGATTCAGAATGCTTGTTTTTTTGCCAGTATGTTCCACTATGTTGTGAAGCTTTTGTTCAGTTCAGTGGTGTGTAGCTATTCGTAAGGAAACGAGTCATTGGCAAGTTCTTGTTCGACTTTCAAGACAGACTTACAGTTTTCTTTTGTGGAGACATGACACTGCAAAGGAATCTTCCGTGTTCCTCGTTTGAGTAAATGCACGTGCGTGTGTGTGTGTGTGTGTGTGTGTGTGTGTGTGTGTGTGTGTGTGTGTGTGTGTGTGTGTGTGTGTTCGTTTGCTTCTTTGATTCTCACACATATCAAAAACATTGTTACGTTAGCAGCAGATGTTTATTTCATCAGCTGGTTGTGCAGTACCTCAGTGCAGTACGCTTAACTCGGATCTGGATATTTTCAAATAATAACCCTCCACTACTGAATCAAACGGTTTGAATTTGAGAGGAGAAGGCCATATATGGATCTGAGGGGAAAACTGATTTTAAGAGGGGCCATATTCCATATTACATTCAAACAGAGACGTTTTTGGAGTGCGCATTCTCATCTTGTGTCTGATTCCGCTGGCTTTCTTGGGCTGCCCTCTAGATTATCTTGGCATTTTCGTCTTTCTTTAACTCCTATATTTCCATGTCTCTCCTTGCTTTCCGCTTTCCCAGCCACGTTGCTGGTGTTGAATATAGGTTTGAATATGTATGTGTTTACATTTGCAGGGAGCAAGCAGCATTGGTCACAAGCGAATTTCATGAAAGAAATGTCAGTTGTCTTGCTAACATGTCTTAACACTATGGTGATCATCTGTAAGTGTGCCTTTGGTACTGTGAGAAGCAAAAGCCCCAAACCTTTGAAATAGTGGACGGTTTCAGTGCTTGAGATGTTCAGTGATTCAAGGACCAAACTTGAGACATCAAGAATCTTTGGTCATTGAAAGACTTGTCGCAGAACAGTGTCAGTGGCCACAGCAGGGCAATACATGGATAATAACCTCTTTAAACTGTAACACCATTGACAAGTGTGATCAGTTAACTGCCCACCACAGTACGTATGTAACGGGTATTGATGAGTGGTGTTGTGCCCATTCACCCATGACAAGAACGACTGTGGATCAGTGGCCCACATGTTAATGTGAGGTTACCACAAACTAAGCTAAAATGACTGGGCGGTGGAAAGAAAAGATCCAACAATATTGTTGAACAATGTGCTATCAATCGTTTTAATGCGAATGCGCGTGTAAAACCAGCGAAACTTTCACAGAGGAAAGCAAGATCATAAAGATATCTGTTCGAAAAAAAAAGCTTTCTTTGTTTCTGTCCACACAACAAACAACACAAAACACCAGCACAACAAAATAGACTATCTGCCGCACTCTCTGGTTGTTTAGTCTTTGTTGACACAACTCTTTTACACGTTTCTCATGCTACAAACACTCCAATATCCAGTTTACAAAACAAGGACACAGATTAGTTACTTAAACAGAAAGGTTTGCCCAGAACAGTCACCAACTCTTGCTTCTGGAACATTTCTAAATCAAAGTAGCTGTCTCAGAAAATCATTCCTTTCTCCCTTCACGTGCAACTGGAACAAAGCAAAGGGAATGTGATGGCCAAAAGCCAGGCGTGTATCCACAAGCCACTTAGATAATGTTTAAAAAATGCATTGAGTACCTTTTCGAACAGTTTTTAAAATGAAGTTATTCGCTTACACTGTCTTCTACCTCGACAGGGTGTCTTCTACACAGTACAAACTGTTACGAGAGGTTAGCATGCCCACAGCAACAAAATAAAGTGTGACCCTTTCAGTTCTTTGCTTTCTTAAGCCTGCATATACATCTTAAAGTAAAGACTGGCAGAAAATGTGACATTCAGGAGCAATGAACCTGGCCAACCCTCACCACCCCCCCCCCCTCCCAAATCTTGGAGATAACAGGCACGCACTAACCAACGGGCATGGGGAAGGATCAACAGACATGAAGTGGTGGTCAAAGGCAAAAGAGAAAAAGGAGTGGAAGAAACAAGAGTTTTGAAAATTGCAAAAGTGAAGAAACAAGAGTTTGCAAAAGTCGAAGAAACAAGAGTTTGCAAAAGTCGAAGAAACAAGAGTTTAGCAAAAGTCGAAGAAACAAGAGTTTACAAAAGTCGAAGAAACAAGAGTTTACAAAAGTCGAAGAAACAAGAGTTTACAAAAGTCGAAGAAACAAGAGTTTGCAAAAGTCGAAGAAACAAGAGTTTGCAAAAGTCGAAGAAACAGGAGTTTGCAAAAGTCGAAGAAACAAGAGTTTACAAAAGTCGAAGAAACAAGAGTTTGCAAAAGTCGAAGAAACAAGAGTTTGCCAAGCCAAGCTAGATGACACTTCAATAACGTTCCATGAACAATGGACTGCACGGCAAAACGAACTCCAAAGAAGTCTCAGCTAGAACGTAATATGTCATTTGGCTTCATTTAAAATTTGCGTGGTCCGTAGATCTGTCATTTGAACTCCTGCATTCGAATTCAAAGCGTATGAAATAGTGAAATCAGATTAAAATTTAAAAAAATACGTGTTTACTCTTTAAGGCTAACAACAGAAATTGTCCTGAGGTGAGGCAAAGTATTGCTTAGCTAGGGGGTGATATGGAGACACAGCCAAGTGCTTCAGTCTTACGTGCGGTTAGCATTTCCACAGGAAACACTACGCCACCACAGGCTTCAGTCACGACGCACTACACGGCAGAAGACCACAGATTATGATCCGGAACAACTGTAGCATCTCTAGCATGGACGCGGGGTTTACTGGGTGGAGTGGATGGCTGAGAATGCACCGCAGACCTTCCAGAATGGGAATAACATCCACAAATCATCAAGGTAAAGTGGCATGAGACCAGTTATAGTACTCCACTAACGCTCATCTAAACAACCGATTTTGATTATGTTCGCTCCATATGTAATCAGAATAAAGGATGTTCACATCAACACGACTTGTCTAGCCGACAGCTTAAGGGAATTTGGCTTCCAGACCAAAATCCTCGCCATAGAGGTTAGAGAGAGGGGGGTTGTAGGCTCACCAGCCTGTGATCTCATGAAACAGCTCTCGGTTTATCATGAGAAGAGCAGAACCCTGAAGACAAAGGCGGAGGCAATTCACAAAAGCTCCGGTTGGACACGGCCGAGGAGGAACAAAAGTGAGCTTTGTACGGCTTAAATTTCCCACCTCAGGACAGGAGTCCTTTAGCTGTTGAGATGAGACATCCGTCAAAAGGCGACGTCGTGAGACGCCCAACCTTCCAGGAAGTTGCAGGTTAGAATTTCGGATCGTCAGAAATATTTTTGACAGCAAAAGAACATTCAGGAGTCATGATCTGGATGCAGCCCGGCTCCCTTAGAGAGGAAGGAATTTAGGGCCGAACGCTTGTCTGAGAGAGGCTACTTATCTGAAGATCTGCTGTCAACCTTCCCTCATTTGAGAATGCAATTAACATAGTCAATTTGAAGAAACAAGATTGTTGAAAGAACTTAGACGAAATTAATCACTGTCTAACAACTTTCAGTTCATAACAAGACAGAACATAATGAACCTCATTTTCATCATCTTCACGACAAAGTGGACACGTAAAACCACCATCATTCAAAGGCCGTAACGGCAAGAATGTACACAAATATGTCTGTTAGTCTGCATAAGCAAGGAATTCGGAATACAATATACACGATTTAACACACTGTAAATTTCAGGTCAGTGACTGTCTTCGACATGAGAAGTCCATTTCCGCAGATTACTGGCTATCAACCTTTACCACAATATACGACTAAAACCATTTATGTCACTTACACTCTGATACTTCCACACAAAACCAAAACCAGATTCGTATAATTTCATTCTTGCACTAGAAGCCCAATTACTCTTACCTCTGGTGTCTAGCTGTAGTAATATTTGATACGCTTTATTTGGTAATCAAGTTGGTGCCATTTGGGTCATTTTTATCTAGTAACGATTGCGCCCGACTGTGGAAAGTAAATGAACTTGGTACAGAGACAGAGAGAGAGAGAGGGAGAGAGAGAGAGAGAGAGAGAGAGAGAGAAGAGAGAGAGAGAGAGAGAGGGTGCCATTGTGGGTGGGGGTGGAGGAGCTATGCATCGAACGAATCCGGGTTAAAATGCTGGTGTAAAGCGCGCCGTGCAACAAAAATATCCCACCTTTGAGCAGAAGGCGTTGTCCTCCTTCCACCCCCCCCCCCCCCTGCCCCCCTCCCCCCCCCCCTCCCGCCGTTACTGGGGACGCTACATGGATGACACTATGGCTCTGCTGAAGAAAGAAGTGGTGGAGGATTTCTCAAGCCATCTGAACAACCAGCACCCTGCCATCAAATTCACCCGAACAACCAGCACCCTGCCATCAAATTCACCCGAACAACCAGCACCCTGCCGTCAAATTCACCCGAACAACCAGCACCCTGCCGTCAAATTCACCCGAACAACCAGCACCCTGCCATCAAATTCACCCGTGAGGTGGAGGAAAACGGCAGTATCGCCATGTTGGACACCCGGATCACCAGAGAGGGTGACTCCCTATCCTTCAAAGTGTACGGAAAGCCTACACACAGAGATCAGTACCTCCAGTTTGACAGCCATCAATCATTGGAAGACAAACTGGGGTGATCAGGACTCTTCGTCACTGAGCCAACACCATCTGTTCCACACAGACGAACCGCGAGGAGGAACCCTACCACCTCCAAGAAGTGCTCAGCGTCTCAGGGTACCCTAAGTGGGCCTGGAACACTCCAGGGAGCAAGAAGATCTCTCCTCACCCCTCTGCCAACAACCCGAGTCCCTGCCTTGGACAAGTCACCATCCCCTATGTCCGAGGTGTCACAGAAGCCCTTTCACGTAAGATCAGGAAAAACGGTGTGGGGGTACATGCCAAGCCATACAACACCATCAGGATCAAACTTGTGGCCCCAAAAGACAAAATAGACAAACTGGACCAATCAGGGGCAATCTACGAAAGCCAGTGCGGTGAATGTGATCAGTCGTATGTGGGTGAAACAGAAAGAAAACTGAGGTTCCGTGTCATAGAACACAAGAGGGACTCCTCCCCGGTACGAGAACACATGATCAACAGCGGACATGTGTTCTCCATCGACAACATCAACTTCCTAGACCGGGAGGCCAGATGGTTCCAGAGAGGGGTGAAGGAGGCCATCTACATCGCGGCCACCACACCAACCCTCAACCGGGACCGGGTACGACACATCCTGCCATCGGTCTACAACTCCCTAGTTCGGTCCATGACGTGAGCTCGACTCGCGGAAGTGCGCACCGAACACAGTTCACCCCGTCAGTCGAACAGTGCTGACGAAGGCTGCCGGATGGTAGCCGAAAGCTCCGCTTTCGTCCGTCTTTCTTGCGAGTCCAGGTACGAATGTTTAATCAAAACAAAAATATCCATTATAATTTTTTTTAATCACAACGCATCATCCGTGCTCTGCCCCACTCTGCACTCGCCCTGCCATTCATCCTCCAATGCCGATTTTGTTGTTGTTGTTGTTGTTGTTCTTGTTTTTGCCGGTTGGCTTAGCTGTCTGCTCTCTCGGTGACATTATCCTGACGCCGCTCAGTCCGCTGACCTATACACAGCCACAATCAGGTAGTCCTGTTGAAGCCGCTGCACCGGCAGTCTGAAGGGCGCAATCAATATCAAATTGCCATGAGGGAACCCACCGGAGGAGACACTGCATGGGCAATCTTTTGATAGGTTATGACTCAGGGTTCGTGAGGAATCATCTATACAAAAATCGTCCGGATTTACCTGAGCTAGACCTTAATGTTGTTGAAAACAGCGGAAGAAACCGAGAAACTCTTTTGGGGTGGATGTATCCTCCAAGTCACAAGTTCTTACATATTATTTCTGTCTTTTTGTTGTTGTTAATGATGTAGCTGGTTTTTGT
>CM065746.1:19908020-19910520 GCA_033310375.1 Conus canariensis
ATTATGAATCAATCTGGTTCTGCTCGCTCTCTCTCTCTCTCTCTCTCCCCCCCCCCCCCCCCCCCCTTTTTTTTTTGTTTTTTTGTTTTTGTTTGTTTGTTTGTTTTTCTTTGTTTTTTTTGTGTCTGATTTCTTCTATCGTTGTTTCCTTTATGCTCTTTCCCTAATTATCAAAAAAAAAAAAAAAGGTCGCATTGATTATCTTATATTCTCTATATTACTACAAATTGTCACCCTTGAAAACTGTTTTTTTTTCTGTTCCGTTTACGCCATAATCAAAGCATACATGAGAAGTGAAAATAAAAGGCCAGAGACCAAACAACGAATACGTTCAGGGTAGGAACACGTCTGCACAGTACAGTCTTCGACCAAGGCTCAGCAAGCAGCGATACAGCTGAAAAATTGCTTGATAGATAAGCTACACAAACAGCTTGAGCGCAAATATGCGGTGCGCAGAAAGGTGGGAGAAGAACTTAAAAGACCACAATGATCTTGCCCTGACCATGTAAAACAAAGTGTTCAAGACTGGCTTCTGCACGCAGTTCACACCTATTTCTTATGTGTTTAAAACACATGACGCCAACTTGGACAACATCAGAACGTTTGTTTCTTGGCATGTTGATAACAATACTCCTGTATGTTACTGCATGTTATGTAGTGTAACAATCTAAAAAAAAAAAAATCAATGGAGGGTCAGAATAAAGAAGAACCGGACAGGACAAACGAAGAATAAATGACATTAAAAAGTTTTAAAAAAAAAAAAATACTGAGAAAATGTTACAAAAGGACAGTATCTATCTTCCCTCCCCCCCCCCCCCCCCCCACACCCTTCTTTCCCCTCCCGTCCCCTTCTTCCCACCCCCGAATGACTATCAGAACGTTCGCCTGTCAGCTTATTCACAAGACATCCCTTTATGTTACTGTTTGCAACGTAGCACAAGAATCTGCAGAAAAAAAGGCCTCTGTTAAAGGAATGAAGTAAAGGAAAGGCACAAATAAGCGAGAGTTGGGGTATAAACTATTATTTTTTTAAAGCAGAGATCGTATGTAAATAGAAAAAAAGATAGGTATTCAGAAGAAGAAGAAAAGAACACAAACAAAAGACAGAAACCCTAAACAATGAATGGAGGAAAGAAGGCAAAGAATAGACGAGGGCTGGGGTATAAACTATTTAATAAAAAAAAAAGCAGAGATCGTACAAAAATAGTAAAAAGGGTAGGTACGCAGAAGAAGAAGAAAGAAGACAGACAAAAAAAAAGGACAGAAACACTAAACAAAAAATGGAGTAAAGAAGGCAAAAATAGGCGGATGTGGGGGTATGAACTATTTGATAATAATTTTTATTTAAGCAGAGATCGTATATAAACAGAGAAAAGGTGCATACACAGAAGAAGAAGACAGAAGATACAGACATAAAAAGGACAGAAACACTAAACAAAGAGTGGGATCTTGAATCGAAGACAGCACATGGAAGGGAAAGAAAACAGACACACACCTCAGAAAGTCTTAAAAACGGTAAAGGAATGGGGGGGGGGGGGGGGGGGGGGGGAGCAAAGGCAAAGATCTTATACAGAAAACAATAACGAAAGATACGCGAAGCAAACAACGAAGAAGGCACAGACTAGGCAATAATGGAAGGAAAGATTTCTGAGAGGGAGGGAGGGAAAAAGAGACAGACACATAGATAGAGATTGAGAGAAGAGAGAGAGAGAGAGAGAGAGAGAGAGAGAGAGAGAGAGAGAGAGACAGCCACAAAGACATTAACTAAAATAGCAACAGCAGCAAGGCAACAACGGGGCAAAACAAATCCCCACACGGGACACACACACACACACAAACAAAAACAAAGGGGGACAACTGAGCGAGACCTCAGACCCACGGTCCGGGATGACCCCCCTTTAGACCCACGACGACCAGCACCACTAGGGGCAGCAAAGACACGGCGTAGACAGAGTACACGCTGGAGCCCAGGCGCATCCGGGAGGGAGCGGAACTCTCCGCCACCTCAATGCCCCTCGGCGGAGGCGAGCTGCTGAGTCTCGGGGTCTCCCTCGTGGTGGAGGTGACCGTACTGGGAGTGCCTCTCACGGTGATGACAATGGGGTCACGGGTGGTGGTCGAGGTCGTGGTCGAGGTCGTGGTCGTGGTCGGTGTTGTGGTTGTGGTCGTGGAGGTCGTGGTGGTGGCGTTCGTCGTAGTCGATGTCGTCGTCGTCGTCGTCGCAGATTTTGTCGTGGGAGTACGGGCTGGGGGAGAGGATGTGGCCGCGGATTTTGAAGAGTTGGCGGCGGGAAGGGTGGTCGTGGAAGCAGCAGTGGTTGTGGTAGTGTTGGTGTCGTTGCTGTTGCTGGTGGTGGTAGTGGTGGTGTCGTTGTTGTTGGTGGTGGTGGTGGTGGTGGTGGTGGTAGTGGTAGCACTAGCGTTTGCAGCCGTCGTGTCTGCTGGTGTGACGGCGTGGCTGGCAGTGGTGCTGTTTTTCCCTGGGGCTGCCGTGGTGGTG
>CM065746.1:19915520-19918020 GCA_033310375.1 Conus canariensis
GGGGAGGGAGGGGGAGGAGAAATTACGGGGGAGGGAGGGGAGGAGAAATGTGTGGGGGAGGGAGGGGGAGAAGAAATGTATAGGGGAGGGAGGGGGAGGAGAAATGTGTGGGGGAGGGAGGGGGAGAAGAAATGTATAGGGGAGGGAGGGGGAGAAGAAATGTATGGGGGAGGGAGGGGGAGAATAAATGTGTGGGGAGGGAGGGGGAGAAGAAATGTATGGGGGAGGGAGGGGGAGGAAGAAATGTATGGGGGAGGGAGGGGGAGAAGAAATGTATGGGGGAGGGAGGGGGAGAAGAAATGTATAGGGGAGGGAGGGGGAGGAGAAATGTGTGGGGGAGGGAGGGGGAGAAGAAATGTATAGGGGAGGGAGCGGGAGAAGAAATGTGTGGGGGAGGGAGGGGGAGAAGAAATGTGTGGGAGGGAGGGGGAGAAGAAATGTATGGGGGAGGGAGGGGGAGGAGAAATGTATGGGGGAGGGAGGGGGAGGAGAAATGTGTGGGGGAGGGAGGGGGAGAAGAAATGTGTGGGGAGGGAGGGGGAGAAGAAATGTGGGGGGAGGGAGGGGGAGGAGAAATGTATGGGGGAGGGAGGGGGAGGAGAAATGTATGGGGGAGGGAGGGGGAGGAGAAATGTATGGGGGAGGGAGGGGGAGAAGAAATGTGGGGGGAGGGAGGGGGAGGAGAAATGTATGGGGGGGAGGGAGGGGGAGGAGAAATGTATGGGGGAGGGAGGGGGAGAAAAATGTTGGGGAGGGAGGGGGAGAAGAAATGTGTGGGGAGGGAGGGGGAGAAGAAATGTGTGGGGGAGGGAGGGGGAGAAGAAATGTATGGGGGAGGGAGGGGGAGAAGAAATGTGTGGGGGAGGGAGGGGGAGAAGAAATGTGTGGGGGAGGGAGGGGGAGGAGAAATGTATGGGGGAGGGAGGGGAGGAAGAAATGTATGGGGTAGGGAGGGGGAGAAGAAATGTATGGGGGAGGGAGGGGGAGAAGAAATGTGTGGGGAGGGAGGGGGAGAAGAAATGTATGGGGGAGGGAGGGGGAGAAGAAATGTATGGGGGAGGGAGGGGGAGAGAAAAATGTATGGGGGAGGGAGGGGGAGAAGAAAATGTGTGGGGGAGGGAGGGGGAGAAAATGTGTGGGGGAGGGAGGGGGAGGAGAAATGTATGGGGAGGGAGGGGGAGGAGAAATGTGTGGGGGGAGGGAGGGGGAGAAGAAATGTATAGGGGAGGGGGGGAGGAGAAATGTGTGGGGGAGGGAGGGGGTAGAAAAATGTATGGGGGAGGGAGGGGGGAAGAAATGTATGGGGGAGGGAGGGAGGGGGAGAAATGTGTGGGGGGAGGGAGGGGGAGAAAAAATGTATGGGGGAGGGAGGGGGAGAAGAAATGTATGGGGGAGGGAGGGGGGGAGAAATGTATGGGGGAGGGAGGGGGGAGAGAAATGTAAGGGAGAGGGAGAAGAAATGTATGGGGGAGGGAGGGGGAGAAGAAATGTGTGGGGGAGGGAGGGGGAGAAGAAATGTATGGGGGAGGGGAGGGGGAGAAGAAATGTGTGGGGGAGGGAGGGGGAGAAGAAATGTATGGGGTAGGGAGGGGGAGAAGAAATGTGATGGGAGGGAGGGGGAGGAGAAATGTGTGGGGGAGGGAGGGGGAGAAGAAATGTGGGGGGAGGGAGGGGGAGGAGAAATGTGGGGGGAGGGAGGGGGAGAAGAAATGTGGGGGAGGGAGGGGGAGAAGAAAGGTATGGGGGTGGGAGGGGGAGAAGAAAGGTATGGGGGAGGGAGGTGGAGAAGAAAGGTATGGGGGAGGGAGGGGGAGAACACGATGTATGGAGGGGGAGCAGGAATGTATGGGGGAAGGGAGGGAAAAGAAATGTGTGGAGAAGGGAGTAGGAAAATGAGGCAGAGTGACGACAAAGAAAGGACAGCAGTTAGACGGAAAAGAGAGAGGAGAGGATGAAGATGAAGTAGAAGGGGGGATGGGGGTGGGGGGCGAAGAAGTCGAGAACAAAAAGGGGTAGAGAGAGAAAGAAGGGAGTGTGGAACAGAGACAGAATCACATACATAAAAGAAGCACCTCCAACGTCTGTGAAAAATGAAAATTGGAAAGCCCTACTACTGCTGCTTCTGCTGCTGCTGCTGCTGCTGCTATATACTACTACTACTACTACTACTACTACTACTACTAACTACTACTACTACTACTACTACTGCTGCTGCTGCTGCGGCAGCTGCTGCTTCTGCTACTACTACTACTGTTACTACTACTATACTACTACTGCTGCTGCTGCTGCTGCTGCTTCTGTTGCTGCTACTACTACTACTATACTACTATTACTACTACTGCAGCTACTGCTGCTGCTGCTGCTACTGCTGCTACTACTACCACTACTGCTGCTGCTGCTACTACTACTACTATACTATTACCACTACTACTACTACTGCTGCTGCTGCGGTGGCGGCGGCTGCTGTTGCTACTACTACTACTGCTACTACTACTACTGC
>CM065746.1:19923020-19945520 GCA_033310375.1 Conus canariensis
ACAGACTCATGGAGAGAGAGAGAGAGAGAGAGAGAGAGGAGAGAGAGAGAGAGAGAGAGGAGAGAGAGGTGGGGGGGGTGGGGCTTCATGTAATCAATCGTGGTCACACTTTTCACTATTTGAGGTCCTACAAGTTCGTAAATAACAACACACTTAACTAGCCTGATTATTTTTCTTCTATATCTATGCAATGTTTCTTGAAAAAGTTTCCGAAATGAAAAACGCCCCATCTGCTCATTGTGTTAGTGAAAGTTAAAAAATGAAAGAAGAAAAAAGAAGTCCTGGATCCGTCTTTGATCGGGTTCCGCTTTGTCCTTGAGCCAAATTCTCACTTTCCACCGAGTGCCGTTAAAATTGCTTTTGTGGTTTTTGCGTAAACACACTCACAAACAAACAAACAGAGGAAAACATAAAGTTTCTCGCCAGAGCTGGGTAACTAACATAGAAAACACTTGTTGATTTCAAACACAACAAATGCTGAGAATGCATTTGTATCTTCCAATGAAAAAAATATATATATATATAAATAGTAAGAACAATATGCTAATAGTAAAACAGTGTCAAGACCATCCAGACTGTCTTTTTAATTGACAACAACTGATATGCAACCACACGAAATCGATGATATAAGGATAACAACTTACCGACAGAACACGGCCTATGATTTTTTTTTTCAATGCAGAGTGACCTTTCTTTAACAGAAAATCACTTTACAGAAATCCTTTCAAATATGTCTTTTAAGCGAGATTGTTTTTCGTTTTGGAGGGAAATCTAGTGTAGAGACAAACAGGTTTCAGAGAAAAAAAAAAGTCTTGAAACAGCGGAAAGTCTGCACTGGAAGGTGAATATATATTATATATATTATATTATATAACATACATACATACATAAAGCTGTGTCTCACTGATGAGTCCGATGCAGCGAACGAAAGGCCTCGGAGCAGGCGATATGAATGGTTTCGTCTTCAAGATGGATTACAACGGTCTCCGTATGCTGCTAGTGAAGGGTTTAATGTTCATAATATGTTTCCCTGGTTTTTCGGACTCGTTTTCTTTCTTCCCCCGTTCCGGCCCCTTCCCCACCCCCCACCCCCACCCGCTTTCTTGTGCAAGTCTTTGCCAAGCCATTAATATCATGACGGAGGAATTGTTAGCCTGCACTTGTTTTCCCCACTAATAAACTGTCAAACACTATTCTCTCTCTCTCTCTCTCTCTCTCTCTCTCTCTCTCTCCATATATATATATATATAATGCCGAACAATTAAGCAGTGGGAGAAAACAAGTGCAGGCTAACAATTCTTCGGTCATTGCAGTAATGACTTGGCAAAGATTTGAACTTTAAAAAAAAAAAAAAGGGGGGGGGGGTTGAAAGCGAAGAAAATGGGAACATGAAATTAAGAAAATATATCATAAATATGAAAATCCTTCACTACCTGCATGAGGGAACCATCGCAATCCCTCCCGAACGCAGATCTATTGGTATTGCCTGCTCCTCGGCCTTTCGTCCGCTGGATCGGACTCATCAGGGAAACACGGCTGAATGTGTCTGTGCTCTTGGCGTCAAATAGAGACACGCCACAGTCCATAACTCTGTGGTGTTCTCACCACCAAGGATTCAAAAAAAGAATCCAACAGCACCCCCAAAAACTGCCAGCGCAGGGTGATAAATGAAACAAAACGAAAGTGTATATATGTACATATCACTGTTCCGACTCAGTATTTCTCAGCATGTCTACCAGTTTGATGACTCACAAGTAAGTAGCCCAACATGTCATATTCTGTCAGAGCGCCATTCCAAGACAAATACAGACGACAGCAAACAATATAGAACCACACACATGCGTACGAAGAAAACCACTGCACACACCTTGATTCACGTATCAAATCAATCATAAACAAGGACATAGAAAAAAAAATTGGCATTCAAGATAAGCGTACCCAAACCCAAGCAAAAAGAAGGAAAGAATCACAAACCACGAGTCGTTTGAGACCTGTTGATTTCTTGTTAGCCACCCCCGTCTGGAAAGGTTTGATCATACAAGGCCCATGAATAACCACAGTAGAGGGGAAAGAAAGACACGGGTCACTGCTGATCTGCCCCTTTTCAGGTCACGCTTTGGCCCTTGCTTCTCGTGCCACACTTACCTGCCGTGATCAACACCAAAGGGAGATAAGTCTCTTGGAGAACACCGTTTTAGTATAAGATCGGACGATCTGTTTGTGCACCGACTGTTTACTTTGACTGAGCGAAGCCAGCTGATGTTGCTTTTTTTTTTTTTAGAGCGATGTTGCGTTTGTGTAAACCGGCAAGAGGGAAGGAAAATTCTACTGCACTTATGTTGTGGAGGGCCCACATGGATGTAAAGACATGTGCTGTGATTGTGGGTTCGATTCCTACGAGAAATGACTTTGTCCTACCCCCCCCCCTCCCCCACTTTTAAATATGGACAACGCTAGGGATTTCCCCAATACCCACTAAAATACCGACATGAACACTCAGGCAAACAATGACATTTTGAAGACATTGAGGCTTTTTTTCCGTTTTTTTTTTCTCTCTTGTCCTCCAACCTCTTTATAGCAACTGTTTAATTTCTTATTGGTTTCTTTTTATTCCTTTTTTAAGGGGCCTCCATCCTCCTACTCCCCCCCCCCCCCTTCCTCCTTTTTCCTTCTCCGTTGACTCTCAAGCACCACGCAGATCTGTTGGTTCCGTTACTGAGGGACATTCTAATGTCAACATACACCGTCCACTGGTTCTATGACTGTGCCGAGGGGAGAGAGTATGAAAAGAATGTTACTGGGACATCAATCATCAGACTTCCCAAAAAGCTCACACTCACTGAGACAGAGGGAGGGTGAAGAAGCTTGTCGCACATCGCTAAGTCAGATGGGAAAGATTTGGACAGACCACCAAAGAAAAAGAGATATCAACACAGGTAGAGGTCACAAGATGTTGTGGAGACGAGAGAACTCCAAACACCAGAACGGAGTAGGACTCGCTGTTAATAAAGAGAGAGCGAATTCAGTCATCGATAGTACGCAAATATCCGACAGAATCATTGTCATACGCGAACTGTGCACCCACAGAACATCACAAGTCGTACATCTGCACAAAAGTGTACGCTCCAACAAAACTACTATCATGAAGTCGGTGAATAATTCTACGAGGAGTTAGAGAGAAATGCCAAGAGATTTCCGAAGACTCCCTTGCTTGGGGATACTGCAACGGCATAAGTGTCCTGGATTAAAGTCGACGAAGACGACGTGAACTGGAGGGTCTAACGAACAGGTCTGCGGCTTACAGAGCTTGCCAGGAGCCACAAGGTCACTATGATCAGCACACTGCCTTCAAAAGATTCCCGAAGAACTATTTATACAACGTTAGAAGGGGCCTAAATGGGGAAATGAAACTGGGTCTCAAAGCCGTGCCCCAGGATACATTGGTGAAGTGGAGCGTCACAAAGAAAATGTCAGGGACCAGAGAGAAATGGAGCCAGTTTAATAATACTGAGGCAAGGCTAGAAGAAGGCGTCAGCACGGCAGCTTCAAACACTCTGAAGATGCAGCCAAGACAACGGCAACCTGGGACTACAGTGCAGAGGCACAACAATCCCCTCCACGTGGATCAAAGAGGAATGGTTGAGAGGCGACGAAGAGTGACGAAAAAAAAAAACAAACTGGAAACTTATTCTGACCCACGCTACCTGCACCAGGAGCAAAACGTGGGGTCAGAACCATCGGCATAGTCAGCCACCCCAGAAAAGAGATGCAGACGATCCCGTTGAACAGACTCTGAGCCATCGGCATAGTCAGCCACCCCAGAAAAGAGATGCAGACGATCCCGTTGAACAGACTCTGAGCCATCGGCATAGTCAGCCACCCCAGAAAAGAGATGCAGACGATCCCGTTGAACAGACTCTGAGGAAGGACAAGGTTCAGGCCAGAAACGAACGCACCTGAACAGATCTTCTGTATCAGACTGCTGACCGACAGGCACGTGCAACACCGACACGGTCTTTTCCACACCTTCACCGACTTTAAAGAGGCCTTTGACCGTGTCCGTCTTGAAAGACCGTGACTGATCGTGAAGACCTGCACCTTATCCAGGTCACAGCAGTATTTCCGAGGATTCATGAACCCCAGTTCTTTTGATTAACAACCTCGAAGATACTTTCAAACAGTTATGGAAATGAAGGCTGGCTGTTCTTTATCTGCATGCCAAACATACTGCAGGAAACGCTGCTGGGCTCCATTGCCCCCATACGAACTGATGTTAAGCCGTTTCGCTCACTGATGACATCAACCCATGAGAAGCAGAATCCCAGGAACTATCAGCCAGGAAAATATGGAAGTAGACTAAAAAAAAAAAATCGAAATCACTATCAAATTAAGGGCAACACTCAGCAACCAACATCACATTTAACAAGCAGACGCTTGAAGAAATGAGCTGTTTGGATGATCTTGAGTCTGATGTGAGCTCAACGTGAGATTCTGTCCCTACTATGTCTGCATGACAAGACAACGTCATCTGAAAACCAGGTCCATCAACTTCCCGATGAAGACGCACGAATGCATGTCACTGGTGGAAACCATCCTTCTCTAGGGATGCGAAAGCTGGACGCTGACAGCGTGTCTACAGCGACAGATCAGTTGTTTGAGAAGAGAAAAGAACCTGTTTCGGACGGATTCTCGATTTCATACAAATCACGCATGGGAGGGTACTCTGGCAGACACCAAGTCTGCAGACGCTGGCAAACAAGTACGCCTCGTGCTTATCGTGCGCCATCTTCTTCTTCCAAGCAAAATTCAACGACGACATTTTGGCAATTTTGTCGTTTTGTGGGACGTTTCAAACTGGAACACCAGCTAGACCATCGCGTTGCTGAAAGAATTTAGAAAGAAAAATACCCACGCACCAACAACGACATACTGTTACGGAACAAGAACAGTTTAATACAAACACCACATCTATAACAATCAAACAACTTTGTTATTTCTTGATAACCTCAAACTTCAAAATAAACATTTTTTTTAAAGCAAGGAGTGTGGAGTTGAAAGGTTTGACGTCTCTCGAGAGACTATCAGACGGCCTTTCCTAACGTGACGTCACGGAAACCCATGACCTGAAAAGGGGCGAACCGATTATAAGGCAGAGGGATGTTAGCCTACTGCAGCAGAGACAGGGCCCACTGACAACACACAGACGGAGATGCCGACAGAGGCACATGACGTCACCTGTCCCACCGGCGGTGTCTGACTTGGCGAATCGTCACAGTTGTTGTGGAGTGGTTTTCTACACGCATAGAATCAGTGATGGAGAAGGGAGGGAGCCAAACCAGCGTGTGTGTGTGTGTGTGTGTGTGTGTGTGTGTGTGTGTGTGTGTGTGTGTGTGTGTGTGAGAGAGAGAGAGAGAGAGAGAGTGTGTGTGTGTGTGTGTGTGTGTGTGTGTGTGTGTGTGTGTGTGTGTTGGTTGATGTATGTACATACAACCAGCTAAAACTGTGTAAGCAGGTAGGCGCATTCATATTAACAGTAACACATGCAGCCCTCACTGTTGTCTTTTAAAACTTCTTTTTTCATTAACAATAGTTAAGGAACGTAACTTTTCCTACCACATGTGAAGGTAGACAACTCCATGCTACTATTGCCTGTGGTGTCCATTTACCTACCATGCAAGCAAACGAGAAGCACACATAACAAAGTATGGGAAATTCCTCTTTGAAAAAAAAAGGGGGGGGGGGGAGTGACGGGGGGGAAGGGGGGGTAAGGGAGTTCCTAGTTTGCCCCTATATCCCGACATGACACATGTATACAGCCATAACTGGAAAAAAAAATGTACAAACACCAATTCAGATTCATTCAACACTGACGGAGCCTAACAATCTTGAACACTGTTTCACCAAAGATGTAGGGGAGAGGTGACAACATCAGTATATTCGCCTTCGGCTAAGTTCCGTCACTCACACTGCAGGCATGATCACTACTTCCTGGAGATCTGAGCTGATCTGATCTGCCTCCTGTCACGCATTGGCTGTTCACCACACTTCGTTGCTGATAGTGTCAACGTGTGCGGGCAAAGGTTGCGTGAGGACAACAGTCCGACTTCGATCAGAAAAGCGGGCAAGAAAGAAGCTAGCATACGTGTGGTCACCGGAGAGGGCAACCAGCCGATTGAAGGTTTCTCCCGCCTAGTAATGGTTATCATTATAACTATTATTATCATTATGATTATCATGAATACTTATATAGCGCCCTATCCTCGGCTAGAGACCAAGCTCTAAGCGCTTTACAATCCACACTCGTTTACACAACGGGCTGCCTACCTGGGTAGTGCCGACTGAAGAGCTGCTAGCTGGCGCTTCATTTAGTTGTTTCCCGTGTCATCCACTCAGTTTCGTTCAATATCGTTCACTCAATTTCCTTACTTCCTTCATTCTTTCTATTTCTCACGCAGGGTGCATGCTATGTGTAACGTGTCATCCATACCAATGGCCAAACTGGCCTTCTCTTCCGAAATTCGGTGATGGGATTTTACGTGTGAGCAAGATTTATGCGCGGTTCACACACGGAACCTCAGTTTATAGTCTTATTCAAAGGATTGTATGGGAAATGGAGTCAGAACCAAAGGTAACTCCGAGTGAAAAATCCCCCTGTACCAAAACAGCCCGGCGAAGATTCGAACCCGCAACCCAAGGATCACCAAGGTCATGAGTCTGGCGCTGTACCACTGAGGTATTCCAAGCTGAGCTAGTGACCTGCACGAACGAACGGAATGCCGACAATTGTGAGAGCGAGGCGAAATACCGATCCTCGTCCTTCTGCATCTTTGGTCTCACTGAACGCACATTGCAACCTTAGCCCGATTACAGTGCAATTGGTGCGGCAGGCGAGGCGTGTACAGTAACCAATAAGCAAGGAAGGTAACTCTTTCTCCCGGATGGAAACACTCAAAGGCACATAACTCCAGACCAATGCTACTTTCAGTACCCATCCACCTAGCACATATGTAGACACGAGGAACGAAGAACAAACAAGTAGCCCCCATCTCCACCGCCCTTACATTTCCCCTGCTGCACCCCTGACTCTCTCTAAATCTTACTTTACAACTTTAGCAGCTCTTCCGCCTCTGTTACCGTCTTCACCCCCCCCCCCCCCCCCCCCCCCCCCCCCCGGTGGTGAAAATGCCGTTTACTCGCAGTTTACACCTATACACATTTTTGTTGACTTCCCTCCCTCTTCCCCTTCCTTTTCTGGAAGGCCTGATCCGCCCCTGGCATGTAATTCCAGGGCAGACTCCTTAGTGTTGATACTATTGTAAAAAAAAAAAAAAAAAGAAAAGAAAGAAAGAAAATAAAAGGAAACGAAAAGACGTTAGACACAACGTGCAAACAAGGCAGAAATAAAAAGGGTGATATAAAAAAAAAACTTTTTGAGAAAAATCTTGCACAGACTGTTCAGACCATGGGGGCGTTATTTGTAACTAAAAGAATCAGAACCATCGCCACCATCCCTGGGCACTCCCGGGGACGAACTCGACACACACACACACACACACACACACACACACACACACACACACACACACACACACACACCCCGAAAGGGTACATAGAGGGAAGCTTGCAAACCATTATTACGACTTTCCACAGGGGAGAAAAGTGTACATCGACAAACTTTATGACATATAAGCCTAATCACATGCAGACGAACAGACACACAGATACACGTCACAGATCAACCCGATGTGATTCCCTGTTATCTTTATCTTGATTATTCTTTTTTTTCATAATTCTATTTTCCATAATTCATGGTTGCATGATCGTGCATGTTCCACTGACATTAATTCTATTTAACTTTTTCTTTGTTTTCTTTGTCTTTTGGTTATATTGTTTATGTCTCCCCTAGATATTTCATCCCAGAAGAGACACAGCCAATGGAAAAGAAGGAGGTAAAGCCAATCAAAGTATTAACGAAACCAATCCAGTGACAAAGAAACTGAATATAAAAACATGAAAATGAAATGTAGACAGAATTAACGTACAGATCCACAGTCATAGTCATTTATCGACACAAACACAAAACGGGCACGATTAAAAGAGAAAAAAAAAAAAGAAAAAAAAGAGACCAAAAAAAAAAAACCGTAACCAAAACAGTGGGAGAAGGGAGGGGGGAAAAAACACAGAAAATAAAATCCCTACTAAATGTTTTCCGAAGATCTTGATTTCTTAGGAATAAGGAAAGCAGGGCAGAAGACAAGGAAGATGTCAGAAAGAAGAGGGGGTGGAGACTTGGCAGGCGGAGAATGGGTGGGTGGTTACGAGGGAGTGGCTGGAGGATGGTGAAAAACACGACGAGGATGGAAAGAGCAGAAGAAATGAAGGATGAAGAAGACAGGTAGGAAGGGAAATGAAAAACAATGGAGAAAGAATTCTAGCACTATGACCAGCTGCCACAGCCATCACCGCCATCAACTTATTTACCTACTTTACTTAGGCCCATTGCTCTTGCCAGAGCATAGGCCATCAATAACTGCACGCCAACAACCACGGTCCTGGGCAATCTTTTCTATTTCGCCCCAGCTGTAACCCATCTGCCTGGTGTCCGCCTGCAGGTCCCGCCTCCAGCTGTTTCTTGGTCTTCCTCGCTTCCTCTTGCCTTGAGGATTCCAGGTCAGAGCTTCTCTGGTGGTGTTGTCCGGGGGCTTTCGAAGGGTGTGTCCTATCCACCGCCATCTTCTTTTACGGATGTTTTGCTCTGCTGGCAGTTGGTTACTTCTTTCCCACAGCTCTTTGTTGCTGATTGTCTCTGGCCAGTGGATGTGGAGGATCTTTCGCAGGCAGCTGTTAATGAAGGTCTGTAGTTTGTGTATTGTGGTCTTTGTGGTTCTCTGATCCGTATAAGAGGACAGATTTGATGTTTGAATTGAAGAGGCGGATTTTCGTGCTGGCGGTGATTAGTCGAGATTTCCAAATGTTTTTCAGAGCGCCATCAACTTAGCAGCCGATAAACGCCACGAAAAGAGTCGACCAATCGGAAGAAGGTTTAGGCCCGACACAGAAATAAGAATCCCGCTTCTGATTCTGCTTCGTTCCGTTCATAATCGCCCTCAGTTGGATACAAACCTGAACTAGATTGTCTTATTAAAGGTTAAAGGTCGCAAGAGATTTTTCTTCTTTTTTTTTTCATGCTTTGGCGTACTGCTCTTCACTTTCAGTGCGCCATGAAGATACACGTCGATATTCATCACAGAATTTTAGCACTCTATAAGCGTCTTCTCCTTTTTTCTTCTTCTTCTTCTTCTTCTTCTTCTTCGTTGCCTTTTCCTTCTTCTTCTTCTTCACCTCCTCCTTCTTCTTCGCCTTTTTCTTCTTCTTCTTGTTCCCCTCCTCCTTCTTCTTCTTCTTCCTCTCCTTCTTCTTCTCCTTGTTCTCTGCCTCCTCTTCCTCTCCTCCTCCTCCTCCTCCACCTTCTTCTTCTTCTCCGCCTCTTCCATCTTCTTCTTCTTCTCCTCCTTCTTCTCCGCCTTTTCTCCTCCTCCTCCTCCTCCTTCTTCTTCTTCTCCTTCTCCTCTTCCTTTCTGGCGTTCGAAGGCTTGACGATCGCAGCTTCTCTTTGCATAATACAATGATACTCACTACTCAAACTGCATAAAAGCTAGGACAAAATACGCCACGATTATTTTTTCAACTTAGTACACGACCAGACGTTCAGAGCTGCTGACCAATTCCTATGCTCTTGACGCAGCTGTGTGTCAAAACCTTTACCATACTAATCCTTGTCCATGGCTTTGGTCACCAGCCGAGTGAAGGCCCCGGGGTCAGCTACCCCCCCCCCCTCCCCAGGGCAGGGGGGGGGGGGCGTGGCCCGTAATAATCCACTTAATAGCTCCTCCGACGACTGCTCTAACTTGTTGGTACCTAAGGTCCTTCCTCTTGCTGTCTTGCTCTTCAGAAGCTGGAGCATATCAGTAATGGTCAAACACACGAGAGACGGATATTAACAGAAGAAGGAGGATGTTGGGAGCGAGGACAGGAAGAACAAAAAGAAGAATAACGAGAGGAGGAGGAGGAGGAGGAGGATGCGGAGGAAGAGGAGGGGCAGAAGGAGGAGGAGGAGGAAGATAAGGAGGGGGGGGGGGGAGGAGGAAGAAGAACATGGACAAGAACGAGATGAAAACAATAACAAAGAAACAGATGGAGAAAATGAGGAAGACAAGCAAAGAGAATGAGAATATGAAAAAAGGAAAACACACACACACAAAAAAATAACAGAAGAAGAAAACGAAGAAAGACAGGGAAGAAGAAAAAAAAAAGAAAGAAAGAAAAAAAGCTGAAGAGAAAGAAACAGCTGAAGAAAAAGAACGAGAGACACACACACACACACAAAAACCGAAAAAAAAAAAAACAGGAAAAAAATGAGGCCCACTATGCGCCACTACTCACGGGTCGGGGTGTCGTAGGTGGCGACGACGCAAGTGACGGCGGCCAGCTCCGTGGGGTTGCAGTCGTGGGTGAACCAGGGGTCATGCTGGCAGAAGGCCAGAGAACCCTCCGTGCCCACGCACTGCACGTCATCCAGGGCGAACACCACCGGGGCCGGCACGCCCACCTGGTACTCTTTCTTCATGCTGGACTCCGTCAGAGAACGACTGCACGTGCACAACGCAGACAGATTTCAAGTCCGGCGGGTTTTTTGTTTTTTTAGTGTGTTTTGTTTTGTTTTGTTTTGTTTTGTTTTGTTTGTTTGTCTGTTTGTTTGTTTGTTTTGTTTTTTGTTTGTTTGTTTTGATTGAATTCCCACTTTGCACGCTGATTCTACTGAGGTTTCGGACTATTCTAGAATCGCCCCAACGAATATGTCCCGAAAGTTATTGTAATATTGACTGAAAAACTGTTTGCCTGTGCTTATTTCCCTCTACTAATTACATTTCCCTCCCCCCCCCCCACCCCCCATCCACCACTTCCGCCTCCCATCCCTGCAATCGTTTCTGTCCTCCCAAAGTCCCCCTCCTTTCTTAACTTCTCTTGTCCACGTTTGGAATGTCAGACAAGGGAGATTACCTTTGTCATCGATGTGATCACAGTTACGCCCCTTGATCCATTTCGAATCCGGACACAGACAAGCTCTGCAATATTGCTGGGTTAAAAATGCGACTGTCTAGCACAAAAATGAATCGCTCTTGATCTGCGTAGACTGGTGATTAGTTACCACCCCATTTGATGATAATCGGACGAAAACTGTAGATCTGTAGTAGATGCAAGAACACAGACAGACACACTGACAGCCAGACAGAACCGGCACTACACACACACACACACACACACACACACACACACACACACACACACACGCACGCACGCATGCACACACACACACACATGAATGCACACGAAACACACACACACACACACACACACACACACACCACAACCACGCACGCCGCACGCACGCACGCACAGGATTCGGAAAAAGCCCGGTCTAGCTGTGCTTGTTGTTTTTCTGTCTCACGCTCCGTTCATACCCTTGATGCATCATCATAAACAAAGACGTTTCATTGGTCCTTTGATTTGTGCGGCATTTATCGCTTCATGCACCACAGTGACGTTTCATTGCTCCTTAAGACTTCTTAATCACGCCCCCCCCCCCCCCTCCCTGCTCCACACACACACACACACACACACACACACACACACACACACACACACACACACCAATCTTCTTCCTACCCCTTCCACCACCCTTTACTCCTCCCCCACACCCCACCCCCCACCCCCCCAAAAAAGAGAGAAATAACTTACTTAAAGCACAGCTCGTTGCAGACGACCTTGGCGGCATTGATATCCCAACCGTCGTCACACACGAAGCCGTAGGTGCCGTTGTCTGCTCGTACCTGCACGTACCCCACTCCGGGCTGCGACTGCGGCCCGAATAAACGTACCCGAGCCTGCTGGTTGTTTCCTGGGTTACCAGAGGATAGTATGGTGTGAAGAGGGGAGAAAAGACAACAACAGCAACAACAACAACAACAAACAACAACAACAAAAATATTCGAAGTGTACACTGGTCCATAACACCAAAGGTTTCTTACAAAAGGGGACGTTTCTGTTGAAAGGTTGATTCACTTATTACTCGATATTTCATTGTTTTTAGGGTGTACAAGTTTCGGAGCGCACAGAACTGTACATATACTTTCAAATGTCAAATGCGTTTGGTTCATCTTGTTTTGTATCTTTTATTGCCGTTTTCCAGCTGATCTCGTCACAGTTTCCATCCTGAACAAATCGAAAATAAAGCTTTTGGAATTGTGTTGTCAAGTAGGCAAGTAGGTCTGGCATCAGAATTTAATTATACGTTATTCTCTCTATATAAGACATTTTCAACTAAAAAAGAGTTAAAGCAGTATGGAATTAGAAAAGAAAAAAATGCGTACCCCAAACTGCATATGGACAATTACCCCGGGTCTTTATTTTAGAAATGACCAAACCTAACAAGAAACGACCTGAGGCTGAAAGTTTTGTCCAGTTCTGATGCACGTGGCACCAAGGCTCGTGCTGAACCGACGTTAGAGCTAGAACCTCACAGTTCCTCAACACCATATCGTGACATTAGGAGCTTATTCACTCTCTGTTCGTACGAAGAGGTAAGCCCCGAGTCCGTTGTGGAATCAACATAAACCCGACCCACATTACACTTATGCGCGAACGCTATCAGAGACATATCAGGTAACAGGGGAGAGAGAGAGAGAGAGAGAGAGAGAGAGAGAGAGAGAGAGAGAGGAGAGAGAGAGAGAGAATGACAATGACAAAATTTTGTCATTGTCAAGAGAGAGAGAGAGAGAGAGAGAGAGAGAGAGAGAGAGAGAGAAAATGTTGCTTATAGCCCAGCCGACTTCAAAGGGCCATCATATGGTTGTCACTGCGTTGTCAGGTGACACAAGTAAGCCAACCACTACATTTTTCCTATCAAAACACGCCGTCGGAGAGTTGCGGGCCTTTTCAAGCTGAGCAGCCCATCCTACGTCCAGCAAGCCCGGCCGCTCTTCATGAAAGTTAAAATCGCAGTGAATTCTGGGAGGCGATTTCCCGTTGAGTTCGTCACGCAGCTGCCTCGTTGTTGATTTACAACACTGCGCGGCACTGCGTGTACAGAATGGTTTTATGGTCAACATCAGAGATGTGAGCGGCACTACGTGTACAGTATGGTTTTGTGGTCAACATCAGAGATGTGAGCGGCACAACGTGTACAGTATGGTTTTGTGGTCAACATCAGAGATGTGCGCAGCACTACGTGTACAGTATGGTTTTATGGTCAACATCAGAGATGTGCGCAGCACTACGTGTACAGTATGGTTTTATGGTCAACATCAGAGATGTGCGCAGCACTACGTGTACAGTATGGTTTTGTGGTCAACATCAGAGATGTGAGCGGCACTACGTGTACAGTATGGTTTTGTGGTCAACATCAGAGATGTGCGCGGCACTACGTGTACAGTATGGTTTTGTGGTCAACATCAGAGATGTGCGCAGCACTACGTGTACAGTATGGTTTTGTGGTCAACATCAGAGATGTGCGCGCACTACGTGTACAGTAATGGTTTTAGTGGTCAACATCAGAGATGTGAGCGGCACTACGTGTACAGTATAGTTTTGTGGTCAACATCAGAGATGTGAGCGGCACTACGTGTACAGTATGGTTTTGTGGTCAACATCAGAGATGTGAGCGGCACTACGTGTACAGTATGGTTTTGTGGTCAACATCAGAGATGTGAGCGGCACTACGTGTACAGTATGGTTTTGTGGTCAACATCAGAGATGTGCGCAGCACTACGTGTACAGTATGGTTTTGTGGTCAACATCAGAGATGTGAGCGGCACTACGTGTACAGTATGGTTTTGTGGTCAACATCAGAGATGTGGCAGCACTACGTGTACAGTATGGTTTTGTGGTCAACATCAGAGATGTGAGCGGCACTACGTGTACAGTATGGTTTTGTGGTCAACATCAGAGATGTGAGCGGCACTACGTGTACAGTATGGTTTTGTGGTCAACATCAGAGATGTGAGCGGCACTACGTGTACAGTATGGTTTTGTGGTCAACATCAGAGATGTGAGCGGCACTACGTGTACAGTATGGTTTTGTGGTCAACATCAGAGATGTGAGCGGCACTGCGTGTACAGAATGGTTTTATGGTCAACATCAGAGATGTGCGCAGCACTACGTGTACAGTATGGTTTTGTGGTCAACATCAGAGATGTGAGCGGCACTGCGTGTACAGTATAGTTTTGTGGTCAACATCTGAGATGTGAGCGGCACTACGTGTACAGTATGGTTTTGTGGTCAACATCAGAGATGTTTCGTGAAAAAAAAAAAAAATCCGGACGTGAAACCGACCCAGAAGACAAAGTCTGATAGAGGGGAGAGCATCTCAAACTAGCTAGTTTGAAAATTTAAACACGGAGAGGTGAGGGACTTTTCAGGGGACGTAACTCATGTTTTGGAAGTGAAAAATAGTAGTACAAAAATAATAACGAGAGCCAAAACATTGAATTTAATTATGATTTATCACACAACAGATAACAAATAAACGGTTAATATCAATTGCGGGAATAAATTTGTATGTTCTGAGAATAGTAAAAATAGAAGTAAAAGTAAAATGCATGGTTATATCCTATACACTCATTGATCAATTAACATTCAAAAATTCAAAAATGATATTAAGAGCAACGGGAACTTTTTTATGTTTTGTAATGATAGAAGTAAAGTAAAATACATAGTTATATATTGTGCGTTTTTTGATCAATTAACATTCAATATTTCAGAAGCCCAGCATGATTACCGCTCAGTTTTAATACAGTTATGAAACCTCTGCATGTTTACGTGAAAATAAGATCGCATGAGTTTGACAGCAGCACTGGCCCGTTAAATCTTGCGACTGCCATGAATATATTCAGCCATGGCACGTTTCTGTTACGGCAGTCTGCACTTGCAAGGAAAGGAAGAGTATCGCCATCGTTGCTAGGAAGTGTCACGTGGGTAATTGTGTTACGTATCAAGCTTCGTGACGTCAGAATACGATGACTTAGACTCCGACTTACAATTAACGAAAATCCGCAAGGACTACAGACATTACATGGCAGCATTATGTTAAAACGGAAAATGGTTTACACTAGAACCATGACTGATATAGGTGTATACGGTATCGATTTCGTCTTTTCTTGTATCAGCACAACATTTTGTAATCCTTGTTTAAAATCGGTTTTGTAGAATATTTCACTGGGGGGACTGCTGACACAAAAGTACAGTACAGTATCAGGCGGCCTACACCTCGAGATAGTTTTTTCTGCCTCTTCCGCTTGTGTTTGGGACTGATGTTCAAAACCCGAGTTTCATCTTTCATCATATCACACGCTGTGCGTTTTCTTCCGTCTTTTCACGTACCGTTCGAGCAGCCACCCTTTCTGCGAGCACAGACGCGAAATCGGCACAGTTCACGTCTTGGTTCAAAGTGCCGTACGTTCACTATGAACAGTTCTACTCAGAGGGTGAGGTGAGTGACCTCTCGTCATGACCAGAGTTCTGGGCCCTTACCTGAGATGCAGTTGTCGGGCTGGGTGACCCCAGACGGGGGGTTGGTGGTGAGGACGGGAGCAGGGGTGCTGGCGGAGCCTGCCGGCTGACACACCACGCCGGCGTCCTCGTTGTGAGCGCAGTTGATGTTGTTGGAGCCGAAGGCAAAGTAGCAGTCGTCGAGGGTGTCCTCGTCCCCTTCGCAGTCGACGTCGTCCATGTGGATTGGGCCCGACCCCGCGCCGAAAGCAGCCCTCGTCAGAGCGACCCCGCCCCTGGGCACACGCATGCGCATACATAAACTTGCGTATTGGTCGAATCGGTGGTCATGTAGTAACTGAACCGTTCGATTTAAAAAAAAAAAAAAAAAAAACAAACTTCTTGCTCCTCTGACGATACGTTCGTTAGCTGAGAAACGGGGGTAGAGTTTTTACCTTTGTCTTTGAATTAAATTGATGCAGATGACAACAAGGAGGGCGGAGATGAGCATGACTTGTAGACTATGGACTGTTTGTGCTCTACATCAGTGACCCGATACAAGCGTTTGTGAATGAATGAATGAGTCCAGCAGGGGTGAGAGAGCTATGTAAATGTGTGTATGCACAGCAGAAGTTACAAGAAGGTGAGAGGGCTATGTAAATGTGTGTATGCACAGCAGAAGTTACAAGAACTGTTGCAGATAAAAAGTAGGGAATTAGGAACATCGCTGGACGTTTTATCTGAGATGTGTGTGTGTGTGTGTGTGTGTGTGTGTGTGTGTGTGTGTGTGTGTGTGTGTGTGTGTGTGTGTGATCCAAGAATAAGATATATTATATATATATATATATGTATATATATATATATATTTGCAAAGATACATACATACATACATATGTACGTACACACATACACAGACAGGCAGGCAGACAGACAGACAGACACAGAAAAATACATACATACATACATACATACATCATACATGTACATGCATACATGCATACATGCATCATACATACATACATACATACATACATACATACATACATACATACATACATACACACATAGGCAGATAGCTAGGTAGATAGATAGATTTTTTTTTTCAACATGTTCCCGGAATTTTTCCGCCAACTTCTGCTTGACTTTTGAGTTAGGCTGCAAGCAGATGCCACCACAAATCAGGCTCAACTGTGCAAATCCAAAATACTCACGTTAGTTCTCTCTCTCTCTCTCTCTCTCTCTCTCTCTCTCTCTCTCTCTCTCTCTCTCTCTCTCTCTCTCTGCTCACCCCGGCTAGAACTCCGACGTTCACCCTCAAGGCAGCCACACTCCGCTGTCCGGTTTGCCTGCGGTAGCTGAATGGTGGTAGTGATGAACAGTTCTCTCTGTATGTTCTATGATACACTGTACTTGTTCTTGGATTGGTTTTGCGAGCAGATATCTAGCATTGACTTACAGCAAGTTCTCTGCCTTTTCAACAACAACAAAAACGAAGAAAGAAAAAGGGAAAAAAAAACAAGAGGAAAATATAGGTAGACGTTTAAAGGAAGAACAAAAAGTGACACGGAAATAAACACGAAGAAATTCAGAAACCTGTGCATTCTCATTTTAAGGGTGGAATCACACGAAATTATCCAGACAGCTCAAATGGTCATTAGGCTTGAGAAGGGGGGGGGGGGGGGCGGTACAAGAGAGTTCATGGACTAGACAGAAGTTATGCCAACACAACTAGATAGACAGATGGACAGACAGACAGATATACAGATAGACAGATAGATAGATAGATAGATTAGGTAGATAGATAGATAGATAGATCTTCTTCTCATTCCCGTGACCTAAGTGGTCGCAGGAGTGATGGGGGGGGGGGGGGGGGGGCATGAGGGACGACTCCGTCCATCTTCTTCTCCATCGGGCCTGTCCTCTGCTTCTGCAGGAGTTCTGGCGGCCTGAGGTTTGTCCACTCGTATCACGTTCTCCACCAGCTCTTTCCCTGCCTGCCTCTGCCCTTCCTCCTTCCAGCGTGCCTTGCAGGATTGTCTTTGCCAGCGAGCCGTGTGTTTCACGTGGCCAAACCACATCAGCTTTCTCCTCCTAACTGTAGCCAAGAGGGGTCCTGTGGTCCTGCCAGTGTGGTCACCTACTCTCGGATAGAGTCGTGGGTTCTGTGCTCTGTCCAGGAGATGTGGAGCAGTCTTCTGTACGCCTTCATTTCAAAGGCTTGGATCCTTCTCTCCGACTCTACCGTCAAGGCCCAGCTGCCACATCCGTACAGGAAGACTGAGAGAACGTACGAAGGCTTTGTATAGCTTGGGTTTTGTAGGGAAGCTGATTTTGTTACTTCTCCACAGCTTTGTGAGCTTTGCCACAGCTGATGTGGCAAGAGCGAATCTGACCTTAATTCTGTTGAAAAGCGACCGTCTTTCGTGAGTGTGGAGCCGAGGTATTTGAACGCTTCCACCTCTTCCAGCTTATGTCTGTTCATTGTGATGTTTGCGGTCTGGTTTCATTGCTGCTGTTCACCATCACCTTGCTTTTTCTGCGCTGATTTCCATCCCATATGCACTGGCTCGGTCTTCTAGCATGTTGGTTAGGTCTTGGAGTTCGCCGTTGCTTCTGCCAAGTAGATCTATGTCATCAACGAAGCGCAGAATGTATATGGGCCTGCTCCCAACTGAGATGGTGGTGTTGAAGTTTTCGATGGCCTCATGCATGATATTCTCCAAGTACAGGTTGAAGAGGGTCTGGGAGAGCAGACAGCCCAGTCTGACGCCAACAGTTGTACGGAAGAAATCCCCTGTTGGCTGTTCAAGCACGGCGCTGGTTGCCAAGCTGTACAGTGCCTGCATGATCTGGACCAACCCTTCCTCTACGTTGAAATGTCTGAGGACCTGCCACAACCTGTCATACCAAACTCGATCGAAAGCTTTTTTAAAGTCTATGAAGTCGTGGAAGAAGGCTCTCCGCTGTTGGTGGTGTTTTTCAATCATCAGGCGGCAGTTGTAAATTTGCTCAACTGTGCTCCTTCCTGGTCGAAAGCACGCCTGTTCTTCTGCAAGCATTTCCTCCGCCTGTTTCTTGAGCCAGTTCAGAATGATTCTTAACAGAACTTCATTGGGCTGGCACATCAGACTGATTGTTCTGTGGTTCTGACACCGTCTGGTGTTGCCTTTCTTTGGGATGGGAATAATCAAAGACTGCGTCCATTCTCGAGGCCACACCTTGGTCTCCCAGATCGATCTTCAGAGCATAGTCAGCATTATGGTCATCTCCTCGCCTCCATGCTGAAGCAGCACGATAGATAGATAGATAGATAGATAGATAGACAGATAGACAGACAGGCAGACAGACAGATATAGATTGATGTCGATAGACTTTAGAAAAGCACCACTTACACAAAGTCAGATCCTGAAAACTGAATTTAATCATTCGTGTGTCATTTGATTCAGTACTCCTTTGTCACGTGAACAGTAATTAGGACGAGTCGACGCAAAGACTTCCAGGATACGATCGTCATCAAAGTGAAAAATGTGAAAGTTCATTGCTGGTGATCTCCCTTGTGGTCTCAACGTCATCAGTACCAGGTATGCCCGCCATTTGGCGCCATGTAGACCATGCAGCACCTGTGCATGGAAATCCACAGACCTGCGCAGACAGTCCTGGGACAGTGCATGATGATAAGTTCCTGAACGATCGGGGGGGGGGGGGGGGGGGGGGTTGCAGGCGGTCCAAGTACCGCCCAAGGTGGCCCCGTGTGTGTGCTGACCTGGGGCTCGGTAAGAGGACAAAGATGGCAAAGGCGGTAGAAGGGTGTTGTTCTGGTGTCGGAACATGGCGGTGGCTCTAGCTGTGGGGGGGTCTACCAGTGTCCTGCTGGTGGTAGTGGTGGTTCCGGAACAAGGGAGTTGAAGCACGCCAACGCACACTGCCATGTTGACGGCATCTTTGACAACGTGCAGGTGAGTACGGTGATCGTAGTCGAGAAAGCCGCCAACGTCATAACGCTGCCCCCCCCCCCCCCTCCCTCTTCCCTCCTCCCCCATCTGTTGGCCTCTAGCATGCAGTGGTCAGTTTCAGGTTTCCCCTTGTCGTCGCCACACCCGTGGTCGTCTGTGGTGGACCCCATACGGTAACAGCAGCGACCGCACCCTTACAACTGACCCAAACAAAGCATTCTAACGTTTATTTCTGGCACTTCTGTCAAATGATCACAAATATGTGTAATGTAACGAATGCACCGAGGACGGAATCGATCGCAAAGAAAGGATATTTCAAAAAGAAAAATCCACTTCTGTAAAGAAGCACAGCTCTGCACCCGTCCCCACTTGATGAATACATGCATGCCTTAGTATGATCTGCAAACGCTCAGTTCAGTGAGAACAGGGTCAGTGCCTCTGTCCGCACCACCCCTGGTCACTGTGAGAGAGAGAAAGCGAGAGAGAGCCCGCGTGCCGGTCAGTATGGCAAACAGCATCTTCACACGCGTGAGGAATCTTGCGGCAGGCGCGCGCTGGCTGAAACTGGCTCTGTGACGGACAACACGTGCCGTGCGCGTGGCTGTGGGAAAGAATGTGCGGGCTACGTCCGCCAGGGAGTGCGCGCTGCTGTTAGCTTACGGTCAGCTGGTAGCGTAAGGGACCCAGAGTCGCGAGAGAAGGTGAGACGACTCCCTTCAGAGAAACGTCTTCTGCGTACGCAGGCTGATACTCCTGCGGACACTCCCTGTATAGACAGGCAGGTATTGATCCCATCTGCAACAGAGTGGAGT
Source organism: Conus canariensis (assembly GCA_033310375.1). Lineage (NCBI taxonomy): Eukaryota > Metazoa > Mollusca > Gastropoda > Neogastropoda > Conidae > Conus > Conus canariensis. The sequence goes on from CM065746.1 coordinate 19,943,333, forward strand.
TTTGTGTGTATGACCGTTTTTTTATCCCGCCATTAAGGCAGCCATACTCCATCTTCGGGGAATGTGCATGCTATGTGTAACGTGTCATCCATACCAACGGCCAAACTGGCCTTCTCTTCCGAACGTTGGTGATAGGATTTTACGTGTGTGCTAGATGTTATGCGCGCGTTCACTCACGGAATCTCGGTTTATAGTCTCATTCGAAGGACTGTTTGGGAAATGGAGTCAGACCCAATGTTAACTCTGAGGGAAAAATCTCCCTGTACCGAAACGGCCTGGGGGAGATTCGAACCCGCAACCCTTGGATTACGAGTCCGGCGCTCTACCAACTGAGCTATTCAGGCCCCCGTCAGAGAAATAATTCTCCACTAATGTCTCCTCCAGCACTGGTGTAGCTGTGCCCACCGTAGTCACTGCTGCTGATGTTGCCTGCTGAGGGGGACAGGGAGGATGTCTGGCAGCCAGTCCAGCACCTTGCAGTCGTCGTTGCACTGTGTGCTCTGATACATTCCTGTCATTTCCCTGGCTGTGGAGGCAGCAGGTTGGAACCGGTGCCGCAGATGGAGCTACCGGATTCATCGGTCTTGACGTTCAGTTGTGATCCCGTACAGACCAGGCCGAGGACGACCTGATGTGGCCCCCGTCCCATGTAGGCGCTGCCAGAGTTGTGGTGACAGGCCTGATATGGCCCTTTGCGGTCGGCTGGGCTACAAGCAACATTCATTCTCTCTCTCTCTCTCCTCTCTCTCTCTCTCTCTCTCTCTCTCGCTGCCAGAGTCGCGCGATGGCGGAGCGACTGAAGTTCTGCCGTCTGGCAGCTTCTTGCAGCAAACCGTTGGCTCCTCTTCTTCTTCTTCTTCTTCTTCTCATAAGTGTCCGCCTTCAACCGGCTGAAGATTCTGACACTACAAAAGGGGGTTCCGGATATAGCAGATAAGTTAAAATGCTGCCTGGATCATCCGCTTATAGTGGGTTGGGATAGGAAAAAGGGGGTCTGGGGCCACCCACTATTTTTCAGGCCTGGAGTGGACGGGGGGGAGGGGGGGGTGTAGGTAGACCCTACTCTGTGGTGGGTGGGAAGGACTAAGGTGAGGGAGAGGGATAGGTAGGGGGAGCAGGAGAGGGAGCAGGAGAGGGGAGTGGGGGATGGGGGCAGGGAAGCGGGGTGGGGGGGGGGGGGGAGGAGTTGCATCCAGGACTTGAAGCCCTCCAGTGAGGCTGATGTTACCGCCTCAGCTGGAAGGTCGTTCCGTTCTCTCCCAGAGCGCGGAAAGAAACTGTTCTTTCTGTAGTTCCTGTAGTAGGATTCTATTTGGTACTGCAGCTCGTGGGAGTTTCTGGTGTTGTACTGGTGGGTGTAACGCAAGAGGGGTGTGCGCAGAGTCGATCTTGATGCTCTTGCCCGTTCCTGCATCGTCAGTATCGTCAACGTTTAATCCGGGGGTTGTGGTTCGTTATGTGGAGAGGTCAGTCAACTTTGCTCGGTGCAACACTTACCAAATCACATTTTGTTGGGTTTTTTTAACATATTTAATTGAAGCATGCTTGTAAAAAGCAATGAACTACTTTAGACCCTCGCACGTGCTGAACGTGAAGCAACTCCGTTGACGTGACCTGGTCGCTGTCAAACGCTTATCTGTATTTGCCTGAACCTGTCACGCCTGCCTCTAGTATCAAATAGCCGGCTTATGCGTGCGTTCACACACGGAACCTCGGTTTATAGTCTCATTCGAAGGACTGTATGGGAAATGGAGTCAGAACTAATGTTAACTCCAAGGTAAAAAAAAATCCCCCTGTACCGAAACGGCCCGGCGGAGATTCGAACCCGCAACCCTTGGATTACGAGTCCGGCGCTCTACCAACTGAGCTATTCCGGCCCCGATTTCAAATGATACAACAAAAACTGCGTTTTTTTCTTTTTTTTTTAAAAAGTCTTTCAGCATATGGATAAAACACTTCATATCATCTGCAGACAGGTAGACATGTACTGGTAAGAGTTACATCAAACACGTTGCGCCAACTCACGTCAGACCCAGCTGCTTGCAGACCACAATGGCGTCTTGATTGTCCCAGTTGTCATCGCAGACGGTGCCGAAGACCCCGTTAATCTGCACCTCCACCCTGCCTGCCGTGCTGTTGCTGTTGACGCCAGCCAGCCGAATGCTTTGGATCACCGGTGAGTTTTGGC
>CM065746.1:19955520-19958020 GCA_033310375.1 Conus canariensis
GCGGGGGGGGGGGGGGGGGGGACACTTGTGTGCATGTGAGTCCGTGTGAGTGTGTGTGCATGTGTGTGTGTGTGTGTGTGTGTGTGTGTGTGTGTGTGTGTGTGTGTGTGTGTGTTGTCTGTTGGTGTGTGTTTTTCTGTCTGTTAGTGAGTAGAGAGAGAAGAGAGGAGAGAGAGAGAGAGAGAGACAGACAGACAGACAGACAGACAGACAAACAGACAAAGACAGAGACAGAGATGTGTGTGTGTGTGTGTGTGTGTGTGTGTGTGTGTGTGTGTGAGAGAGAGAGAGAGAGAGTGAGTGAGTGAGTGAGTGAGAGTGTGTGTGTGCATATATGTGTGTGTGCATGTATGTGTGTGTCTGTGTGTGTGTGTGTGTGTGTGTGTGTGTGTGCGCGCATGTGCCTCTGCTTGTGTATGGGTGACTGTTGGTCTGTTCGAGTGTGTGGATGTGAGAGAGAGAGAGAGAGAGAGAGAGAGAGAGAGAAAGAGACAGACAGACAGACAGACAGACAGACAGAGAGACAACGACAGTGTGTGTGTGTGTGTGTGTGTGTGTGTGTGTGTGTGTGTGTGTGTGTGTGTGTGTGTGAGGGAGGGAGGAGATAAGAGATGAGAGTGAGAGACTGGCAGACAGACAGACACGACAGAGAGACAGAGAGAGAGAGAAAGTTGTGTGTGTGTGTGTGTGTGTGTGTGTGTGTGTGTGTGTGTGTGTGTGTGTGTGTGTGTGTGTAAGTGAGTGAGTGAGTGACAGGATGTGTGAGTGTGTGTGCATGTATGTGTGTGCATCTGTTAGTGTGTATGCGTGCGTATGTGAGAGAGAGAGAGAGAGAGAGAGAGAAGGGAGGGAGGAGTAGAGAGGGAGAGACAGACAGACAGACAGACAGCCTTAACAGAAACGTACAGACAGGAATCTACTAAACACTACTTGCGACTTTTCACAACATACCTGCCACAACTTGAAAGACCGTCGACAACGTCAACAGAACACAGCCTCCCCAGCACCCCATAGTATGTAACTGCCCCACGGAGCCTTTCCAGTCAATCTCTGCTGACACCACACACACACAAAAATGTCCCCACGTCAGTCTCTGTTCTGTTTCTGTCCGCGTAGACGAAGAGACCAACCCATATACATGTCCAAACAAATACATGGGCCATAGACAAGGGCCCCCTCTGTCTCTATCGCCGCTCCTAAATCAACGATCACATCCTTGTCGGCAGCTCTGCTGTGTATATAGGCTGTCCTCCTGCCCTCTCACAACGCTCGCAAGGTATTCGATATCACACTCTTGTTGCAATAAAAGTCGAACGCCACCGATAAGAAGGCACAACCAATACGAACACCGCCACTCTCATACACATGCACACACCTTTCATGTGTCACGTCAAGAGAGTATGACGCACACATGCGCAGAAGGTGTGAGAGTTCGTGTACGTGTTAATACCGGGTGGCTTGGGTTCTGCCATTTACATACTACACACACGACAGAAAACGAAATAACCAGCTTTTTCTCTGTGTTGTCCGAGACTCTAGACGGTGGCTTGTGTCTCTCACACAAACGACCCGGTACCTTAATCTGTCGTGAGCTGCGCGAAATGTGCGTGAAAAGCGGGAGAGGCGGCCGGGGGTTGCCATGGTTACCATAACGACGGGTGTCAACAAATAAGCCAGTTTGCGAGCGAGGCCGAGAGGTATGTAGACTTGGGCGGGTCGCACCGAGTGTGTGGCGGTGCCTGCTGGTTAAAATTAGCCTGTTCTCCAGGCTTGGAAAGGTAGGATCGGCTTGCGTGAGAGGATTGAGTGATGTGGAAGTAATTGTCGTTAATTAGCTCTCTCTCTCTCTCTCTCTCTCTCTCTCTCTTCTCTCTCTCTCTCTCTCTCTCTCTCTCTCTCTCTCGTGACAACACAGTGGAAAGAACGAGCCTGTTGTTGCGTGTGGGAAGTGTTAATGTGTGTGTGTGAGTGTGTGGTGTGTGTGTAGTGTGTGTGTGTGTGTGTGTGTGTGTGTGTGTGTGTGTGTGTGTGTGTGTGTTAGGCTGTGTCAGCCAGCCAGTCAACCAACCAATCAACCAACCAACCAACGTATCAATCAACCAAACAGCCACCCAGTCAACAAACTAATCTGCTAACCAACCAATTAGCCGGCCAATCAACCATTCAATTAACCAACTAACCGAGTAATCAACTAATCATCTAATCAGCCAATCAACCAACCAGTCAAACAAGCAGCCAGTCAGACAAGCGGCCAGTCAACCAACGAATCAGTCAACCAACCAACCATCCGATTAACCGAACAACCAACCTATCAAGTCAATCAATCAACCAACTAATCAACCTGCCAGCCAGTTAGCCGACCTATCAACCTACCAATTACTCAACCAATTAATCACCACACTAATCAACAACACAAAGCAGCCCACAACCCAGCAAACCAACCATGCGAGCAGTAAGCCAAGTTCTTCCTAAGCCCACCTGGCCGCCATTAACAACTTTA
>CM065746.1:19968020-19973020 GCA_033310375.1 Conus canariensis
CCCGATGCTGGGGGAAAAAAAAAAAAACTGGCAAATTAAGTACGTGTTTCATCTCTTTAAACACGGTTTTGGTTTGGCGTGTTGGATCATAGTGTGGGCAATGTTAGACACTTTATGTGCTGTTTCCGTGAACGACTGATTGATCGCACACGTCAAAGATGGTCAGCCCGTGTGCAATACAGTGAAAGGTTTGATTTCTGTAGAAATGTTTGCAGTGTTCATGATTTCAAACCTTCTTCAACATTAGAAATGGATGCACACATGACCAAATTTAGACTCGGAATATCTCTGAAGCTATTGGTGGAAACTTTGATTTTTATTTGCTGAATCATTTTTTTATAGGTCTAGATTGTTTAGAAAAATATTTCCGACAGTTAAAAAAAAAATGACAGACCTATGATAAAAAAAAAGGTGGGTCTGAAGAACAATGCATGTACGAAAAAAAAACAGACTCCGTTTAACGGGTTGGATGATGAATGTTAAACCCTCTTTTACCCGTTCTGTGTGTCGTCAGAGTGTGAGCGAGGCAGAGAGACAGCGGACAGGACAGAGAAGGAGGAAGCTGAATGCACACACCAGCATGGTCAGCTTCATGCTCGTGTTCGCTGTGTGCCTTGGGATTCTTCGCTCGGCACATGCACGTGAGTCACGCGCCTGAATGTCACTGTTGTCACGTTCTGTTGAATCGTCATGAATGTCTCTTTGTCACACCATGTGTATTAATTAGCTGTTTGAGTCACGTTCAGCGTCATCGTTTCGCGTCGTCTTGTGTCGTCACAATTCTCGTGTGTCGTGTGTTTTGATCAGCACGTGACTCATGCTGAATGTCACTGTGTCACGTTTTCTTGAGTCTTTATGAATGTTGCTGTGTCACGGTTATTAATCAGCACGTGAGGCATGTCGGATGTCACTGAATGTCACTTCCTCGTGAGTGGTGGTGAAAGCCACCGTGTCACGTGTTTGAATCAGCTCGTCAATTGTTCTAGACGTTATTGTGTCAATGAATGCCACTGTGCCAGGTGTTTGGATCCGCACCAGCTGCGTCAAGTCTGAATGCCGCTGTGTCACGCCCGATCGATTCGTCACGAATGCCACTGTGTGTCACGTGTTTCAGTTAGCTCGAGAGTTATTCCAGATGTCAGTGTGTCACACTTGAGTGGCAGAGAATGCCGCTGTCACGCGTTTAAATTAGCATTTGAGTTGCGCTTGAATGCCTTTGTGTCACGTGTTTTAATGTGCGTGAGTCACGGTTGAATGGCATCTTTAATTAATTCGAGCGCGCGTCACGCCTGAATGTCACTGTGTCACCTCCTTTTAGGTCGTCTTCAAAGCCACAGCGTCACGTGTTAAAATTCATGCTGCAGGTCACTGTGACCCGCCCTCGTGAGTCGTCACGAATGCAAATGTGTCACGTGTGTTAATTAGCGTCTGAGACACGCTGACTGTCACTATGTCATTTCCTCTTGAGTCTTGTGAACGTCAGAAAACAACAGTGTCCACACGCACGCACGCACGCACGCTAGCACGCACGCACACATACACACATACACATAAATAAATATATTTACATATATGTGTGTGTGTATATATTATATATATATATATGTATATATGTATATAGTGTGTGTGTGTGTGTGTGTGTGTGTGTGTGTGTGTGTGTGTGTGTGTGTGTGTGATAAAATCCCGACGAGAAGACTGTCACATTCATGCGGTTTTTTGTTGTTGTTGTTTGGGGGGAGGATGAGGTGACGTTCGACACAAGCGCCTTGATTTCATACTGACTGTCACCGTGACACACCTTGTCTAGTACGGGGTAGGGAGGGGGAGGGGAGAGGGGAGGGGAGAGGGGAGGGGGCGTCACGCTATCACTGTATCATGTTGTGTGTGTGTGTGTGTGTGTGTGTGTGTGTTGTGTGTGTGTGTGTGTGTGTTTCTTCAGAAATTGCGCTCGATTCCCCGAAGACCAGTTTATAGTTGAATGAAACGTTTACTTTGTGAACCTCGATCTGCATTGTTTAGTTATGCAGTCTCAACAATGCCGGCGCTCCTTGTGTTCGTTTTTAATTGTTCGGTCTTTTGGCTGGCGGTCCAAAATCGTTGAGAAACGCGTTACCCGGTAGTGCCAGGTATACAGAGGAGAAGGGGATCGCACAATGTCTCCTAGAAACTGTTTTAAGTTCGCGCAAAGGGAAGGAACTACGTGAACACTCTCCTCTCACAGAAAACCGGTTTGAGGCAGGTAGGTCTAAATTTGAGCTCTAATCACACGCACAGCAACAAAAGACATGAATAGATAGATAAACCGGCAGGTTGTTCTAAATTTGAACTCCAATCACACTCACAGCAACTAAAGGTATGACTAGATAAATAAACCGACAGGTTGTTCTAAATTTGAACTCTAATCACACTCACAGCAGCTAAAGGCATGACTAGATCAGATCTGAAATCAAATACTCCATGAAATCTCGGCTTGGAAAGCTTTGAGCCCAATTCTTTCCCCCCAAAGGAAAACTTGTGTATATTCAGAGTTAATAGTATGACATGGAAAACGCTTATTAGTCCCGTGACGATTCACAATGTAATAGTTGGAGTTCATTATGTTTGTCAGGAGTTTGTTCACGGTTTACAGGGAAAGAATAATGGTTGGGCGTGAGTAGAAAACACTCCCTTCCTGGAGTGTTCTCATCGAAGATTTTCAGGTGGTAAATGAATACGAAGACGGTGATTCGGAGACTGAACTTCATCGTTGTCGTTCCCCATATTTCGCGTTTGATAAATGTGTGTGTGTGTGTGTGTGTGCGCGCGCGCGCGCGCGTGTAAGTATGTGTGTGCGCGTGTAAGTGTGTGTGTGTGTGTGTGTGTGTGTGTGTGCGCGCGCGCGCGCGTGTGTGCGCGCGTATGGGCGTGTGTGTATGTGTGTGTGTGTCTGTGCGTGTGTGTATGTTTGTTTTTTAATGTTTTACGTCACGTGCCTGGCCCAGCAGTGTAAACTTTTTGGCGATGAGCAGACGCTGTCCTGTGCCCTTAACGTAATGCCCAAGTCTGCACGTCATGCGACGATATTTCCAGTGGCACCACGCCTTCAATACAAACCAGAAGAATGAACAGCTCAGAGCAAAGAGCACCTGCATGGAGGATGGCGTGTTTCAGTTATCACAGCAAAACTCTATCGACCCATGCAGCTCTGAACCGCAGACTGCAGTAAAAGAAAAAAATTGTGAGTGAAATCGTTCAGTATAGATAACTATACAAATAATGAAACAATCGAACAAACAGGGAATACATTCGTTTGTAGATGGGTAGCAACCCAGACACACAGAGAAATTATCAAACTACCTTCTTTGACATTATCGTAATCATTTGAACAGGCCGCCGTGGCGGGTTTGGTCACTGTGACTTCACCCTATCCGTCTCGCCAGCCAACAAGGGCGACGTTCACATGTCAGTTTGTCTAGTGTTCGAACACAAGGAACCAGCAAAGTGTGTGTTAAACTTTATCCACTAATCACAAGATCTGTAATCTGTTTTCTGGCTTCGATTTGTTGATGACGAACAATACAATCTGTGACAATACTGAATTGCTGTTTTCAGTTTCAGTGTGGCTAAACGCCAGCCGCTCCTCAGTTGCAGAGTTACTTGTCTACATCATGGCGGAAATTTAATATTTCATATTAAAAATAAATAGAAATGGATTTAGAACAATATGATGTTAGAACATAGAACCTTTAACTTCCATCTACTAGCATTGCTTCACCAAGATAGTACTTTATCTCCCTTCACTTTAGTTAACACACAGCCAAACCACAGGCGAAAACCATCAACATAACTTTACATTCACAAACACTTGAATAACGGAATCAGCGTCACAGCCTTCACCACACTCTGCTCAGTGAAGAAAAGGCCTCAGAGCCAGGATGCTTGGAATATACAGGCCTCACAGCCTCTTTCAACGAGATCTTGTCAGAAACACCCTTTGTAGCCGTCGCCACGCCCGAGTCGCAATGGAACCATTAGAACTGTCTAATCCAAATGATGTCAGATCCGGCTTTGCCGGGCAGTCGTCATTGTCTCCAAACCTCGAACTGACAATCTACCCCACACGGCCTGACACACAATGGGGCCGACCGTCATGTAGCCTAAGTGGCTGGATCCGGAAGGGCGCAGGGGGACATCAAGACAGACCCTTTAGACCCTGTATCTAAGGCAAAATCCGGCATGTGTTAACTCCATCGCCAGTGACTTCCACCTGCGAAACTCTGCCTCTCTAAACGCTCAAGCCCCCCCCCCCCTCCCCTCCCCCCCCTCAGCAAAGACACGGCGCCACAGACCCCCAAGACTGTCTTCTCGGCGTCAGATTAGTCTTCCAGACCACTCCATCCAGGCCAGCCATGGTCAAAGGGAGGCTCAAGACCTCCTCAGCAAAGACAACACCAATTAAGGTGCCGACGAAGTCCAATGGCTGTCTCCCCGGCCTCTAATTAGTCCTTTAAACCGGTCTGCCCAGGCCAGCCGTAGTCAAAATGTCCGCCAAGTGACCACAGTCATCCAGACATCTTAACTGACATTCCAAATTAGCAGCTGAGTCACTGCAATCCATCCATTAGACGAAGCTACATTTGGGTCAACTCCTCTCGATGATGGTTCTTCTATTTGAAATTCGATTTCAATTAGGTCCCATCCCACGTTTGAGGGATTAACTCTTGCAAACGCCTTCCTCTCAAAAGTTGGGCAGAATCATGCCCTTTACAGTAGATTCAGGCCATTCGCTTTTCAGTATAGAGAAAGGACTGTATGCAGATTCCTGCCGTTCCATTTTTCGTGTAGAGAAAGGGCTGTACGTAGTTTTATGCCGTTCCATTTTCTGTATAGAGAAAGGACTGTATGTAGATTCCTGCCGTTCCATTTTCTGTATAGAGAAAGGACTGTAGGTAGTTTTATGCCGTTCCATTTTCTGTATAGAGAAAGGACTGTAGGTAGTTTTATGCCGTTCCATTTTCCGT
>CM065746.1:19993020-19995520 GCA_033310375.1 Conus canariensis
CGGCGTGCTGCTGGAGTACTACATCCTGTACAGCGACACGGCGACCTTCACCCAGCCGGAGTCTTTGACCTTCAACACTTCCACGCCGGGTGATCCCGTCATCAGCAGGCTGGCCCCTTACACCATCTACTATTTCAAGGTCAGAGGAGGTGGAATGCCGGAGGGAGGGGGATGGGGGTGGGGTGGGGGTGGGGGGTGCGTACGAGGCAGCTGCGTAATGGGTCATGGTGTGAGTTACAGTCCTTGTCGTCAGATGATTCACATAGAATGTGACAGTGGGACGAAGAGAGGGTGTGGTATTGGTGACTGCTGTCGTGTGCCCGTTTCGTTGTCGGGGTTCAGTTTTGTTTGCGAACTCGGATTTACTCTCTGTCTCTGTCTCTGTCTCTCTCTCCTCCATGCATGCATGTATAACATACATACAATACATACATACACACACATATACGTGCATGCATACATACATTCATATATAGACAGACAGACGGACAGATAGATAGACAGTTATAGATGTATGTTTGTATATGCGTATGTATGGAATCACTTGTAGCTGCTTAAACTTTCGTTCGGTTTACTCTTTTTCTTTTTCTTTCTTTTCTTTCTTTTTTTTTTTTTTTTGTCCGGTCATCAAACAGGCGAGGGGAAGACGTCGGCTGGGTACGGCCGTACGGCAGCGTGACGTACACCCGCACGTTGCAGGCCCGCCCGCACGCGCCTGTCTCCTTGCTGCAGACGTTCGGCAACCTGACCTGCGTCATCGTGACCTGGCTGACCCCTGACCAATCGGCCATCGCCATCACCGGATACACGGTAGGTCGTTGTGATTTAAAAAAAAAAAAAAAAAAAAAAAAACAGGAGGGTGAAAGGGAATTGTTTATGGGTTTCCAGGGCAATCCATGACCTCAGAGTCCATGACTTCCTCCAACCACATCTCACCCTAGGGATGCAACCCATGAAGCTCCTGTGTGACTCCCTCCTCCTACCCTCCGGTACAGACAGTTGGTTGTAACCACTGTGCAGGAAAGAGGTGCCGAAGGCAACGAGTGTCGAAAGAGGCAAAGAGGATCCCCAAGGTCCAACCTTGGGTTGAACTTCTGAGACTCATACCCCTGTCCTCTGGCATCCCAGCCGGGGGTGGGGGGGGGGGGACCAGTTAGGGTGTTCTACCCGAGCTGGCCAGAATTGGATTGTGTGGATCCATATCCTACGGTCCTGAAAAGGGACTGTAGAAGGCCTGGGGAGGAGACTGCCACAGAGAGCAGACGACCAACGACACCGACTACGACCAGTCATCACCAGGGACAGCAACGCCAAAAACTATGCGGACTAAAGTTTGGGGAACCTTGTCCTCAAGGGCCTCAGGCCAACAGGACGTCAAGCTCACCCAAAAGTCAAGGAATTGCATTCCCCAGCTACAACTCCAATAACGCTAAAAAAAAAAAAAAAAAAAAGAAAGAAAGAAAGCAAAGAAATAAGAAAAAAAAAGAAAGAAAGAAGTAAAAAAGAAAAAAAAGAAAGAAAAGAAAAGGTGAAAAAAGAAAAGAAAAGAAAGATGTTTAATGTGACGTCAAACACACTCTGCCAGGTGGCGTAGCAGGCAAGCTGAGGGAGAGGTGGCAGATCTCTCTCGAAGGCCACCAGGAGGCGCAGTCAATCAACGTTCCAGCCGTATGGGTGACGGCGGGTCCAGTCTGTGTCGCCGGGGGGCGGCTCCTAGAGATGTCGGCGATGGAGCGCTGCCTGATCGTCATAACTGTGCCCAGGGAAACCATGTTTTCGGGTCGGCATGGTGAGCATTCCTCTCGGGGTGAGGCCGAGAAATTGCCCTCTCGGCCGTAGTCAGTGAGCACCATAGAAGGAAACTTAGCAGCGCTCCAGCGACGTCCGTCCTGCTCCCTCTTTGAGGCGGCCTCACGCGTCACAGGACCATCACCACCTGGGCATGAAGAAGGCCGCCTGGTAACCCTGAAGACAAGTCTTTTTGTGGGGAAGAGGTGAAGAGTACCATCGCCCACAATCGGCCGACCAACACTACGAAAGGGGCACCAGTTCACACTGAACCAGAGCCAAGTGCTTGGACACTGGTTCAACAGGAAGAAAGAAGACCTAGATTCCAGTCTGGGACGAAAACCAGAACAAGATAGGACAGCCTCTGTCTGCAACCGAACCCCAAACTCCTGCCAGCGACCATCATACATACTGCCACCACAACTACAGGCTTCGGTCTGGAACACCATGTCCTTAGGGCCTCCAGCCACTAGAACGTAAAACTCGCATCGACGCTGCGCGAATAGTCCTAACAGCGCTATACACCGGAACACAATGAAAACGGCGATTATTAAACACACACACACACACACACACACACACACACACACACACACACACACACACACAGAAAAAGGCGATCACTATCTTCACACGTCAAAACAGTTATTGTGAAAACAGTAATGATTACTGTCAGAAAACGATAATAGTCGTGTTCCAGAAAATCTGTGGG
>CM065746.1:20005520-20058020 GCA_033310375.1 Conus canariensis
TTAGAATGGTGAACAACAAATGACGTGTGCGGGTAGGAAAGGAGCACAATTGGTGGCGCTGTGCCGTGGCGACAGTACACCATGAAAGGCGACCCCGACGTCACGCAGAAGTTCTGTGGCGGCGATGTTATGTTACATAACCTTCAGAATGCGTTATGTCTGGCCCGGCCATTCGCATAAGGGCTAGGCGTTTGTGGGCGGAAACCGTTCACAAAATAACAAATACAAAAGGCGCGAAATAAAAAGAAAGAGAGAGAGAGAGAGAGAGAGAGAGAGAGAGAGAGAGAGAGAGAGGAAATCTATCAAGCCTTAGAAATGAAAAAATAAAAAAACGAATACAGATCAAACAATACTTGAGATTTTTAACTATGCCACTCCAAGTAAATCATCTTTGTTGTTATTCTCCTGCCGTTTCTTCCAGGAAGATCCTTCCTGCGAGACCAGTTCCAACTCTTGCATCGTTTAACGGAGGGGCCGTCCGCTGCCCAGTGCAAGATGGCGCGTCATCCGGACAACGCCAAACGCAACAGGTACCCGGATGTCGTTCCCAGCGACCAGCACCGGCCGGAGTTGCTCACCCCTGCCAAGTTCTCCAACACTGATTACATCAACGCCATCTTTGTGGATGGGTACAGGTGTGTGTGTTTGGGGGGGGGGGGGGGGGGAGGGGAGTGGCGGGGAGGGGGATGTGGAGAAGGAGAGGGGGTGGGGGAGGGGGAAGGAGAGGGTGTGTGTGTGTGTGTGTGTGTGTGTGTGTGTGTGTGTGTGTGTGTGTGTGTGATATGGGTAGGAAGAGGATATTGAAATATTTGAGTGTGTGAGATTTTGTGGGTGTTACGTGATGGGTGGAAGGAGGGTGGGGGTGGGGGGGGGGGGGTTAAGAGAAAGAAAGGGAAAATGATATTGGTTGTTGTGATAGTTGTAGAGAGAGAGAGAGAGAGAGAGAGAGAGAGAGAGAGAGAGAGAGTGGTGTGTGTGTGTGTGTGTGTGTATGTGTGTAAGGCGGGGGAATGGAGGAGGGGGGGGGGGGGGGGGCGTGCAGTTGGTGAATAGTTCTTCATCACCATTTGTGTGTGGGTGTATGTATAAATATGTTCATGTGTATGTATTGTCATTTAACACCATGGCCGCGCCTGCACATTTCTGCACGCATATGATTATGTGTGTGTACGTGCGTATGCGTTTTCGCATGCTGCGTTTGTGTATGAGAAGGAGCGCAGTGTGCACTATTTTCAATACATCACTTTCTAGGCGTGTGAATGAATGAAATCCTTTTACGAGTGCTTGGGTGTAATGATGTGTGTGTATGTGTGTGTGTGTGTGTGTGTGTGTGTGTGTGTGTGTGTGTGTGTGTATGTGTGTGTGTGTGTGTGTGTGTGTGTGTGTGTATGTGTGTGTGTGTGTGTGTGTGTGTGTGTGTGTGTGTGTGTGTGTGTGTGTGTGTGTGTGTGTGTGTGTGTTGTGTGTGTGTGTGTGTGTATGTGTGTGTGTGTGTGTGTGTGTGTGTGTATGTGTGTGTAGTGTGTGTGTGTGTGTGTGTGTGTGTATGTGTGTGTTGTGTGTGTGTGTGTGTGTATGTGTGTGTGTGTGTGTTGTGTGTGTGTGTGTGTGGTGTGTGTATGTGTGTGTGTGTGTGTGTGTGTGTGTGTGTGTGTGTGTTGTGTGTGTGTGCGCGCGCGCGCGCGCACGCACGTGGGTGCATGCGCACATACGTACATATGTATGAAGTCCTTTTAAATGTGATAGTTTGTGTGCGTGCGTGCGTGCGTGCGTGCGTACGTACGTACGTGTGCATACCTGCTTGCGTATCGCTCCTAATGCATTTATTATCACAACCCCTGACCCTAACCCCCCCCCCCCCTCCACCCCCACCCCAACCCACACCCACACTCGACCTCTACCACCATCTCCACCACCACCCCGCCCTCCCACCCACCCACCCACCCACCTCCTGTTCCAGAAAGTCGAAGCAGTTCATCGTCACCCAGACCCCCCTACACACCACGCTGGTGGACTTCTGGCGCCTGATCTACGACCACCACGTCACCACGGTGGTGATGATGGACAAGTTCCAGCACGAGGACGACACGTGCGCCCAGTACTGGCCTCAGGAGGTCAACCTCAAGCAGTGGGAGCCCTTCTTCGTGGAGTCCACCGCCGCCTTCCAGGAGGTCAGCACTGGTCGAATGGAAAAGAAAAAAGAAAGAAAGAAAGAAAGAAAAGAAGAACGGAAGAAAGGAGGAAAGAAGGAAAGAGAGAAAGAAAGAAAGAGAGGAAGGGGATAAAAAGACGGAAAGAGAGAAAGGAAGAAAGAAAGAGAGGACGAAAGAAAAAGAAAGAATGAAAGAAAGGAAGGAAGGAAGAAAGACGGAAAGAAAGAAAGAATGAATGAAAGGAAGAAAGAGAGGAAGAGTGAACAAAAGAAAGGGAAAAAGAAAGAAAGTAAAAAAAAAAAAAACAGGAAAAAAATAAAGAAAGAAGGAAGGAAAGGAAGAAAGAAAGAAAGAAAGAATGAAAAAAAGGAATGAAGAAAAGAAAAACAGAAGGAAGGAAAGAAAGAAAAAAACGAATAAAAGAAAGGAAGGAAGAAAAGAAAGGAAGAAGGAAAGAAAGACAAAAAGAAGCAAAAAGAACGAAAGAAAGAAGGAAGGAAGGAAGGAAGGAAGGAAGGAAGGAAGGAAGAATTATTACCGAGACACAACGAGTGACAAGAGCAGCTACAGAGTGGGGGGAGCGGTGATAGGGATGGAGGGGGATGTAGGATGGGTTGGGGAGGGGGTTACAGAGCTTTGGGGCACCCACACATCCCCGTTTCGCAATCTCCCCCCACACCCGCGCATCTCTCCCCTGTCTTGTTCCTCTTGCCCTGGCCTGTTCTCGAAAATCACATTCATGTGTGACATTTTAGACATCGTGATGCGCAACAACAAGCAAGGTCTTTCGATGAATGCATGATAAGGAATTCAGCTTTTTTTTCTGACTTGATCAGCATGAAATATTTCATTTTTTAAATTTGAGAAAAAAAAAAAAAAAAAAAAGCACACACACACCCATCAGGCAAAGGGATGGTATAAAAGCTGACGTTGCTGTCATAAAATGACACAGTTAACCAGATAATTTGAAACATTCACGCACACGCGATATACACGCGTTCTCGCGCACAGCCACACTGAGAGAGAGAGAGAGAGAGAGAGAGAGAGAGAGGAGAGAGAGAGAGAGAGGAGAGAGAGGAGAGAGAGAGAGAGGATCACGCACAACATATATACACTGAAGTTAAATCATAAGCATCATAAAGATAGGTATGGCTTCCATTCGTGTGGTCCTTCACAATGACCTCTGTCCCGATCACCCCCAACACACTCCACCCTCCCCTCCCCTCCTCTCTCTCCCCTCCTTCCCCCACCCTCCACCACTACCACTCCCTTCTAGGGTAGCAACATTGAAAACGAAAGATCTGTTAATTTTTAAGAATAATTCTCAGTGAGTCCGCCAAAAACAAGGACAAACAAGTCACGAGACAAACCACATCAGATTGGATTCAACGCCCATCTTGTGCAAAATAAGTGAGAAAATAAGTGATCACTCGTTCTTCGTTTTCATCATCCTAAACGTTGTTTATCTTGTCTGAAGAAGACCTCGAGGTCGAAACGCGTCGTGTTTTGTCTTGTAACTTGTTTGTCCTTGTTTTGGGCGGACTTACTAAGAATTATTCTTAAAAAAAATTGTTTTCAATTTCTGCCTGCAGTCACCTCACTTTGAAACTAACGACAGATCATTAGCTTTAGTCGCCAAACCAAATAAATCAAAATGTCATGTTTCATGAGACAGATTCCTCATCATTTTCCTTGCCAGTAACATTTACTTACCTCCTTCTACCGCCTCCTTCTCTCCCGTCTCTACACAGGAGAACGTGACCATACGTAATCTGAAAGTGGTGAACACCCTCAACCCCTACGAGCCGCCTCACATGGTGCGGCAGTTCCAGTTCAACGCCTGGCCAAGAACAGTTTCATCCCGGCCTCCAAGACCATGCTGCTGAACCTGCTGGACTCCGTCATGGACTACCAGGCCGGCTCCGACCATCCGCACAGCCCCATAGGTTGGTTGGTGGGGAAAGGGTGTGGAGGGGAGGGGGTGGGTGGGTGGATAAGGTCGTGTTTTGGTTGGGGATGTTACGCGGGCTGGAGCTGGGGCAGAGTGGAAGAAGGGGGTGGGAGGGGGGGGGGGGGGCAGGTGGAGGAGGATTGAAGGGGGTGTTAAACCTCAACACGCCTTCTTCACCTGACTTGTGAACGAAGAAGCAAACAACAAAATGAATATGGCAGGCTGGAATTCGGCTTTTGAGAAGATTGTGAACGTTTGTCTCGGAAATACACACTTTTGTTGCGATTGTAATGCACGTTAAAGTACATTTGACCAGAGCTTTTACATGGTTTTTCAACGAAAGTGAAAGTATGTTAAATGTCTGGCGTGAGATGCGTGTCTCTTCATGTGCCAGTGTTCGCGCCGTTCCTGAAAGCCTATCTGTATACACCTCAAGTGACCTAACTAACGTGGGCCTACAATGTAAAAGTCCAGAAAGCACGTCACTTCGGTCAACTAATTGTTATGTACAACACTCAGTATATATGTAATTTTCACCAGTTTTCTAAAACAAAAACTAAAGTATGTTAAGCGTCTAGCGATATAAAGGCACATCCCAGGAGGAATTTGGCAAGGTTTGATTTGATTTGATAAATTTTGCCGCATGTAGATTACATGTAGCCTATATTTACGTCAATCACGTCGTGAATTTTGGCAACGTTACTGAAAGCTATTATGGCTGAAATTTGGCTTTGAAAATGGTTCAGATAGAATATTCTTATTCAAAAGACATCACTTCCGTGACCAACATACTGATACAGCATTTACTGAACTCTCGCTGTTGTTTTTAGTAAGAAGTTTTATGTCACATGTACATTAAATGTCGTACGTTGTGACATGTTTCCTATAACAATGGTCGCGATCATTTTCAAAACCAAACCTGCATCTGAAATAACCTTAATACAATACAATATTTATTTCCTGTCGCCCCCTTTTGGGGAATGGAAGATAATGACAATATTCTAATATTCACTGCATAATCACAGAATGATGCTGGTGGTTCTGTTGCAGTGGTTCACTGCGAAGATGGAGCCACGCACTCCGGGCTGTTCATCTGCCTGGCCCTCATCTGTGAGCGGATGGAGGAGGAGCAGGAGGTGGACGTCTACCACGTCATCAAGCACGTCAAGCGTCGGCGACCTCAAATCATCCCGGATTACGTCAGTATAGAAGCTTTACGTCAACATGACTACGTCAATTTAGACGATTTAGTCATTAGAGAAGATTTTGTCATTGTAGAAGATTGCACCAATATAGAAGGTAGCTCCGCTGTTTAGATCACTGCGTTGGCAATCGAAAGGTTGTGCGTTCGAATCTCGAGCACCCATTTGAAGATTGACATAGTCTTACAACAGATCTACGGCTTAAAAAAAGCTTTGTTCACAAAAAAAGTTGCAACTCTGGTGAAATGAAAAAATGAGTAAAACAAGCTGAAGGTTGTAGAACATAGAATTTAGGTTAATCTAAGCATGCGCACAGTGTGTGCACACGCACACACATATGCACATATACTCACACGATTTAAATTTATTCACCACTGACCCCATACTGCCCCCCCTCCCCCCCCCCCCCTCCCGACAGGACATGAGGAACACAATGTGATGAATATATCCAACAGACGAAGCATGTCAATAAAAATAAAAGATAAAAGACATCAATGATCTAGACGCACTTTCCGTGCTTGATTAGTTCAGATCGATTTAGGCAATACACGTTACAAAAATTGAAAACAGTTTTTCTTTGAACAGAATGTGAAGGTTTCTTTTGCAACGCGTAACATTTTTAGCATTCCATTATTAAAGGAAAATCACAGCCAGTGACGTTCATGTTACAATCTGCGTAAGTTCTTTCTTCTTTAGAGGAGCCATTTTCTTATTCTGCCCAATTCAGTTGTAGTAGGGGACACAAAATTTTGGGAGAGAATTAACTTAAATATTGAGCAAGATGTTGCTGTACTTTTCGGTTACACAGGCAGGTATCACACTCTTATAAAGACTCCCTCCAGTACTGAAAAGGGTTTCTTTCAGACTGTCAGTTTTTACACACAAAATCTTTGCTTGCACACATATGCACACACATACACACACACGCGCGCACGCACATGCATGCACACACAACAACACACACACACACACACACACACACACACACACACACACACACACACACACACTCACACACACACATATGCACACACACACGTTTGTTTAGTATCCTGTTGGCTGTTTCGTGTTGCTAGGTGATGGTGCCATAGCAGAATTGTATTTAATTGTTTCATCACTTTGTTCTCCCCATTCGCGCTTAGAATCTCGTAGACATTCTATTGTTTGTTAATTGTTCTGCGGGGTCAGCTCACTCAGTCAGTCCTTTTTTTATTCATGGTTTTTTTTTTTATCTGTATTCGTTTTTTTTATTATTATTCTTTTTTTAAAAATAATGATAATGATGATGATGATGATGATGATGATGACAATAATGATTCTGATAATAATGATAATGATAATAATAATAATAATAACTATTATCATTATTATTATTATTATCATCATTATTTTAGCTAGTATTCATATATAGCGGAATTCCAGTGGTAAAAACTACCCAGGCTTTCATATTCCATTCATACTTTCATTGATTCTCAATGAACAACCAGCTCACTATAGAACGTATACATCATGCACACACCTGCGAGGACGGTTTGGTCTCAAACACTTGGTAGAAAAGATAAGCTCCTCAGATGTCTTTCGAAAGCCGGTACCCGTATGTGCTGTGTCCAGGAACAGCTGCGGTTCTGCTACAAGACGCTGTGGGACTACATCACCCAGCGGATGACGGGTGGCACCTTCACCGACACCATGGGCCAGACGAGAAGGGACACCCTGAACGGCGCGGCCAGTCTCAGTCTCACGTCCTACCAGGACAGCAGCCTCTACTGACCGAACGCTTGGCGCCAACACGTGATGAACGCTTTAATAAGGCGCGACAGCCTGCTCTTTACATTGTACAGCGTGACGGTGCAAGAATACTGAGCGTTGAAAATCACGCTGGAGGCCAAATTCTGCTGTCCATCTGAAAGTGTTGTCATTCTGGTGGGATGGGGGGTGTGGTGTTAGAGAGAGGCTCTCCTTCCTCCAGTCTTCTGGAATGGTCATTCCGGTCTAAAAATATCACCTCTGGCGTATTTGGACTAGACTTGACTTACCAACAACAACAACAACAAAAAAAGAACTAATCCAAAAGACCAGTTTCAAACTAGACATCAGATTTCGACGCTCTTGAAAAATCCTCTATGGCCAATGGATCAAAGTTTTCGGTATGAAAGTTTACACAGGATCAAAGTTTTCAGTGTGGAAAGTTTACACAGGATAAAAGTTTTCAGAGTGGAAAGTTTACACAGGATCAAAGTTTTCAGAGTGGAAAGTTTACACAGGATCAAAGTTTTCAGAGTGGAAAGTTTACACAGGATCAAAGTTTTCAGTGTGGAAAGTTTACACAGGATCAAAGTTTTCACGAATGGAAAGTTTACATAGGATCAAAGTTTTCACGAATGGAAAGTTTACGCAGGATCAAAGTTTTCAGTTTGGAAAGTTTACACAGGATCGAAGTTTTCAGTTTGGAAAGTTTACACAGGATCAAAGTTTTCAGTTTGGAAAGTTTACGCAGGATCAAAGTTTTCAGTTTGGAAAGTTTACACAGGATCAAAGTTTTCAGTTTGGAAAGTTTACGCAGGATCAAAGTTTTCAGTTTGGAAAGTTTACACAGGGTTAAAGTTTTCACTAACTGAAAGTTTACGCAGGATCAAAGTTTTCAGTCTGGAAAGTTCTAAGTACGGAAAGTTTACTCAGGATCAAAGTTTTCAGTTTGGAATTTTCACACAGGATCAAAGCTTTCAGTACGGAAAGTTAACACAGGATCAAAGTTTTCGGTGTGGAGAGTTTCCACAGGATCAAAGTTTTCAGTATGGAAAGTTTCCACAGGATCAAAGTATGGAAAGTTTCCACAGGATCGAAGTATGGAAAGTTTACACAGGATCGAAGTATGGAAAGTTTACACAGGATCGAAGTATGGAAAGTTTACACAGGATCGAAGTATGGAAAGTTTACTCAGGATCAAAGTTTTCAATATGGACTAGGATCACTGCGCTTAACTTTCAACACGCTTGGTAGATCCTAATGTAAGCGTACATTGTGGTAGGTACTGTGATTATTCGCTGCAGGGTCATTATTGATTTTCCAACACAATCGCACAAGACTGTCTCTTCATACACGCAGCGACAGTTTTGTGTGTGTGTGTGTGTGTGTGTGTGTGTGTGTGTGTGTGTGTGTGTGTGTGTGTGTGTGTGTGTGTACACATAGAGAGAGACAGGCAGAGAGACAGACAGACACTCTTACACACACTGAAGAGGGGATGTGGTAATGATAACGATTTCAAAGGCCCCCAAACCCCGTTTGAAACAAACTAAGAAATTTTATACACAGTTTCATAGAGAAGTAACACACGTATATACCTAATACGAATCAAATTTATAATCGCCAGCAAATCATTGAGATTCGTCTTTCAAATAACTTACGTAAGCACACTAAATAACTATACAATTATCTCCATATCATGCTGTTTCGTGTTTTAAGTAACTTACATCATCAGCACACTAACCACGAATATATTTGTAACAGTTTCATTTTTATTGAGAACAACGATAGGATTTAAATGAATAATACTTACCTGTTCTTATGTTTGCGGGACTGCAACTCATACAGAAAAAAACAAAAAAAATGTCGGCAGCACAAAACATAGTGATCTTCAACATCTGATCCTTACATAGGGCACATTTTCCATTTCATGTTTCCTGTATCTTTGACTACACGTGTATACTAAGAGGAGGGGGGGGGGGGTGTAGAAGGGAACGATCACATTTGGAGTGTCAAACGTTTTAAGATTACTGAGAGAGAGAGAGAGAGAGAGAGAGAGAGAGAGAGAGAGAGAGAGAGAGAGAGCGGAGAGAGAGAGAGAGAGCGAGAGAGAGAGACAGAGACAGACAGACAGACAGACAGACAGACAGACAGAGATCGCAGCTGAGTGAGTTGTCAAACGTCTCGTGTTACTCTCAAAGAACACACAGCCTGCAGTCTACGAATGCCTCGAACGGAGCCGGAGTAACAGCACTTAGAAAAATCAAAATTACATATCTCTTGACTTCCATATATTGCAGGATGCCAATGCCTTCGTGTCGCATGTGTGGCTGTCTTGCAATGTGTCTCCCCAATACCTGTCCAATACCGGTGCCTTATTCGTGTGCAGTCTGCACACCTGCTGCATCTGGAGCTTTGAGATCACCATTATGTTTTGTACACAGGGCTCGACATCAAGCCACCCCTTTCCCCCTCCCCTCCCCTCCCTCCACTGCATCAAGCGGCATGTTGTGTGCTTATCTGTCCGTCTGGCCTAAACATTGGAGCAAAAAAGAAAAAGAAAAGAGAACAACAAGAACAAGAAGAAAAACCATCACCGGGTTTTGATTGGCGCTGAGAGCTGAGAGAGGGAGGGTGGGAACAGGAGTGGGCTGAGGAATCCGTCATTGGATTACAGTTATGCATGTAAATACGCCGTCTTCGTCCAGTCGAAGAAACATTTGTGATTGACTTACGTGGGTAAGCGAATAAACATTGTGTGATCACACTGCGGAGTGAGTGGAACAAACAAAGGACGAAGCAGACTCCAGCCATTTCGACACAGAACGTCACTTTTGCTTGTCTAGCCAGTAGAACAGGACTTCAAAGTCGAAACGCGTTGCTTATCTCCTGCCATTTGTTCGTTTCCTTTGCTTGGCAACCTGGTAGCACAACTCTGTTCTCTTACTACAACCAACCTTGCCTTGATTGGACAACCGGGTAGCACAACTCTCTTCTCGTACTAGAACCAGTCTTGCCTTGATTGTACGAGGAGATTCCCGGAGTTCGCCCATGTCTTGAAATTTGTGTAGAAGGGGTATGAAGGGTTGGTGGGAGGGAATGGGGGGGGGGGAGGTAGGGCGGGGGCATGGGGTAGGGATGAGGGTGGATGGAAGTCGGGCAGGGGAATACGAGTGTGTGATGCACGGAGCACCAGATCGCCAACGCGGCAACCATTGAGTTAGGTTCCTCGGTGCTTCGTTATCATTCAGACGACGTGAATTATCATTCCACAAGCAGAAAGCAAACAAAGGAATGATTTTTTTAATTATTATTATTCTGCTGTTTTTGTTTTTTGAGTTCATTTTCTTTTCAAAACAGGAGAGTTTGGTCTTTTGTGATGCATCACGTTTCTTCTCTGCATTATGATCACACGAGTCGGTGGTAATCGCACAGATGTTAAAGGATATTGATTGATTTAAATCATTGTATCTGGGTTTTGTTTGTTTGATTTTGTACAGTCAACTTAATTGTTTTTTCTATAATGCACAATGATGTAACTGTGTTATTCAATATGTATACACATGTGCATTATAACAGAGAGATCAAGCGCTTCCTCTTCTTTTGCAGTTGTAGAAATACTAACTGATGGATTGTGCGAAGTGTAGGCTTACCTCTAAAAATAAATGAATGAATGAATGCATGAGTAAAAAAGAAAGAAAGAAAGAAATGGATAAATGATTGACTCCTTAACAAATTTGTTGCTACTGTTGCTGTTAGTGTTTTTTTTTTAATGATGTTAATACCATAATCACGTTCTTTAAAGCAACAGCAAGAGCAACAACAACTGAGCTTGCGAGTGGAGAGGGAGAAGGATAGGGGTGGGAGCAGCACCCTTTCAGAGAGGTTGACCAATGGATCTGAGAGGTTGACCAATGGATCTGTGTCACTCCTCTTCAAAGTTGTGGAGCTTCCTGCGGTTCTCCTATCCCAGTCTTTCGGGGGGGGGGGGGGGGGGGGGGGAGACGGTCAATTGTTGCCCGCTGTGCAGTAAGCACGTGGTACAAGCCAGAGACCCGATGACAAGAGCTTGAAGACGAAGCCACGGGTTTGCTGACAGCGGCAGACTTGTTGACCGTGCTGGGCTGTACTCTGCAGTGCAGGATGCAAGGGGAAAGGACATGAACATGAGGGAGTGGAGGAGAGAGCGGTGGAGGGAGGGGGGGGGTGCTAGTGTCCCCCCCTTCCCCTTACACCACCATCTCAACCACAGACTTTGTTCCTCCTCCCCCACCCCTCCTTCGCCCTGCCCAACCCCATCCTCCACCTCCTCCATCTCCAAAATAACCTGGCGTCTTTAAAAGGTCGATGGTGTCGGAGCTCGAAACTACTGATCTGGGAACTTTTTTTTTCCATATTCGGATGTTCAGGGTTAGTAAATTATTATGCAATGTGCCTGATTCTAATAATTTGAAAACGTGGTACGTTTTAGTGACTTGATTTATGTTGTGGTCGCGTTTGCATTTTTTAAAACCAAAACAAATGCTTTTTTTCAACATGTTTATATTATCTTCGTCTGTATGTGACATTGATTTGCTTTTTTTTCCCCCTCAGCTGAATATTGCGCTTGATTTTTTTGTTCGAAAAAAAAGTTCTTTCAAATTGCTTTCTCTTTAGATTTTCGTACATGCCTAAGGTATGCACTAGTGTGTGTGTGTGTGTGTGTGTGTGTGTGTGTGTGTGTGTGTGTGTGTGTGTGTGTGAGAGAGAGAGAGAGAGAGAGAGAGAGAGAGAGAGAGAGAGAGAGTGTGTGTGTATGTGTGCGTGCGTGCGTGCGTGCGTGCGTGCGTGTGAGTGAGTGAGTGTGTGTGTGTGTGTGTGTGTGTGTGTGTGTGTGTGTGTGTGTGTGTGTGTGCGTGTGTGTGTGTAATCCCATGTTTACAAGCAGTGAAAGCTTCTGTGATATTTTAGCACGAGTATACAATATTTTTTTTTATCGTAATGTATATATCATCATAACATTTTCCCGCCAGTTTTCATTTATATTGCTGACTCTTACTTGATGACTGATTTTTATGGCCAATCATATGAACCCCGTCCTCAGAGCAGTTCCGGAAGTTGCTCTGTGACCTTTGCTTTACCACGTGATCACTGGGTCACGGTCACAGTTTGGCTGCCTGAATGTGACCCCATTGATTGACCAAAAAAAAACAACAAAAATGTGTTGGGGGGTGGGGTGGGCGTGGAAATGGGAAAGGGGTGGGGTTGGACGGGGGTCGGGGGTGGAGGTGGGGCAGGGCGTGTCTGTCTTCGACAAGGTGCATTTATGAACTTGTACAGCATTTATTGGGACAGTACTTTGACATTTGAGTTTCATTTCATGATGTTTAAAAACTGTTTGTTTCCTTCTTTTTCTTCCCCTTTTTTCTCGTTTTAAAGTGGCTACCAAAGATTAACGTAGACACACACATAGACAGCGTAGAGTTGCTGGGTATGTTGATATACAGACAGACGCGAGGTAGGTAAGTAGGTAGGTAGGTAGACAAACACAAATTATATAGATAGGCCTAGATAGACTCCCCCCCCCCCCCCCCCCCACCACAACACACACACCCCTCAGGCGATAACAGCTTCGAACCCATTAAATCTCTTTCTGTTTTAATGTGTGAGGTTGAGGAGGGGGGGGGGGGGGGGGGGGGGGAGGGGGGGCACTCGAAACCTGGATCCCATTGTTCTGTGAATGTAGATTCTCTTGTTCATTTTCCCTAACGACAAACACGTCGTCAACGCCACGCGAAGTGAGTAGCCAGCAACAGTGCAAGGCCTCCTCCAGCGAGGTTGTCTGAGGACGGTATGAAATCGACCGCTTCCTGCAGATTGCTTGACAGCGCCGATGCCGTGGCAGGACGAGCACAGGTGTGTGTGTGTGTGTGTGGGGGGGGGGGGGGGGGGGGGGGGAGCAAAGGATGGAAAGAAAAGCGGGGGGTGGGGTGGAGGTGGAGGTTAATCTTCGAGAGGTCTGGTACCAGCATCAGAGTTTAAAAGAAAAAAAAAAAAAAAAAAAGGGGGGGGGGGGGGTTGCAGTTTTGAAGGGCGGGAGGGGTAGGGGTGGGAGGGGTAGGGGGTGGGACGGACTGGAACTACTTTGAAGAAGTAAAACTAATCTTTTTTGCTCCACTTTTTCACCAACCGGATTCATTCACGATTACAACTTATTTTACCTAACACTCTCTGTAACAACTATAGGGCCGCTTAACGCGTGTTAGTTTGACAAAAGAAATGATCTAGACTAATACCAAGAAGTCTGTTTCGATCCAAACAAATTTCAAGCATGGAAATGAGGAAAACCTGTTTTTAAATAGTTGCTCAACCTCCATAATTGATGGGAGGGAGGGGGTCATGGAGGGAGGGGGGGGGGGGGGGGGAGTGCCCGCTCGTCAACAACTAATGTGATATATGATGTGCTGATCGAAAATGACTGTTGTGTGTTCTGGTCTGGGCATCTCAGTTTGTGCGTACCTTCATATCGCCTGCGCGGTCGTCCGGGCTATGACCAACATGACTTCACTGAAAGCGACCACGGTGGTAATCAGATTCGTTTCCTACGGCTCATTCAGTTAGTAAGCACCCCTCCTCCCCGCCCCCTTATGCCCCTCCACGCCACCTTCCTCCGTCCAATCCGAACATTTCCGCTTCCCGTCCCCCTCCACGCCACCTTCCTCCGTCCAATCCGAACATTTTCCGCTTCCCGTCCCCCTCCACGCCACCTTCCTCCGTCCAATCCGAACATTACCGCTTCCCGTCCCCCTCCACGCCACCTTCCTCCGTCCAATCCGAACATTACCGCTTCCCGTCCCCCTCCACGCCACCTTCCTCCGTCCAATCCGAACAATTCCGCTTCCCGTCCCCTCTCTCGCCAAGACGGCAGAGGACGAAGACACAGTACTCTACTGATACTGAACAGAGAAGACACAGTACTCTAATGATACTAAACAGAGAAGACACAGTACTCTACTGATACTGAACAGAGAAGACACAGTACTCTAATGATACTGAACAGAGAAGACACAGTACTCTACTGATACTGAACAGAGAAGACACAGTACTCTAATGATACTGAACAGAGAAGACACAGTACTCTGATGATACTGAACAGAGAAGACACAGTACTCTGATGATACTGAACAGAGAAGACACAGTACTCTGATGATACTAAACAGAGAAGACACAGTACTCTAATGATACTGAACAGAGAAGACACAGTACTCTAATGATACTGAACAGAGAAGACACAGTACTCTAATGATACTGAACAGAGAAGACACAGTACTCTATGATACTGAACAGAGAAGACACGTACTTACTGATACTGAAAGAGAAACACAGTATCTACTGATACTGAACAGAGAAGACACAGTACTCTACTGATACTGAACAGAGAAGACACAGTACTCTACTGATACTGAACAGAGAAGACACAGTACTCTACTGATACTGAACAGAGAAGACACAGTACTCTACTGATACTGAACAGAGAAGACACAGTACTCTACTGATACTGAACAGAGAAGACACAGTACTCTACTGATACTGAACAGAGAAGACACAGTACTCTACTGATACTGAACAGAGAAGACACAGTACTCTACTGATACTGAACAGAGAAGACACAGTACTCTACTGATACTGAACAGAGAAGACACAGTACTCTACTGATACTGAACAGAGAAGACACAGTACTCTACTGATACTGAACAGAGAAGACACAGTACTCTACTGATACTGAACAGAGAAGACACAGTACTCTACTGATACTGAACAGAGAAGACACAGTACTCTACTGATACTGAACAGAGAAGACACAGTACTCTACTGATACTGAACAGAGAAGACACAGTACTCTACTGATACTGAACAGAGAAGACACAGTACTCTACTGATACTGAACAGAGAAGACACAGTACTCTACTGATACTGAACAGAGAAGACAACAGTACTCTACTGATACTGAACAGAGAAGACACAGTACTCTACTGATACTGAACAGAGAAGACACAGTACTCTACTGATACTGAACAGAGAAGACACAGTACTCTACTGATACTGAACAGAGAAGACACAGTGCTCTACTGATACTGAACAGAGAAGACACAGTGCTCTACTGATACTGAACAGAGAAGACACAGTGCTCTACTGATACTGAACAGAGAAGACACAGTGCTCTACTGATACTAGAAAACCAAGAGAGAGACACAGTACTCTACTGATACTGAACAGAGAAGACACAGTACTCTACTGATACTGAACAGAGAAGACACAGTACTCTACTGATACTAAACAGAGAAGACACAGTACTCTAATGATACTAAACAGAGAAGACACAGTACTCTAATGATACTAAACAGAGAAGACACAGTACTCTAATGATACTAAACAGAGGGGGCACACACACACACCACGACGTTACGTAATCGCGTATAGCCATATGAAGACGAAAACGCAGATGAGAAACGAACCAATACCCCTTCCTTCTTTTTTTTTCTTTTATGTTTTTCGAATATTCGGCATAATTATTTGACCTTGTTTTCACACGTCAGCGGAAACTTAAAGAATTAAAACAAAATGTAGTGACGTAGAATTCAACAGTGAGCACATATTTGGGGTGTAATCACCTGTGGCGAAGGAAAACTTTCCCAGACACAAACTGTATGCATTCCCGTCACACACACACACACACACACAGGGTTATCTTTTGACAGGTTTTTTTTAAACTATGAGTTTCCTTGTTGTTGTTTTTTTTTAACTTTCGTTCTTTTATTTGTGAGCTTTCTTGTCCTTTTTTTTTTTTTTTTTTTTTTTTTTTTTTGATATCTGGTGATCTACTCGTGTACTTTTTATTGTTTAATATAAATTAGTACCTAATGACTGGGCTTGTCTTAAATGGATATTTGAATAACAAATAAATATCAATACGATCAACCAATAGAAAACTTTCTTGTGAGCAGGCCCGTTGAATGTGTGTATGTGTGAGACACACAGGGGAAGAGAGAGAGAGAGAGAGAGAGAGAGAGAGAGACAGAGAGACAGAGAGATAGACAGACAGACAGAGAAACAGATGGACCAAGACATCGACATTGCAGAGAATTGGGCTGAAAAATCTAGAAATAAAAGAATTAAGGATTTAATCTCTCTCTCTCTCTCTCTCTCTGACCTCTCCGCAGCGTTAGGTAAAGGAAATACTGTACATGTGTAAATGTGTCCTACCGGAGAAAGCTGTCCATAGTAAAACACGGGGCAATTATGCGGGATCGAATCATGCCGCGTCGAAACAAAACCTCCAAGTCGTACAGTTTGAACCATCCTTGAGCAGTCGAGCATAGTATGGGGTCGGTAGATGGTAAAACTACCGATTTATTGGCCACTGATTTACTGGCTAGAGGCACTTAGAGACTAGCTGTTCTAAGGCTGGCGTGCGTATTAAGTCGGGCGATTCCACTGGTTTTTGTTTGTACACAGGTGGTCGACTCCATTGTCAGACCGTGGCTGGTCCATATCGCACTGGAATTTGCCGCCAGCCTTGTCGGTATACTGTATTACCAAATAAATAGAAAAATAACTTTGCTATATTGTTTGTGGTTTCTCAATCATTTATAAACATACCTTGATAAAATCACAAGTCTGTGTCTGTCGTTTCTTTTTTAATGATTTTCTTTTTTAAATATATAATAGAAATGGTCAGTGTCTGGGGGAAGTAAGGGGAGAGAATAGCTAGTATAGAATGAGTTAAGGTCATGGGCGCTTGCTTATATGGTTGGTCATCTGTTGTCAAGAACATCTGACAAAGAGCACCGTCGCCTCTGGCAAGTTGCTTCATCATGACGACCAGAGATTGTTCCCTGTTGTACACCAGCACTGTAGGTTGCAACAATAGTACTAGTAATATTAGGCTGGATGGGGCTGTGTTCAGGGGAGGTGGAGCAAGCAGTACAGGGAGTAAAGCCACAGAAAGGGAATGAAAATGAGATGCACACACACAAGAAACGTTTAATGAATACAAAGTACAATTTGTACAGAGCTGAGCAGATCACAATAACCCCCCCCCCCCCCCCCCTTTTTTTTTTTTTTTTGTATTTTCACATTTACCAAAGGAAGCCCTTCAAATTTGTAATTCTGGATCTTGGGAGGCGAATGCAAGTATGCCGGATATTTTCCTTCTCCGTAACCTGAACATTGGCAGGGATCATCAAATCAAAGCCATTGAACACTCAGAACAGCATGGATGAAACCACACGTCCCGAAATGCCGGAAACCAGAATTCAACCTCGCTGTTTGTCCAGAAATCCTGACATCAGAAAATGTCACGATCAATTAAATTTCTTTTGGAACGTTTCGTTAAAACGGCGTCCTGATTACTCATTCCTTCGTCATTCTGCTGAGAGAATGATCTGTAAAATGCTGCTTCAGCCAATAGTCACGATACCGTTTGCTGGGCCTAATGAACATACATCTGTGATTGATGCCAGTGTTCAGAACAAGTTTCGTTTTCATATTACCTTCAAACCCGGTTTATCAGCATACTTTCGCAATGGTATAGATGGACTCATGCTCTCTCGCTGATTTTTTCAATGTTTCTGGTTATGTTGTCAAAAAGTTAACACAGCTTGACATCATTTTGCGTGTGCAGAAGTTTGCAAGAGTTCTCGTTCTTTGGTCAGATTTCCCCTCCTTCGGATAGAATCCGCAAGTGCAATTACCACTCGTGATGAATCTCGTCTTTTGATATCCCCCCCCCCCCCCCCCCCCACCCCGATTTTTCTTTTTTTTTAAATATTTTTTTTCAAGTTCATCGTACTCGTATTTTCGCCAATCATGGGAACAAACTTCGACAAAATCGTATGTGTAAACAGATCTGTAGTTATATGGTCAAAGGAAAAAAGAAGAAGAAAAAAAACAAACATTATCCTAATTATGCAAGTACAGTTAATGCGAGCTGAAAGGCCACTAACAAATGGACAATTTGTGATGAATGGTTCTTTATTGTGTGACAAAGCACCAGTTGGTTAATTTAATGGGCAAAATGAACATTGTTCAGTCTGTTTTTTTTTTTTGTTTGTGAACTCGTTTTACCCTGTTGGGATACTCACACTATACTCGAGAGTATAGTCAGTTCACTCCGACTTCGTTGAGTGCAGAAATTTGTGGGAAGAGGTGGTGGAAAAAGGTAGATAAAAGATTTGGTAGACAGAAAGGACAGTAGACGACAGTACAGCAAAGGAGGAGACAGAGTTACTGAGAGCGAAAGGAAAAGGGGACGTTACTAGCACAGAATGTCCAGAAGGTGGGGGAACTATATGTACAAAAGACCCCCCGGTATCCCCACGGGGGATTTTTTTTTTTTTAATTCTTTTGTATGACAGATTTCACCTCGATTTATTTTGGCAAAACAGTCATGCCCACTGATCTTACAACTCAATGATAATCAGAAGATTGGTATTTAATTAATTAAGCCTGTTACCCCAGTGTATTATAATATATATATATATATATATAATAAACTAATACATTCCAAGGATAAATACCGAGCGCCATTCCAGCAACTTACAGAGCAGCTTGGTGTTGCAGTGACTGCAACTATATATATATATATATATTATTAGAATCTGTTAATAAAAAAAAAAAAAAGATTTGAATAATTATTTCACATGACCATTTATTTTTATTTCCAGTTCCACACGAAAATAATTAACTTGTGCCCAGAATCTGATCATCTTAATTTTACTAGTAAATTTATTGCCATTTCTTTTGACTCATATAGTCATAAACAACTACACGTGTGGGGTTCAAGGTTTAAATCCAATATCATTTCATAACTTCACACTGTAATCTATGAGCCAAGTCACATACCTATTGCACCAGTAACCTCCACCCACATGCCACTCTCACCCCTTCCCCCTGAGGCACAGGGCTACAGGCTTAACTTCCTGCTGGAATAAACAAGACCACACAAGTTTTTGGTTGAAGTGAAAAAGTCTACTTTTCCATACAAGGGAGTTCTTCTAACACCAGATGCACAAATTCCAGTAACAATTTATTAATCGAGTTCAAACTGAAAGCTGACTTCATAAGTTTTTAGAAGTTGTAAACTCAAGCCTCCGGTTTCTTGAATTAAGTGGTAAGATAAGGTAAGGTAATGTTGCTTATAGCCCAGCCGACTGCAAAGGGCCACATCAGGGCTGTCACCACGTTAAAATCAACTCACAAGTCATCTTAAAAAAAAGAAAAAAAAAAACCTTTCACACATCTCTTTAAATTACATCTTCTACAAACACACCAGAAACGTCATTAAAAGTCTTTCTTCTGTAAAATCTTAAATCAGATGAAAAATGTTAATCTCTCTCAAAAACTCAAAGATCACGTCAGGTGGGACATCTCTGAACAGCGTTTTCATGGACTCTGCTGTAAAGTGTTTATGTCTCACATCGTACAAGTCCCAACAATCTAAAAGAATATGTTTCACTGTGAGTGGCACATGACATGGAATGCACCACGGAGCTTCCTCACTCTTTAAAAGGTATGAATGGGTAAAATACGAATGGCCGGTGTGCAGCCGGCACAGAACTGTTTCTTCTTTACGACCACCAGACGTAGATGGGAGGAACTCCTTAAGGTTTGGACGGATCTGAAAGAGCTTATCTTCAATGCCAGAATCAGAGCAGTAAGTTCAGCAGAATAGACAGAAGCATCTGAAGGAATATGTTCCAACAATATTTGAGGAGCACCAGGGCAATAGGCTGCACAGGCCACTCCATCTTCAGACTTGAAACCGTCAGTGAAAATTTTCTGATAAGATGGGAATTTTGAACAGAGGTCAGCATACAATGCCTTGTATGCCAGAGAGCTGGTAGACTCTTTGTGAAAAGCTGCAAGATCAAAACGAATCTCTGGTGTGAAAAAGGTCCACGGAGGCTTATCTGGAAACTTGGAAAAATCGGACACAACTCCTAGGTCTAGACCTGCATTCTGCGCGTGAGGCTGCATACAAAGACCAAACGGCGGAATACAGTTAGGGTTGTTTTCGAATTTGCTTTGAAACTGGGGGTCAAAGACACAGTCATAGGCAGGATTCTCCGGTTCCGAGAACAGTCTGATATAGTAATTTGAATTAAGTGAGCTCCACTACTTTCATGTCAGTTTTAATAGTGGTCTGGTGTATAACATGGTAAAGAGGAGGTAAGGTGTCTCCATATGCCCAGATTTTACTTATCCAAGTGTAGAAACCCTTCAACTTCAGGCAACTTTGCTCCCTAGACCCCCAGCCCTCCTGCTTTTCATTTTTCCTGGTTTGACCCAGATTTCTGCTGTGCATAGCTGATCTGGTCTGCAGTGCTTGTGTGTACGGTGAGAGGAGGATTTAACCCCTGAAAGACCTGTAGATGTGTTGCCCTGGGAGACCAGGAGGAGAGGAGGAAGAAGAAATAACTCATTTCCCCTACAGGTGGTGTTATCAGGATATGCACCATTGCACCATTACCCTCACAGTTGTTCTTACTCAGCTCCCGTGTCTATCCCTGCCTGCTTACCAGTGATCTAGAGTAAAAGCATCCATTCATGGCAACACGCAAACTCTAGGTTTTCATTTTCTTCTCTTTTCTTCAGATTCTTTTACAAAACCAGCTGTTCATGTGTAGTAAAAGAGAACAGAATAACGCCCCCAGAACAAAAAGAAGAAAGTGTCAACAAAGTTTTTACCTGTGTGACATATTAAACTGAATAGATACAGAGCCACAGCTGGCAGGGATCACTTTCAATTTCATAGGACATCATCATCATGTGAAGAAAGAAAACATTAGCATGAATCAGCATCTTTCACATCCCGAACCAGGAAAACACAAAAGTCTGCCATAAT
Source organism: Conus canariensis (assembly GCA_033310375.1). Lineage (NCBI taxonomy): Eukaryota > Metazoa > Mollusca > Gastropoda > Neogastropoda > Conidae > Conus > Conus canariensis. The sequence continues at coordinate 20,026,455 of CM065746.1, forward strand.
TTCAGGACTACAACATACTGGGAATTATAACCAAATCTAATCAAAAGACACCCAAGACAGGTAATCTCAATAAAGCCTGTCAATGAAGACTTTCTGAACTGAGAGACTGTCTCCCTTTACAGATTCTTTCGTCATATTTTGTTTATGTATAATATCACCATCATCTGATAAAGTTAGCCTATATTTAATGACTTTTCTTATATTGTTTTTGTTTAAGCCATCTGAAATTTATCTTGTTAAACAGACTCTCTCTTTTTCAAGACTTTTCCCGTTTTGTTTCTGTCTTTGTGTTAAACCTACCTTCTCCCTAAAGACTTGCTCCTTAAAAAAAAAACAACTTTTCTTTGACGTTTTTGTGTCTTTAGATGTTAAATCTATCCTCTCCCTAAAGACTTACTCCCTTAAAAAAAATTTTTCTTTTAAGTTTTATGTTTTTTGTCTTTGTCTACATTTTTGATTCAAATATATTTTCCCCAAAAGACTTGCTCCCTTTTAAAAACCTTGAAAATGACTTTTTTGTTCTTTGTCTATGCTAGACTACCCTCTCCACCCACACACTCTCCCTTGCTACCTCACCCCCTCCCACTAAAGACTCAGTTTTCACAGTTTTGTGGGGTCACCATTGAGAGGTTCCACAGTATCCAAATTTCAATTTTATCAAATGCAGTCAATTCTCTAGCAGTCAACATTTCCAGCATATATTCCAAGATGAACGAATGACCAAGCGTTCTTAAACTAAAGCGAGTCGCACAGTTTACTCTGGGTCAAAGCAGCTTTGAAAGAAAAGGAGGAGGGGAAAAAAGGTTTCCTCTGGGAAAAGGAGGAGGGGAAAAAAGGTTTCCTCTGGCATATTCACGTCTCTTTCCAGCTAGCACCAAGCGAGATGTTCTTGATAATTTTGTGCAAAGTTTTAGCATTAATGCTCTCTAAAATTTTGTGCAAAGTTTTAGCATTAATGCTCTCTAAAATTTTGTGCAAAGTTTTAGCATTAATGCTCTCTAAAATTTTGTGCAAAGTTTTAGCATTAATGCTCTCTAAAATTTTGTGCAAAGTTTTAGCATTGGTCGGCACAAACGAAACATGGAGGATGCATATTTAACACCAGCAAATGCATCTAGCTTCTAACCCCCCTCCCCCCGTCTCCTTTCCAAGGTTGAAAAAAAAAAGCACACACAATAAAATGCCATCAGAACAGGAATTTCTTTTTCCCTCTGGTTATTCAAAAGAAAAAAAGAGAAAGCACTTGCAATGTACAGTGGTGCTGCTATCCAACCACTAGAACAGAAATTACATTTACAGGCTATCCAGCTGTTAACCATATGTCCAATCCATAAAATGAGTGCACCCACACACATAACAGAATGTGACTTTTTTTTTCCAACTATGACCAATCACTTCAAAAATGATGGCCGAGAATGGCTACTGACCAACCCCCTGAATGCCCTAGCTGCTTTGTGACTATGACCATGTATGGGTGAAACCTGACCGTATCAAAAAAATACTAAAGGCAAGGGTCCAGGAACTGTCCAGACTCTGAAGGGTACAGGGGCAACACCTCTGTTGGGAGTATCAGGCAGGCACCCCCTCACCCGTGACACTGAAGAAAGTCTGATAAATGAAAGAGAAATTGAAGGCATTTTTAAGGAAAAACACCTTGCTTCTGAGAGGTTGTGTTTTGTACCAATCAATAACACTCTCAAATTGTTACCAGCCCATAAAATAGGGCGAATCTCTTTTCTGGAGTTTAAAGGCAGGCATCACTAGAACATTAAACATGAGCAAGGAGCCAGCCCATGACATAGGGGTGAACTTTTTTCAGCAGTTTAAAGGCAGTCACCACAAGAACATTAAACATGAGCAAAGTGCATTCAATCAGTGTGTAAAGACCAGAAGAGACAACAATTCAGTTATTTTTGTTACCGACTAGAAACGACAACAATTAGTTACCAAAAAAAAACAAAAAAAAACCCTCCACAAGATTACCTTCCGCTCCCCTTGTCCTCCCTCCCCCAACCTCTCTCCCTCCATATTCCTGCCTTTCAAACCCCCCTGCAGCAAGATGGTGCTTGGTTTTTCATGTAGGAAATCTGACCTTTCCAGTTAAAAAAAAAAAAAAAAGGATAGTTTCCATAGCTTACTGGCCACAGGAGACGTGAACTGTCAGAGGTTCGTCATGTCTAGGACATGGTATGATAGAAGATGGAGCCCACCCCTCTCCTTCCGTCACCTTTGACCTTCCCTGACCTGAATCAGGTGCCCATTTACTGCTGGGTGGACAGAGAGGGTTTCCAAGCCGAAAAAAAACACAACCCCTCTGGTGGTTCAAACTCACGATCTTCTGACTTCAAGTTGGAAAGTGAGACGACTGCAGGCAGAAATCTAAACAAATCTTAAATAAATGTTAGCGAACCACAAAAAAAACAAAAAACGTGGACAAACGAATCACAAGGCAAAACACATCTGTTTTGTCTTGTGATTCGTTTGTCCACAGTTTTTTTGGCAGTTCGCTAACATTTATTTACGATTTGTCATGATGTTCAGCTCTGCCGGCAGGCACTCAAAACATTTCACCATGAGTCTCTCTCTGTACTGGACAGAGACAAAACACATTAACCCTGACCATCCTGCGTTCTCAGTGTCCAATCTCCTACAGGGTCAGCCACATGGTATGATAGAAGATGGAGCCCACCCCTCTCCTTCCGTCACCTTTGACCTTCCCTGACCTGAATCAAGTGCCCATTTACTGCTGGGTGGACAGAGAGGGTTTCCAAGCCGAAAAAAAAAACACAACCCCTCTGGTGGTTCAAACTCACGATCTTCAAGTTGGAAAGTGAGACGACTGCAGGCGGAAATCTAAACAAATCTTAAATAAATGTTAGCGAACCACAAAAAAAAACAAAAAAACGTGGACAAACGAATCACAAGGCAAAACACATCTGTTTTGTCTTGTGATTCGTTTGTCCACAGTTTTTTTGGCAGTTCGCTAACATTTATTTACGATTTGTCATGATGTTCAGCTCTGCCGGCAGGCACTCAAAACATTTCACCATGAGTCTCTTTCTGTACTGGACAGAGACAAAACACATTAACCCTGACCATCCTGCGTTCTCAGTGTCCAATCTCCTACAGGGTCAGCCACTGACCAAATTTGGTAACCTCACACCCCAAAAACTGAAACTCCCTTAGCATCCAAATCACCTCTAGAACGGCACTTCAGATGACTTGCTGTACCCCAAACTATATTTTTCATCACACCAAAATTATGGCGAGAGGTGGGGGGTAGGACAAGATCAAAATTATGCTCATGACAGTAAGGGTCTGGACAGTAAAAACCATTTCACTTCTGTTCAAGTCATGCATCCCAGGTATCCCTTATGAACCAAAAAAAGGACTTTAAAGGACCAATAAAAGGACCCTACCAAAATAAAACAGGACCTACCAGAATATCTTTTACTGTCTGTGTTTTTCGCATTTGCTTCAGCTCTTCTTGTTTGTTGAGAAGTTCCTTCTCTAAGAGGGTCACTGTTCTTGTTTATTTTTGGAAGAACTACACAGTTCATTGGCTTGTCCTAAGAGCCTCAAGCCGCTTCGCTGCTGGGCTTTGAGGCATAGTGCATCAGCTTCATACAGCAACTGTTTGGCATCGTTTTCAGTGGCTGTCTTTCTCCTCTTGAGGGTGTGGATCTCTTCCTCACACACACACACACACTCACGGAAGCACCCATGTACACTTACAAGCACCAGACCTGTTTATCCCTCACTTAACCTTTGAGTATTCAAGGTGACCCGCGTCATGGTTTTGGAGCTCAACTGTCAGTAGTCACAGCCACTGCATACTCTGGATCCACCAACTATCCTTTCATTTCCCCTTCCCTTTATCTGTTGTCCTATCCCTTACCCTTCCATCACTGCACTGCCCAGCAACTAAACTAGCATGGGTGTCGGGTTTCACACACCCAGGCAGGCCTTTCACACTTAGTCATGATGGTTGCCTTGCTCTGTAGTGTGTGTGTGTGTGTGTGTGTGTGTGTGTGTGTGTGTGAGCGAGTGTGTGTGTGTGTGTGAAAGGGATGGAACCAGCATGCATGTCTGACAGAAGGGGGCATAATCAGAACAAGCTTATCTACTCTGTTTACTTCCCTTGCCAGGGCTGTCACTATCGACTTTTTTTTTTTGGTCCACCCCCTTCCCCTCCCCTCCCCCTCTCCATGGTTCGAGATTGTATGACCGTAGGACCATAATTAACAGATCGTTTCCGTGGAAACTATTCATGATTCTGTAGAGGTACACAGGTCTGACACACCACACACACTGGTCTTTATCAGACGTGCTTGGTGTGGACGCTGAAACATGTGTCGGTTCAGGTTGTCAAGTTGGCTGTGAATCATCATGACTCTGGGGCTGCGTTGAACCACCAGCGAAAAAATCAGCAACACTGCATCTACTGTCACTTTGATGCTGTTTCTCTTTCTTCTGATGCTTCACACTTTTTGCCTGTTGCTTTAGCATGGATTCTGCCATTGAGGCCATGTTTACGGAGCAATCGCAAAATGCACAGTGCGCTACATGCTTGTCGCTCAGAACTTTCCGCACCCAGTCCTTGTAATCCTTGTCTCTCAGCCAACGATCTTGAAAAGAACATTTGCCCGGCATTGTGGACAAAAAACTGGGCTTAAAATTTTCAGCAGGTAAACACGTGTGAACGATGCAAGATGGCGCCTGGAAGTATCGTCAAATCTCGAACGCGCGACTTGCGAGGAAACTGGCTGCGAGAAGCATCGTCTGCTTGCGCGACCCGACTGAAATGCCGATCTTTTGATTTCATACCTAAAGTTCTTTTTTTTTTTTTCCGCAACCGAAAATATTCTTTTGTATCGCAAAATTAAAAGACTTTAACTGACCAAATTGCATTTTAACCCGTTCGCTGCTTGAAGCTGCTTGAAAATGTTACAAACAAAGGCTTTCCCAGTGCCAGGGAAATCTAATGATTTGGGGGTAATAATTAACAAAAAATTCTAGCTCAGAAACTACAAAAGATATAACAATGAAATATATATGATTTTTGAAGGAAATTGAATGAAGATTTTGAATCTGGGCTTCTTTTGTTTTAATTTTGATAATAAAAAAGTATTTAGACAATTAGATTTGGATAGATTTTTTTGCACGATCAAAAGCATATGTATTTACCACTACATCTTCACATCCAAACAAGAACACAAAGCAAAAAAGTTGAAAATAAAGTTTGTATTGTCACACTACACCTGTAAATGAAAGTAAAACAGTTTAGAAGTCTATCAAGACGCTCACACTCTATGCAGACAGGTCAGTCCACGACCACGCCCCCCTCTCCCCACCACGCCCCCTTGCTGGACTTCAACCCTCTCTTTCACTGCTCCTCTTCCCCTACCTTTCCCTCTGCCCTGTGCCGCGCCGCGAGCAGGCCGCGCTCCCCTCTCACGCTGACTACCACGTCACTGACCACTGGCACGCAGTGCAGAGTACACACTAGGCGAGCTCGTTCGACGCTGGCAAACCAGTCAGCTGAACACACATTGAGGTCACACAGCCCGACACAATAACTGACGAATACGGTTGGCAATTCCATCACTATCATCATCTCACCTTCATGCTCGAGTGAGTCGTTGAATAAAAGATTATTGTCTTTGTCAAAAATCATTAGCAGAGCCTGCTCAGCTGTGTAAATACGTTGATTTGGTCGCTGCACTTGTCGAAGGTTGCGCCGCCATCTTTGCAAGCGAGACGAAGTGCTGGCTGGTCATCCAGTCAGTGATGAGAATAAATGGGCTTTCCCCTCACGTGTGGTCATTTACATATCATTTTAATACTACAGACATATAAGGCTTACTACGCACACTCTATTTAAGTCCGTTGATAGAAATAGTAACGAATGAAAATTCAAGAAAAATGCATGACGTCAGTGGACGGCCCATAGGCACTGGGAAAGCATTTTTAATGCGGCGTCAGCTGACGGCTTAAAGGCACTCTACGGGTTAAAGGCCCTTGACAAAATATTAAAGGACTCTTGGTCAAATTAAAGTACTTCAAAGGCCTTTTCTGAAAAATTCTAAATATAAGGACTTTAAAGGACTTAAAAGGACCCTACGACCCATGTCAAGTAAAGAGCAGCCTTCCAGTCACAATGTGGTTCACAAGGTTGCATGAAAAAGGTATCACTTTACATAATACAAGCTGATAGACAGTTTTATCCTTATATCCCCCCCTAGATGAACCCACCTTGCATACCCACCTTCTCACATATTATGTGAGCTGTGCAAGATCTTTCTCATTCAACTTTCAGTGCTGAAAATTCTCCAAGCAAGGTGGGAAAAAGTTGCACAACAAATAACAAACAAGGAAGGCAACTACCAACCAAGACTCGAACATCCAAACCATTCACACCCGGGTACCAATTCAACTAGCAGCCATATGCAAACATAAAGCACATCAAAATTGTGAGGAAATTTCTCACCAGCACCTTGCATTCCATTGTCAGGGGAACTTTCCTTGATATGTGTGCATTTTTGTCTGCAAGAGTGCCAGGTTAGTACATGATAAATAGATCTCCAAAGGGCGCTGGTTGAGTTATGTGCCTTCAATCGTTTTACTTGTGGGAGTATCCCTGTTTTCAATCTGCTGTTCAGTTTTCCCAGATTCAGTTTTATCGCAGCTAAACCAACCACATGGGGCCCTTTCAGGGCCACTTCATCCCCCCCCCCCCCCCCCCCCCGCCTTTCCTGAACTGTTAAAAACCGGTTCCATCGTTCTTTACATTGCCTTCACACATTACACTCCGATCACTCAGGAGAAGTCCATTTTATCATAGGGCAACAAACATCTACAACAGACATAAATAAGCTCAGCATTGAATAACAATTTCTACAACTGGTTCAGATACTGACATGGGCAAATAAGAGTGCGTAATGCTGAGTGCGTCGCAACTTACTTCTTTATCATCAGATGTAAAAGAAGAAAAATCATAAAACATTCTTAAATTTCACTTAACTTTCATTAAAACAACCCAGTCATTTCACGTAACTTTCATTAACACAGCCAAATCATTTCACTTAACTTTCATTCATATAATCCAATCGCCACACACAGCTTTCTTGGAAGTCAAAACACAGGATAAAAGGCCTATCATAGAAAAAAAAACATGACTATTTAAAATTTCATACATCAATTTATTAATACCAATGTAGTGACATCCTTTAGCCTTTCAAAAAAAAAGAGAAGGAAAAAAAAATTTAATACCACACAAAAAATACATTTTAAAAAGTCCACACTGGCTCACAGCACTGCAGAGAGTACAGAGACAGGTACTGCCGATGTTAAACTGTAACAACTGCCTCGGTGCTACATTACTACATAAAGACTAGCAGGTTATAAACTGATAGCTGTCGTCCAAGACTGTCAGGTCCTTATTACCTTTGTCAGCTTACAGCAAGTGTTTATGCATCACACATCATTTTGGACACATGATTAGGCTGAGCAATATCACACAAACATGGCAGTTTCATTGGTAGATGAAAGCAGATGGCTCACACACAAAAATAGCCATGCCATAGCAAAGACACCCCCCCCCCCCCCCCCACAAAAAGCGTCAGTCTGTCTGTACGTTAAATATTTCTTCTCCTTTTTAACTTACATGGAGGCTGACCCTAATGATAGCTGACACTCCTCAACACTCGGTGTTCTTATCATGGTGTGACCTTGACCTTGCTCAAACACATTTCCGTTTATATTTACACATTGTCAGAGCAGCGGTCTACACTAGTTTTACGGCAAAAGATGGCCCTTTTCCGCTGGTTCAAAGAAATAAAATTTCACCTTCTACAGACTGCACAAAAATCACCTTCCATCTCGGGTTTTGATGGATCACAGGGAAGAATGGATGGCGGCAACTGGTTCTCAATTTCAGGTGATTTTGTTGTTCTTCATCGTCAAGAAAAATGTCCAAGCAGAAGATAACAGGGTTGGTCATATTACTGTAAACAATTTTTTTTTCCTTTGGTCTTAGTGATCTAAAAAAAAAAAAAAAAAACCACTTGCATACAAAAACCGAAACTGCACAAAAAGTTCTACTTCTGGTTCACTGCAGTTTTCACAAATCTCTGGAGCAGAAAAAGAGAGATGGCTGCAGCGATACCTATACCTGGCAATCCCAGAATTCCAAGTCAGTAAAGTGGGTTGTTAAGAGACTGGTGCTTGCATTTTGTCCCTGCACAATTGTGTGTGTGTGGGGGGGGGGGGGGGTGGAGGTTGCTAAAAAGGCTATGGACAGCTCAGCCGCTAGTCACAATAGGGAGGAATTGTTCTACACTGGCAGAAAATAGAATTGCAGTGTCAAAGAAAAGAACTGTCACAGACTTCTCTGTGATGAAGATGTTGTACAGAGAGCCATTCATTGAGGTTCCAAAGTACTGTTGTTACACTACACACACTTGTGCACACATGTAACATCACGAAAACATACAACTTGGTACAATGTACCAAATTACTGATTAAAATGCTGAAGGACACGTAAAAAGAAAAAAAAGGAAGGAAAAAAAATGGAATACAGTCTCACACCACCTACGTATCACTAAATAAATTATTTCTTGGCATAAAGACTTCGATCAATCCCAACCAAGCAGACCTTAACTGACAGCATGAAGCATTCCAGTTTTCAATGCACAGAAACAATAATGTGCAGAACTGGACAGAACATGAAACATGGGAAAATAACGAGCAAATGGAAATAAAAAAACATTTCAGGTATGCGAGTTGGACCAAGGCACTGAAAACTGATGGTTGTTTTTTTTTTACCCCTCACAATAATTTCCATTGCAAAACAAGCACATGTTTAATTCTTTTGATATTTACATATTTTCTGGTCCCATACATACACACACCAATCGGTCAGTTCAGTGGACCATTTCAGGCCTTTTATATGGATCAAAGAGCAAAGCTGCCCACAGTGTTAACAATGGGATGCTCTTCTTACAGCGACAGTACAATTTATCACAGACTTACAAAATCCACTGGGAGGATTTGTGCATAATAAAATCGTCGTGAAACATTCAACCCATTGACTGCCATGAAGTTGTTGCCCTTTGAAACAACAATACGCCTGAGCAGAAGCTCCATTTATGGTCAATCCATGAAGTTGCTGCCCTTCGATACAATAATATAGTCCATCCCTCTGCGATGAGGACAGCTCGCAAAAAATGAAAACAATTGGCCTACTGCCAGGTTACTTTGAGAGAAATGACATGTTAATCATGTTATTTCCACTACTAAGAGTCTAAGATCTAAGGAAAGACTTCCACCACATTCCCCATGTGTCAGCTCCTCTTCCCCCAACGTTAATTCAACTCAACTGCCCACGGATCATGTCAGTCAACTGCTAACAGATTTGACTGAGCCCCTAAACATGTTACAACTACCCACGTTTTGTGCGTGTGAGCTTTGCGAGAGCTGTGAACAGACAAAAGAACCCACCCACTTTGTGCACGTGCCCTTGAAGATGGCTGTGAACAGACAAAAGAACCCACCCACTTCGTGCATGTGCCCCTGACAACAGCTGTGAACAGACAAAAGAACCCACCCACTTCGTGCATGTGCCCCTGACAACAGCTGTGAACAGACAAAAGAACCCACCCACTTCGTGCATGTGCCCTTGAAGACAGCTGTGAACAGACAAAAGAACCCACCCACTTCGTGCATGTGCCCCTGAAGACAGCTGTGAACAGACAAAAGAACCCACCCACTTCGTGCATGTGCCCCTGAAGACAGCTGTGAACAGACAAAAGAACCCACCCACTTTGTGCATGTGCCCTTGAAGACAGCTGTGAACAGACAAAAGAACCCACCCACTTTGTGCATGTGCCCCTGAAGACAGCTGTAAAGAACCCACCCACTTCGTGCATGTGCCCCTGAAGACAGCTGTGAGCAGACAAAAGAACCCACCCACTTCGTGCATGTGCCCTTGAAGACAGCTGTGAACAGACAAAAGAACCCACCCACTTCGTGCATGTGCCCTTGAAGACAGCTGTAAAGAACCCACCCACTTCGTGCATGTGCCCTTGAAGACAGCTGTGAACAGAGACAACCACTGGCTACAGCTATGCTCAACCAAGGCTGACATGACAGGTAAGGGTACCCCCATCGCCACCAAGATCCAATTCAAATTGCACTGAAGCTGGATCTCCTTGAAATCAATACATCAGCTGAGTGTTTTGAATACATCAGCTGTGTGTTTTGAAACACCACCGCACTGAAGTCAATACATCAGCTGTCTGGGTGTTCTGAATACATCACCTGAGTGTTTTGAAACACCGCGGCACAGAAGTCAATACATCAGCTGTCTGAGTGTTTTGAATACATCAGCCGAGTGTTTTGAAACACTACGGCACAGAAATCAATACATCAACTGTCTGAGTGTTTCGAAACACCACGGCACAGAAATCAATACATCAGCTGTCTGAGTGTTTTGAAACACCACAGCACAGAAATCAATACATCAGCTGTCTCAGTGTTTTGAAACACCACGGCACAGAAATCAATGCATCAGCTGTCAGAGTGTTTTGAAACACCATGGCACAGAAATCAATACATCAGCTGTCTCAGTGTTTTGAAACACCACAGCACAGAAATCAATACATCAGCTGTCTGAGTGTTTGAAACACCACAGCACAGAAATCAATACATCAGCTGTCTCAGTGTTTTGAAACACCACGGCACAGAAATCAATACATCAGCTGTCTGAGTGTTTTGAAACACCACAGCACAGAAATCAATACATCAGCTGTCTCAGTGTTTTGAAACACCACGGCACAGAAATCAATACATCAGCTGTCAGAGTGTTTTGAAACACCATGGCACAGAAATCAATACATCAGCTGTCTCAGTGTTTTGAAACACCACGGCACAGAAATCAATACACCAGCTGTCCGAGTGTTTTGAAACACCATGGCACAGAAATCAATACATCAGCTGTCTCAGTGTTTTGAAACACCACGGCACAGAAATCAATACACCAGCTGTCCGAGTGTTTTGAAACACCATGGCACAGAAATCAATACATCAGCTGTCTCAGTGTTTTGAAACACCACGGCACAGAAATCAATACACCAGCTGTCCGAGTGTTTTGAAACACCATGGCATAGAAATCAATACATCAGCTGTCTCAGTGTTTTGGAACACCACTGCACTGAAGCTGTGTTGCACTGACTGAGATAAATACATCAGCTGTCTTGGGTGTCTGGGAACACTCTCACCTTATTGAAGCTTGTTGAGCAATTTTGTGAGAAAAGTGCTAGGAATGGGTTGCGTATTGGGGTGCTCGAAGGGGCCACAGCAAGTACATACGGTGTACGTGTTGAGGCAGTCACGGCGCAAACGTGGGGGGGGGGGGGGGGAAATAAAAGATCATGTAGAATCGATGAAAACAAAAGTCACGACAGGAGAGTGATGAATGAAGTACGTAATTCCTGTCGAACAAGATTAAAAAACAGAAACAAAAAAAAAAGCCCACACACGAAACACACACACAACAAAAAACGTGAGAAAAATACATGCACAACTTGACCTTGGACCAAAACTGTCAAAAGTCTAAGAGATCATTCTACTTTGTGTGATTGTGATTGTCTTCAAAAGGGCTCTTTTGTGTGTGTACATGTGTGTGTTAAATGACAACCTGACCTTAGACCAAAGCCCCATCAGTTTTGGCCTAATAGTTACATTTAGGTTTGACCTTCACCCCCACCTACAGTAACACAACAGACAGGGATACCCGTCCCAGAAAAGGGGGCGGGGGAGGGGGGGCAGATAACCCATCTTACAGTACACTGCATCACCAGTACAACAACAAGAGGGGCAGTGAAAATAGCAAATTTTCATGTTGGGTGCCCGCCTGATTCGAACTCCCAACATTCGACAATAAACAAGTAGGGTAACTCTTGCTCCCAACATTTGACTGTGGACTCACGGCACTAACCAAGTGAGCCAACCAGGTGCCCTAGAATTTTGATGTATAGATATACAACATGCACAAATCCATTATCAGCAATGGTAGCTAAACTGTTCAAATGGATACAGCTACAGATATCTTTACAGCAGAAAAGACAGGATGCACTGATAGCTCCAGCCATTCCACTGCACTGCTACAGAATCACTTTGGCAGTGTTCAGAGTGCTCCTTTGGTAGTGTTCAGAAGTGCTCCTTTGGCAGTGTTCAGAAGTGCTCCTTATTCCACATATGCAGAACACCATCGACTGAACTCCAGCTGACAACAAAATACGACTGTTTATTAGCACAACCCGAGCAGACGTCCCCTCGGCTTCCTGAGGGCGCCACAATCTGACTGTCCCCAAGAACTTTCAGTAATTTGACACAGAATCACCCGCAGGTGCCGACATGGAGAGGAAATCCAAATCAAGGTTGCCCACAAAGCAGGGCATGAAGGGACTAAACAATGGAGTCTTTGTTCATGGGATGGAGCTAAGGCCATGCAATTCCATTCTGGTCCAAGGCAACACTGAAAGGCTGCACAAGTGATGTCTTGGCTGTAAACTGGAGTGCTCCAGAACATCCAAATCCTGAGTTTGACCAACAATTCAGACATTTCTCTCAACTTTCCGTCTTAACGGACCGAGTGATGGTTTACATACTGGTCTACCGAATGAGGATGGAGCGTGTGCTTAAAACATAGCAAAGAACCCATGATCATGAACTATCCCACACTAAAATGCATAAAAATCTTGCAGTTGAACGTATGCAACAATTTACACAGTAAATAAAAAGTTTAAAAAAAAACAGAAAAGAAAAGAGGCCCCAAAGTGTCCTGATTTTCCCGTCAAGATCAGTAACAACTGCCAGTGATTAGAATGCGTACTTGCTGTACCCTACAGTGGCACAAAATATACATGTATGTATAATCATACTGCCTTCCGCATTATTGCCAGGCTATGTGCACATGCATCCCAGTGTCCAAGGTAAGATGTGTGAACCGCCAACATTCCCACATCAATCGTTCATGTTTGGCGTCAGCAGTTCCAGGACTCCGCCCACCAGATGCAGACTTCCTGTCACCATCACCTGCACGTGATCCACGTTTTTGTTCACATCCCACTTGCTCCCCACCACCGTTGTTGTTGTTGTGGGATCCTCACCGTCTATCCCACTCTTGAAGGTGACCCACTGAAGCGCAGAGGCGATACACGGGAAGCAGTCTGTCATGCACTTCTGGGAAGGAACAAAAGGGATTTCTCCGTTCCGTTCGTGACTGTTTGTTACATGGTTCTGCTCACTGCCATTGCAGGGGTACGAAGTGTGGGCTGAACTTCCATTAGAAACGGTGCCTGTGATATCCGTCACTTCCACTGTTGCAGTGTCGTCTGGCAGCTGGAGGAACAACCTGTCCCAGGCTTGGCGGTTGGTGTAGGTTTTCTTCAACACAGTGTCTTGCTCCACCGTCATGTTGAGTTGGTCTGCACGCACAGCCAGAATGTGTACTACACAGAAAATGCCGCAAATGCTTTGTTACAAGTGCAAAGTAATCAAATGTATCAGAAATACATCCCAACCTTGCCCAAGTCTAAATCCCACTACTTCTTTTTTTTAATGAAAGTCTTGTGGTAGATTTATTTTGCTGTGTGTCTGTCTGTGTTGTTGGCACTAACAAAGTACACCATCAACCATGTTTCTGATCAGGGCAGATGAAAAATATTGATCTTTCAAAAATTAAGAATCACATCAGGTGAAAAACCCTGGATCAAAAAGTCTTCATGGAATATACTTTAACCCTTTCACATGTTATCCCCCAACAGCCTGCTGACCAGAAGTTCCTGATATTTCTTTAAATCCACCACATTCTCCTGCCTGTCACTCAGGCCTGTTAGTGACTGTCAGTCACATATCAAGCTCTGATTGTACACGCCCACTGTGAATGAAGCTTAGGCCAAGCTAAATCGTGACAGAATGGTGCTAGTTTAGGCACTACTCAGCTACAGAGCTGCCTATGCTTAAAACACAAAAATTTGTTAATAGTTGGACGAGTTTCACAATGACATTTTTAAACGCTAAAGGGTTAAAGTCTTGAGACCTAGTGGCCACTGTGATAGACATGCCAACACTACATAATAAATCAAAAGTTTATCATCAAACACAGTCATAATATTAAGCAGACAAACATGACATCAGAAAGAGAGAAAGAGAGACAGAATGTGTATATGTGTGTATTTCTTTCTTTCTGCGTACGTAGGCTGATATTCCTGCGGACACTGCCTGTATAGACAAGCAGTGGAGTTTTGTGTGTATGACCATTTTTTATCCTGCCATTAAGGCAGCCATACTCCATCTTCAGGGAAGTATATGTGTGTATGAGTGAGAGAAAGAAAGTGTGTGCAAGTGTGTTTGCAAGCAAACCAACCTGGAATGTTCTTGCTGGCAATGGTGGACACCACATTAGGACAGAAGGCGGCCATGTCGAACTCGCAATCCTGCGACATCATTTATGAAAACAGCATTATATAGCAAAATGGTTGAATAATGATCACACACACAACAACAAAATTAGCAACGGAAAAGGACAGGACAAAGATATCATGATTTCCCTCAGCAAGACCATAGTCCCGTATTGAAATGCTTAACATAATTTTGTGCAACATTTTTTTTTCCCCAAACAGAAACTGATAACAAGTCTGTATCCAGCACAACCATGCACTCGAACTATGCCACTTAAGCCAGGAACTGACATCTTTTTTTTTTGTCAAAAGGTCATCACTCTTGGCTAACAGTAGGCCTTGAGGCATGATTAGCTCCCCTACTCCCTCAAATCTGTATGAAGGTAATTACTCAAAGTAGGGGTCAAAGAAAAACAAACAAACAAACATGCACAAACAAAACGAAGACTAAATCACTGTGTCATAAACACTTCCTCCAAAAAGATCATGTTTTCACCAACTTCGGCTGGTTGGTCACCTGACTGAAAAGTTTGACTACCAGCAAAACTGTGTCTAACTATTGAGCCTATTTCAACCCTTGTACCTTTATATGGTCGCAGCCCACCGACCTGAAGCCCCCAGCGTTGATGTGCACCTGCCCCAGCCCCCTGCCTGTCACTCAGTGTTGCTGGTGAGTTTCCATCAGGCACAAAGCCCTGGACTGGACATACCCACTGTGGATGATGCTTCCCCCGCAAGCCCAGCTAAATGGGTGAGCAGAGCTGGTCTGGACATTACACAGCTACGGTGATTCGTGTGCTTCAAAAGTATGAAAATGCTGTAAACTACAGGAAGAGTTTCTCAGTGAGATTTCCGAGAGCTAAAGGGTTAATAAAACTTGGTGGAAAGATGTAACATAACCCAAAGATCAACCCATGAAATGTTGTCATGAATCCTGATCCAAGGACAGATCCAGGAATGGGTTGGAGGCTACGGGATGGAATCCCAGCTTGGAGAAGGATTAGAAACTCTAAAGTACGTTTCTCAATATTTTTGGTTTTGTTTTGTTTTTCTACACTTCTTATCAATGACTAATATCAACATGTGATAGTGTGTAACTTCACTTGTTCCAGGTGCATAGTAAGTTATGATTTAAAAATATCAGATACTGTGCTTTGGTGCACATTAACTGTAAAAACTAAACCTATATTTCCCCACAACCATCACCATACAACTTTATTGATCAATCAGCCTAGTGCATTCAAACTATCTGTGCATCACCATGATCAAACTTTTATATTGGTGCCTCAAATCCAGAATCTGTGCAGAACAGATCTTTGACTCTGTGTTACGGGGAACAGCAACATCTTTCAAGCATTATAGAAATATAACAGAGAAAAGGGAGAAATAATTATTTCCAGATGTCATTACATTTTTTAGAGGCTTCCTTGACAATACAAAGTGTATCCATTGCCTGTTGATTGAGGAACTCGGTGGATGAGGAAGAGAACTGTGTCATACATAGCAACAAAAATCTATGCTTAATATGACACAGATTGTACACAGTACTGTTTCACAACAGATCACCGTGTGTAAAATTGATCCTATGCAACCCTGAGACACCATATGGCCTTGAACAGCACCCTTTTTCAACCTGTGTTCATTTTCGTTCATCCATTAAACCTGTGATCCTGAACATCCTGCAGTTTCAATTTCAGCCAAGTTGTTTGGGTACAGGACAAATTTTCCCCTCGGAAAGTTCATCCCAATTCTGATTCCATTAATGAAAAGTCCGTTGAATGAGACTACAAACCAGGGTTCCATATGTGAAAGCATACATATTTTGTGCAATCAAAAATCCCATCACTAACTTTTGGAAGGAAAGGCCACTTTGGCTGCTTATATGAATGACACATATACAGAAAGCATGTCCCCTTAAAGAAACATTGAAGGAATGGATGAAGACACTGAGCGACCGATATTCGACCGAATACCTGAGGAAATGAAAGATTAACACTAGCAGACAGCTCTTCAATCAGGTTTACCCAAGAATGTTTGCCAATTGTTTAACCCAATGCCTACCGGATCGACCGCAAGATTTCATCTTTCTGAATACCGGATCGACCAAGATCGACCGCTGAATACTCGGTCAACGGCTTTCGCTTTCACCATCGCATATCCCAGAATGCAACTGTGACAGAAGAGTCTTCCGGTACTTCCGTTTCTGGATGCCATTTTGGTTTTTGTTGCATGAGTTTTGGTGGAGTAGTTTTGCTGCTGTGAATTTTCAAATTTCAGATTTTTTTCGCGAAGATTTTCTGGGAAAATGGCGGATCAAGTAACTATGCAACTTGCAGAATTCATTTTCTGAAGTGATATTAATGAAGAGAGCGTATTTGCGGGCTACACTCTTGAAGAAGATTTGAACCAAGACGATTCGGACGTCGATCTTGACCTAGTTATAAATAAAGATCGACTGCTGACTGATTTTGTGGCCGGAATCAATAATGATTCGGGCGATGATAATGACGACGTCGAATAGCCCATTGCTGCTGGGCCCAGCCCCCGCAAAAAAGAAAATTCGAAGAACAAAACTTGCTAGAGATTCTTTAATTGTTGACTAGAGTGGTTGGCTACAAGAAGTGAAGCCCCCAAAAAGTTTCCCTTGCTTTGATAGCCAGGAAACCGGGTCAGTCAGTGGGTGTGTCCCACGATTTGCCTGTGGGAGCGTCACCTTTAGCCTTTTGATTTCAGAAGAATTTTTGCAGACTTTTAACGAGAAACAAATTTATTTTCTGCACAAAAGCAAGCAGAAAAGGATGAACATAAACTCTGGCCTAAAATAAAAACTGCCTGTTTATCAAAAAGCAAAGAGGAGCCGGACAAGAGGTACATCATCACCACAGTGTGTGTGTGTGTTTGTGTCGGGGGGGGGGGGGGGGCTGCTCAGTGCACTTGTGCAAAAGCACATTTTGTTGAATTCCATCACAATCTAAAGTCCAGTGTTCAGTAATCTGTTCTTGTTATTTTTTTCCCCTCAGTAGTTAGAAGACAAATCTTGTATGTGATGCCTTCAGTTCAACAAAATTGTTTAAGTTTGGGTTTTTTTTTTTTCTTTACAACAAAAGTTGGTTATTTAGTGTGCATACCATACAGAATGACTTTATTTTGTTTCTGAAGGTTTCAGTACTTTGTTTAGACTTGGAAAATCACTCTGTGTCCTAATCCATGACATTCTGTGGGTACAGTGAATTTAGGGAAAATTGTTTTAGCACCGAGAACACCGAAGTAGAGTTAGTCTGTTCGTTTTTTTTTTTTTTTTCCTGGTGTACCAGTTCACTATATGTGGGAAAAAATGGCTGTTTTGGATGGAGTGATGTCTTTGAATTTTTTTAATTACTTTTATAGAATAGGTAAGTTAAAAACAAATTTTTTATTGAGGTTTCTTTATGGCAAGTGTGTATGTGTTGCGGAGTTACCTCTCTTGGCATGGTATTCACATAGTCATATAGCACAAAGTCATGCGGTAGGCAGAGGGTTAAACAAGAGCATGCATTTTAAAGTGCGTAGTTTGATCTTTAACTGAGGATAGGCACTATACAAACATTTTCCATAATAGCTAATATGGCATTCTAGAAAATTAGTGTAGTGTAGGAACTTGGTGCATATTCAATACAAAAAGGTAATCAAATAGTAAATGTTGCGTATGTCTACAGGAGCTTTACTTCAGTGCACCCTACCACGCTATATTAACTGATCTTCACAAAAAAGAAGTAAATATTATAACTGAACCCATATAAAACATGATCCTTGCATTGCTAGTACTGCAGCCATTATTTGTCTTTGGATGACAGCAAAGCATACTGAAGCTCACCTTCAATTTCTTCAGCAGACATGACACGGGACGATCGCCGGTCATGTTGAAAACCAGCCCTCGCCATACTTTACCCCTGAAACAAACAATCTTTTTCTTTACTTCTTCCTCATTTTTCTTTTTTTTTTTCTGCATTGGCATTACAGGGTGCAAGCCCTTAGCAACATCCTCACTTCAGCGCACCACCAACATTGTTCCCAGACAGCATGTCAAGAGGAACGCCAATATTTCCACAAATGGCTGCCATTCTAACCCAAGTAAGCACATTGTGCCTTTCGATACTTTTTACCACTTACAAAAACAAATAAACAAGAAGCCATTCCTATCATGAAAAAAAAAAAAAACCCTCATACAAATGCCCTTTTTTCAGGATAGAGCGAAGCTTTTTTTTTTTTCACACGAGGTCACAGCCATGAAAAGGGCCTGTGAGGTCAGCTAGGTTAAAATGAAACCTGAATTGATTTGGGTACACAGCACTGTGGAGATCCTCGACTGTGACACTGACTTCTTTAACCTGTTAAAATGAAACCTGAATTGATTTGGGTACACAATACTGTGGAGATCCTCGACTGTGACACTGACTTCTTTAACCTGTTAAAATGAAACCTGAATTGATTTGGGTACACAGCACTGTGGAGAACCTTGATTGTGATATTGACTTCTTTAACCTTTACCATGCTTCGTGGGTCTTCCATGACCCAGTGACTCAATAAAAACATCATATCTTGTGAACAGATAGAGCTATGATCACGAAATCTTAACAGTTTGTCAACAATCTTAACAGCCGTTGGTCACAGAAATTTCATGTATGGACACAATCAATTATCAGTGTAATTAGTCGCAGTTCCCTCAGGACCAATACATTTTACTGGGTCGCACATGACCCGCGCCATCAGGGTGCGGAATAAGCTGCTGAACCACCCTTTATCAGGTGTGGGTCTTACAAGACCCATGTGATCTGGACAGGGATACGCAATAGGAAAAGCCTCTACAAAATGTGTGGGTCTTGGGCGACCTGCATGATAGGGTCTGTGTAGTCAAAAACATCATCCGCTAAAGGTTAAGGCAAATAAAACCAACTAGACCATGCTGATCAAAGACAGGACTGCTTTGTGAAAACTGGTGGTTTTTTTTTTTTTTTTTTGCTAAGTTTATTGGAGTTACAATTTCTTAGGCAAGCTTCCCCCGAGACGAACCCATATTCAGACCTGTTTATTGTTAAACGGTTATTGGTGTATTTCACAACTGAAATGAGCGTATTTTCCTATTAATGGGTGAACATATCAACCAAATTGTGAAATTTTGTAAAAAGCAGGTCCCTCCTATTGTTCCAACCTCATCCAGACGCCAGTTTGCACGCACGATGTGCTCGATGTCATTCTTTGGTTGTAGTGCTCAAACACAATGGTTACCGCACCGCAAGTGCCACTACCACTCAAGAACTTTGTCTCGAGATTCCTTTTTTTTGGGACGTGCTTATTTCCGGTTCATCGTGTTCATCGTATTTTCGCCAAACATGTGTACATAATATGGCGAAATCGTATGGGTAAAGAGGTCTGCATATTTCAGCATTTCAAGATCCAAGATTTTATTCAAGAAAAATCCTCAAGGGGGTACAAGAATGCAACAGAAAACAAAGAAAGAATGTGCCACAAACGTAACACAAGTGAGGCTATGCAAGTAATACGGGCGACATTGTCTGCAGTTAAACATTCTTACTAAACAGAGAAACATACACCAGTCTATGATAGAATTCACAGAGATGGATCCTCTTGACCGATTCTCCAGAATAATCTTCATGCATCAATGAAAACTGCTACTAAGGCATGATGGCTTGCAAAGGTTCACAGACAAATGTTCAGTCTTGCTCATCTCAACTTGTAGCACAGAAAGGTCGCCACTTGTTATCGTTATCATCATTACATATTATTCCCATAAATAAGCATACAATCACTACATACACACACACACACACACACACACACACACACACACACTTACTTGAACATTTTTCTTTCCTTGTCAGCAGTCTCTTGAAACCACTCCACGCATTGCTGACAGTATCACAAATAAAAACAGCTTATTAACACACAAAACAAAAAAATCGCATGCACACAAACATACATACATAGACACAGACTATGTCTATACACCTAAAGAACCAAACCAAAATAACGTCAACTTCCAGTACTGCAAATTGAAAATAAATGAAACCCTTCACAAGGCAACCAGGCAGGGAGACATCCACTCCCGGCGGTCAAAGCTGTTCACTTTCCCTTTCCCCTCTCTCTGCTACACTACACAGTTATGGCTTTGCAGCTGCCAGTGGCCAATCTTCTACTCGCTGACTGGCCTCTGGTACAGTGTGACCTGAATCGCTGCCACTCCAAACTGGGCCTTCTTTACTCTGTGTTAGCAGCTGCTCTGTGTGTGTGTGTGTGTGTGTGTGTGTGTGTGTGTGTTTGCCTTAACTCGCCTCTGTATGCAATTACACCGTTTCATTTGCTGCACATTGGGTGAATGTGAAAAGCAAAAGTGTGTTTTACACATGTTTCTAGTTTGGTTTGAACTGGCTGGTGGCATCTATTATGGTTTTCTTGTGGTACTGTAGATGTGTGAAAATATCACGATGAAACGACCTTACCTATTCTCTGCACTGTGGAAGACGAAATGTTCTGTGTGTCCGTGTTGAGACGCGCGAGTGGCTGGGAAAGGGGTGAGTTGGGGCCAGGTGAGGCAGGGAAAGGGGTGAGTTGGGGCCTGGTGAGGCTGGGAATGGGGCGAGTTGGGGCCAGGTGAGGCAGGGAAAGGGGCGAGTTGGGGCCAGCTGAGGCAGGGAAAGGGGCGAGTTGGGGCCAGCTGAGGCAGGGAAAGGGGCGAGTTGGGGCCAGGTGAGGCAGGGAAAGGGGTGAGTTGGGGCCAGGTGAGGCAGGGAAAGGGGTGAGTTGGGGCCAGGTGAGGCAGGGAAAGGGGTGAGTTGGGGCCAGGTGAGGCAGGGAAAGGGGTGAGTTGAGGCCAGGTAAGGCAGGGAAAGGGGTGAGTTGGGGCCAGGTGAGGCAGGAAAAGGGGTGAGTTGGGGTCAGGCGAGGCAGGGAAAGGGGTGAGTTGAGGCCAGGTAAGGCAGGGAAAGGGGTGAGTTGGGGCCAGGTGAGGCAGGAAAATGGGTGAGTTGGGGTCAGGTGAGGCAGGGAAAGGGGCGAGTTGAGGCCAGGTAAGGCAGGGAAAGGGGCGAGTTGGGGCCAGGTGAGGCAGGAAAAGGGGTGAGTTGGGGTCAGGTGAGGCAGGGAAAGGGGTGAGTTGGGGCCAGGTGAGCCAGAAAAAGGGGCGAGTTGGGCCAGGTGAGGCAGGGAGGAGGGGAGCTTGCACATTTGCTTGTCCCAACAAACAGTCGACAAGACACTGGCAATTGATTAAAAAATAACTAGGTTTTGTCTCTCTTTCTTTCTCTGTGTATTTATGCTTGCATAATCGCCACCTGGAAATACAACTGTTATAACTCAAATTTTTTGCATTTTTGAGATGTTTGGTATACTGTAAGAGCGTGCCAAGGGTCATAACGTAGCCAAGTCCCAATCACATTATCCTAAAAATAAACATGCTGTAATCAAAATACTTGTACTGTAACTCAGCACGCAGTATATCTTGTGGGGATGATAACCAGTTTCTTTCATCACCTGTAAAATTTGATTTTCAGACTTACGGCAGTTGTATTTCCGGCGACCATATGTATGTATGAAAATGTGGTTAGGGTAGAGGTGAGTACGAACTGATTACCGTTTATATAAAGCTCTGCAAATGGTAGACAATAATGTAGAATGGAGGAGGAAAGGGGGGGGGGGGGGGGGGGGGGGGAGGTGCATACGCGCGTATACCAAGTGGCAGATATTTGGGGAGGTGGGGTGTCATATCAGAGGCATAATCACTAAACCGACATAACGTCTGAGAAGATGGGGAATTCAAATGGGCAGCACACACACTCTTCCGAGTTCACTTGCCTTCTGTTCTTGGGCGAAATTGCCACAGTTTTCATCCTTTTGTCCTACTCGTTTTCGATGATATATGTTTATGCATGCTCTGGTTATGTGGGTAAACTGACACAAGCACCTAGAGTTAAAAAAACAAGCAGACAGATTACCTGCATGCTATCGGCAGTGTGAGCACCATCCAGGTAGTATGTTACGCCCGGTTTATAGATGGTCTGTGTGCGGCCGGGCCACTGACATTCACTCAACCCTGTACATGCATCAGACATTACACCAATACTGTACTCAATGCTTAGACGATCAAACTTCACAATGCATAGGGGCAAACAAGGAATCATCACCCGACACATCAGAGCACTGCATTTATAGATGGGCAAAAACAAAATGTCACTTGAGCTGAGAGAAAGTGACAAGAGAAAGAGACAGCGAAGTGAGAGACAGACAGACAGACAAAGGCAGGTACAATGAGAGATTGACACACATACACAAAAAATAACGCTGAAATCAAACAAGCATAGACAAGGGAAGAAGCAATCATTACTTCTGATATAACTTTTGAAAGAACACAAAAGACAGAGTGCCGACGAAAAACAAACAAAAAAAACAGCGAGTGAGAAAGAAACAGAAGGAATGACTAAGAGGGAAAAGACAGAGAGAAACAGAGAGACAGAGAAAGAGAGAAGCACATAAACAGAGAGGGAGAGAAGCAGAGAGAGAGAGCAAGAAGAGCGAGAAAGAGCAATACAAAATATCAAGAGAACATGGGAAACAGTAATTACAAAGAAAAAATTAATCTGAGAAGAGAAGATAGGACAGAGTAAAATTTAAGATGGCACTGAAAGGAAGATGTACGTGTGAGTGCTTCATACAGACAGGAGACTCTCAATATTCAGCCTTCAAAAAAATAACTCCACTGTTGTCACAGGAACCCAAAAATCAAATTCAATAAAGTCTGCCAGACCTTTAATCATCTGCTGTGAAAGACCAGTGCTCTGCCGGACCGGAATATTCTCCACAGATGTCCCCGTAGTCTCTGTTTCACCATTTTCAGCAGCGGCAGACAGCTTTCCTGGTTTATCTGTGAAGAACATGCCACCGGGATCAAAGTAAACCTCACACATCAAAGAGTGCCACTTTACTGTTTTGTCCGGTTTTGAATACCTGATCTCTCTTCAGATGAAAAAAATCACGCTAAATACATCATCACACACATGACTGAGCTTGGCAATATTTAAACATTCTTTTCCTAAAATGACTCTTAATAAAGCCCCATGTTTCTGACACACAAATTTGATATTCATTAATTTTTTTTCCTTACCCTGATTCAAGAGAGTTCTATGATTGTTAAAACAGTCAAATTCCGTAAAATCTGAAGTAGTTGCCACTTTAGTAATAACACCTGACAACATTAAATGACTCGCACCCTATTATACGGTACATGAGTATTATTTGTGCACATTGGTGCAAAATAAGAAATGATACAATGAAACCATTTCTCAATGGACATTTATGCACCTTTACTCACTTTTCTCATCTTTTTTTTTCTCTCTCTCTCCTGTCTCAATAATGCATCAAAATCCCCCCCCCCCCCCCCCCCCCCCCCCAGTTACAGTAGAATAAACACGGCTAGAAAAGCATTGTTGGCTTTTTTGGGGATGTTGGAGTGAGTTGTAGACCATACTTTCAGTGGCCTATTGTGAACTTGGCTGACCCCAGCTGCTTTGAAACAAAGAAACTGGCGGCACCGGCACGTATTTCCTGTGCCAGAAAAAATGTCAGTCAGGCGAAGGGGTGGTAGCGATTTCTCCCTCAATGAAGCGCTTGAAATCATATTACAAAGTGGATCTGGTGATGAGGGGAGTGATAGAGAGATAGAAAACTTTGAAAGAGAATACGAAAGTGAATTGTTTGAAGATGCAGCCATCCCTTCATCTTCCGATTTGGTGTAAAAGAACGAAATAGAATGCAAACAAAGCATTTTTTCTACTTGTCAGACATGTTTTTCAACGCACAGTCGTGTGTACACATTGAAAGTAAATGATTTGAAATTACTATGTTTGATTAGTTGAGTGTTTGTTCTTTCCTGTGACACCTAACACAAGACTGTCAGTTGTTGTCTAGCTACCGTAAAAATAAATTAAAAAGTGGCCAAATATGTACGTCGGCAGGGAATGAGCGCTGTGCGCGAGCGTGCGGCAGCAGGGAATTGTGCCATCCATGCCGCTCTCGGCTGGATAGTATTAATCTGAATCATGAGATCATCGCTAGGACGAGGAAGTGGCATGCGCACCATTGCAATGGTCTCATGATATTGTTGAGTTGGACAGAACCTCCCTCTTGGCAAGCTGAAGTCTAGTTGGCACTCTCGAAGTTGACCTGGCTCAGCAATGCGCAAAATACTTCTCATGTCACATCACGTCCCTTCCCCTTTCTAGCAACACCTCAAAATAATTCAAATTAAACATCCCCTTCCTACTATAAGGGCTAGTTTCATTTTGTAATTAGAGTGTGTCTTGTAGGACCCCCTGTTCACAAACAAAAAGCGCCCCTGATCATGACAGAGTCAGGCACAAACAAATGTGTGGTAATGGGAGCTCTGGACACTACACTGTAATGCCAGGCTGCCTGGACGCTGCCACCTGTGTTAGGACTGTTCCCAAGCCAACAAAACTACACGCATTGCCGTTGCAATGATCTTTCCCTGCTTTCTGGTCACTGTCAGAGACACTATGCTACAAAGTTCTTCCTCTGACCTTGCTTTAGAGATATTTCATGATCATGGTCTCTCATCCACTGACAAAACAACAAATTTAAAAATTACGACACTTCCACCCACACCTCACATTGCATGTTCAATTTAATGTATTTGACAGTCCCATGACAAAGTATTCTACATCTAACTTTCAGAAAGAAAAGCGAGAGATCACAGCAAGGTTTTGGGTGTCGCCTTCAATCATAGTACACAGTCAACAAGTGTTGCCAATGGCAGTTCACTACACGCTGGACATTCATCACTTATGTTAGGGAAGTGTTAAAACGGAGGGAAGTGTGTGATGGGTGCTGTGACTCTATAGCGTTATTCTGCGTCTGGAATCCACTGCACCTCACTTATTCGATAACTGGTAACTTTCTGGAATCTAAGAGTCAGAGTACGCTGGAGGAAGTCTGCCGTTTCAAGAATTGCAGTTTTACCACTACCCACTTGAACTGATCAATATAGAACCGACACCTGAAACTTACCTTCCACTACAAGTAATAACTGGTATTCATTTGGCTCCATTTATCAATTTCATATTATCTCATTCAAAAAATGCCCCCCCCCCCCCCTTCCCAAGTCAACTGTTTAACATCAGTTTGATTAAGGAACCCCACCCATACCCTCTTTCCTCCCCAACCTTTTCAAAAGCAATGCCAAAGATGAAACAAACCCTCACTTGTTTCCCGTGCGCTCAGCCACAACTGACACAACTGCACAGCCAGAGCAGCATTGTACAGCTGTTTCCGACCAGCGATACCCAGACACACATCTCTTGAGGGGGATAACTCTTCCTGAGTCAGTGGTGCCGCTATGGAAAGAGGGCACTGCAAAAGAAAGATAAGAGCCTTCCAAGTACCTTTTTTTTTATTTCGTGTGTGCCTACAATTCATAGTCAGATTCTCCTCTAACATCATGCATGTAAGGCTCGAACTGGCAGTCCTCAAACTAACAATCAGTATAAAACATACATTTGGAATACACACTTCCACAAATATGTGAGTGCAGAGAATACTGATAGGCACCGAAGTCAAACAGATCCCAGATTCCGACCAAAAATTTTGTTGGAGCATCCTGGGGCCACGTTGCATCTTTCCGTCTATCTTTGGGCCATGTTGCATCTTTCCGCTTTGTCCATGGGCCACACTGCATCTTTCCGCTTTGTCCTTGGGCCAAACGGGATCTTTATGCTTTGTCCTTGGACAAAACTGGATCTTTCCACTTTGTCCTTGGACAAAACTGGATCTTTCTGCTTTATCCTTAGACAGCACTGGATCTTTCTACTTTGTCCTTGGGCCACACTGCATCTTTCTGTTTTGTCATTAGCCACACTGGATCTTTCCGCTTTGTCCTTGGACAACACTGGATCTTTCTGCTGTGTCCTTGGACCATGCTGGATCTTTCTGCTTTGTCCTTGGACCACGCTGGATCTTTCTGCTTTGTCCTTGGACCACGCTGGATCTTTCCACTTTGTCCTTGGACCACGCTGGATCTTTCTGCTTTGTCCTTGGACCACATTGTATCTTCCTACTTTGTCCTTGGGCCACACTGCATCTTTCTGTTTTGTCATTGAGCCACACTGGATCTTTCCACTTTGTCCTTGGGCCACACTGCATCTTTTGAATAATGTTAATTAAAACTGGTTCAGAGGTTCTTTTTCATAATCTTTTTTTTTTTTTTTTTTTTTTTTTGCTGTCCCAACTTCTGCGCCACCTCAGAGGCAGTGCACCCACGCCGCTCATTCCGAAACCCCGTCCACAGCCACAGCCCGGTCGGCCCCGCCGCAGCCCCGGCGCCAGCAATCCACAGGGAGCAGTCAATGTCAAGTTATCAAGAGGCAACCCACCGGAGGAAACACTGCACTGCTGCCGAGTCACTTCGGTGGTGTTCAGTGGCGCCTGTTCTGATCTAACATACGCAGGACACCACCTACTAAGCCCCCTACTGACGACAATAATTGCTTAGTCGCGGAGCCGGCGTGAGTGAGCTCTCCCTCCGGAGGGCGCCACCACGTCCGTCCAACGACAGCCCCCATGGACTCGCCGATACCGGTGACCCCGACGGAACCAAACCAAGGCCACAGACGTGGAGAGGACATCGAAATTGAGGTCACCATGAGAGCAGGGGCTGAAGGGCCACAGAATTTGAGACATTTTTTTTTAATGCTGACCGATGAGAATGAGGATGATTTAGATGATGCTACGGATTTCCATTTCGGTCTGAGACTACATGACAGGGCTGTACTCTACGCTTCCTTTCATAATATATCCTGGCGTCAACCAGGCCCGAGAGATACAGGCACCTGCAGTGTTGGTCAGGAAATTTGAGCAACACTCTCAGAAACGCATCCATTAAGTGGATGAAACTCGACTGTGTGGTCCCAGTCTTCCCAACTGAGTCCGCAGCAAACTCAACTCTGGGTAGGAGCCGGTCGGGGCAGAAAAACCCACATGACTCTGATGGGATTCGAACCCACGACCTCCCAGCCGGGAGTCCGCGACGCTAACCACTTCGCCACGGCGGCTGGTTCTTTTTCATAATCTTGCTTACTGACAGAAGGCAAACAGATCACAATGAAAGCGTCACCTTCATGGTAGAGGTAAAATTATGTGCAGGTTTATAAGGGATACTGCTGCACTGGTGGACAATGTTCAGTTTGCCAAAACGGGCAACACTGAAGTCGAGATTGCTGTAGCGCAAGTAAACACACATTTTCCCCGATTGAAGATTAAAACCTGGCTCATGGCACAGTTTGAAAGAAACGTCTGCTCTCCTGCTTTTTGTTCATCTGTGTCATATTGTTTCTTGTATCTTTTCCTCAGGGCATGCTGGCCTATGGCTGCTTGTGCATGGTCAGCATGCTGAGGTGACAGATTAAATATGACCATATTTTGCAAATGAAAGTTTTTAAGAAACACTGCTCTTTGGTCATCTTGACTCAGGATACCATGATAACACTGTGATAATAGTGCACAGAGGTGTGATCATCGTTCATGGAATTTGGGTCAATCTTAGTTGTTTTTTTTCAAACATTTTTCCATATTTGCTGCATTGTTGCCACACGTGTGAACTGAACACAATGTAATATAGCTAAACAGGTCTGGCTAAGATATGATACAAAACCCGAAACAAAACTGGAAAACGACATGCAACACACACAAAAGTCCAGCTCTTTTAGCCACTTGGCAATCCTACTTGCACACATGCCTCTGCAACACAAATAGTCCAGAACTCACAGAGACACCTGCTGAAAACAGTCAAGCATCTTTCAATATTTAAAGGAAAGATTTTGACAAGGTCAATCAAACAGACAGGACAGCCAAAAACAGCAGACATTACCAAAAACAAAACAAAACAAAAATGGAATATTAACAAAAAAGCAAAACAAAACAAAACAATGGAATATCCCTTAAAATAAACATCTGGATTTTTTTTATACTAAACTTACTTATTAAAATTCCTATTTACTTCTATAGATGTTGTTTGCTTGAACATGTTTCATCCCCTTGATCAAGTCTGCAAGCTGGCTGTTGCCAACATTAATTCTGACAGATTTGAACCAGACATTTTATCTCCCTCAGATCCCCGTCTTTGAAAATGGCCAATCAATCACATAAAAATTCAAAACTACATTAACATGCTATTCAGTGGTTTTTACGGAAGGCTTTCTCAGACTTTTAGTAAATTTCTCCCACTATGGTATAATTTTCTTGTTTTGTCGCAACTCATATTTTCAAGAGAAACATATAAACTCTATATGCAGACCACACTGCACACTCTCACCAGGTGCAGCAGCATGGTATTTGCTTTGAACCTTATACACACAACTGCTAAACACACACACACACATACATACACAAAACATGTACCTGGTTTTCATGAGAACGATTGAGGATCACCTTCATCACTGAATCAGGCTGAGGCACTGTTACTGCTTGTGCCCCTTTCTGCAACAACAAAAATTAGTTGAAAAGATGACAGCAAGTACACACACACACACAAACAAATCAAAAACTCCGACACACCTGAAAAGCAATTAAAATGAATACAGTCTCCATTCCAGTTTGGCTGTGAAACAAAGCAGCTGTAGTCTGGTACTGTGGTAGTGTCCCCATCAACAGTTTTACTACTACTACCTGGCCAACAAAACAGAGCCTTTTCTGGACTGTTACCATGCAGGGAAATAAAAAAAAAATACTGTCCTTAAAAAAACAAAAAACAAAGCAAAACAAAAAGAAAAAAGAAAAGAAATCTACAACAACAAACATATTTACATTATATTATTAACATAATAACTAATCTGTTGGCATCCTTAAGCCTGATGTCATTCATTCTAAGCCGTACTGCGGGTCCTAACCATTCCCCTGAAGTTATCACCCCTACATAAAAAATAGATAATCAATCAATACAAAAGTGTCCCACCAATCCCCAGCATGTCAATTCCCCTTCCTCAGATAATACGTCTGACAAGGATTTTTGAGGGATGCGTCAGGAGGGCATATCTAACATCACATCAACATCATCAGAACAACAACACAATGAAACACACAGCAAAGATACCTCCTTCTTCTTCTTCTGCATACCAGGCTGATACTCCTGCAGACACTCCCTGTATAGACAGGCAAGTATTAATCCCATCTGCCCAATTAAGTGAGTGGAGTTTTGTGTATATGACCGTTTTTTATCCAACCATTAAGGCAATGCTCTAACTTCGGGGAAGATGCATGCTATGTGCAACGTGTCATCCATACCAACGGCCAAACTGGCCTTCTCTTCCGAAAGTTGGTGATGGGATTTTACATGTGTGCGAGATGTTATGCGTGCATTCACACACGGAACCTCGATTTATAGTCTCATTCGAAGGACTGTATGGGAAATGGAGTCAGAACTAATGTTAACTCCGAGGGAAAAATCCCCCTGTACCCAAACGACCCGGCGGAGATTCGAAGATACCAATTTTCATTAAAGGATTCACTGAGCTCCAGATTTTGATCGGCAGCCTTTTATTGAGCATGGTACTCCAATCCACTATGCCGTTTCTCCATCTTCTGCTCACCTTAAAAATACCTGCTTTGTGCCAGGCAATGTCCTCCAACGTGGGACCCAACAGGTTGGTGTGGTCGTAGTCCAACGACGACACCCCGCACACAACAGGGGATCGAACCAGGTTCGTGCTGTCGTACTGACCGCCGATGCCCACCTCCAGCACCGCCACGTCCACACGTTCCCGCACGAAGATGTACAGCGCCATCACAGTGAGGAAGCTGAAGTAGTGG
This sequence comes from Conus canariensis, assembly GCA_033310375.1. NCBI lineage: Eukaryota > Metazoa > Mollusca > Gastropoda > Neogastropoda > Conidae > Conus > Conus canariensis. The sequence continues at coordinate 20,056,787 of CM065746.1, forward strand.
GGCATGCTGCCTTCATGCTCCTCCTGTGGGAGGGAGGACAAACATCACGGCTGCCCATAATACATGTTACAGACATGCCTACCCCTAAATCTTTTCATGGGCAACAAACCATGTAAAAATCAGGACCTAAAGGAAATTTTTCAGATTTGTCAAACATACTCTACAAACTCTTACAAACGTGATGCTGTGCAGATGACTAATGTACCTGTGCGCATGTTCAAATTCTGATATCATAATGGCGACCAGTGACCATGATTGATGGACAATGCACATTTGTGCATCATGTACAAAGAGAAGTTTTTCCCCTTTCTGTCTATCTTGTATACATGGCTACCATTCATCATATCCTTTCCTGAAAGTCTGGTGGTGCGGTGCTACCACTGTTTTTTTGTGCATTGTTGTTTGCCATTTTCTATATCAGTTTCACAAATGTTCTGATTTGCTAGCTACAGCTATCTACCTGTTCTGTGCTTTGTCTCAACTTCAGCTCAGCTTGGTCTCGTCCACAACCGGTTAGGGACTGACGCACAAGTGTAAAGTCTTTGAATTACAATACCCCATCTGCCATTGTGGTTTGTCCAGCCGTGAAAACTAGTGTACCCATTTTTTTCCCTTTTCCTTTCAGTCATGTACAGTCTGCAGCCGTAACTTTCAGAACTGTAACTGATTTTCACTTTCTACAGTAACAGATATGGCTGTTCTGGGACAGTAGGCATGTTCAGTTGTATTATGCACTATGTGCTATGCTTCAAGTCCACTGACAAGGAACAAATACTGACCATCTATTGCGTCAGAACAACATTCATACACCCAAAAACCAAGGAATGTGAAACTGTCAATAGGAAGTGAAACAAGGAAGTACATACATACTACAGGAAATATCTTTAACCAACACAATGAGATTCAACCAAATCATATGCAAAGCCACTGCTAATGGACTAGCACTACTAGCTCATGAGAACAGTCACTTCAGTTTCTAACTCAAACTGTAAGAGCTATCTGGTGGCAAGTCGGATACAATCTAACTGTAGTGGCCATTTGGTTGCAAGTCAGATATAATCTATCTTTTGCACTGACAAACAAGTGTTTGAAGTCTTTCCAAAAATTCAAAATATTTCTCTCTCTCTCTCTGTGCTGTATTTTCTTCCATGCTTTCTCTGTGGAACTAATCCCAATCTGCTCATTCCAACTTCTCACCTACAGTGATACCCACTATCATTCTATCCCAGTCCAA
>CM065746.1:20063020-20155520 GCA_033310375.1 Conus canariensis
GATATTATAATGGCATATCTTTTCGGCTTGTTTCTTTTCTCAGCTGTGCCAGTTTAAAACCAATGGGTACCCCGACTGCCACAAGAATTCAAAATGTGATGTTGCTCCTGTCCGAATGTATTGTTCATCACTGCATTTCATTACGCCATGGAAAATGCTTTGTGCTGCCTCTGGAGGCCAGTGAAAACTTTGAGAAGCTAGTGGAAATTTTGATGGGCTAGTGGAAATTTTCAAGCACTAGCCTGGCTGGCTGGTGAAAATTTTCAGTCATCAATCCCCCCCCCCCCCCCCCCCCCCCCCCCCCACTCAATCCAATGTAACTTTAAAACCAAAATTCGTAAGGATATGCAGAGTTCACAGTGGAACCACCACACAAACATCAGAACAAATGCCCAAATATCGATACTTACTGACAGACCCACCCGACGCAGGTAGTTAATCATGTTGGGGATGTTGTACTTCCTCGTCTCATTCCGGTGCTGCAGTGACTTTCGGATGGTCTCTGCGTTGGACTGTAGAGAGTTGAGGGCCACCACTGCCTCCTGATCCACAGAGAACAGGATTGTTATGAGCTGGCTGACAATGGACGGAAACACTTGTACAGCCATGCACACTGTCACATTCCATACCATTGTACCCCAGTATCCGCAAGCAACTTGGCAACAATATGGCTTATATACTACACACACATAGTGTAACTTCTGCTCAAATGTGACTGAATGTAAAATGTGTTAAAGTGTTCAAAAGCAATACAGAATGCCCTATAACAGTTACAGACAGACAGACAGACAGACAGACAGACAGACAGACAGACAGACAGACAGAGAGAGGAGGGGGCAGGGGGCAATGGGACATACACAGAGATGGAGAGACACAGAACACATTCATCATTTAAAATGTTCTAACCACAAAATCAAGAACATTTAATCACTTACAATCTTGTCAACATCACGCACTGCTACATGTATGCAAAGTTCTGTAACCCATTCACACACTGATAATCTAAAATGTGCACGCACACAACCAGACAAGTTACTAACAGCAGGTGCGTAACATGCACCCTCCATGAGTTTGAACACCCTCAATCCACACCCCACTGCCCCTTACACATATCCAACAATGGATAAAAGAGGGTCAGATGACCAGGTCATTGACCTAGTTTAAGTTGAGTGACCCTAGTCTTCAACACCCTCCCACCCTCCCCACATCAACTTTCCCCACCCAACCTCTCCCCTCCTTTCTGACTGCTAATCTTTCAGGAAAGCAGATCAGTGTGATCGGATTCGATGGAAAGTTCTGTTGTCTGCATGGTATATAATACAAAGTGACACTGTCTCAGGAATAAAAGACTGTGACAGCAGCACCCGATGACCCGGCTGCCTGCGCCACCCCCTCACATTAGGACTCACACTATGCCCATGACAGAGAACCCCGTACCTGATAACCTGTTCCGCCCACCCCCAATCCATCGTAACAACTCTTGAGGAGCAGCCTTATCAGCAGCAGTCACTGGTTTAAACTGGATCAAGATGTACAGCAAAACAGCCTCCTCACCTCCTCCTCCTCCTCCTCTGCCCTGTCTCCCCACCTTCTCTCCCGCACCCAGAGATGGCTCTGACAGACAGGGAGGAGAGCGAAGGGATGAGGCCCAGTCTTACAACTTCTGGCCACTGTGACTTCTGTTACAGTGATGCTACGCCAGCCAGGAAGCAGCGAGAGAGGATAAGAACTGCTTACAGGAAGGAGAGAGAGGGGGTACCGACCTGCACGGTCTAATCCAAGACTTACAAACTTATGGCCATGCACAGAAATTGGAAATTGTGAACACAGAAAGAGTGAAACTTTAAAGGATGTGCATGTGTAGTTTTGTTCTGTTTGATTCTATCGTTGTCATAGCCCAATCATCTATACAGGACCCTCACAGTGCTGACATTAGACTAGTTTTGGAAAACTAAGTCTGGTTCCTGATCCCCTACCTCCTCTCTCAATGCCCCCCCCCCCCCCCCACCCCCAACATACACACACAAAATAAGCACATCAACAGAGTAGATTAGGCCATGCTGAAAACATAATGCATTCTCTTGATTTTTCTACACATAAGACAACAAAACTTAAATGAAAAAAAAAAAAATTAATGTATATTAATGTCACTTGTTTGTTTTGTTTTGTTTTTTCGAGTGTGTGCATGCATGTTGAAGCTACTGAAGGCATGAAAGCCACTACATTTGACTGTCTGGGAAACCCTATCTTGCACACCTTACAACTTTCAAAAAACCCAGCAATGCATCAGTGTCACGTATTAATTTCCTTGTAATTCATATTCTAGGGCAAATACATCTTGTTCATTTTAAATTGCCAAGCGCAAATACAGATCTATGTGTTACACACACACACACACACACACACACACACACAAAGAGGGAAAAGATCAGATGACAAGATTCAATATTATATTTCTGAGGACAGCAGGCAAGCTTATATACACTTTTCTTTACATCTAGTCCTCGTTCTACACAGGGATTAAACTACTGCAACAAATGACAACAACAACAACAACAACAAAATCATGAAATATGTTGAAGCAAATGAGAGAAACTGAGAAAGACATAGGCATAGACCGAGAGGCTGACAAACTGACAGACCTACAGACAAAGAAACAGAAAGACAGACCGAAGGAGAAGAGGTTGTTTTTTTCAACCATCAGGAATCTGTATGATGCCAATATGCACTGGAAGATTCAACTGTACAGGCCAGTGAGAAGACGGAGAGACAGACAGACAGACAGACAGAAACAGACAAAAACAGGCAGGCGGATGGAGAGATATATATAGGACATGCCAAAGAATGAAACAGCCGGAGGCCAATGTACAAGCCTACATAAAATCTACCCCACATCGCACTCTGTTACCTCTCCTTATCTCTGTGAATGATGATCTGTTATAACATGAAATAAGACCTTAACAGTATGTCGGTCACTGACAATCAGACATACCAATCTGGCGTTATCTATCAAGGCCATTTTAATTCAGTTTCAAGCACCTTTTTTTCCTTTTGAAAAATGAAACGGAAAGAAAGAAGAATCTGTCAGAAGTTTTTGAAACATCTCAGAAAAGTTCACAAGCCTATTGTTAGAATTCAAATATTCACCAAACCAATGATTAACTTGGAAAGATAAAATTCGCAAGAAAATGCAGTCTGTAGCAGCTTGGTCACAAATACACCCCCTGTCTTGTAGAATTCTGTTCTTTGGGGGCAATGAAATGCAATATCCAATATGGAGTTTGGTGTTGTTTTGATACTTGGGTAACATTATCTTTCGACAAATGGTTAAGAATTATTGGTTGCATTACACTGTATTGCACATTATGTGATGTGCTCCATACTCGGTGCAGTGTAGTAATACCATCTTGAGCAATAAAGACCCTGAAGCCAAAAAATTTACTCCCTTCCTGAGAAGGTCCTCTGACCACAAAAAGGTAGGGTGTGTGGTGTGTGTGTGTGTGTGTGTGTGTGTGTGTGTGTGTGTGTGTGTGTGTGTGTGTGTGCGCGTGTGTGTGTGTGTGTGTGCATGCGCATGTATTTATGTGTGTGCGTGTGTGTGTGTGTGTGTGTGTACACATATGAGTGGATGTGCATGCATGATTTCTTTTTTTTTTCTTTTTTTTTTCTGGAACAGGATACACAAGATTTGAATAGAAGTCAAAATTACCAATTCCTTCATATTGTTCACTCATGCTAGGGGTTATTTGTCAACTTGTTGGCTCTCCATCTCCATCTCCTGTATGTATGGTACCTACCCTGAACCCTTCTTCATTTAATCTTTCCACTAAGGCCCCGCCCCCAGGTCAGACAGGTATGAACATCCTCCTGTGACGATCAGAGACTGGGCCTCATATCCATGATCAACTGAAGCATGTTCACACCTTAACCTATGAATAAATGAACAGTGAAGGAGGAGTACTTCAAAGTCATTTTATGATTCATGTATTGCTTTGTGCTATTGACATTTGAATGTTTTACCCTACAAAGTTTACAATGAGGGAAGTGTTAGATTACATCTTTGAGGATGATCCTATTCCTATCAACAACTCTAAAACAAACAACCACCGGAACTGATGTGGTGGCAGAAAATCTATTCAACTATAACAGTCAAGTCATTCTACTGATCAAAAATACCCTGACTGATACAACCACTCGGAAGAACAAATGAAGTAATGCATGATGTTTATAAATCAACTACGTATCACTGAATTGTTCAAATTCTAAGTTTAAATGTTCTTTAACAAATTACATGTATGTGACTGAAACTGCATCCCTAAATACAAATCCGGTGGCAGAGCAGTGATCTATGCAAAACACTTAAGTGAAACAACCCTGATCTTCCGACTGAACAGCTTAATTAAACATGCAAGGCTAGGATGTTACTGCTCAGCCAGTCATTACGAGGCTTAAAAGGTTAAATACTCATCTCTACGAAGTGGAGCAAGCACAAATGAAACAGAAACGTCTGTATTCTCACATGATGTGAATGTGATGGCAAGTGAAAGAATGAGTCAGTCAAAAAGGCCGAGACAAAGAAAGGGTTGGGGTGGAGAAGGGGAGGGGGAAGGAAAATCTGAAAGGACACACCACAAAAAAAAAAGGAAAAAAGAAAGAAAGAACATTTCTATTTAGATCACTGCTCTGCCACTGCCTCGAAATATCTGGTCCTTGAAGAACAAACATCAGGCTAAAACATACTTTTCTTCTAATAATTTAAGTTCGTCTATGATGTTGTGAATTGTACCTCAAGAAAAAAATATACATTTTAGGTGGTTATTACCCCAAAGGTATGTATTTGTTTCTGCGTGTGGTGCATTCATATATATATTTTTTCCTGGTTTTACTAATAATGTATCGATGTACATGCATCTGCAGATCAGAAAATTAATGTAAACTTATTCACATGTCAGAATAAATCTTTAAGAACGTTTGTTGGTGAACTGTGCGGTCATGATAAACAATGTTATTAAGTAAATAAACTACTCTTTATAGTAATTACAAGCCTCCTTTTATTAAGAGACTCATTACAAGCCTCCTTTTATTAAGAGACTCAAACAGTTGTGAGGTTTCTCCTGAAATTCCACAGTACTACAAATATATGTCATACACAACTTCTGCTGTGCTGACGTATCCTCTAGTGGACAGATTTCTGCTCTACTCCATAAGTTACTACAATGTGCAAAATATGGCCTCCTTTAGCTTACCCAGAGCTCAACAAACCAAACAACACAACCAGTCTTATCCTTGTTCCAACACCTCCATGCAGGTGGTGGTGGAACTTTGTACTCTTGACCTCAAGCGCATTCTTTATTTGATCCTATAGATAAAGATTTTTGTTGTTGTTGTTTGTTTGCTTGGGCGAAAGGGGGAACCCTAGGCAGGACTGGGTTTTTTTGTTTTTTTTTTTGGGGGGGGGGGAGGGGGGGAGGGTAGCAGGTCGGAGGGGGTGGGGGGGGGGGGGGGTAGGGAGGGGTTAGGGAGTGGATGGGGAGGGGAGTGGGCGGGTGTTCGTGGGAGGGTAGATGGGGAGGAGATGGTTTTTTGTCTCCTTTTCTGTTTTGTTTTCTCACTGAGCACAACATTATAAAAGGTTATTATACATTTTTTTTTGTTTAAGTTTATTGTATAATCTTATGCATGACATAATGCTGACTGGTTTTTTATTCCATATAAACCTTGATGTTAATCCTTTTCCATCAACTCAGCTAAAGCATGACAAACATTCTGGATTATCAGTTTCCATCTATCTTTGAGTGGTTTATTCTCATGAGTATTTGTATGGTGTGTTGTAACAGCATAAATATTGCCAGGTGTTTTTATTGAATGCATTCCTGACATCTAATGTCAAAGACTTGCCTCCTTGGCAGGTTTTTTTTTTCTTCTTCTTTTTCTTATACTTTGTCGTAATCATTTATTCATCTTAATACTTATGTATGATACTATTCATTGGCAACCATAGATCATGTAAGACATATTGATGACTCTATTTAACAAAAGGTAACTAACTTATAAATATGGTCAAGTTTCTGTGTTACAATCAACAATGTTACTGGTATTTTTTTTTTTTAACCAACAATTTTTTGAGCTTTTAAACTATGTGAAATGTAGCTGTTGTAATTCTTACGTTTAACACAATTTGCATAATCTGTTTCATAATCGTCAAACGCATTTCGAACTCGACTATATACAGCTCAGCTCGTTTTTATGCACACTTATCAGTTGGATGACATCTGCTTAGAAAATAGTGGTTTATGAGAAATGCAACATATGACACTTTAGAGGGATGTCATAAGTAAAACATTACACTACAGCATACATATCTTATAAGCCCATTTTCTTGAAATGAAATCTGCTCGAAAAGGGCAGAACATAATGACCCAAGTCATTTAAATACTAAATGTAATTAAGCTACGTTTTTCTTCTTCTTCCTAAAAGACTGGTTCACTCAAAAACGAGTAGGTCACCAGCGCGCAGTATGATCGTCCATATTTTGAAATAACAGAATAGCAAGTCCGTTATGTAATCTCTTAATGGATGATGTTCTGCTTGTTGAAGTATGTGAAGTATTCTTCCTAAACAACACATGGAAACATCCTTTTGATTTACGTCATTCTCGCTGACACTTGGTAGCATCAGAAAAGAACAATGTTGAATAAAACAGCAACTTCAGTTTTCCAACCTGTTGTCCACTTTTCCTGTCCATCTTTTAGCACTAAATTAATACACAAGGCAAAACTGCTGGTACATCTGTCCCTTCACATGGGTTACAAACAAGTGCTTAGTCCACATTCCTAGAATCCCACTCTTTTTTTTTTTATTTAAATAACAGCAGTTCAACGAAACACAAAAGTTATTAACAACAACACTGCTAAACCTCAAACTTTTCTTTCGTAACATTTTCCATTTACATCTTCCAAAAGTGTCACAAACTGGAAGTTCTACATCGTTTTTGGTACCTGTATCACTAATGTCCACATTTCCAAAATATGCTACCAAAACTAAAACATTTTAATACATGGTAGTCAACACTAGCTGCCGTGAGGACCTAAGCCAAGATGCGAACCTCAACTGGCTAGACTGCAGTGCACACCGTTCTTCTCTTCTTCCAACTGAATAGGCCTTACTCACAAACTGTGCACCGATGCCTTCAGAAGTGATGAAATATCGAGTAGCCTATGTGACTGAGTATTGGAACAACAACAAGGAGAGATGAACGATCATACAAATCGGGTTACAAGGCCTGTTTTCCATGTCATATACCCCAATACGTTATAAACCTACGGGGTTCAACTTTTCATTGATGCTTTTTCTTTTTTTCTTACCTCGTAGCTGGTCTTTTGGCGCGGTTGCTTCGCGATCTTCGTTGGATCCGGTCTTGTAATCGGCAGACTAGTCGCCATGGTTCGCCTTGTGGTATCTGCTTGTATTCTTGATAAGACAGGGAATGCACGCAGACGACAAGCACGCAGGCGGGTTTGACAGTGGCTTGTACTCAAAATAGTGGCAACTTTATCACAGGTCCCCGTCAGTTTGCGTGGAAAGGCACGAGCCGAGTGGACGTAACCACGTGCCGCCATCACTTAAATACACCAACACTCGACAGAGTCGTTTGATTAGTTTCGCAAATATGGCCGCGATCGAACAACACGTGTCGCACCAAACTGGTTGACATCAGTGTCCTTTAGCATACAGCAAACAGGCAACATTACACTTTACGAAGCTGCATCACCCATGTCGCCTCAGTGGCTGCATATGTACAAAAAAGCGTTTCATTAAAGTTAAACAAAGACATCTGTTGCAGATGCACATCTGCCTGGGTTGATACATTCAGCACGTTCTCAGAGGAAACTTTTGCCGGCCTATTTCATTGTGATTGACAAAAACATTAAACTCACAAAGCGTCTATGCCATCGGCTTTGACAGGAAATAGGCTAGCCCAAACTAGATGGAAGTGGGTTTTCTTAATAGTTGTTGCCAATGTCGACTTACATCTTCGAGGTCACACCATTATTTACCTTGTAATTATGCAGCCCGCCCTCTCAACTTGTAGGTCAAGGTTGAAATCGACTGAGGACACACGCATGAATTGGAAGGAAAAAAAAATCATGATTATGAAACGTTACGAGATCCATTAATGGTTTTGAGCATAACATACTCTTAAGATTATAACATGGGTGCATCAGCTCAATTATGCCGTGACTACATCTATGAACGTTTGAACTGGTTCTTACCAACAAAGCTACGGTCATCATTATTGAAAGCACCCACTCTGAGATACACTCGAACCCACACCACCAAATCCTTCACACGTTTCCGCTCCCCGCTTTAAAAATACACACACAAGCAGAGAGAAAGAGAGAGAAAGACAATGACAATTACAATATGTTGTAATGTTAGGCCACTGGCCCAAACACATGGTGAGTTCATACATTGCATATATACAAATGACTTGTAGCAGAGTCGAAGAAGTGTTGCATAATACAAATTTTAGAGATATCATTCTTCATCCATTTAGTAAATAAGTCCGTCTCTTAAGAGCTCTCTCTATAAAAATATAAAAAATAAAATTAAAAAAAAAGAGAAAAAAAGAAAGTGCTACACTTCACACCAGATCACTGGTTTTTGCCATTAGAAAGTTTGATAATCTGAACTGGGATGGGTGATTGGATACTTATCAGGTATTTATTCTTTTCTAAAAAAAAATCATCACAGGCAGGACAACAAAGTAGAAAGTGTATTTCGTTTTCAATCACACAATGACAAAATGGACAGTCGATCTCAGCATCTGACTGGTTACTGTATCTTTAAGAATGAACTTTGATGTCTGACTGACTCATTCTAAAGCGTGTTAGAGCATGCCTGGCGTACTTATTTATGTCTGAACTCATACAAATTCCCATTCAAGTGACAATTTAGAATTACTGTATAGTTCTAGTCTGTCACTTCCTGTACCGTGATTTTTCCCATTTTTGTTTCTGGTTGTCTATGATTCTTCTTTAAAACACACACACACACACACACACACACACACACACACACACACACACACACACACACACACACACACGCACGCACGCACGCACGCACGCATGCACGCACTCTCTCTCTCTCTCGCTCTCTCTCTCTCTGTCACTCTCTCTCTCTCTCTCTCTCTCTCTCTCTCTCTCTCTCTCACACACACACACACACACACACACACACACACACACATACACACGCACACAGAGAGAGAGAGAGAGAGAGAGAGAGAGAGAGAGAGAGAGAGAGACTTGAAGAACAATTCAAACTAGAAACACTGTCAAGGCTTGAATACTGATGTACACACACACACACACACACACACACACACACACACACACACACACACACACACATCCCTGTTACTTATAACCCTTTCTCCTCTCCTTCACCTTGCACTGTCTGTTCCTTGCACACCGCCTAGGGAAACCTGGGACAAATGCTGGGGCGCACGTGTGTTTGTGTGTGTGTTTGTGTGTGTGTGTGTGTGTGTGTGTGTGTGTGTGTGTGTGTGTGAGAGAGAGAGAGAGAGAGAGAGAGAGAGAGAGAAAGAGAGAGAGGGTATGAAAACAGTTATTGACTTATCAAGAGTGCAAAATATCTACAGAAGAACAGCACACATGCACTCGCACGCGTGCTCACGGGCGTGCACACACACACACACACACACACACACACACACACACACACACACACACACACACACACACACATACATGAGCGCACGAGGTACAATATTAATTAAAATGCATAGATACCACTGTTCTTGAATCTATAATGATCTGTTTCAACATCTGGGACTATAGTCCGATGCGCAAGTGTGAGTCTGCACAACAGGTTATGGGCAAAGGGATCATCATGAGCCTTCATAGAATTACCTCAACAATCCTTTCACTTGATTATAACGATCTCTGCCGATGAGATCACTCACCTCTACGAATAATTGAATCACCCCTATCTGGCTTCAGCATCCATGCCTTGTAACTCACCGGTGATCCCAGTTCGTCAGGTTCTGTATCTTTTTAATCCGAATTCTTGAAAGTTCCTGACATTCATCTTTATGCACAAATGGAACACACAAGCAAGCAAGCAAGCAAGCATGTGCACACGAGGGAAAAAGAAAGAAAGAAAGAAAACCAAGGGGGATGTGAATTGTGAAGGTTGGGGTAAACTTTCAGATGCGATGACATTTCTGTGAACAATTCAGTCATACTGAAAAAAGTACATGCGTTTTGAGGCATAGCATGCTTAAAAAAAAAAAAAAAAAAAAAAAAAACCAGCCCTTACGGTACCACACCTACCAAATATTTCCCGTAGTTTTAAGGATTCTTACCAATAACATCATCCACTGTCGAAAAATACACCAAGAACCGCTCCTGGTGACAGCATTCGGGATTTTTTTTTTTTTTTTTTTTTTTACTCATCTCTTATCCTGTGTTGGGATCGTCTGTGCTTTGCTGAATGATTCTGTCCCATTCATGTTCATCGCTCTTCTTAAAGCTAATTAGCATGTGTTTTTGTGTCCATATGAGATAGAGAAAAGATGGAATAAGAGTAAGGGGGCAGGGGTTGTGGTCAACGAAAAGAACAGCCTAATTGCGCCGGTCTACGCATGAAAACCTACTTACGACCCTTGGTGCATGGATTGATGGTGTGCTACCTGAGGCTCTTGCAGGGAGCATACTGAGGGCATGCAATGGAGTCATTTCCTGACAATTACAAAACGTGAACAGGTGCCGATTTTGAACTGGCAGTATATGAACATGTATTTCTTATGCGAAAACAGTATACTTATCGTAGAGCCAGCCACTTCGTTTCATACGCAAAAACGGCTGTGAGGTAAAGATTGGGGGAAGGGGGGGAGGGGGAGGAGGAGGAGGAATCAAAGGGACACTACACCTGTAAGATCAGTCATCCCACCACAAAATGTAAATTAAATCCCTTTTCGGATATTGTCACCACTCGTTTCTGAAAGCTTTCCTATCTCATATTTCATCAGTTTTACTTCTAAACTTACCAGGATTTGGCCCTTGTTAATGGTGAGCCTACAGGCAGTCTTGTAGATTTTCATGAGATGCATAACACCAATGCAGAAATGTAATGTGTTGCTGAATTCTAAATCAATGTGGTATTGAGTAAGTTCTGGACGAACGACACCCGCGATACCACACGAATCAATAACACTTAAATATAACACACAACCAAGGCCAGCAGAGCTTCAAGCAGATTGAGACATAACCTCAAGGTGGCCTCGATCTCAACTTCTTGTTATTAGAGACAGCAGCAAGTTTGAAGCCTCTCTGGGCAAACCAGGAGCAGCCACAATCAACAACTTTTTGAAACCCGTCGCTGCTCAGAACAGCGTAGTATGTCTTTCTCATCCAGACCAGAGCCGGACTGGAACTCTCTGCCCCAAGAGGTAGTAAGGCCCCGTGAACATGCTGCCTTCATCGTGAGGGCCTTTTTTTCTCTCTCTCTCTATGCATTCTCCTCCTTCCAGCTGTAACCATGACAGTCAATTTTCGAAAGTGGTTACTACTGGAAGAAAAGAAGAACAGCGGGCAGCCAATGGACGATGTTAAGATACTTTTGCGATAATAGTATCACAGAGCGATATTAACAGTGGATATGTTTGCACACACACACACACACACACACACACACACACACACACACACACACATGCGCGCGCACTCGCACACACACACACACACACACACACACACACACACACACACACACACACACACACACACACACACTAGCTGCTCCTCGATTCCGAACCGCATGACTGTACATGTTGTCACAACGGTAACTGCTGTTCCCCATGGACAAACGTTGGACCTTGAGGTGTCCTGATAGTTACAGGCCTACAATCACTCTCAACTGTCCCACAATCGGTGAGACAACATGTGCCCAAGTTCATCAGGTGGAAACACCTCCAACCTTCCACACACCCAGGCCTAACAGCATTGTTCAACCAACAGTTCTTCCCTAACACATGTGAACACGATCAACGTGTCCCAGTGTCGACAGGTCCGGTATATCTCCTTCTCCAGCCACCGAAGTCAGAAACATCAAAACATGTGATTCCATCAACCAGGAAGTTTATTCAACTTGAATCCAGTCACAAGCTATAAGATTAACATGTGACTCCATCAATCAGGAAGGTTATTCAACTTGAATCCAGTCACAAGCTATAAGATTAACATGTGACTCCATCAATCAGGAAGGTTATTCAACTTGAATCCAGTCACAACCTATAAGATTAACATGTGACTCCATCAGTCAGGAAGGTTATTCAACTTGAATCCAGTCACAGGCTATAAGATTCAGGGGGAAACAGGGACTCTCACTATCTGCCCCCCTGGCAGCCTCTGGTTCAGTCAGGGGTTGCTAGGCCTCTCAGCCTTCGGGCCTGGCCATAGTAATCATGATGTTAAGGCATGTGATTTCTATGCTTTTGTGTGTCTGTTTTTACTAATCTTGGTAGGGAAGTTCTTAGTTGAAGTTAGAATGCTTTGGAACATCTTTTAGATTTGCAGTCGAAACATGTGTGAATACTGCATGCCTGTTCATTGAGAGAATGTTGTATTCCGCCTAGTCCTATCCTCTGCCCGGTATGTATGTGAACGTGTATGAAGAACTTTCACTAACATCTCACTCTGTCCTATCAACCTCACACTAGTTCATTTGCAGACTCGTATTTCTGTTTGAGTGAATGGTAGCCTATACTGTCCCTGCCTCTCTTCTTCTTCTTCTTCTTCTTCTTGGTCGAGATATTCCAAACATCCCAAAACACGTAAGAGCACAAAATCCGTTCGTGTGATAATAGGACAAACCGCGTGACGTACTGCACAGTTAGAGGAAGTGAAAACTGTTATTTTAGTTTAACTTCCCGGTTTCACATCTCGTCACACATAAACACACATACGTGCGTTCAGCGACACCTTTGCGCACTGAACAACAGAACAGTATCTTATTTGTTCCATCCCGGAGGTTTTCTAGAAGACATCTACTCATATCCTCAGTGCCACGACGCTGCACTCAGTGTTGCCAGAATGCCTTCTCCTCATGTGCTGTTTAGGAATAGCACAGTCTGCCAGCTGGAATGATATGAACTGATCTCCAGAGGTCTACATTCCTACATACAGGGCTTCTGTGAAGAACAGCCTCCCGCTTTAGATGTCACTATCAACGCCTTCACTTCAACTAAAATTGCCAAAGTCAAATCTGTTCAGTGCAGCCAGCACCCAGCTGTCGTTTCAGTCTTTAGATCATGCTGACAGGTGTCAACTGAAACGCATTTGGGATCATCCAGCTGCGAGTTCAGATGGTCTTTGGGGAGTCAGTTCTTCTGAATGTGGAAGACACTGTCTCATCAGCATAGGCATCTCTGTTTGAGAAGCGTATGCATTGTTACTATACGATGTGCTGATGATTTTTTGTTGTTTCTAGCCTGTATCCTTCGGTATACTATGTCTCCAAGGTCTGTGGCAGTGTCAGACGGCGCACATGAAAAACATTGTCTCCTTTCTAGTTTGGAGGGAAGAGTCAATGGAATACACTGATATGGAGGAGTACGTGCAGTATGCATGCCCTGTACATCTGTGTGAAGTGCACTGGCATGAATCTGTTCACGGTCAGACCAGACTCGTTTTGCTAAACTAAAAAGTGTGGTGGCTGAGGTTACAAAGCTTTTGGTGACTTCAGCCTTCAGCTCCAGAGAGAGATTGTCTTTGATGATTACAGAGCCTATCTACTTGAACACATGAACATCTTCCCGCACGTTGGTGATAGATGGAGGCTTTCTATGCCTTGCATGGAGTCTTTCCATGCCCTGTTCTATTGCTGACCTGGCGGAGAACCCAAAATCCTTACAAGCTGTAGATAAGCAGTTTATGACGGAAGAGTGGGAAAAGACGGGGGCCGCTGGATACTTGACCAAAAACTTCGTAGCACAAAGTGTTTCATAACCCGTTATCAGATGAAAATGAGACAATCAACAGGACGGGGGCAATTTGGGCTCAGAAACAGGGGAACATTGCAACGCATGTGGGGTCCTAGTCTTGTAAAGAACACTGCGCAGCATTTCCTTTTCAGCACCAATCGACATAAGTGAGCTCACCAACCGACATAAGTGAGCTCGGACACAAGCAACACATCAAAATCTTACAGTACGTGCAACGCTGCTAGTCAGAATTATTATGTTAACGGCAGTGTGCATCATAGGGAATCTTTTCACCACAATTATTTGTCACTAAAAGGCATTGGGTTCCTGGCGTACGAGAGAGTATTCCCCTGGGCAAGACTGAATTATGTGAGAGTTTTGAGCCGGTGGATCAATCGTAAATAGAATCTTTTGACTTCTCCGGCTACTACCAAAAAGTACAGTGAGTACAGTCTGCTTTGCCTTTGCCAATAAGACCTTCAACCATTGCTGAATGAGAAACAGATACAGCCTTTTGCAGATCTCATTTGATCAAAAGTGGATGTCCATTTAAAGCTGCTTAACATGACGAAATCTTACTTTCCGCGAAGACATTTTCCCTCTTTCTTCTTCCTCCGTTCTTTAGCGAGTAAAACTCCATTCACCATTAGTAAGATACTTTGCGAATGCGACTTGTTGTTGATGATGATGATGTTGTTGTTGTTGTTTGTTGTTGTTGCTGTCTATTTAGTCTCACCATGAAGTTAGCCACACTCCATTTTCGATGAACGTCTAAACATGATACAGCAGGTGCTTTATTTTCGTGTCATTCATCCCACCAGGACATTAGGGTCTACTCTTCTTCAGAGAGGTAAACGATGGAATGGGATTCAACGTGTCCACATAATTTTCTTTAATGCGTACATTCAAGCATAGAACTTCGGATTAAAGTCTAATTTCTAATTCTTCTAACCTTATTGTTTGGATTAGGAAGCAAACTCTAGACCGTAGAACAAGAGTCTGACCTACAATCGTACGTACAACCAGGCTACCCATGAAGATTTGATAGGAACCACTGTATATGATGGCTCCATGTTAGACCCTTTCAATGTTTCACAGCAGACTTATTGGCCCCAGATCAGAATATCTCCACACCAGAGAAGACGTCAGCCTCTGCAATCTTTGCAGACAAATAGCAGACTCCAATGTGCGTTCAAAATGCCTAGGGGGATAGACGACACAATTCTCAATACCATACATTCATCAGAATAATCTCCCTCTTCACCATATCCTAATTCTCCTCCACTTTCAGTATGTGTGATTGTGTTTGGAGATGTGCCACACTGTGCTATTTCAATGACATATATCAATTCCAAGGTTGGCGCGCCTTCTACTCTGCTGACCCTGTTTCAAATCCACACTGGTTCTTTTCGCTAAATACGAAGACCGACTCACTGTCTTAGTGAACTTGTATGTACTTCAGTTTTAAGGCAGAAAAGATAATTCAGTGAGCAAGGGACAGAGGAACATTCACGAATACCATACGTCATTCATGGCAATGTGAATACCGTCCAGAGTATACACGATTCTACTTTGACTACTCTTTCCCAGCTGGCAATGTTAAAACGGATCACAACTCAATTCAACAAGGGAAAAGAGTAAATATATATCAGGCCTGACTTGAAGTAAACTGTTAAAAAAAAGGGCAATGATGCAATTGTAGGTGATTGAAAATCACTCTTACTGAATGATCTACACATGGATTCAATTGAAGTTAGCAAAACGAGTTCCTTTACAGTTGTCGTGAATGGATATGGCTATGGCAGCTGGTTAAGCCACTGCTGTGCGCTGCTCCTACGGCCAGGTGGCCAGGTTGATGGATTTAAGGTTGTACCAACCGCCCATACAACAGGATAGGGGTTAGGACCTTGGGTTAGTGATTGACTGTATGGATCTTGTCAGTGACCCCCCCCCCCCTCCCCCCGCTCTTCCCGCGGAGCCTAATCTTTAGTTTGGATATTGTCCTGAACAGTATAGATCTTCTCGGGACCCCCCCCCCCCCCCCCCTCCAGGATTGTCCCTAATCTTTGGTCTTCTTTCATTTTTTTAATTTGTTTTTCTCTCCCTGCTTTGTGGTAGGGCAGAGGAGCGTACTCCTCGGGTCTCCTGTCTGCCGTTGTGCATGTCAATACCGCACTCTTGGAGCTCATTTCTAATCCAGAGATCTACCGGTCTTCTGTGGTCATGGGTTGATCCATGGGGGCCGGGTTTTTGATGCATGGGAACAAGCTTCCTGTCCATCTTTGAATCATGCATGCATACATGGAAACAGGCTTCCTGTTCATCTTTGGGTCTTGCCTGTGACGCAGAGTTTTGGAATTTTTTTGGTGTAGGTTTCGACCCCATACTGGGTAGAGCAGGAGGGGGGGGGGGGGGGGGGGGTTGGTGGGTGTAGGGAAGGAACAGTCTCAGTCTCTCCATCATTGTCTGTCTCTCTGATGATGTCAGGCTGTTCAGCCATCGAGGTCAAATCGTCATTCCTCTCATACTGTCTGCCAGTCAGGCTTGAGAGTGTAGAATTTCTTACGGTGCACTTCAGCGTTATGGACAAAGCCGCCTTCCTGCCTTTTCACTCATTTCTCTGAGGGAGTTCACGATCACCAGAGAACTGCTCTTGAAGCTACTCAGCATTCGTTTTCTGGACACTTCAATGATCACATCATCCGCAGAGGTGGGGAGGGAGGGGGACGTGATCAAATTCTCGTTCATACAGACAAATGTGTGAAAATCCATCTTGCCACATACATTGAGCCAGTAGGATTATGGGCTATGCTTTTCTCACACTGTTTGGGTAACTTTGTAAAGAGTTAACTCTCTTCTTCTCAGGTTGAGTTTAATGTCCTGTCTGCCACAGGCAGCTCTTAAAGGTCTATCCTTGAGATTGGCAAGAATTTGTCAGCTTAAGTGTTTGATATATACTAAACTTTAACACTTGAATCGTCGATCATGACTTAACAATAACAACCCATTAAGCGGCGTTTTCATCAGTATTCATGGATGGAGGAAGTAATCAGCCTAATCTTGGCATTGGTTGAATTCTCTTGAACACGATGTCAGTTTACTGCTTAATGCGAGTCAGCTCAGTCCATCTGAGGAGATTTCGGTGAAAACTTTTCTGCTAAAGTTGTCTGCTCCCCTCTCAGTGGAACAAGGAAGACTATCCTACGTAATGCACAGGTTACGCTTGATTGTCTCTTTCGCTTTCTTTCAATAATATGCATTCTCGACTATCCCAGACAAAAGCAACTACAGATCTAATTTTAGTATCTAGGAACCCTCTGTAACTGGAATACCCTCAGTCGCAGTGTTGAACAGCGATCATAATTATGCGTATCTTTAGTTAAAACTTTTACTGGATTTTGCTAACATGAGAAGCAAGCAGACTGCACCACATTTGACGTCACAGTTTTCTGTTAACGGCAGTTTTTGTTTTTTTTTGTTTTCCCCGCGTACGCAGGCTGATACTCCTGCGGACACTCCCTGTATAGACAGGCAAGGATTAATCCCATCTGCCCAGCAAAGGGAGTGCAGTTTTATTGTATGACCGTTTTTTTTTTTTTTATCCCGCCATTAAGGCAGCCATACTCCAACTTCGGGGAAACGGCAGTGTTTGAACAGGTAAGCAAAAACGTTTTCTTCTTCTTCTTCTTCTTCTTCTTCTTCTTCTTCTTCTTCCTTTGAGTGTCCACAATCAACAATTTGATTTTTTTGACACCTTTCAGGTTGGGACTCGCCCGGCGAAGAAGGAAAAAAAAAAAAAGAATTAGAGCAGCAGTTGCACCCTCGACTGGAAGGTGTCAAGAGTCGGGGCGGTCACAGACTCTGCTGGCAACTCATTCCAGTCTCTAATTGTTCTGGCAAAGAATGAGTTCTGCCGGTACTGTGTGCGGCACTGGATGGCAGAGTACTGTTTGTCATGTCCTCTTCTTTGGCGGACCGGAGCTGGATGAAGTTTGCTGTGGCTGACTGCGACCATGTTATTTCGGATCTTATACAGCATTGTCAGACGTGCCATCTGCCGGCGTCGCTGAAGGGAGGGCCATCCCAGTCGAGAAAGTATGTTATTTACACTTGAGGTGTTGTGGTAGCGGTTCAATACGAAGCGAGCCGCCCTTCTCTGTATTGCTTCTATTCTGTCCACATTCCTCTATGTATGGGGGTCTCACACAGAGCTGGCATATTCCAAAAGGGGCCTGACAAATGTCAGGTAAGCCCTCTCTCTCAGCTCTGTGGGAGCAGCTTTCAAGTTCCTACGAAGGAATCCCAACATCCTGCTTGCTCTCAAAGTGATGGCATCAATGTGAGAATCCAAGCTGATGTTCTTCTCAATGGTGACGCCGAGATACTTGACTGATGACACAGTGTCAAGTGTGTGTCCATGCAGCTTGTACTGGTAGTGAAGGGGTTGCCGACTTCTGGTCACAGGAAGAACAGTACACTTCCCTGGGTGAAAAACCATGTCCCAGCTCTTCTCCCATTCTCCAAGGCGATGGAGGTCCTCTTGTAGCTGGTCTTGGTCTCGCTGGGATGTGACTACTCTATAAGCTGCAGTGTCGTCAGCGAACAGCCTACAAGGTGAAGTCAGGCTCTCAGGGAGATCATTAATGTATACAAGGAACAAGCAAGGTCCCAAAACTGATCCTTGTGGTACACCTGACTTCACACTGACATATTCTGATTGGGCTCCCTCCACTACAACTGCTTGACGTCGGTTTGACAGAAATCCCTTGATCCAGTGGTTGACCTCACTTCCGATGCCGTAGTGGGAAGTAAACCGCCGAACCATCATTTACATACTTGATAGAATAGACCGTATTTCGTGGAGAGGTTGTGATGTGTTGTATTGATGTCATGAGATAGTCAACCACGAGTTTCGTCACTCAACCCAAGATGGGTAGTATCTATTATGTAACTGTGGACACCAGCCGATATATTTATGATTAGAACGAGGCAAACCGGAAACGCGGGTTTATTGACAGCACGCTGTGTGTACAGAGCTTTAAGCCCTGAGGAAATTTTCGTTTCATATGATCTTGGAGCATTCTGCTGACTGTTCTTATCACTCTTGAAACAAAGCCGATTGCTTCCTAGGCTTACCTAAGCTCTTGGCCCCGTCAGTTGAACTAATGATAATTGGATGGAGTATTAAACGTAAGTTGAGTGAAATAAATGAATGAACAGAATTGTTTGAAAACAGCGAGTACGATGTGCAAATTTGAGAGCTGAGTGATATTAAAGGCTATCTCTCGATCGAGCACCATTCCTTAGGTTGGTTTTTTTTTTTTTTTTTAAATGGTTAATTTTTGTGCAGAGACCTAACTTAAAACTAATAAGCCCGCACGCCCACCCCACCACACCCCTACCCCCTTTCAAAGGGCCGAGCACTGTAGGACGCGTCACCATGGAAATCATGAGGTTGTGGGTCCGTATTTCTGCTGGTCCATTTTGCCGAAACGGTTTCGGTACAGTGAGATTTTTCTCTTGGAATTGACATTGGTTCTGAATCCAATTAAACGTCAGAATAGTCAACATGATGACTGTGGACGTCAACTGGATGATGATGAATTACCAAAATGTACCAAGAATGAAACTATAAACCGTTGGTTTGTAATTGTATGAGATGTATACTCATTACATCCTCAGATTGAAGGACTGTAGAACTGAGTGACTGATAATCGACTGAATGACATGGGAAGCGAGTGAATGTAGTGCCAGGAGGCAGCATCTCAGCTGATTCTACCCTAGCAGGCACCTAGTTGTGTAATTGAGAGAGTGGTTTGCGCTTTAGAGATTGGTCTCAAACCAAGGATAGGTGCTATATATGTACCCACAGTAAGAGATTGGTCTCAAACCAGGGATAGATGCTATGTATCCACATTAAGAATGATGTACCCACATTAAGAATGATAATAATCGAGTGAAGAGTATCCACCACAACATGCAACTGAGAATTAATAACGGTAGTTTCATGGAAATGGTCTATAGTAAAATATTTTTTTTGTTTTCACCCACAGTCAAGTAGATGAGAGTACAATAAAGAACAGCATGTTCTTCAGGATTTTATATACCTGTCAGTGTTCTGAAGAATAAAGTAACTTAAGTGTAACCAAACGTGTGTGTGTGTGTGTGTGTGTGTGTGTATGCGTGTGTGTGTGTGTGTGTTACACATTAGAAAATGCCTTTATAGAAAATAGACGGGTGCATTCCATTTTGTTTGAAAAAAAAAATAGGAAAGTAATGTCCCAAAATGAAGTTTTATTGATTACATTTTGAGAATTTGTATGTGAAGGTGTAATATAGTCAGTACACATGATATTCACACAGACACATACACTGACATGGACACATGGAAATAAATGGGTAATGTGCAGACTCACTAGCTCAGAATTTACTTGAGACAATTTGAACTGACAGTTTCTCACTCTAAACTTTTACAGATCAAGTCAAATAAGGGCCACGGACAGCATACGGAATACGTTTGTGCTGCAAGATTGAAGGAAAGGAAAACAGGCTGAACTGAACCAGACCTCTGTCAGTGGCAGGATTACAAGCTTCCTTTCTCAAACTGTGCATAGTAGAAACCAGCCATCTGAGCATTTGCCAAACATGGCCCAAAACAAGTCTGTGGATCTCTCCAAGCATGAGACGGATGTGCTGCTGGGTTTGTACTCAGGATGCGAATGTCTGTGGAATACCAAGAATCCAGACTACAAGGACAAGAAAATCCGCATAGGTGCCATACGCACCATTATCAATGGAATGCGACTGGAAACAGGGAAAGATTACTCCAGTAAGTGACTAGCTTTTCTGTCTTTTCTATATATGCAGTTAAAAGAAAGAAAAAAGGTTTATTTCGGTCAGAATGTTGTTCATTTTCTTTTAAGTTGTAGAATGGAAAGTTGCAGTGCAAATGATTTATAACTGACTGGCTTGAAGGTTCGGACGTATGAATTTGTGTCTGCATGAAGTGTTTGAAAAGTTCAGTATCTTGCTTCCATGGCAATCTAGGAGTCAGAAGATGGAAGTCAACTGAGAGTGATTATTGCATTTTTATTTTCAGCAATGTCCCTGTTTTTCATTCTGCTCATTTTAGAAAAGGAGGTTATAGATTAAATGTATTTTCATTACATTTTTAGCAATTTTAGCAGTTAACACCTCTTAACATTTCTGTCACCTCGCTCAGTTGGAGCTACCAGTTACTTAATTGATTGACATTATTCATATTTGATTATTATTGGCAGTTCATTTTGGCATATGACATTATTCATATTTGATTATTATTGGCAGTTCATTTTGGCATACAAAGTCGCAAGTCATACTCTAAAATTCCAAATTATTGTTTTCCTTTTAACTGGAATTTGGATGTAAATAACTGATGTGATTTTGTCAGGAAAAGGTAAGGGAATTTATGCCAGAGCACCCTGATTTTGTATGGAACTGTATCAATAATCAAGAAGCACAGAGAATCGTGCCAAAGCTAATCAAACGAGTGTGACTTTAAATTACTGGTGTAATATTTGTTTGGCTTTTTTGTGGTTGTTTTGTTTGTATGTATATGTGCACTGTATGTTCAGGCACAGATACACACATGTGCACATGCATCTCCCCCTGACATATACAAGAAAATGAACACAGACACACACACACACACACACACACACACACACACACACACACACACACACACACACACTAACACATACACACACACACACACACACACACACACACACACACACACACACACACACATTTAGCACAGACCACAATGAAAAGCTGTGAATGGTGAAATTAATTAAAAAGTGCCTTGATAGCCAGAGGACAAGTTGTTCCTAGACCCACGGCATTTTAAAAGCATCTAAAAGCAATGCCTGTAGAACTCTGTAATTACATGTGACACACAAACAAATGAAGTCATGTACACTGCACATGTCACTTGCATGCTGGTAAAGTTTGAAACACAGGAACATGCAGTGATACACAGACATTAGTACATATAAGTGAGAAAGAAAATATTCATTCCTCTACTTGAAAAGATGACAATTCAAATCTGTAATGCAAAAATCTGATGTTGAATCTCTTACAGATTGTTATTTTGAGGTTAGAAATAAAAAAGCCACCCCCTTCCCCACCCCCCAAACACTTGCAGCCTCCCAGATGCAGACAGCCTTAGACAACATCTGCAAAAAGTATTCCCAGGAGCTACAGCAAGTCATGGAAGCAGAAAACGCACCCAGCAATGGCTACAAGTCACAATGGCGCTGGTTCCAGTTCTTGGATTCCTTCCTCAGGGACAATGTCCTCCATGCCCAGGTAAAGTGGATGCTTAGGGTAAAATCTTTTGCAGCAAATTCTGAAGTTGAATAGCTTTTGTGGCATGGTGACTGAACGACTGGTAAACTGATAAAGCCACAAGCCAAAGGCTGCCTGATTATGTGCAGATCACATGATGTGTGAGTTATAAAAAGTTCTGTGTTTGGCCAAGCAAGTTGATTAGTAGGATGTTTGGATGAAATGGCCAAAAGGAAAAAAAATTATTCAGTACTTAAAATTCAGCACAAATTAGTCGATACATTTTTGGAGCTTGCTCTGAAAGAGGATCATAGAAATTTGTTCAGTCAACAGATGTGTCAGAAATTCTGTTTGGAAATTAGGTACAGTTCTTGAATACAAATGAAAATTGCAACAAATGTAATATATTATGTCCTTAATCCAGAATAATTTGGGTGCACTGCCACTGAGGTGGCACAGAAGATGGGACAAGAAAAAAAACACACCCCAAAAGTGTGTTGAAATTTATAGTTCCATTGATGTTTGATCAGTTTTGATGAAATGTTTTCATTGGATATGAAATGCCTTAGTTACAAGTTTATTTATTTGTAATTTCCAGTGTTTTTTCTTTGGTAATGCTTGTTTATGATCACAGACAAGCTCCAAAGTAGTGAGCAGATTTCGACATTTGATGTACTTTCAGATTTTTAACTGTTTAGGTTTGCATACAAATATTTCAAGAACATAGAAATGTAACAGTAACTGTTTCCTTCCATTGCGCATTTATTATTGGTGATGGCATTCAGAAAATGAAGGGTTTGTAAGTGCCATTTTGAGACATGCCATCCCAGTAATTTCCAGTCAAGTCTCTTCAGGGTAACCAGCCACAGTGGTGAAGTGGTTAGTGAAGCAGATTCTCGGTAGAAGGTCACAGGTTTGATTCCCATCAGAGTCATATATGAGGATGGAGTGACACTAGCAAACTGGCTGAGGACCGTGCACGGTGGAGCGCCTTGACTGCCTCATGCGTCGCAAGACGCGGGAGCATCTTAAGTCTTTAGAAATAAGTCTAGCCATTTACTTGAGGGACTTTTCCGCCAGGACTGGCTCATATCCAGAGTTGATTTTCCAATGGGCTGTCTTGGGAAGACACAGGACACAGTTTTATCTACTTAATGGATGTCTCTGAGACTATCGCTCAAATATCCTGACCAGTACTGCTGGTGAGTATCTCATGAACCTGATTGACACTGAGACGTAATATGAAAGTAGGCGTAGAGTAAAGCCCGGTCTTACAATCTGAAACTGGAATTGTATTCAGTATCCGCATCCTCATCCTTATTGATCATCATAAGTAAAAAAAAGAAAAGATACCAAAATTCTGTGACCCTTCATGCCAGGCTGTCATTGTGACCTCAGTTTTGATTTCATCTTCACGAATAGGCCCCTGGTAAGTTCTTGTAGAGTCACTGGTCTTGACTTATTCATGAGGACTGTCGTTGGAAGGACTTGGTGGCCCCTCCGGAGAGGGACGTTTACTCATGCTAGCTCAGCGACTAGGCATTTATTGTTGTCAGAAGGGGGCGTAGCTAGTCAGGTGGTGTCCTACATATGTAGGATCGGAACAGGCACCTCTTAACACCATGGAAATGACCTGGCAGTCGTGCAGTGCCTCCTTTGATGGGTTGCCTCGTGATAACTTGAAATGGACTGCTCCCTGTGGATTGCTGGTGCAGAGATTGCAGCTGAACAAGCTGGGTGTGTCTGTGGATAGGGAAACGGAACCAGTGGCATGGGGAGTAATGCATCTGAAGTGGCACAGATCATCAGACAATTAAAAAAGAAGTTGATTGACATTTGTGAAAAATTCTTATCTGAAATCTGTTTATGAAGAAAAAAAGGTGTTCAGAGTTGTTCTCTGTGGTCAGTGAAATTACCAAGTGAAATGGCTGATTTATTCGTAGATTTCTTAAAAACTGTCTGGCCTTGAGAAATATGCTAAGGACACTTGGTATTCCCAGGTGGTTGCTCATCAAAGAATTGATTGATGCTGCCATATTTTGATGAATGGATGAAAAATGCTTTCAGCACAGTATCACCATTAGTAATTGAGCACTGTCACTTTTCAACATGATCTGTTGTCTCTGAAGAGCAGGTTTATATTCTACAAAATCCTGAAAATTGCTAAGTGTAAAATTTATAAAGAGCGCAGACTGTGCCTCTAAACTGCTTTAGATTTTAGAGAAAAAAGCTTGGCTTTGTGGTGGCGAGTCCCCCTGTAGGGAAGCTGCCCCTGTACCCTTCCAGAGCCTAGGTGGCCCCTGGATCCAGCCCAATTTCATTGAAATTCCCAGAGTCAGCCCTTGCAAATACATGAAGTCACATATTTAAACATGTTGCGTTGATGCTTAGATGTGAGAAAGTGACTCAGACCATGCCCTTTGCTAATGAAGAACTGACGGTTTGCAGAAGGTGGGCATGGAAACAGAGAGCGGAAAGCATGATGGCGGGGAACTGAATGTAGAGGAGGATGGTAACGACACAGATGACTACTACTGTGCCACCGTGGACTCCGGAGACGAAGACCACCAGCCATCCCCCAGCAAGGGACGGGCGCAAATGCAAGTCCTTCCCTCTCGTTCCTCAGCAACATCCTCAAGCGCCCGGCCCTCCAGAACGAGCAGTCGACGGGTGGACGTCAACGCTTTGTTAAACGGTAGCAGTTACAGTGCTGGTCTTAGCTCCACAGACACTCACAGCAGCAGAAAGAGGCGCAGGGAAGCTGCAGTGTCACCTGCCAGCAGCAGCAGAAGCAGCCTGACTAGTGCTGCTGGCGCCAGCGGAAGCAGCTCCTCTTACTCCAGACACAGTGGCACTCCCCACACGCGGAGTTCTAAGACAGCAGGGGGAGGGCAGAGTTCTGCCGAATCGTCTCAGTGCTTCCAGAGTGAGAGCCTGCGCATCTCATCACAAATTGCGGACACATTGAAAGCTGTGCAGATCCTTTTGGCCACCAGCCTGACTGACCAGGACCAGCCCTCCATGGTGTTTGCCCGCCACGTAGCCAACGAGCTCCAGCAGATCAGCGACTACGGGCAGCGTAAGCAGTGCATGCTGGAAGTTCAGCAGGTCATCCTCCGCCACCAGACCAAGCAGCAGCCGACAGAAGCTGCTGCGCAGATCAAGTTTGAAGGCCGGGGGAGCACGCTGATGCCATGAACAGTGGCAGCAGAGCCAGTACCACAGCGACACAGCAGCAGTGTGCTGAGGAACCCCTCCTCTTGTACTTTGACACTCCATAAGAATCGGTTGATGGTGGAGATACAAAGACAGTATATAAAGTAAGGCTTGTCGGCGAGCTTCTCGCTTCGAGACTGCGTGGGTAAACTTTGTGCCAGAAGTTATGCAAGGGATGCATGGATCTCTCTTTGGGAGCCTGTTAGTTCAGTATTGAACAAGGTGAGGGCAGCAAGGCAAACTAAAAGGCAGACACAAGTCGCAGTGGCACAGCATTTGTGTCAAAGGTTACCGGCAGAAATGGTTGCAGCTACAAATCCCATCAGGGACAGACATTTTGGGGGATGTTTAAGCCTTGGCTGGCCCCTATCCAGACCTGAGCAGGCAGCAGGCTCAACTGGGAAGAGCAGAACCACCCAGTTGAATTCTGTCCATCTAATGGTTAAGTCTCTGAGGGTGTTAGATTTATCAGACAGCAACAAAAGTTGTTGGGTCTTTCAGCTGGTTGACGCAAACATGGATATATGCAGGAAGTGAAGAGTACAGCTCAAACGCATAGCCAGAATGGAGCCTAAAGTTCTTACATCATCTTCTTCAATCAGCATGGAAGTCTCCTATTCTGTGACCCCTCATTTCCTGCTCATGTCCCCTCCATTGTGGCGAGTTGCTTCATAATGACCTGACATCCGCAGACTGGTGGTTTCGTGGCTTTGCAAGGAGAATCTGTACATGTACGTGTATGTGATGATTAGAATGTGTGTGTGGTGTTTGGAATGAGCCGAACGGGAGTAATGCCACTGGTAGGGTGTGACAGGGGACATACGAGGCAGCAGAAACCCAGAGCAAAGCAACAATATTACAAGAGCACTTAAAGAGAGTGCAGTCCTCCATCAAGATCGAAAGGTATCCAGGATCCATCTTTTGATCTAGATCGGCATCAAAATGAAAGTGGGGAACAAAAAAAGGAAAGGCGACTACTTGCTTTCGCAAGTTTTTTTTTTTTTTTGCTGCCAGGGGAAGTAATTGTAGGCACAGTGAAAGAGTTACTTCCCATGCATATTTTTGTAATAGGATATCGAGGATGTCAATTTCTATATCAATATTCTGTGGAAATATGGGACTTCATCACTGGATATCAGTTCATAAACAGCCACTTTATTGTGTTCATGTTCAGTAGAAAAATTGTCGTAAACTTACCGAAATGAACCTGAATCTGCCATCTTCTCCTTTCCCCTTCATTCTGAAGGAGTCTTTTGAGCACCAGATTAACAATTATAAACCAGGTTCCTCAAGTTCTGTCGGATGTCTGCCAAGGCTAGGATTTCTGCAGATATTTTTGCAATCTACTCTATAACATTGTTAAGTCCCTCGTTTTTTTGTTTCTACTCCTCCGTTTCCCTCCCTTAACAGTTCCCTGTGAGAAGTTTGTTTAAAAAAAAAAAAAAAAGTAGATAAAGCTCCAACTAAGGAAAGGCAAAAATCCCTGAAAACTGTAGGAGGGTCCAGGGCATAAATCCAACCCCCCCCTTCCACCCCCTACCTTAACATGTTCAACCAATCTCGTTACTATCAGTTCAACTTTTCCTTTCGTCACTTCTTAACAGTTCCCTGTGAGAAGTTTGTTTAAAAAAAAAAAAAAAGTAGATAAAGCTCCAACTAAGGAAAGGCAAAAATCCCTGAAAACTGTAGAGGGTCCAGGGCATAACCCAACTCAACCCCACCTATCCACCCCCTTCTCCTTATCAAAACTTAACATGTTTCAACAAGACAAATCAAAATTAACAGAAAGCCTTCCCACCTACCCTCAGGTTACAACAGCACGAGTCATTAGGTAAATTGTCCATTTTATAGTCGGTCACTTTTTGTTTTGTACCTCGATTCCCCCCCCCCCCCCCCCCCCCCCCCCCCCCCGCCCCCTCTTAAAATATGCACTTTCCTGATTTCTGATTTAGATTTTCCCTGAAATCTGAATCTCCAAAACTGCCAGAACCCATCCCTTCACATACAAATAGTGACAAAGAACAATGATAAATAGCGGTGGAGGGATAGGTTTTAGGTGATTTTCCTTTTTTTTTCCTTTTGATTTTGTAGTATTCGGCAGTATTGGCAGTTTGCCAAATGCGCTGCAGAAGGCAACGTGTATAGTTTGCTCCCAGATGAAGACTGAGGGAGTCACAAACCAGCGCCAGGTTGCGGAGAGTTTTTCATGCAGAGGAGGAGAGGATAGCATGATCACCTTGCTCTCCAGAGGAGTAATGTACAGGTCTTGATTTGAATTTTGGTTCTTGGACAAGTTGGAGGAATCTTGTTACTCTTGCATATGTGTGTGTGTGTGTGTGTGTGTGTGTGTGTGTCCATGTGTGCAATACTCATAGTATATACACACTCAGACACCCCACCCCCTCCTCCAAAAAAGAAAAAAAAAAAAAAAATCCCAAATCACCAATATCTACCAGAGAGTGGTTGTTGTAACTGTCCAACTTAGTTGTCCCAACCAGATATAAAGCGGTGCGGGTAAGTTTTGACTTTCCCTCGTTCCACTACGCATATTGAAGGTTTTCGCTACTGTCAGTTTATCAATCAGTTGGCTGTCTGGAGTCTCTGTCGGCCTCCTGTTGACAGGTTAGCTGGCAGCGTGCCACATGTTACTGTTGATAGTGTCAAACTGTGGTGTTGAAAGCGAACACATGGTGGTTTCAGTGCATACACAGACAGTGGTCCGACTTCACTGTCCCATCCCCTGTACATCGGTAGTGTAGCCGAGTTCCCTCAGCAGGAAGAAAAATCACAGTTAAGTCTGGTAACTTATGCTGCCGGTCAAGGACAGAGGGCAGAATTAGAAATAGGAAGAAAACGGCACCAACGTTATTTTTTGACACACACACATACCTTACCCTCACTGTCACCTCCATTCAGCCCACCAGCCAGAAAAGTAGGGACTTTGTGTTGATAAGACGACTGGCCCAGGGAGCAAGAAGATCGAACGAAGGGTCATGGTTTGAGGATGTCATTCCTTCTCATTCCGTTTGTCTCTTTTATTGCTAGTCTTTAACCAAGATGAAAAACTGAAATTAAGTGTGATGCACGTATGCAGCACCAGTAAAGAACAACTGATGGCAACAAGAGTGTTGGTCCTGGCAAGTACAGTAGTGTTATAAAAAATTGATTTTGCCATTTAAGTCTGGAAGAGTAAGAAAAGCAGTGTTTTCTTCCAGCGCAGTTAGGCAGGATTTTACACCAAGAAATCCAATATGAAAAATTTCCAACACAAGAAAAGCTGTTTTCTTGCTCTAAGTAGGGCAGCATGTTTTTGTCATCCTCTATAATGTAAAGTTATTTACTGCAGGAAAAAATTCACGCAAGTTTCTGTTGATCAACTATTTCATTTGTCACTGATCAGGCGTCAAGTGCTTTCTTTGAGTGGTGGATCATGTAGCACACACATACACTTACAAGACAGACATGGAATAATTTCATTGAAGTTTCTGTTGATCAACATAATCATTTTGTTGCAGATCAATCATCAGGCCTTTTCTTCTGTGGCAGATTTTTTCGCACGCACACACACACAACAGACATCAAGCCTTTTCATCTGTGGTGAATTGTCATGACAGATATTCACACACACACACATCGCTGTGCTTCCATGCTCTGTTTTTTTCTTGTGTTCAGAATCCAGACTTTGCAGTGTGACTTGTATTGCAAAACTTGTTTGTGTTCATACAAGATGCATGTTTTAGTTATTGAAATTAAAAAACAGATTTGAAAGATCCATTTTTGTTGATTAATGTGAAACACTGAGTGTGTTTGTAATTAAAAACTGTTCGAAGCATGTTATTACACATGCTGAAATTGTATGATAACTTATGAGCATATCTCTTGGTGTCTGCTGGTTTGTATGGGTTGACTGTGCTGCATACACAATGTGTCCAGAGAAGGGATTGCTTCTCTTGAATGTCTTAACAACCAGTATGACTTAAGACGGAGACACAGGGCGACCATTAATTAATGTAACATTCTTACATCTACACTGCAGTAACAGTTGAGTTTATGTATAGGTAGATAACAAAAATGGCAAATATGGTAGGCTTTCTTAAATTAACAATATTTTGAGACCCTGTTATCCAGACCCGTATTTGATGTACATTGCACACCCAGTTGTGTCTGGTCTGTTTTGTGTGTACATTTATTGTGCCATTCAAAGTTGACATTACTGCTTTGAGAAGAAAAAAATTAGCAACTTTACGAGCAGCGTAAATGTTGAAATCAATTTCATAACTCATTCAACACTGTGAAGTTATGATCATTGTGGAAATCTGAAGCATTTACTGACGTTGAGCTTGTGACTGTATGTCAGCACGTGACAGAGCTTATAATTTACTCATCAATCTGTTACTATGAGAGGAGTACAGTCCTGTGAACCAGAGCAGGCTCCAGTTAACACCACTAACATGACTCGGCAGTGAAGTCTTTCTTTGTTGTTGCCTCATGGCAACTTGCTGTTGCTGCGGATGTTTGGTGCCGTGACTGTGATGCAAGCTGTCAAGTGGATGTGTATTTTTCACTTGTGCGAAAAGTCGTCTGCAGAGTGCATGAAATATGACAGGGGGAAAAAAAAAAAGAAAAAACAAAAAATGGCCACTTCTCCTGTGAGTGGGAGAGATGGTGTAAGCGCAAAGTTGTATGGAGAATTAGTCTTAAATTGACCGAGTGGGATCCCTACTGTTAAACAAAACACACAACTTTCAAAACTTTTTTGTTTTTGCTGTACCACCTTCAGTGCCACCCCAGTTGCTTTGCACCCGCCACCGCTCATTTCATTCCCTCATCCACAGCCACAGCCCGGCTCATCCCACAAAACTTCCGCACAAGTAATTCACTGGGAGCAGTCAGTGTCATGTTATCACAAGGCAATCCACCAGAAGGTTTAACGTGGTGACAGCCCCGATGTGGCCCTTTGTGGTCGGTTGGGCTATAAGCAACATTTTATCTACCAGAAGAAACACTGCAGTGCTGCCGAGTCACTTTGCTGATACAACATTCGCAGGACACCACCTACTAAGCTCCCAACTTCCGACAACAAATGCTTCATAGTTCATTGCTGAGCCAGTGTGAGCCAGCTCTCCCCCCAGAGGGCGCCATCACATCTGTTCAACGACAGTCCCCATGAATCTGCCGATACTGGTAACCCTGACGGAATCAAACCAAGGCCATAGATGTGGAGGCAATCGACACTGAGGTCACTGTAAGAACAGGGCACAAAGGGCCACAGAATTTGAGACCTTTTTCTTTTTTTTTTAATGCTGCTCAATGAGGATGATGAAGATGATGCTGTGGATTTCTGGTCTTGAGACTGGATTTCAGAGCTGTGCTCTACCATTAGTTTCATAATACATTCTATTGTCAGTCAGGCCTGAAAGATACAGACACATGCAGTGTTGGTCAGGAAGAGCAACATTCTCAGAGATGCATCCATTAAGTGGACGAAACTCGACTCAAGTGATCCCAGCCTTTCCAGCTGAGCATGTAGTAAACTCAACTCTGGGTTAGAGTTGGGGCAAATAAATCTCGCAAACAAATGGCTATGATGGGAATTAAACCCATGACCTCCCAGATGGGAGTCTGCAATATTAACCACTTCGCTATGGCAGGTGGTGATACATAACGCAACTTCGGGGTCTTGAAAATAGCAAATTGGTGTTTATTCACGGCATGTTAAAAAAAACCCCACACACACAGAGATGCGTAACACGCACGCATTCAACCTTATCTCCCAACACAAATGTGTAAAAAGCCTTTCTTTTTATTTATATACATGGTATATACAGCGTCAGGTCTGTGGGTATTTCATCAGGCAGAACTGAAAGAGAGTCAAAGAGAAGGGGACCATGGGGGGTGGGGTGGGGGGGGGGGGTGTGGGGGCAGGGTGGTTAACAATTGTTGGCCATATCATAGCCACAAGAACATAGTGCCAAAAACTTTTAAGGCCATTCTTAACTGGACAAACTTTCAGTTCATGAACCATCTCATAATGCAATATCAATCATCTTTGTCTTCGTTCTTAACTGCTCCATCTTTAACATGTGAGGGTGATCCATGATTGTCAAGTTCACTGTTACCCAGGATCCCATATTTGTCCCAAGGGAAATAACTATACAAAAAGTCTCCTGTGATGGAAATGGATTTGTGGTTGGTTTTAAATTTACAGTGTCAATTTGTAAGAGAACATTTCATACTATTCAAAGTTCATGATACCCTTGAAATGAGTGAAATTGAAATAAGTATAAAAAGATTGTTATAATCATTTTCACAGCCTGTTGAAAACAGTTCTTAGCTTAGTATACACACTGATCTGTCTCGCTTGCACCAGTGTGCAGTATTTTCCTCGATAAGATGTACTCTCCCCTTGAAAAACGAAGTTCAATTAAGACACTAATCTTTAGATTGCTGAAGTCAACATTTTGTATACACAAGACCACTGAGTTCATTCAAGAAATAATTGTTGAATGAACTAATGAAGGCTTTGTTGTATCTTGTCAAGTTATATATCGTAAGTCCTCATCAATATATGAGAACTAATGCAGTTTGTTTGATGAAGAATGATTGTTGACCTTTGGCCTCCTGAGATGGCGACATGAGATAATGTTGCTTATAGCCCAGCTGACCGCAAAGGGCCACATCAGAGCTGAGATGGCGACATGCCTTTGCCAATGCTGAAAGTCAACGACACAGTTTCTAACTCCCAAATCTTATTTTGATTTTATCATCCAAGAGGAAAGGAAAAAACATAGATAATCATCAAATCAAACTACAAGTACAATGGCAAATCCTAGATCAGTGCAAAAGTTCTGTAAACTCTCTTTGTTAAAATGCTCGTCGAGTATGGTCTCCTTTTTGGATCTGTTTCTGTCAAGAAATTCTAGGGAAACAACAACATGATTGAACTTGCAAGGAAATCATGGTCTTCCTACATAAGCGACATCCATGTATACTCTTTGATTTTCAATACAATGGCAGAGTTGCAACCATTCTTAGAACCAAAAAAAACAACAAAAAACAAAATCTGAAGCAATACTTTAAATCACAGATTTGATCCATTTCATCCAGAATGTGGCCATTTCAACACTTATCTCTGATGAATAAATCTAAGATCCTGGATCTTCCCAAGACTTCTCATGGACCACAATACCACTAGCACTGAATTCAACCTGTGTTTTGGAGTGGATGGTAAAATTCAACATGAAATGATGGTCCTCAGCAACATTGTTTCAGCAACTTAACAATTAACGAAAACCAATACACAGAATTCTTCAGTCACTCCTCGGGGAAAACATTTTTGATGGCATTCATCTCCACACCATCCTTCATTTTGCTTGATTTCACTGTTAAATCGTAACATAATTTGCATGTGATTGGTCAGCCTCAACCAGGGTCAAATTTCGACATGGGTTTCTGTTGGAAAAAAAAAAAAAAAAGAAAAAGAAAAAAAACATATTTGTTCCACAACTGGTTTCAAAATGGGGATACATGTCTTGCACAACACATTCTCTTTCTTTTCAATGTTATAAGTACACTGGCTTGAAAAAAAAGAATTCAAACAAAAGACGCTGAACTTTGTTGTATTACATATCTGTCCATTTCTAAGGAAGAACACACACAACAAGCCAGAAAAAAAAAGAACACACACACATACACACACACAATTCAGCGTTTCTCTAAAGGCGGACGGAGTGAGACCATTCTCCTCTATACATTCATCTAGAATTAATGCCTAGATACATTTTTCACCAGATATATTTATCCTTATTCAGCTTTTCTCAGCTAGGCTTTTCCTTTTGGGAAAAAAAGCTGGCACAAAGAGAAAAAAGGGAAAAAGATGCAAAATGAGACAAAATAAGGGTACAGAAGAAGGTAGACAAAAAAACAAAACAAAACAAAAAAACCCCCAACAAAATAAAAAAAAAAAACCTGCATGGATGAGAAGATTTATACTGAAAACACACATGAATGGTGAAAACCAGATCCATTTCACAACAAAAATGTACATTTTCGTCCAAACTACAGTCATAATATAAAAGAAGCCCAGCCTGTTTGATCGTCAAGTGTATGGGACACAGTGATGAAATGATAAGAGTTTGTTTTGATTACAACTGTACTGAAAACAGCAACAAATGCCTTTAGTCTTGTTTCTCCCTGGTTTTCCTGTTTCTTCTCAATTTCAGTGCATACTACGTAAGACAGATTATGCCGTCACGCACAGAGCTTTGGGAGTGGGGGTGGGGGGAAGTGCTAACAAAATATAACACAAGGATACTGTTCCTCCCTAGTTGCCTGCTACGCTTTCACACAATGATGCAGCAAAGAAATACAATAATACAACCACCTAAAGAGGTGGGCAGGATACAACTCATGCGTACACAGTACCTGCAGCAATACAACCAGGAGACGCAACATTCAGTCTGACCACACGACACTGGAACTTCTCACTGGCAGAAGAATAATCTGCAATTTTTTTTGGTCATTTAATCTGTTCTCTTCCAAATTTGAGGTACAATCCATGTTGTAATATCAAAGACATCATTACTACCCTTCTTGCTGACTAAAGCCAAATCTGTCTGCCTTGGGAACTGAACTGTAGGATCATGAAAAGATGCATTCACCCTGTGACTCGAGTTGGCTTTTCTAACACAGTGTATCAGCCCAGCCCTACTGAAAGAGGGAAGAAGAATGATGTGGGTCGAAAGGCATATGGAAAACAGTACTCACCCGACACCTTTGTTCATTATCCTAGCAACGTTTTCTTTTCCAGGAGAAAATACCGTCCCAGCCTGAGTAAATATTCCAGTATTAGAACCTCGCAGAAAACTCCTAGTCTTGCAGAATGAAATGATCATGTCAAAAGTGAAGTGAGCAGTGTCGTTCACCCTCCTCTGGTTGTGACTGGGTGAGCTGATTTTTTCCCCCCAGCAGTTTTCCAATGTAGTCGATGATGTTCAGCTTGTCATTTGAGTAAGTTTGACGGCTTGCAGAATAATCATCTGAACCATTGATGGACAAAGAAACACGGGGTACTGGAAACACAAAAGACAGCATAATATAAAGCTTCAGTCCAACTATGGCAGGACAAACGGGCAGCGAACACAGACGAATAACTGTTATTCGACCTCAATCAGGCAATACAGATACATAGTAAAGCAGCACCCTGTTTGAACAGGAAAACAGATGACAGCCAACAAATGAAATACACACTACAGAGATGAGCCACGCGAAAACAGAACATCATCAACGAAACCATACACAACTGCTGACTGCATAAATCATCCTGGGAGAAAACAAGAAGCAAAAAGCACTTGATTACAAATATGGCCACAAAGGCAAGTGCAATTACTGAAAGAAAAGCACTTGGTTACAAGTATGGCAGCCAAATCAAATCCATATACGGTACAGATAGGAAACTATGACTGAACATGCAAAGGTGCTCTTAATTAACACCACCTTGAACATGCAAACACCCCATAGCACTAAGACTCGATGGGAATATCTGTTTCAGACTATGGGACTTCTTTTCTCTTGAGATCACACACATACACACAAAACTCCATATAGAACATGCATGTCAATAAATAAATCATATAGGCACATCAATACTAAAAACGGACAAAAAAAAAAAAAAAAAAATAGAGACCAGGTTCTTAGCTAACGAAGATTTGTATCCACAGTTATGGAAGACTTTAACGTACAAGGGAGAGAGGTTTCTGTAACTTGCTTTTCTTTTGAGAAAAGAAAATGATATTAAAATTCTGAAGGATGCTTGTAAAGTGTTTGTAAGTGTACAGTACATGCAGATTTTTGTGTTACTAAATGCATGTTTGTGTATGTCACAGACTGTGTGAGTTTGCTTCCTGGAGAAATAGTAAGCATGTGCTTCCTAGAGAAATAGAAAGCAAACAGGATTTTTATGAGATCAAAACATGTTTAATAGTGAATGATGAAATATTTCATCAGATAAATGTTTGGAGACTCATGTCAGCACCTGCATTTTCTGTTTGTTTTTTCTTTGGCTCCATACCACTCAGCATGTAAGAAAAAAATAGTGATGAACAAGAAAAACAAAACAAAAAAAACACACAGCTGTTGGGATACTTGAATTAGGTGTACACACGGTTCCATTTTTGGCTTTTGCACATGCATCGCATGCATATTTCATTTTTCTTTATTTTCAAATAACCATAGAGGGATGGCGTTTGCGGTTTAAAATACTAGTAACATGATCTAAAATGCTCACGCAGATCTTTTTCACCTCATCATACAAACTCCATACAAAACACAAGAATTTGCGACGGGGGGGGGGGGCAGGAAGGAAGCAAATTTTGGCACAGTCCCCAGCCAGTTTGGTCCAGTAATACAGAGTTTTCCACTTCATAAAAAGTGATCTCTGTTTGTTGATCACTGGACTCGAGCGTTGGTCAACCACCCTGTAACCCTTGAATGAGAATGTCAATAGAAAAATGCTTGACAGAAGCCTTGCCTGTGAGGCCTATAATGCACCATCAGGTGAGGTGTGTCGCCCACGTCTGAAAGCTGGGCAGTTCTTTCTGCTCACACAGCATGGGGACTGGCAGAAAATAACAACTGACAAGATGACACTTGGTGAAGGGGGCAGTCACATAATCAACTCACTGCTTTCCAAATCTGGAATCACACCCAAGATGATGACTGGGAAGGGTAGTGGAAAGAGAGAGAGAGAGAGAGAGAGAGAGAGAGAGACAGAGGAGGGAGGGGAAAGGGTGGGGTTGGGAGGAGAACGTCATTCCCTGACAGTACTAAAAACGATGGACAAAGGGCAGGGAGTGTTTCAAACAAAATCACACCCTCCCCTGTGTCTATTGTAGCGACTTTTAATGCTCCTTCTTCAAACTCCTGCTTCATTTCATTTGATCCAGATGACAACACAGTACAGCTGCTCCTGAATATGCCCCCACAATTTTCAATCATTGTTCTGAAACTTTCTATCATCACCACCCCGACTCCCCCCTTCTCCGTCTCCCAGCAAAAAAAAAAAAAGTCATTCTGAGACTTTGGTGCTACCAAAAATAAAGCTATGGGCACAAATGCGCAGAACTGGCCTGCGGCAGGTGAGTACACAGCAAATCTTCTGAGGCCTCGTGAAAAAGACTCGGCCGCCATCCTGTTGCATGGTTTTCATGTGCAGCCTATGAAATCCTGCCAGGGAGATCAGCAATGTAACCGAGTAAACATGGCCAAGGCAAATAAAACATGTTTCTTTCAAGTAAAACATTTTTCAATAGAATGGCAGCAGACCCTCAACAAATTAAAAAAAAAAAAAAAAACCAACAAAGAAATGAACACCTGACTGAAGGAAAAGATGTTTCCCACCTATAACAATCAAAGCTTATCTTTTCATGACAACCACATAAAAAAAATGTTTTAATTTTATGATCACTACATTAAAAGGAAAAAAAAACAAAAGCGTAGAAAGAAACATTCATCAAGGATGGGTCTCTTCCCCAAAACCCCAAGGGCACACTGAAGAGCACAGACCTTCATGAAGATCTGACAGACCCTGGATCTGACCTTTAACCTACACACCCCATGCTTTCTACTCCCATCCTTGCAAACATCATCAACTGACGCAGATTTCAAAACCTCATGAGATTCAAGCCTTGTCATGATTATGTTGTTGTGCCACCAAGAGATCACTCAGGTAGGGACAAGCTTGATGAATCAAGACCTTTGCTGACTCAGTTAGTCTACATTTGAAAATGTGTATAAGCTGGAAAATTTTAAGCCATGGATGAGTCTACTATTATGAAAGAGAAACTTGGAGTTCATACAGTTCATCCTTCTGAAGTATGCTTGCTTTGGAATAAACAAAAGTGTGTATTGTTTCAAAGACTTAGGTTATGCCCACAGACTGTGTCTATACTGGAAAACAAGATCCTGGGTTCTTGCCACAGTCCACTTACCAGCCATACACATTGGTAGTTTTCATGATGGACAAACTTCTTGGCAAAAAATAACATTCATTTACGGGCAATTACTACTGAAGTGTCAACCTTTCTCAGTACCTGAAATCCAAAGACTCTGTTGTGGAACAGTTACACAAAACAGAGTGCCTGTACAAGTGAGTGAGCACCATTTAGCCGAGGCCGATCCTGTCAAGTATTTCAGAGCTGACAAACTCCTGTTCGTGAAACAGCAATCTAGCAATATGACGCACCTGCTCTCCACCATGCATGATAAAACCAAAGAGCTTCTGATTTAAAAGAGAACAGCAGAAACTGAAATGTAAAGATGCCACTGCCTACCACAGCAAAGTGTAGGTCTAAGATCATCTTGCGATGAAAAGACGTTAAATAAAACTACTGAACTGAACTGAACTGAACTGATCAGCAAAGTGGGACCTATTGACAAAACGGACCAGATGATGCTGAAAATGTACATTTGGACCAAAAGACATATAACGAGCCTCATACAAATCTGTATGCTCAATGCATGTCTCCAGTACCAGAAAACAGTGGACAAAAGTATGACTTTTTCTGACATTTCAAATATCCACCAGTCTAGACCTTCTTGCCCCTGAAAACGAATCTGCAAGAAGTTTATGATGATGAAAATGTGGCATGCTGTGCCAGTGCCATTTTCCAACCTATGTCCCACTCCCATCCTCTGGAAAGAGAAAGCACTGCCAGAAACGGTGCAAAGTGTGTGCTACACGTGGTCGAAGAAGTGACAAAATTTTCATGTGTAAATACTACCTATCAAATCCTGGGCTTTTGTGTCCGGCAGTATTTTGAGAACTCCCACACAAAGGTCCAATTGTAATGAGGCTTCTGGCTCAACCTGTTCTGATAAGCTGTAACTTAAAATCATCTACGCTCAGCAAGCAAAACACCATATCCACACAAGGTTTGTGGATGGAGATGTCTGTTCTGTTTAAGTTTGTTTTGTGCGTAACTTACTGTGTCGGGTCTATGTTCAATGCTTCTACCTGTAAACTATGTACATTCTACCTGTCCACTTTACCTTTCCTTATCAGCGGTCACTGTCCAAATCATTGGACAATGTGTGAATTAGACATTAACATTATTCAGGGGGGTTTCTTTTAGATTCAAGTTGATGGGAATCCATGCGTGCATGTATACAGTTTTTGAGTGGAAAACCTAAAGTCACATAAATTCTCGTCCGTTTCCTATTCAGTAAATATGGACACCAGTCAACAAGTGTATTAAAATACTACCTTATTTTCATTATAGGAGTGTTTACTCACATTTGTGGTGATTTTTTTAACATTTACAGTTACAGGCTATTACACATGGTGGCAAACAATTCAGTTGTGCTTTTCCCATGACATCCTCTCTAAAAATCTATTTTCAACTGATTCAGGTATGTTTTGAAATCCTCCAAACCTGAGCTTTATAACTGGTTTGCTTTGATTCTTCCTTCAAATCTTGTAAAAGTTGTATATATGTATGTATGTTATGCATGTGTGTGTGTGTGTGTGTGTGTGTGTGTGTGCATGCATGTGCGCCTGCCAGGATGTGCATGCAAGGGTATTATATATGGGTATTCCATAAATAAACCATGTGTTGAGGTCGTTACCACTCACGCCTTGGTTCTTTTTAAATGGATAAGACAATCTTGCCTAGTACCTGTGTGCATGTATAAAATGGTTCAAAAACCAGTAGTTCATATGCTACAATACTTCTGTGAATCATTACCTCATTCTGACACAATAAATCTTTCGACAGAGCTGATTCCTGCTTCATTCTTTTGAACTGGCAGTCAAACTGCGTAATGTTGTGGAAAGACAAACCTACAGATTTCAGTGACAACAAAATCGACTTGGTAGAAGTAAAACGGACTTCACAGACCTGGCGAGATGAAATAACCGACTGTGGCAACTTTCCATCACATGCCATCATCAACTTTTCATTGCATACCATCATCATCATCTTCCATCCCACTGGATCAGACCATCACTGCCTAAAGTCGGTCATTTCACGCATCAAGCATGCAAACTTCACACAGCTGGTGGGATGGCAGGGGTGACAAATGATGCACTTTACGCCCTAGCTTCTCGTCTTTGAAAACAAACAAGCGAACAAACAATCCCAAACAACAGCAGTTCTATTTCTTTAACCCCACTACACACACACACACTGAGGCAATTTCTACACAGTTTCATGCAGCAACTTTGTGTGACAGATTTCTCTCCCGCGCACACTTAACATGCAGTCCCATTGCCTG
The DNA here is from genome assembly GCA_033310375.1 of Conus canariensis. Taxonomy (NCBI): domain Eukaryota; kingdom Metazoa; phylum Mollusca; class Gastropoda; order Neogastropoda; family Conidae; genus Conus; species Conus canariensis. The sequence continues at coordinate 20,102,850 of CM065746.1, forward strand.
GACAGCCGACACTATTTCTAACAGGTATAAGTTCTGGATACAATGGCCACTGAACATCACGCTGAAAATCGTCCATTTCCAGCGATGTCACAATGATAAGGCATGCACAGTGCTGTTGGTCAGATCTGCATAAATGCAAGGTCAATAACAAAACAAACAAAAATGATGACTTGCTCATAATGTAAGCTATCGAATCACTGGTAGCTCACTTCACAATTCTCCACAGATACCACACAGTTAATGTCAGATGAGTACTGCAAGCTCCTACCTATCTGGAGAATCTAACTGCGCCGACAGACGCTGCATCAGTTTCTCTCAAACATGTAGGAGCATTCACATCTCAACAACAGCAAGTGAAACCCTCTGAAATAGGTTGAAACAACAAAAAGAGAGCAGATAGCTAGCACACACACACCCCTTATTAATCAACAAGAGTTCAATCCTTTCAGAACTCAATGTACACAACAAAGGGCACTGAAGAGTAACAGGACTATTGAGCCAGCATCAGCCATGAGCATCAAGATCCTGGGAGCTGTTGACAGGACACGCTGCCTGGACCCCCTGACCATGCTTGTACATGTATACACAAATGCGTAAAAAGATAAGGTCACATTTTCTCCTTCCCATCCTACGCATCTTAACCATTATCTCTCCAGCATTCAGACCCCGAGATATTCTTTCGAAACTAATTTCTGCTTTCAAATCAACAGGGTTGCCATTTCAATTGAAAAAAAAAAAAAAAATCAACAGAACAATGTTGCCTTGAGTGGGGTTGGGGGGGGGGAGGGGGTTGAGGAATTAAAGAAAAAAACAAAAGCAGCAGCATAAACATTTCAAACGCTGGTGAATAATGTGATGACTGCTGGAGAAGAGGGATGGGGACAAACCCCATTTGATGCCCATGAAGGCAAATGACCTGACATTCCACATCCCCCCACCACCATTATCTTGATTTTCTACAGTGTTTGGAATCAAAGAACTGTCTCACACTTTGCCAACACATATTTGGCTTCTTTTCATGTGACCCAACTGAGAGAGTAAATATTCAGGAACAACTCTTTGCAAGGTTCATCTTGTTTTTGTTTTTTTTCCTCAAAAAAAAAAAAAAAAGCAAAAAAAAAAAAAGCGAACAGTCCCCTCTCTCCTCCATCTGGAAATCCATCTTGAAAAAAAATAGAGAAAATCCACCAAAAAAACCCAAACAAACAAAAAAGAGAGCACCTCCGGATACCCATAAAGAAAAAAAAAAGTGAAAATCTGTCTGAAAAGAACCCCTCTGGATATCCATAAAGAAAGAAAAAATCTGAGGAAATCTGACAAAAAGTTGTTAGCTGGCATCCTATTTCACGCAAACCTTCCTAGCACAGGACATTGACAAGTCAGGACGCGGAAATAAAGGATCAAGTCATGAGGGTGAGAGCATTTCACATCTCCGGTGCCACGGAAGCCAGCAGTTTACCAACCTGCTGAAACCAATGGCAAGAAGATTGAAATGGCTCGCCGCAACATCCAGCAGACATCAGGACTCACAGCACCCACTTTGGGAGCGCAAGAATTAAGAACCATGCACAGCTCAAAATGGTAGGGCTAGTCTGAACCACAACCACTGCAACCATGATCTACTGCAAACAAGTTCACAGCAAACCTGTTTACCCCAAAAAATCTGCTACTGATGCACTTTTCGACAAAACTGTAAGTAAGAGTATTTCCTACAAACAGTGTGTACGAAAACTTCCTAATTTTTGTAAAAAGGTGGGGAAAAGGGGTGGGGGTGTGCCATCATACAGCAGACATACTGTAGATGGACAACTGATCTCATTGAACTACAGTCAAAACCTGATTCATCAGCATATTTTGGCACACATTCATACCCTCTCACCAGTTGTGTTTGATATTTCAAAGCCTATAGTCGACCCCATGTATCAGCATGTTGTTAAAGAATCACACAGCCAGACACGATTTCGTTAACAAAAAGTTGCTGTTCTTTGGTTAAAACACACCGCCATTGTAATTCCACAAGCACGATTACTGAAACTGAAGAACTTCATCTCCACCCCACCCCCACTCCGCGATGTATCTTTTTTTTTACTTTTTAAGTTTGTTGTACTCATGATAATTTTGCCAACATGTTCACAAACCACAGATCTTAAGGGTGACCAGATCTGACAGTCTTTTCATCGGTTAATCTTCACAACCCATGAACAGATGAATTCAACTCCTTTCGTAACAGCATGTTCTTACATTTGTTTTATTCATGCCCCATCAAATGTAGAAGTGCTCTAATTTACTCACTGAGAAATATACACATCGCTATGAGAACTCAAATATCTCTCTCTCTTTTTTTTATTTTTTATTTTTTTATTACCTTTTCAATCAGTACTCTGCTAAATTACTTCAAATTAATCTGAGTACTCCAATGTTAAAATTATCTAAAGAATTGCCCACACTGATTTTTGAGGTTGATAATGTCCAAAACACCTGATCTTCTTCATTGTTCAAATTACTCTTTGCGATTACTCTAATGACCACATTACTTCATCAGTCATCATATCAAAACTTTGTCATGTAAAATTTACATTTAGCACTCTTTCGACAAATTAGTGTATTCTGAAATAAAAATTACTTCATGAGTCCTCTTGAGTATTTTATGAGCACTTTGATTTCCAGGTTATTCAGTATTTGAACATAAAATGAGTCATAATATCCATATTAATATGGAAATACCTCAATATTGGCCCACTACCGACATTATTTAAAAAAACAACAACGCAATTCCATGTCGTTTTCTGATTTAAGTAACTGCTCTCTTATCAAGATGAGTTATTTAAAATGTCAGTAGTCTTCTCCTCTTCTTTTCATCTTTGAAGTATATCACCTTTGTTCCAAACAGGTCTGACCTCATGACTGGCCATGCCCACCCATTCCCTTAAAAGCAAAGAAAACAAATTCCAGGTGAATCTCTGCTTCTTTTGTTTTGTTATTTTTTTTGTAAAAATGAACTAAGAGAGTTGAGAAAGAAAAGAACCTTTGAATAAAAAAGATAAAGAATATTCCTAGAATAATTTGTCTACTTCTCTGTACATTATTACTCCCACAACGACTTTGTACAATCTGCCCATGACTCTCGCTTACTTCTTACCCACACACACACACACCCTGTATTATCCAATATTGCATCCTGAGGACAAACAAAATGCTTGCAACTGCTTTAATTTAAACACACACACACACACAATGCTGTACATTCACATTCGCTTCGAAGCAATACTGTGGGCGATAGCACAACAGCCCAACACCCATGAACAGACCACATGAAGCCAACTGAAGTGCTCTATTCAACACTCAAGCACAATGCTCCACTCCCTTGCAAGCCGTTTTTTTTTTTTTTATGAATGTACAAATCATCTCCTCTCCATATTCCCCCCTCCCCCCCAGTCCAGCATAAAAAAAAGCAGATGCAGTGCATGACCATAACAGCCATATCAATTTCTATGTACGAACATCACATTCTCCCCTGCCCCAGTTAAAAAAAAAAAAAAAAAAAAAAAAAAAAAAATCATTGCATGACCATCTATGATCAACAGTCAAGCTGGCAGCTACTCTATGGTTTGGTCAAACAAGGCCTCTCCTTTCCTTCTCAGCTCACAACACGCTGAACACGTCGCAAACACAGGGCAAAAAAAAAAACCCAAACAAACTAGACAACCGACTGAGACAGTGGCAGGTTTTAACAGCAATAACAAAAAATCCCTAAAAACCCTATTCCTCCACAGAGGATTATGTTCCTTTCTTCTTCTTTTTGCCGGCGGGCGTGGATGGGGTGGACTTGGAGGGGGGGAGGTGGGAGCGTTGCTCGTCCAAGCGGCTGGACTGCACCTTCATGATGAGGCTGAAGAAGTCCTCGTCAGGCACAGTAGGATGAGGCAACTCAGGGGGCAGCTCGCTGCGCTGGTCTTCAAGACGGGATGCCTGCATCCACACGCACACAATCAGCATGAGAACTGCATTCACACAGTCAATTAGTTTGAGAACTGCATCCACACAGTCAATCAGCATAAGAACTCTATTCACACAGTCAATTAGCATGAGAACTGCATTTACGCAGTAAATTAGAATGAGAACTGCATTCACACAGTCAATCAGCATGAGAACTCTATTCACACAGTCAATCAGCATGAGAACTGCACTCCCACAGTCAATCAGCATGAGAACTGCATTCACACAGTCAATCAGCATAAGAACTGCATTCACACAGTCAATCAGCATGAGAACTGCATTCACAAGCACAGTCAATCAGCATGAGAACTGCACTCCCACAGTCAATCAGCATAAGAACTGCATTCACACAGTCAATCAGCATGAGAACTGCATTCAATAATCAGCATGAGAACTGCATTCACACAATCAGCATGAGAACTGCATTCACACAGTCAATCAGCACGAGAACTGCACTCCCACAGTCAATTAGCATGAGAACTGCATTCACACAGTCAATCAGCATGAGAACTGCATTCACACAGTCAATCAGCATGAGAACTGCATTCACAAGCACAGTCAATCAGCATGAGAACTGCATTCACACAGTCAATCAGCATGAGAACTGCATTCACAAGCACAGTCAATCAGCATGAGAACTGCATACACACAATTAACATCAGAACTGCATTCACACAATTAGCATGAGAACTGCATTCACACAGTCAATTAGCATGAAAACTGCATTCACAGTCAATTAGCATGAAAACTGCATTCACACAATTAGCATGAGAACTGCATTCTCACAATTAGCATGAGAACTGCATTCACACAGTCAGTTAGCATGAGAACTGCATTCACACAGTCAATTAGCATGAGAACTGCATTCACACAGTCAATCAACATGAAAACATTTTTAACAGAGTGAAGGATGAATAGAAAGATACAGGGAGGGAGGGTGGAATGAGATGATACAAAAAGAGAGACATTGTTATGAATAAACAAGCAGGGTAACATTGTTAAGACAGAGAGAGAGGGGGGGTGGCGGGAACAGGATCAAGAATCAAAATGACAGCAGTGGCGGGCCGGAGTGTCTTGTTTTGCTTTCGATTAGAAAGGGCAGAGGAGGCAGCGAAGTAGAAGATTCAATTTCAATTGCGTTATAGCCCAGTCAGCGACACTGAAAAATGCCTAGACTGGGAGAGACAGACTGGCATTTCAGCAGAGATGTTTTCAAAAGCTGGAGAGCTTGGACCCTGTGACACTTGCGCCCAGATGAGGTCTCTTGAACCTGACAGTCCCTTGTGACCTGTTCAGTGACACATTCGTCTGAAAGCTCGGTCCATTGTTAAGTCAGACAAAAGATTCTCATCGGCCAAGTTTTCATTCCGTCTTCCTTGTAAGCCACACCGAAACAAGGCCATGGCGTGCGGTGTTCCTAGGCTAGTTACTGCGAAAGCATTCACAGGGATGAACACTAACTGAAAGGTGAGCAAGCAATCCCACATTCACAGTAAACAGGCTTCACACTACACATGTCGGCTCCTGTTTTCAAAACTGACATCACCGGAGAAAAAAGACAAAAGGCCCATAAACCCATCAAAACCAGACAACACAGAAAGTGATGACTAAAACGGATCATACTGACCAGTCACAATGAATCAACAATGGTAATAGAAGAACAATCCTTTCATGGAATTGAAAAATAAACCAATGGAAAAAAAGAGAGAATGCGCCATTTCGTTCCAAAGGAACTTTATCAGGCCAACTTCATTCTCCTCTGGAGGATGATTCTTCTACAATGTATGGTAGTTAGAACGGCGGATTGCTGATGGAAGAAAAAAAAAAAAGAACCGCAAGAAGAAAGAAGCTGACCTGGCATCGCATGAGCATCTCGAAGAAGCTGTCATCAGGCATGTTGCCCTCGCTGGTGTTGGTCAGCAGCTGGTTGATGACGTCTCCAGAGTTCAGCCCGGGAAGGAAGGCAAAGACGCGCGCTGGTCGTTCATGCGCGACTCCTGCAGCCCCGCCACCATGTCCATCAGTTCCTCTCTGGCCGGTGACGCCACTGAGAACAGAGCATGGTAATGCTGTGAGTCAGGCCCAATTTCTGTCACAATGGAACCTCTCAGTAACAACACCCAGACATCCGTATAAATAAGATCTGAATCCTTTTCAATGGTTTTCAGTTTTGCACCTGGTCTGCCACCACCACTAAACATTCCCTGCCGTCCATTCAACAAAACATTAACATCTGGGACTTTTTTTTAACCTTTAGAATGATGAAATTCAGGAATGAATTAAACGAGAATTTCCCAGATAAAGAAAAAAAAAAAAAAGAGGGTGGGCTGACCTCAAAGACCAACAGAGTACTGACCTAAAGCAGCCAGGTCTTTACTGTTGTCCTCCCCAGAGCTGCTATGGGTGGGGGTGGGGGTGGGGGTGGTGCTCTCTAACAAGCGGAAGGAGCAGCGCTGGTCATCAATCCGACGACTTTGGCAGCGAGACAACTGGTCAAAGAAGTCATCATCCTCCAGATCTTCCATCATGCCATTTGACTTCTGCAACAGCAGGAAGAAAAAAAAGGTTTTTTTTTTACATAAGATGCTGTCAACCCATTTCTAAAATTATATAATTGTACATTTTGTAACACTAAAAATAACCATTTTCATCAACGAAAGTCATCTGTTCTTCTATCGGGGAGGGGGGGGAGGAAAATTCAAGTTTAGCCCCCCCCCCCCCCCCCCCCCCCCCCCAATGTTTTCTCTCTATTGCATATTTTTTTTCCCCGTCAAAGATCAAGTAGCTTAAATTCAAGAAAGACATTGATGTTTTGAAAATGGCAATTAAACACAAGTGTTGGCATATTTAAACCACTTCAGCCCTTGCATTTGATGAAGTGAAACTCTTTTCAAATAAATGTTATCTACGCAGGTTTATATTACGGGCCTATCAGTACTGAAAAAAAAAAAAAAAGAAAGAAAAAAGAAAGGGATTCTAAAGTCATAAACATTACAGGAGTTGTATCAAGCATAAAAAAACGGTGTAACAATTACATGAGAAAAAAGAAAAAAAACCCAAAGTTTAGCACAAAATAGGTGGAAATGTCCTATCAATGTCAGTCATTCAGTCAAATTTGGTTTTGCTATCGTTTACAACTGAAAAAAAATCCACATTACAACCGAGTGTATAGACACCAATGATTATATTGACACTAACATGTGACTCAGTAACAGCAATTACCATCTGGTCAAAACTCTGTCCTACATTTAAGATTGAAATACATCATCGACAATGGTTTTTCTACAACCCCAGGGAACTAACTATACTATTTTTGTTGTTGTTGTTATACGCTTTCTACATTAAGCAACAACAAAGGAAAACAAAACAAAATAAAGAAACCCAAAACCAGCACATAAAAGACAAGGACGGAAGGTCGAAAACACTCTAAATCATGCCCCACAGATTCCAAGTCATGCTGTAAATATCTGAACAGACAACAGAGATTCCAAGGTTACACAACCAACAACTTAATCATCGAGAAGAGCCACCTGCACAATTTCACCCAAGTTCTTACTGAAAATCTATTTTTGGGTGTGGGCACCTGAAATCACCTCCAGCATCACTACCTTCACCAGCATCACTGTCTTTGCACTGCTGCTGACACTGAGGCCAGTATGACGGACATGGAATGAAACTGAACAGGTTAACATAGATCAGCATCAAAACGCAGTCGTAAAGAACAAATTGAACACACCTCTGCACCAAAAATTTCTGCTCTAAGTATTTAGTGAACATCCAGAAAACTGTTAGCGACTGGAAAACGTCTTCCCTCCAAACATTCTTTTCCTTTAAAGCTGAACATTTCAAACTAACACCTGTGCCATTCAGCATAATTAACTGTTTGCCTGTAAAAGTATTATATATATATATATTTTTTTTTCAGACAAATCTGATTCTTGTTCCTGTCATCCTGTAATGTTGCCAGTCGATCCCCCTCCCCCCCCCCCCCCCCCCCCCACACACACAAAAGAAGTGAAACTGCTGAACATTATGCCTGCAGTCTTAGTTGCAAGACAGCCCAGTTCATTACACAAGGCTCGCCAAGGGCTGTCACCGCACTGAGAAAAAAGTTCTGTTACAGGAAAGGAAGGGGTTGGGGGAAGGGGATGGAAGAGAGAGAGAGAGAGAGAGAGAGAGAGAGAGAGAGAGAGAGAGAGAAAGAGAGAATATTGTTGAGAGAGAGAGAGAGAGAGAGAGAGAGAGAGAGAGAGAGAGAGAGAGAGAGAGAGAGAGGGGGGGGTAAAAAAAAAGAATTTTTCATCATACTTACCTGTCCAAACAAATGGCTTATCATCATTCATGTTGAACATCTAAATATAACGACAAAACACAGAAAAGACAACATGGAGAAAAAGATACTGCAGCATGGACATCTAGTGTCCACTCTGGTTAGTGCGAGCAGTCTCACTACCTGACCACCAGATGACAAACAAAAAAAAAAACAAAAAAAAAACAAGAAAAAAAAAAAAACCCAGTGTGTTATGAATAACAAATGCAAAAAAAAAAGAAGAAAAAAAAGCAGACATTCTACAACAAAATCAGGGAAACTGGTCACACGGAAATATAAAAGAAAGAGAAAAAGAAAAAAAAAAAAGAAAAAGCAAAGAGAGAAGCAATCAATGAAAGAGCCCCTAGCATCACCATAGGGGCACATGAAGCCAGTGTGTGTACACATAAGTATGGTAAAGGTGATCTGTTTAATCAAGCTGTTTCTTATACTTACCAGTCCAAACAAATATTCATCCCTACTTGGTGTGGAACATTGCTATGAGGATCCCATTTGGAACAACAACAACAAAACAAACAAGCAGAAACAACAAAAAAAAAAAAAAAAAAAAAAAAAAAAGAGAGAGAGAGTGTGTCACACCTCCATAATCCGTCAGGCCGAAAGACTGATCACTCTTAGTGAGTTCACTTCATGAATCATACTCAGACACTCTCCTCATCCCCACCCCCCCTCCCCACGTCAGGGTCTGTAGTCGACGCTGTAGTTCCTACATCTCTGCATGTTGCTGAAGAAGCAGACACAGCAAGACATGATTCTGTGCATGAAAGTCAGCAAGAGTTGTTGCTCTCAGGTCAAAGTACACCAACGCACCATCGCGACTGAACTGCGCAAATGCAATTATCACTCTAACACTTTGACCTAACAGACTGAGTCTTTATTTCCCCTCTCCCCACACACCCACAAAACCCTCCCTCCTGTTCATCATGATGACCATTCAAAGACCACGTGCTTCCATTCTCCCTAGGGATAGGGCTGTAAGTCTCAATCTCTTGGTTGCATACTTCCATATTCCAATTTATCAGTCATCCCAGGAGTACCTCAGTCATCTCAAATTTCATCTTTGCCTTCAAGGCTTTCTGTTTCCGTTTGTCTCTCAGCCCAGGGGTTTCTTCCAGGGTGATGGACACAGTCATCTGGGCAGTGAGACAATGAACCTCTTTGAGGTCATCAAACTACCTTGACAACCCTCTCCAGAAGGACTAGGACCTGGAGATCTTATCCAAGGATCAGCTGATTTTCAAGCATTTCCTTTCCTTGCCTGGTTTTCTGGTGAACCTCGAGAAATCTCACAGGGTTCCCTTTCATAATCATGTCCATCTAGAAATATGCTTTCTGGCGGATCGAGAGCTTGTTTGTCTTCCAGATGCCAGGGCCAAAAAGATTCAGTTTTTCGCCCAGTCTGTGTCCCAGCGTATCACTGAGCAGGCACCGCAGAACATCACCAAAACGACTCTCAGCAACAGTGCAGTGTCTCATGCCTCATGATGTCTTAACAATGACTGCTTCCTGTGGATTGCCAGAGCCGGGGACTAGCGGTCAGGACGGGGATGTGGACAAGGGATTGGAATGAGCTGTGTTGGTGCAACGCCACTGATGTGGCACAGAAGATGGGACTGGAGAGAAAAAAAAAGAAGACAAAAGAAATGGGCTCCCTGCTATGGCAAAGCCTGGGAAATGTTATCACACCCCAGATGATGATAAGCTTCTGGATAAAGCAGGCGATTCCCCAGGCTTATGTCTTCGGCCAGAAACCACTTCCCCATAGAGCGGATGTAAGGGCACACACATGTGGTCCAAGCCTTCTCCACCAGTCACACCCTCTTCCAGTGCATTGCTATAGCAGACTTTGTACATACAGCTGGCTGAAAATCACAGACAAGCTTTGGAAGGTTCTACATCATGGACATGTCTGAAAATATTCAGGCACTTAACTGCCTAAGAGGGGGGGGGGGGGGGGGGGGGGGTTGTAGTTGCTCAGTCTGCAACCACAACACTCTCAATCCCCACCTTTTCCAAAGTCGATTATCCACTGATCCTGTGTTTTAGGCAATCCGATCACCCATCAGCATCACTCCCTGCCATCTGCGTTAGGTGCACACATGTTTGCACATTTTCAATTTGCCCTTCTGTTTTGTTTGGGTGTTTTTTAAGGTTTGCTTGAATTGTACTATTCTCACCGTCTCATCTCAATATGATTTAGGACAGGGGTCTTTTCCTTTTCTTGATTTTGTCATGGATTATTTCTTCCCTGTGTGTATTTTCTCCCGCAGACATTTTCATTACTCGTCACTTTATGCCGTTCTCTCCAGGAAGAGCAAGGGCTAATCCATTCACCTCAAGACTAAGCACCAGAGACATCTAGTGTACGGCCCTTAGTGGCCTTTAACGCAGAGTTCTGGGCTTGGGTAACTGCAGGGCATTCTCATGTGGGTTCACTGCCTCCCTCTTCAGGTGAGCATGCTTCCCATCATCCTTTTCAATACTGTGGCATTGGTTTGGACAGGTAAGAAAAAGAAGAGGAATTTTACCACTTAAAGTAGTTTTATGATATCCTTCCTTGTCCACGCACCAGGACGCCCTCATACCTCCTTACTTTGGTGGGAAAAGGTGCGAAAACTGAATCATGTCTGAGAATGATCCAACTCACTAAGGGCGATCATTCTGATGGCCTAGCCAGTTATACAGGCTTGGTTAGCTTCCCCTACCTACCCATCCCATTTCACCCCCCCACCCCCCTTTTTGAGGACAGTTATAATATGGTGATGTTCCATGCCAACTGGAGAAAAGCCATCTGTTTGTACTGGTAAATATGTGGTAAGATTTCTATCTATTTTTGGTTGTTCACCTTTGGCTTAAAAAAAAAAAAAATCTTTTTATTTCATTTTCTTTTTGCATGGCTCACAAAATCAGATTCTGATTAGCAGTAACATGGCACATTCTACATCTTTTTTTTTCAAAGTCAATGCATCTACCCAATTGTGTTATCCCAACAAAAGGTGAAGTTTTTCTTTGATTTCACACAAAAACCATATTGTAGGACTTGACTCACAACCACACAATGTGCTGTCAACAGATTGTTACTGGAACATGCTGAATAAAGAACCACTCCCTTCTCATGATACACATATGATGTAAATCTAAATACTATTGAAAAAAAACCACCTTAAAATATAACTAAGACAAAAAGAAAGAAAACAATAACAACATAAGAAAAAGCTAAAAACACTAAAGCTTTCTAAAACAAACTCCAAGATAAATACTACGGGTCTGCACAAAAACCTATCAATACTCACCGCCCAACCAAGTCAAGTGATTGCTTAAATTAATGTCTGAACTGACAATGACACTGAACAGCTTATCCAAGTAAAGTGTGAATTTTACAATGAATATCGCCACAAGCGTTTTCCAACAAAAAAGGCACCAAAGTATCAGACATACATGTGACAGCACAAAAATGGTTATGGAACTACTTCATCTCAACACTGAAGAAAATTTAAATAGGAAATTTGCATAGTTCTTTTTTCTTCAGTTCTTGGACAGGGAAAAAGCGATGCTGTGCGACAAGCAGTTGATGTCCACAGGTCCTGCATAAAGACTACTGATGGTAAAGCTGAACCACAACAGGCAGAAGACAGACATTTCCGACCCACTGCCCCCAGGCTTCACAGGTAAGGCAACACATAACAAAGCACTACGCAACATCTACGGCCAGGAAGTACTGTATAAATTATATGGCACACAACAACAAATGAGGTCAAAGAGGAATGAATGACCCTTGTCATGAGAGACAGGGAACAGGTAGAAACAGGTATGTGAGAGAGAGGAGGACAGACAGAAGGGGGGGGGGGGGGGGAGCACACAGAGAGAGAGAGAGAGAGAGAGAGAGAGAGCAAGAGCGAAAGAGGGCCTATGACAAATTAAGAGTGAGGGACAGAGAGGATGGGAAGTGAGAGATAACAATGGAAAGTGGAGGGGCGGTTGAGAGAGAGAGAGAGAGAGAGAGAGGGGGGGGGGGGCAAAAACAGACAGGAGAGTCAGAATGTTGGGTTCTCAAAGAGACCCAGTGGAAAAGTGAGAGGCTTCAGACGTTTTTTGTTTCTGTTAATTCAGAAAGACCACTGGCCCATTTGAAAGGAAACCATCAAGTCTAACCAAAATAATGCTTTTTTTTCTGTTTGTTTTGTTTAGTTGTGTTTCATTTTCTGGAGAAAAAACAACTGGCAACTATGGATCATTATTTTCCCAATCTCAAATGCTTTACAGAAAAGCAAACCACAATATATCTCTTAAAACCAAACAGTAAATGGATCAGAAACTTGCCTGTAATTATTCCAAGAATAATGTTTTGGCCAGTATCTTTAAAGCTGGACAACAAAACAAAGATATAACAAAGAACAAATCAAGTCAGTTTATCTGCTTTCTCCTTTCAAAAGGTTTCCATATTCTCTTGTCGGATGACATAATCACTTCCCCTTCCATTGTCTAAAGTGCACACTCGCATCCCCAATAATTCCTATATTTTTGTTTACATTCCAAGTCAAAACAATCTTCACTGGAAGCACATTTCTTTAATCTGCATGTCTCCTCAAGTATTCAACCCATCCTTTAAATACATTCAAACTTTCAGCAGTAACAAGATCAATTCAAGAGCTCCACTTCAATCTTGCACATGTCTGCTTTACACAGATTATCTTTGTAAGTCAGAGGTCTCGTCTACTATTCCATGTAAACCAAACAGAACATCATCATCAATCTCATCAAACTTACTATAAAAAAAAATGTGGACACAAGGAAATGATCCCACAGCTTCTATTGTCTGTTATGTAAGTATAGCAACCATCGCAGCCGTTTTGCCATCATTCATTTAAGCACAGATCATGAGCAGCGCAGAGATTTGAACAGTGATTTTTCCACTGCAGGAAAGCAAGAATGAGTGAGAAAGAAGTGGGTGAAGGCAACAGATACAGGCCAAGGACAATCATGTAGGAGCAAAGTAAACAAACATTTTTTCAGTAAAATGATGTATACCAGAAAAAGTACATATCAATCAACAGCACAGCCCACCTCAAATGCTCTACATTGGTACAGAAGCTTTGGAGTGAAGTGGGGTGGGATGGAACCGGAAGCTTCTTACCTGAATAATACACCTCTGACCATACTAACACACACACACAGAGCTAGTCCATTCAAAGACACTCCATGATCAGCAGATCTTCTAACATATAGCACTGGAATCTTGATTACAAAGCACTACACAGCAACCACAGAAAAAGGAGAAGCTGGCTGAAGAATACGAATATATGCAGCCATCTATGCTTTAAAAGTACCGAGAGCTCAGAATGTTTACTGTAAGCATCCGCTTTTCTGGGAGAGGAAAAAGGGGTCTTAAGCATTTCCCTACTCCTTCATGTCTCCTCTCTCACAGGGATGCAGTCTTAACATGTTTGCGTGCGTGTGTGTGTGTGTGAATGAGCAAGTGAGATATGGAGAGAGAGACACATACACAGTGAGAGAGGTGTGTGTGCACGTGAGTGCGTGCGTGTGTTTGTGTGTGTGTGAGAGAGAAGAGAGAGAGAAAGACGTGTGTGTGTGTGTGTGTGTGTGTGTGTGTGTGTGTGTGTGTGTGTGTGTGTGCATGTGTGCGCGCGTGCGTGCGTGTGCGTGTGCGTGTGTGTGTGTGTGTGTGTGTGTGTGCGTGTGTTCAGCTCACATCCATGCATGAATTTTCAAAGTCTTGACATGGTGGGTCCAAATCTCAGAGGCCATTTCAACTGATCATCAAGAACCACTAGAAACCTGTCTTGGGTGCATGCTACATGGGAATGTGGCTTGTCAGGTAGAAAAAGTGGACTGACACTGACACACCTCACTACTGCCAGTCTCTTATTACAGCGCACATCAAATTGCCATACTAACCCTCCCTCTCCCCCCTTCTCCCCAGAAAGAATGAAACACTGTCATCTCACTACATGCTGTTCCTCAACAACCATAGATGGACGTCAAGCGTGGACAGCGCCCATCTACCCTAAAAGAGTGCACAGGCAAGCAACAGCCGTTCTGGACAGCCTGAAGCGGGTAGGCAAGACCGGAAGTGGGAGATGAAGGGGAGAGGGGGGGGGGGGGGGGGGGGGGGGGAAGACTCACCCGTTTGTTTCTGTGCCTGGATTTACCAGACAGCAGCGTGGCTCTCCTCAACAAGCGGCCGACAGAAAACGGCTGTGAGGACAAGACAAGCAGAGTGAACAGAAAACACCCTTAGGGAGGAGAGGCGGGGTCAACTTCATACACTGACACTGGACAGCAGGCACACTCGCAAGGAAAGGAAAAGCACAGGAATAACTGATACTTACCATACTTCTAAAAAAGAAAAAAAACAACTTTTAAGACTCTTTTAAAAAGTCACTTTGATTCCAAGCACACAAATATGTACAGAAAGAAATCCATAGGAAAACCACAACAATAGCAAGACTTGACGTTTAATTCAACCAGAACATTTAGTTCTGACAGAAACACAGAACTTTCGTCAACAAAGAAAAGACACAAATCACACCAATCCACTCTAATCCCAAACAACGTCCACAGGAGCAAAGCATTTTCAGCACGTACTCAGTAATTGTTTTTTTTTGCATGCTACGGAATTTTCCTCGATGTTACCAAAGAAACAGAACTTAATGAAATGTGTGTAACAATGGTAATTTACAAAAAGATAAGATAAGATATTTGCTAGTCAATTCTGGCGCCAATTCCAGCACTTACTATTTTGACTGTTAAATCTTATTTGTTTTAGTATTCACAAAGTCACCACCAGACTTTTCTTCCTTTTTTCCTTTAAAGGTCAGAATGACCTTTGTCTCAGACGGAAACTGAATGTGGATTACACGCATATATAACAAAAGAGGACAGGCTATCAAAGCTGAAGACGATAAAGGGTATATGTCTGCCAAAAAGAACAGCAGTTAACTTTCCAAAACTTTTAAAGACCCCAAAAGCAACAAACAAACAACAGTACACCAACAAACCATTCTTTTCACAACTGTCTGGAAAGTTAAGTGAACAGCACACATGCATTCCTTGTAAATAAAGAGTGTTGAGTACTATTAAAAAAAAAGTGCTGCCCTTCCCCAACCGTGCAAAATAAAATATTCTTATACAGGAACAATGGTTTCCTCTCAATCCGAGTCAGTTGGGCTACAAGGTCTGTTGTTAATAGTGTTAAGTGTAATGGTCGAGCCACAAGCCGCTACTTTTTCCCCTTTAACTCCTGCGCTATCAGTGATCTGTCTATGGATTTTTTCCAATTGTATTTGTTGCTTGCCACATGGTTATTGTCTCTTCACCTGCAACTGATCCGACAAACTGAGAACCAATGTTTGCAGTAACAACTTTGACCAGGTTCCTCTGTAATGACAATTTTCATGCATGAATGACATGCAAAATGAGCGTCCCTAACCATAGGTGAATGGGTTTTTTTTGATCAATCATTCATCAGCACAGCATGATCAAGAAGACATGCTGAAGTCCAGAAGCCATGCCTTCACAGATTTTGAATTGACACCCATCAAAGTGGCTCTTAACCTTTACCAGCTGAGTCACCTAATCGTGGGTGACGGGATTTCTTTCCCTCGAGCCGAGGCACCCAAGGCTGGGTGACGGACAGACAGTGTGTGACTGGAACATAAAAAATTCCTACACTTTCCATAAAATGATCCAAGGGAAATAAGCTCTGTAACTAGTCTTGGGGATGTTGTAGCGAGTAGCAGACCTTACTTTCAGTGCTCTATCATGAACTTGGCTGACCCCAGCAGCTTTGGAACAAAGGAACTGACGGCACCGGGCTTTGCTGCTAAGCATGTGCGAAAAAATGTCGGTCAGACGAAGGAGTGGCAGCGATTTCTCGCTCAATGAATCGCTTGAAATCATATTACAAAGTGGATCTGGTGATGAGGGGAGTGATAGAGAGATAGAAAACTATGAAAGATAAGAGGAAAGTGAATTGTCTGAAGATGCAGCCATCCCTTCATCTTCTGATTTGGTGTTGTAACAGAACGGAATAGAATGTAAACAAAGAATTTTTTTACTTGTCAGACATGTTTTTCAACGCACAGTCGTGTCTACACATTGAAAGTAAAT
Organism: Conus canariensis; assembly: GCA_033310375.1. Lineage (NCBI taxonomy): Eukaryota > Metazoa > Mollusca > Gastropoda > Neogastropoda > Conidae > Conus > Conus canariensis. The sequence continues at coordinate 20,119,306 of CM065746.1, forward strand.
GATTCAAAATTACTATGTTCCATTAGTTGAGTGTTTGTTCTTTCCTATGACACCTAACACAACACTGTCAGTTGTTGTCTAGCTACCATAAAAATTAATTAAAAAGTGGCAAAATATGCACGTCGGCAGGGACTGAGCACCATGCGCGAATGCGCGGCAGCAGGGAGTTGTGCTGCACACGCCGCTCTTGGCTAGACAGTATTAAAAGAACAGTTGTGCAGCACCTCCAGTCAATGGTTTGATAGTGGCATATTCACTGCAGCAAATTTTCCCCAATGCAAAATATGCAGCAGTCATTAAAAGTTAAAAAACAACAACAACAACAACAGGTAAATGACACAGCAGTCACAGTCAGCACAAGCACGGAGGCGGAAGGAAGTACCAGTAGTTTGGAGAAAACAGGGCAAATGTTGGTGAAGAGTTCATGACACCTTTGTGACTGACACTGAAGACAACGACACTGAAGACAAGTCCTTCAGTAGTATTTAGTGCCGCTGAGAACAGTGATGAAGGAGACTCTGAATAGTTGTATACACTGCCGTTTTCTGTTTGCTTACCCGTGCAGGATAGTCATGCCTCATATATCGCCATGTTTGTTATAGGTTTTCACAGCTATTTTCTTGCAGCTAAATACTCGGGTGCAACTTCTGTTTTTTTCAGTTTAAAGAAAATTCTTTCTAACTGGCATGTATGGCTTACATAACAGTGTGATTTACAGCCTTGAAATTACAGTAATTTATAGGTCATCAGACCCGTTTACCCCAAATTCGTATACCTGTAATAGACAAAAACCTGTAATCTGAAAAAAAAAACCCCAAAACACGTAATCTTCATAAGAGCAATACTTTTGCAACTTTTGAAGATTTGGAAGAGCTGGCCGTTGGCGTGTAAGACCACTTCGTAATTTGGATTCCCCCCCCCCCCCCCCCCCCCCCCCCCGTAACAATTACGGCAAAATCGTAAGGGTAAACAAGTCTGTGTCATATACAGACTCATAATCCATTCAAAACCATACACTGTAAATATCATTTCAGGGGAAAAAAAAAAAAAAGGTCGTAACAAAAACACGACTGTTGCCAGCAACGTTTTTTTTTCTCTCTTTACTATTCCCTAGGAATACTCTGACTTGGCAGCGACATATTAGCAGGACAGCTTAATGAAACGTAAGCTGTGGAGGAATTCTTTCATTGGTCAGTTTTTAATTCTTTCTTTCTACTTAAAGACCACACGAGTAGGACATGAACACTTCTCACTGGTCAATTTAGGATTCTGTCTTTCTCATCAACCTGTACCCAAACTGCCGGGAGAGCTTAGTGTATCTAAGTATTTGGGAACACACACACAAAATACAAACACAAAAACAAAACCGTTGCCCACAAGACTGATTTATCATCTTTAACTGATGACGCATGGATGAGTGGATCAGCGTTCAAAAACGACAGCAAAGAAACCAAGAATGAAAACTGGTTTGAAAACGGCAAAGAGACATCATGGGAACATCCACACACACAAAAAAGTCACTTCAAACACAGACATGCAAGAACTCAATACCAGCAGACATCATAATCACAGACAGTATGGAGGGAAAACGAAAAAAGAGGTCATCATTCCTCTGATCCAAGGCATCTCAGCATTCCAGGTTACACCACATTTACAGGACATTCATCAATCACTATTTTCAGAAATTGTTTGGAGGAACACTGAGCAACTATCTGACTATGGTCCAGCGTTTTATGACTGATACTGCTGGCTTTTGTATAAAGAAATTTAGACGCATTGTGGCACTTAAGATCACAAAAATGTGTACATATTGTCCACAGTGGACTCTGTCCACTCTACTGTGATTATATGCTCACGTGGCATTTTTTTTTACAAATGTATTTGTCATTCAAATATTTTTTCTTTTATGATGCGAGTGGAAAATCAGGAAAAATGCCTGGCGCTGTCACCTCTGCCCTATTACATGTGCTACACAGGTGTCAGTAGTTTAGCACCATATCATAGTTTGGTTGTGTTGTTTCTTGTTCAGAGTATATAATCTTTTTTTCGTGATCTGACCTGTTCAGTTTGTAATGTTTATTTCCTTACAAACCAATTAGTCCTGAAAAGGCCCTGTGTGGTTGACTGAATTACAATAGTAAAAAAACTAAAACAGTCAGAATGACTGATTGATCGGGATTCATCCAACTGACTAGTGGATTCAAAGAGACACTCACACCCCACCCCCACCCTAAGGTCAGAATGATGACTGACTGATTGGGATTCATCCAACTGACCAGTGGATTCAAAGCGACACCCACACCCCATCCCTCACCCAACGGTCAGAATGATGACTGATTGATTGGGATTCATCCAACTGACCAGCGGATTCAAAGCGACACTCACACCCCACCCCTCACGCAACGGTCAGAATGATGACTGACTGATTGGGATTCATCCAACTGACCAGTGGATTCAAAGTGACACCCACACCCCACCCCTCACCCAACGGTCAGAATGATGACTGATTGATTGGGATTCATCCAACTGACCAGTGGATTCAAAGTGACACTCACACACCCCACCCCTCACCCAACGGTCAGAATGATGACTGACTGATTGGGATTCATCCAACTGACCAGTGGATTCAAAGCGACACCCACCCCTCACGCAACGGTCAGAATGATGACTGACTGATTGGGATTCATCCAACTGACCAGTGGATTCAAAGTGACACCCACACCCCACCCCTCACCCAACGGTCAGAATGATGACTGACTGACTGGGATTCATCCAACTGACCAGTGGATTCAAAGTGACACCCATACCCCACCCCTCACCCAACAGTCAGAATGATGACTGACTGATTGGGATTCATCCAACTGACCAGTGGATTCAAAGCGACACCCACACCCCACCCAACGGTCAGAATGATGACTGACTGATTGGGATTCATCCAACTGACCAGTGGATTCAAAGCGACACCCACACCCACCCAACGGTCAGAATGATGACTGATTGGGATTCATCCAACTGACCAGTGGATTCAAAGTGACACTCACACCCCACCCAACGGTCAGAATGATGACTGACTGATTGGGATTCATCCAACTGACCAGTGGATTCAAAGCGACACCCACACTCCACCCCCACCCAACGGTCAGAATGATGACTGACTGATTGGGATTCATCCAACTGACCAGTGGATTCAAAGCGACACCCACACTCCACCCCCACCCAACGGTCAGAATGATGACTGACTGATTGGGATTCATCCAACTGACCAGTGGATTCAAAGCGACACCACACCCCACCCCTCACGCAACGGTCAGAATGATGACTGATTGGGATTCATCCAACTGACCAGTGGATTCAAAGCGACACCCACACCCCACCCCCACCCAACGGTCAGAATGATGACTGACTGATTGGGATTCATCCAACTGACCAGTGGATTCAAAGCGACACCCACACTCCACCCCCACCCAACGGTCAGAATGATGACTGACTGATTGGGATTCATCCAACTGACCAGTGGATTCAAAGCGACACCCACACCCCACCCCCACCCAACGGTCAGAATGATGACTGACTGATTGGGATTCATCCAACTGACCAGTGGATTCAAAGCGACACCCACCCCCCACCCAACGGTCAGAATGATGACTGACTGATTGGGATTCATCCACGTGATCAGTCGATTCAAAATGACACCCCCCACCCAACTCCTACCGATTCTCCAAACATGATGTTTAACATTTTCACATGTTCAGCGAGAAAGACATACCATACTACTTTGGGTGGTGAGTGAAAGCCGATGTTCCCCTTCCTAGAGCAAGGTTGTAGATGAAACCTGTCGCAATGAATCAGAAGCAGGCTGACTAGAAACGGGCAACGTTATACTTTTATACGTAAAGTCTTCCACAAAAACTTACTGTACAAAATAAAAAGAACATGCGGAAGGCATCATGCAATAAAAAATAAAGTTCAATGCCTGAGAAAGGAACAAAAACCTCAAAAGAGGAGGCAGGACTGATCATACAAAGATGATGCCAGAAATACACAGACAGCTGGCCTGACCTTGTGGTCCCTGTCGGTTGAAGGGTGGGCGCAGTGGTCCATATCTGTGGCTATACTGGCCGACTTCTGCACCTTCTGCTTGGGCCGGGCCCCTCCGTCTCCCTTCTCCTGTCAAATGGCCACTGTTTGAATTCATGCTCATCTTGTTTCTTTCTATGACACAATACACATCTACCATGTGTTTTTTCCTGTCTTAGTAATTCATATTTACGTTTTTATTTTTTTCCTGTCGACAATCAACATGCTGTATCAGGGCACTCTTCCACCGCCCCAGCAGTCAAAGCATTAGACTCTCAACCTGAGGGTTGTGGGTTTAAGCCCTGGCAGTGCCTGCTGGATTGAATGGGATCTTTTTCCCGGTCTGTTCGGGTCAACATACACATATTTGCTTGTCCTGCAGTCTATTTCATTTGTATATACTGCAGAAGACAGATATGCACATAAAAGATCCAGGTCAATGTTTGGAAGGTCAAGGATACCCAGCAAGCGCCAGACTACTTGGGGGAGGAAATGGGTGCTGCCAAGGATTCTCCTAACGCTTACTGCGATGCTGTGCTGGACACTAAGCCCTTGGTTCACGAATATATCACTCCCATGTTCAATTAAACATGGTGGATTTATTAGATGTTAAAAAAAAGTGTCCCCCCCCCCCCCCCCCCCAACCTTCTTCTCCCCCATCCAATTTGAGTATACAGTTTTCATACTTTCAAATGCTTCATGCCTTGTAATTACAACAAAACACAAAAAAAATCCCAGACAAGTCTTAAAATTCACATTCCATTTCGTCATAAAATTCTTGCCTAATAAATTTTGTGAGTACCCATCTAAGATAAAATAGTGTGGACACTCAGACATTGTTTTTTCTCGCCCAACGGCTCTGGAACTAAAGAAGAAAATACAGTGAAAATAGCTCAAATTTTGCACTGATGCTTTGGTGGTGTACAGAACAGATTGTCAAAAAGTTCTAAAATGCCAGAGAGCATTTGAACTTTTGGAGGGTTTTCACTGTCACTTATGTCAGTGATTACCTATTTTAATAACAAAATTTTTTTTTTCTTTCTGTGCCTCTGCCCACATGTGTTTGTGCATGCTGTCTTTAGAGCTATGCAAAAGGTATTCTCTCACTCATGTACCTTTTTATCCGGCGTAAGCTTCATAATTTCCATGTTCTCCATGCTGAAGCGGCGGGCACGTTCTGGCCGTCCTGGAACAAACAAACAACCAATCAACACCTCCTGTGCCCCATCTCCTTAATACACCTTGCAGCCAGAAAAATTCAGAAACTGCTGACAGGTCAAAGCAGGGAAAAAAATATCCTTAATAAACAAATCATGCACATAAACCATTCTGTTACTATTTTTGTTCAGAAGTGTGCTCAATAAAAGCTAATGAAACAACACTTGAAACTGAGCATGGAGAGAAGGTTTGGCATAAGCCCAACTTACTGAGAGCGACATCAGTGGTGTCCATCTCTGGTTTGCTGCTGGTGTCTGTCCTGTTGAGCATATGTTAACACAAGCACTGTCAGTAAACACACTCCGTACAGTAACAGTTACGGTGTACACTAAGCACAGTGTTTGAATTCTCAAGCGATATGCAATACAAGGTCTACTCTTTAATACATGACAAACGTTAATTTCATCCACAAATAAGGTCCAGTAAAATATACGACCAACTGATTTCACTGCATACAAACTGTTTTTGATTGTAGGCATAATCTGACACATGTGCTGTGTTCACTATTGGGCACGCTGACCTGAAACATAGCGGTGGATCAGTATGCATACTGGATTAATGCTGTCATTCTTTCCCCAGTGGATACCCCATAACAAATCCTCTCCTTTTCTTTTTGGGAACATGCAATAACATTTCTTTTCATCTTATGATCCTGAATACAACTGTAACAGCCTGTTGCTATGTATAAACCGAAAGAGTAAAACACAAACTTTGAACTCAGTATACTGCTTAACATCTTTTAATAAAAAAAACAAAATGCTGTTGTGACATTGAAAAAAAAAAAATTGACGGACCAGCATGAAAATGCCATACACTCCTTGTTCTAAACTTTTTGCATAACAGTTATCTGTATTCATTACACACACCAGACCTGTTCACCCTAAATCTGCTTCTGGTGTACTTTCCAACGAAAATAAGCGTATTTTCTGCAAAGAGTGTGCACACAATTCCACATATCTGTAAAAACAGGAGGCAGAAGGGACGGTCCTTCATGTTGTTTTCACCTGCCATCACATTGCAGATGCGTCTTACCAGTAAGAACCACATGATCTTGCTCTGACTACAGCAAAACAGGTCCTTTGTGATACAAGCTACATGATCTTGCACTGACTACAGCAAAACAGGTCCTTTGTGATACAAGCTACATGATCTTGCACTGACTACAGCAAAACAGGTCCTTTGTGATACAAGCTACACGATCTTGCACTGACTACAGCAAAACAGGTCCTTTGTGATACAAGCTACACGATCTTGCACTGACTACAGCAAAACTGGTCCTTTGTGATACAAGCTACACGATCTTGCACTGACTACAGCAAAACTGGTCCTTTGTGACACAAGCTACATGATCTTGCACTGACTACAGCAAAACTGGTCCTTTGTGACACAAGCTACACGATCTTGCAAGCTACACGATCTTGCACTGACTACAGCAAAACTGGTCCTTTGTGATACAAGCTACACGATCTTGCACTGACTACAGCAAAACTGGTCCTTTGTGATACAAGCTACACGATCTTGCTCTGACTACAGCAAAACTGGTCCTTTGTGATACAAGCTACATGATCTTGCTCTGACTACAGCAAAACTGGTTCTTTCTGATACAAGCTACATGATCTTGCTCTGACTACAGCAAAACAGGTTCTTTCTGATATATGCTACATGCTCTTGCACTGACTACAGCAAAACAGGTTCTTTCTAATACAAGCTACATGCTCTTGCACTGACTACAGCAAAACAAGTTCGTTCTCATACAAGCTACTTTTAAACCTGATTCATCAGCATACTTTGGCACATGCTCACGCTCTCTTGCTGGTTTTTCGACGTTACAGGGTATGTTGCCGAAGAAACGGACACCAAAACCGATTTCGCGCGCAGAAGTTAGCAAGAGTTGTCGCTCTTTGGTCAAAGCCTCCGCCGCAACTTTTTTTTTTTTTTTTTTTTTTAACCCAGTTTTAATTACCGCTCAAAAACTTTTGTCTCCAGAATTTTTTTTCGACGTATTTCTTGTCAGTTCCTCGTATGCGTCGTATTTTCGCCAAACGTGTGTACAAAATACGGTGAAATCGTACAGGTAAACAGGTCTGACACACACACACACACGCACAAGAACCAAAATCTTTTATCCACAAGCTATGACCTAGTAGAAGGGGGGGAAAAAAAAAAAAATCAGGATTTTTTTTTTTCAGACTGTCAGCTCCATGTGCGGGAATTGCTGATGGAAACAGTTGCCTTGCCATCACATTATGTCAGCACATCAGGGCAAAAGTGCAGGAATGCAGTCTCAGACACTGAACATAATCGTAGATCACAGATGAAGTACACAGTCTGGTGCCCAACTGATTCAACCAGTTCAGTTTAACGACTGTTCAGCTCTACACCACCAATAGGCTATTACCAGGTAGTTGTCATTCTGTCCACACTCTACCTGTCCATATTCTGCCCTAAATACCGCCCGTCAAGACTGAACCTCTACTTTATTCTTATACAGCTTATTTCAGACGCTTCCAATTTTAAGACACGCCATTTGCATGAAAGGGACAAAACACCACCACCATGTTTCAGCCTAAACTGGCTTCTACCACAAGCTCAAAATAGGAAGACTGGGACAATGCTGTCCAGTGCCGTTCACTTCCCACATGAATCCTATTCAGAAGGCGGTTTTAAATCGTGTCACCAACACAGAAGGTTCTGTATCTCTCAGGTCTGACTGATTCTGTTTATTGCTTAGAATCCAGTTGACAACATATTTGGGCTGTTAGCGCTTCAAAATGGAACAATTCAGACAGCCTCATTCAGAAGGAAATTAAAAAAAAAAAAAAGTAACATTTGCTGATGTTTCCAAATAGGGTAGGTTCACACTAATGAAGCTAGGCTGCACTGAGTTTTGTCAGGTGATCTGATTACCCCCCCCCCCCCCCCCCCCCCCCCCCCCCACCAGCTTACAACAACAAAGGAAAGAAAAAAAATCAAAATTAGGCTACTGCCACAAAAAAGGGTAATAAAAACCTAAAAATGTTTTTTTTTGGCCGATAACACCATCCAACCGGACAGCCAGGACCCATACTAATATAGACAATCCCACTTCCTGTTCTCCAAGTAAGAACTTTACAGCCAGAATGACAAAGATACGAACAAGAACAAAAAAACTACAGACTGCCTAGAATAAAGAGGTAAATGGGCCACAGAGGCAGAGAAAAAAACCCAACCCCAAATAAAACAAACAAAATACCCCCCAACAATTGGTTGTAAAGGCAGACATATAGGCAGGGTCAAACAGAGTGACACAAAACATGTTGTTTTTTTTAAAAAGAATTTCCAGAAGACAGGCAACAATATATTCCCCATGAGAGTAGGTCTGCTTAACACCAGGACATTATATGAAAGGAAAGGTAGTGTACAGCCTTTTTAGGCACCGTTCTCTATGATTCTCTGATTCTTCACAAGGGAAAACAGAAGATGAACGGATGGAGAATATGAAAGGAGGAGGATGAAGGAATGAATCCACTGCACACACACAACTCACATGGGTAGCATGCCCAACATGGAGCGGAAGTCGGTCAAATTCATCTGTGCTGTCATCTGTCCTGTCTCGTCCCCAATCTGCAGCAGTAGCATTCCACAAGTTATGCCTTCTCTCTCCTTGACTGCACTTTCATTGCTTATGAGATCTAGCAATAAACTCTGATCACAACGCTGATACATCTTCACATGAAGTCAGACACATATATTTATGCTCACTAAAAAGAGATTTGGGGGGGGGGGGGGGGGGGGGGGGGGCACTGTGCCCTCTCTGGGGACCAAACTGGCGACACCCACATCCCAGACTGATCCACTAACCCACTAACCATGAACACCTAATGTTCTGTAATGACTGAGTAGTAAGATTTCACATGTTCCATTTGGGGCTTTGCTCTTGAATGACAACAGCCACTGACATGGAGAAGCTGACAGAATTTTGGAAATTATAGATCTCTCTTTAATCAAAGGCCTTTTAAGGATGAGAGGGAAGGAGGAGAAAAGAAAGGAGGATGTAGAAAGGGGGAAAGGGGGGGGGGGGGGGAGAGGGAAGGGCATGAGTTAAAAAATAGTACCACCATTCCTCACCGATACAAAGAATCTCATTATAAGGTATCCTGGCGTGATTCTTTGCTTAAGAATATCCTGCACAATACATGGAGGGTGGGTGTTCCCCAGGCAGACCAAAGTAATCTTAGTAGGATGTCAAGGAAAGGACTGGCAACATCTCCCCTCTACCTCATGCACATAATTGAGGAAAGAGCCACAATGATTCCTGACCTGAGAGAGATACCCCTACGACAGGGCAGAAGACAGGTTTCCTATGGACTGAAAGCGAACCACAGTGGAAATTCTCCTTTACAACCTCCAGAAGTCTTTTATTCATGGCTTCTGTCACATTGACCTGTTCACTTCCTTTCAATTAATGTCTACATTCAACGCTATGGCTTTTAAGTATTTTAGCTATCACCACTTCAGCAATTACAAACATTTTGTGTGGTCAGATTCTGATGATTTCTTTGCACATAAAAAATTAAAAGACATTTTCCTGCCTTTCGATATCCCATATATTTTCATGCATAATATTCATTTCATGATCACTTAACAGTCACAACCTTCTTTCAGTCTAAAAATCTACACACAGTTCAAATTGGTAAGAGTTGATGGGAAGGGGAGTCTTTGCTGGGAGCTGAATCCAGTATAGGCAAAAACTTATTCCAGAAAAAAACAACAACCAAGTCTTGAAAGAGAACCTGAAGACAGAGAGAGAAGAGAAGAGAGAGAGAGAGAGGAGAGAGAAGAGAGAGAGAGAGAGAGAGAGAGAGAGAGAGAGAGAAGTCTTTAAAGGAGGTAAGTCTTTGTTCGGTGGTAAATCTAATGTCAATAAAGATCCAAACTGTTCCACAAAAACAAATCTTACAAAGTCGGAAATGAAATGAGGCAGGGAACAGTAAACGATAAACAGTAAACAAGTGGGGCATTTTCCGCTCCCATAAGAAAACCTAACACAGAGCAACTTTTATTCAAGACTGGCACAGCCTTTTAAACTTGAATAAAGTCAGACAAATACATAGACGAACAATCTAATAGTGGGGGAAAAAACAAGCGCAGGCCAACAACTGAACTGTCTTCATAGTAATGACGGGCAAAGATTTGGACTTCAGGAGGGGGGTGATGAAGATGGAGAAACTGGGAACATGAAATTAAGAAAATATGTTACAGATATGAAAACTCTTCACTAGCTGCATAAGGGAACCATCGCAATCCCTTTTGAAGGCAGATATATTTGTATTGCCTGCTCCGAGGCCTTTCCTTACAAAGGAAAGGGAGTCTCTGTTGCACAGTAAATATAGCAAACACAAAGGAAAAAAAAGTCTTTAGAGGGAAGGGGAGGCTTTCTTTGGTGATTCTACCGTTAAGACACATTTCAAGACAACAATGATAGACAAGTCTATGCATTCTTCACCCTTATTTCAAACTTGTTTCTCACCTCCTTAGATATCTCTAGATGCTTGTTGGCAAAGTCTAGAGCAGACTCATGGTTGCCGAGTGCAGAGTGAGCGTTGCCTAGTGACCAGTAGGCGCGACTCTCCCCCACCCGATCTCTGAGCTCGAGAGCGATGCGTAGGTGGCGCATGTGGTACTCGATGGCCAGTGGGTAGTCGCGGAGCAGGGTGTAGGTGTTGCCCAGGGAGTAACAGGCCTGGGCTTCCAGCGCCCTGTCTTGCAGGGATTTGGCTATAGACAGACTTTTCCTGCAACACACGACAGGAATCCGTTTCTTTCCTTCCTTGTCTGTCTTAATCTTTCATGCTCTCTCACAGACATCACTCCCATGAAGCTCATTTCAGCTTTCCCATATACAACCACACCCAAGCACACTTTATACCAGTCCACAGTAACCAATCAAAATCGGTTTCCACAATCTTTCTGCAATATGCTAACCAAGTTTGATCGGTGTCTTGTAACCTTATGCACAGAACCGGTTCTGATTTCAATTGCATAGAACGACTTTCAGCGAACACACACACACAAGCATGTAAAAAAAAAAAAAACACCCACCCACCAAAAATGATGCAGACATCCAAACCCACAACATTGTAATAATCGAAAAACTGATGAGAAGGCAAATCAACAGAACAAACATTTGTAAAATGAACGAACCTCCGAAATTTTGTAAGACGATATATGCACCAAGTTCCTGACAACACGACTTTCTCGCCTTGCAGCATTGGTAGCGGTTCAGCTGTTTTTGGTTTCAATACAAACTATTTTCACGCAGATTCGCAGCAAAAGACAAAATTTGCTGAAAGGTATGGCTGAGTCTTCACCCACTTGTAATGCTCTGCGGCGATTTCAAACTCTCCCAGAAAGATGTGTGCATTGCCCAGGTTGGTGTATGCCCTCCTCTCTGCTGCCTTGTCCCCAAACTCCTTGGCAATGGCAAGGCGCTGTAACAAAGAAATGCATGGAGATGCAGCACGACTTTGTGGAGGGAAAATAAAGAAAAGCAAACAAATACTAGTTACACAGGGATGAAGAGAGGAAGGGGGTGGACAGAGAGAGAGAGAGAGAGAGAGAGAGAGAGAGAGAGAGAGAGAGAGAGAGAGAGAGAGAGACACACACACACACACACACAAAGATTCATAGTGGCACACAATTACATGATCCAAATAAGTACTTATTCTCAATGGCAAACTCATACTGTTAACCTTCGAATGCTCATTTAACCCATTAACTACCAAACTGTCTATCTAGCATTGCTCATAACAAATCTGCCAACGGTTAGGGTCAGTCTACTTTCTGAAGCATTCAGCCTTAAGACCTGGTCTCTTGGACCCATAGCTTTGTTTCACGAGGGTGTCATTAGCACTACAATTTTTTCTATTTCCTTTTTCTAAAAAAAAAACTTTTTTACCAAGTGTGACTGACAACAATAATGACAAAGACAGTATGTTTAAAGTAACTGCTCAAATGCTGCTGAATTGACAGACCCAGTCAGAAGTATACAGACTACACAAACGTAAATTCAAAATGTTTATGTAAGTGAATCCAAACTTAAATGTTGTTGTCTGGAAACTTCAGTGTAAAAAGCAACCACAATAGTCATCAACATCAGCAATACACAGACACATACATAAACTATATCAAGGGAAAGCTGGGGGGAGGGGGTGGGGGAGAGGACGAGGTGGTAATTTACTTTATAAACAGTACCCGAGATTGTATATTGCTCTTGAAATCTAATCAAGCAGTTATACATATTTTATGTCAAAACTTGAAGAGATAATAACAGTGCTGAAAACACACTTGATCAAGATCACAATCATATTCATAATACCTCCCAATTCCTTCAACACTCTTTCTAGAAACTATGAGAGTGTGTGTAAACAGCACACATGTATTTACCTTTAGCCTGTGTCTGCACATATAAGCATGAGCTTATCTCTGTGTACTTTCCCCACTAACGCACTCTATCTTTGTCAAACACTGTGCCATGACACAAAGAGGGCTGAGCTGCAATAACATATGTACGTGCCAAGCAGGCATCTTATAATCATCATCAATACCTCATCATGAAACTGGATGGCCTGGCCAAAGTTGCCGAGCAGATAGTGTGTGTTGCCCAGGTTACCACAGGCACGACCCTGGGCCGACTTGTCCCCCAGCTCTTTCACCAGGGACAGGTTCTCCCTGCAACATGCCACTCCTGTTGACAGTGTTGTTCATCCCCCTCTCTCATCTGTTTTTGGTTTTTTTGTCTATCCTACTTTTATTTTCACTGTCTCTCTCAGTTAATTCTTTCTCTCACACAGTCTCTCAGTTAATTCTTTCTCTCTGGATTGTGTTCTTTTTCTCTCCATCTAATTGTTTTAATCCAATGCTCAGTCTCTTTCTGTTGAACTCCTTCTGTTGAACTCTCTGTCTCTCAATCAAAACTCTCTCTCTTTCTTCCAGTAGGGGAGGGGGACGGGAGAAGGGTGGTCCAGAGAAAATCATCTGATTAGATACAACCCATGTTACAATGAAGAAATGTGAACAAGGGCTTGGCTAGTACAACTTCTGAAGACAATTTTTGGCTTGAGAAGAAAAGCGAACTAAACCTTCACAAGTAAGCTGTTATAATGCACTCACAAAATGGCCGTGGCTGATGTTACAACCGGTTCATCTACACTTCTGTGTAAAACAGGGTGATGAAAGTGTTTGCCCGGCAGCCCAAAGCTAACAGAAAATGAGTCAGGTTAGCCACATTTTCCACAAGCTACCACAGACAGCAAGGTTTTTTTCCACTCCACATCAGCAGGACAATTTGCACCCACTCCCCATCATCTGCCCTGTTAAAGAAAGAGAATCCTACTCCCACGAAGACCCTCAGTGGTATCCTATGTGATCAGAGTCCCTCCCATTCCTCTGGCCCCCACCCCCCACCACAGGCAAAGAGGGCACTCCGCATGGGCTCATTACTGATGATAGAGCGTCATCTGATCTCTTCCTGGAATTCAGGAAAGCAAGGGAATCAGTCTGCATGGCTTTCTTCTTTACAACAACAACAAAAAAAAAAAAAAAAAAAAAAAAGAAAGCATGGCAAAATTTCTCAGTGTCAGCAGCCCATTCCCCATCAGAAACACAAATTTGACAAGATACAGAAGAAGAAAGAAAGAGCTTTGCGACACAGAGAGAAAATGGTTGTTTTCAAGTCACTGGGCTGACATCTGTTAAAAGGCATTTTTAGACAATCTCTCCACTTCTTCCTCTACAGACTGCAGACTCTAAAGATTCTCATAGGTTCTGCAATAAAAGTAAAATTTGAAAGAGAGGTGTGTGTGTGTGTGTGTGTGTGTGTGTGTGTGTGTGTGTGTGTGTGTGAGAGAGAGAGAATGTTCCACTGCAAACTTTGGTCAGATGTGTTTCAGATTTGACTTCAAGCTTTTTCTGTGTGCAGGCCCAGTTGGTTACTAAACAAAAAAGGTGCTCTTCATCACTCCTGTCAAATGCACACAACACATTCAGGAAAATTCAGATTATTTTTGGTCCTCCACACACATAAATGCACATTCAGTCAAATACACCTCTTTCATCCCCGACACAGCAAATAGCTGTGTAGCCTTCTCAGCCTGGCGTGTTTTGGATTTAAGTTCAAAGATTGGGGCTGCTCGACTCAAACTGGCCATACAGCTACAATATATCTATGAGATTAATTTGTCAAGACTTCTTATTCTCATTGTTTTTTTCTTACAATTGTGATAGAATGCAAACAGATTTGACAGTGTCACAATTAACATATATTTTTTTGCAACCATTTCGATGCATAATGCTTTGGTATTTTAACTTTTGAAGTTATTTGATATGATTGTACACACAACATTTCATCTAAAAATTGCCTGATTGTAATGCCATTTTAATGGCATATAATGTTTCGAATAAAAAGCAAAAAAACCTCAACAAATCATTTAAAATTTGCCTACTCAAAGAAGCACACTATACAGCAGCTACAATATACTCTCCCTGCATTTGTTATTTTTCAACACAAAGCAAGACTTAAATGTGCAAGATTCAAACCAAGATTGACGCCCTTCTTCTGGTCTGGTGCAGGCGGCTATGTGCGTTCGCATGTGCTTGACCAGAGATCAGGCACTGAACGGGAAGGGCAAATGGGCTGACTAATAATCTTTCAGATGAGACAGTCCAGAGACTCCTGTGCATTTTGTTTCACTGTTTCATCCCTTTCAGAGCTGTCACTGTGTACCACACAAAACACAGAAACAGGAGGAGGCAAATCCAGAACAAACAAACAAGCAACAACAACAAAAAAATCCTGCTCTGTACTCCCCCCTCCTCCAAAAAATAACAAGACTCCCCCCCTCCCCCACACAAACAAACAGACATAATTTACAAACTGTTATACACATCAATTCATACCAGAACAACAAAAGTCAACTGACAATAGACACCCTCAAGACTTGGCTGTTCTGAGGGCACAAGCCATTCTGTATAATTAATCATCATCTATTATTTAAAAAAAAAAAAAAAAAGCAGAAAAAAAGAGAAGAAAAACACAATCATGACTGTGCCACAAACCACACGAAAAAAAAAGACCCATACTGGAAAATACTGTAAATAAGAGCCTGCAGCATGGACAGCCAGAGCTCATTCTGAACGGTTCTTACAGTCTTACTACCTGGTTGCCAGATTACAACAACGAAAAAAGCTGGCATCTTGTAAACTGTAACAAGAAAAAAAAAGGACTACAGATTTTCCAGAACAAAAGACAAGCAAATTGGCCATAAAGAGAGAAAACCATTGAACAAGAGTACAGGAGGGATTGAACATTTAAGAAAAAAAACGAAATAAAAGTCAAGAGTCAGACACAGTGACAGAAAAGAACGACCAGCACAAAATGTCCGGGAGGCATTACGATGCAAAATGAAAGCCTGCCAAGCGGCCCCACAAGGAGGTTCTGTGTGCAGCGCACATTCAGCACAAATACACAAACCCAAACCCACAGATACCAGAGGGGTCTGGGTGGACAAAGCAATACACTGGGCGAGGTTCAAAGGGCCTTGATGGTGATGGCCTGCTTTGATCAAGCCGGTTGTGCTTCTTTTTTCCTCTGTGAGGAACTTAATCCAAGCTCATAAAACCCAGTCAAGGGACAGCACTGTGCATGAACTGCTGTCCCTTCAGGGTCACAAGCTCATTTTTTTCACTGTCATTGTCAATGTAAAGCAGGAGGGTTTTTTTCTTCTTCCTTTGCTCCGGTTGAAAAAGAGCATCTATAGGCTTGCACATGGTTTTCATATCCCTGCACAAATGTACAATTCTGCAGACGAAAAAAAAAAAAAAAGCACACAGACAAAACAGACAAAAGTGCAAGGCACTGTAACATGTATAAGTTGACACTTTCCCTGAGGGCAGCGGTCTGAACCAAACGTCTGCTGAGACGAGGACGTTTTACGACGCAATACAGAAATGGGCGTTACATGGAAGAAGTGTGCACAGTGCACTCACTGGTAGAACTGGGCAGCTTTCTGTAGACACTCTTTGACCTGAGGGGGAACTCCCCTGGGTCCTGGTTGCCCGTGCGGCCCATCTGCTTGCCCTTGGTGTGCCAAACATTGCCCAGGTTGTACAGCGCCCTCGCCTCCCCCACCTGCGAACACACACCACTAATTAAACACATATCTGGAAGATGATTCCTGGTATATGGCTGATTTCTTTTCTTTTCTTTCCTGTTCATTTTCATTTCCAGAAAGGAACTCTCCCTCAGAGTCTAACGCATTAATTAAACAGTAAAAAACACACACACACTGAGAGAAGAGTGAAAAACCGAGTGTCCATGCCATCCCACTCACAAACCAAACAGCGTCACCACCTCCCCTTCATTCTTACTTGCATGCCATCAACTTTTGTGTGTGTGTACTTTTCAAGAGCATTCTGTTAGTTTGGGACCTGATTCAGACCTTAAAACTTGAAATTACCAGAATTTAATGTGCCATGGTTTCATATTTAAGTTTCATTCATTTCATTAATGAATGTCACTAAAACATCAGGACCAACACTGCTGAGGTCTGAAAGTCTTGGGCCCAGTAAATGCTGATATAAAATAAATGTATCACCATCATAGGAAATACTAGGCACAGCCCTGTTAAGTAGTCTTAGACTATAGTGGACCTTAATAGTCACACTGTTATCATTCTTCTCATCCTCAATGATCATTAAAACGTTTCAATTTTCACTGCCATTATTGTTTTCCTCTCAGAATGACCCGTTCTTATTTCTCAGTTCAAACTAGCTGGGAGTTTGCGTATGACAGTCTACAATGTCAACAAGTGGGGACTGGCTGGCTGGAGTGGTCACCGTCTTCCTCCGGCAGGGAACACCAGCGATGCTGGCTCCATGAGTGAGCAATTACTGCCCCGAGTCTGGGGCTTACTAGTCTTAGTCCACTGTCTGCTGGATGAGAACAGGCACCACTGAACACAGCCACAGTGACTCTGCAGCAGCACCTGGCTTCCTCTGCTGGTTTGTTTCATGACCACATCATCTCTCTCTCTCTCTCTGGACATGCAGTGCAGAGACAATAAGCGTGATGGTTCTGTATATGCACTGAACTGAAATGAGCAGTGTAGAAGTAATGCTCTTGATAGGGCAAGACACATGCGATGAAACAACAACAAACAAAAAAAATCAAATGAAATCCACCAAGCAGCCAATAAACAACAACTAAACATTGCAACCCCCATACTCTGGTTCAAGATTTGAATATTCTAGGAATAAAACCAGCTACCGTTTAGCGTTAACATGGTAGAATGACAAAGTACATATTTTCCTAAATCATTCCAATCAGATCTATTTGTTTACAGCAGATCTGTTTTTTGACTACTGTACTTCATCTCCCATTAGCTAAAGTCTGACAGCCTGATGTACATATCAAGAAGTGTAACACTGATCAAGTCTTAAAAAATCAGTTTTAAAAAAATCCAGCCTAAATATGCAGTAACATACACACAACACATCTACACTGACCATCACCAATCAATACATTCATCAAAGAATCTTTTCCTCCCGACTTCTAACCCACGCTCCCCTCTATTCTCTCTCACACAACAACAGATCAATATGAACCGGTCTTTCTCTCCCTCTCACCGAATGAAGCCACAAAACAAAGTGGGAAAGGCATTGTCTTAAAAGCTGCCTTGAGTGATTTCAACAGCAGCCTGATCCTCCATGTAAAAAGTGATCTAATGCTCCGCCTTTGGGCACCATTTACTCGATGCGCCCACTCAGCACTTTGAGCAAATCTGCGCTTTCAGGTTTGCTTCTTCTTCTTTTTTCTTTTTCCAATTTTAGGGGATCAAAGCATCACCTTCTTTCGTGTCCTCTTTTAGGTCATTTTGTTAGGATTTCCTTTCTTTCACATTTTCATCTTTATACTCATTTGTTAAAAAGCGCAGAAAGAAGATTATTCAGGAACCCCACCCATCCTTCAACCCCCCCCCCCCCCCCCCCCCCCCATCCCCTCCAACATTCACACATATATGCACACCCTTCCTTTTTCTCTTCACCTTTCTGGAGATTTAAAATGGTGGATTCATGCTTTGGCTGCAATCTTAACCAAATATATTCATCTCTGTCATAAATTCTTCCCCGGTATGGAGTTTAGCGTTTGGTATTCACCAACTTTGACATCAGTTTTTTTTCTTTAAAAAAAAAAGAATCAAGCTGCTTTAAAACAATTTTAACAAAACTTCACACATACATATACATACAGAAATGTGGTCTGTGTTTAGATATCAGCACACATATTGCACACAAAGAGGGAAGTGACTGATGTTTAGGTAAAGACACATATATGGTTCATACACAGGTATGTGGCTGCTGTACTGATACAGACACATAAATGATACACACAAAGGGAAGTGACTGCTGTGTTGATACAGACACATGTATAGTACTCACAGAGGGATGTGACTGGTGTATTGATACTGACACATGTATGATACACACAAAGAGAAGTGACTGGTGTGTTGATACAGACACATGTATGGTAGTCATAGAGCGATGTGACTGGTGTGTTGATACAGACACATGTATGGTAGTCATAGAGGGATGTGACTGGTGTGTTGATACAGACACATGTATGGTAGTCACAGAGGGATGTGACTGGTGTATTGATACTGACACATGTATGATACACACAAAGAGAAGTGACTGGTGTGTTGATACAGGCACATGTATGGTAGTCATAGAGCGATGTGACTGGTGTGTTGATACAGACACATGTATGGTAGTCATAGAGGGATGTGACTGGTGTATTAATATTGACACATGTATGATACACAAAGAGAAGTGACTGGCGTGCTGATACAGACACATGTATGGTAGTTAGAAAGGGATGTGACTGGTGTATTGATATTGACACATGTATGATACACACAAAGAGATGTGACTGGTGTGTTGATACAGACACATGTATGGCAGTTATAGAGGGATGTGACTGGTGTATTGATATTGACACATGTATGATACACAAAGAGAAGTGACTGGCGTGCTGATACAGACACATGTACGGTAGTTATAGAGGGATGTGACTGGTGTATTGATATTGACACATGTACAATACACACAAAGAGATGTGACTGGTGTGTTGATACAGACAAATGTTTCATATTCGTAGTGGGATGTAACTGGCGTTTTACATACAGGCACATGCATGGTGCTCATAAAGGGATGTACTGATACAATAGTAACAATAAACACATGCAGGTCTACACACTCTGCGATGTGACACTGATAGGTGTGTTAATACAAACATATACAATAAACAAGTATGTAGCTAGCTTTATACACACACATTATACGTTCTAATTCCCTTTCTCACATGTAAGTGTGCTTGTCTGTGTGTGAAAGAAAGAGAGAAAGAATGCAAGAGCGTGATCGTGTGAATACAGAGAGAGAGAGAGAGAGAGAGAGAGAGAGAGAGAGAGAGAGAATAAGTCTGAGTATATATCTGCGGTATAGTTAGTTTTTAGTTTTATCTGGCAAAAAAACTGGACGGAGGTGTAAATTTTCCGTCAGCTGACTTTTTACCCATCACTGATCTGAAGCTCTCTGCAGTATCGTGCACGTGATTATCAAGTAATAACAAAGTGCTTGCAATCGCAGCAAAGGACTAGACCAACAACATGAACACAGGCTAGCAGGAGCAGAACTAATGTCATTGAGAAGAACTTTACACTTAAGGTAGCCGTGTCATTCTGCTGGTAGAATGGTGATGCGTTTCTGCTTTCCTTTTACCACACAGTTGCAGACTTTACTCATGATGTGTCATAGGAATCACAGGCCTACTGATTCTGGGGAATACAGTGTAGGCTATCTTCATGTCAGTTAAATTTCATGAACGCCTCCATCAGCCTACCTACATCTGAATGTCATTAACCGCCACTTTGGCCTGGCATCACAGCTCTTGGCACCTGACCTTGCTTCCCTCCCCCCACCTCCCCCTCCGAATACAGAATATCATCTGTCATCCAAACCGATGGCCTTGATGATTTTCCATCAAGTTTATCCTTTAATGATGGAGAATTTTCTGTTTTCGGAATCTCTGATATGTGCATGTGTGTGTACTTGGAAAGCACACGTATACATGCTGCGAGTGTGAAAACAGGGCAAGCTAGTGTATTCGAGGAGAAGATAGATGTCAGGAGCAACTGTATGACAAACACCATCTGGGCTGGGTATTCAATGGAACCTATTCTGGTGTAAAAATGACATTAAAAAAAGAAAAAAAAGTCCAGTTCTTGGACTGCCGCTGGCGATAGATACGCAAGGCTGATCTGATCATTTTCCTCTTCAAAACTTTTTTCTTGTTTCTTTTTCTTTCTTTTCTTTTTTTTTTTTTCCCCCTAATCTCCACTAACACTCCCCCAAATCCCCCACTTCATCCCCTAAAACAGAGAAGTTCCGGAGAGTTCCAGTGGCCAGAAAATTTACTTTGGGGGCTACAATAAAAAGGATGGGGGAGGTGAAAGAAAACAAGACGCACTTCATCAAATCGCCTCCCTCCTCAACTCAAGATTCCCTCCCCTCCTCCACTCTGGAGACGCCCCAGTTGCAAGAGCTGCCGTCAAAGAAGGTGCTGGGCTGTGGATAATCTCATCTTCCGGGGCTTTGGACAAATGCAGCACAGATGATTACATTTACACGCTACGGTCCTCCTCCTCCACACAGCAAAGCCTGAAAGCCTTCTCCTGTTCCACTGCCTTCCGCTGGCATTGCCACACAGGGGATGTGAAAGCTTAGGAATGCAAAAATCATCTCATTATTTCACAAACCTTTTTTTTCCCTTCTCTTTTTAAGATTTTCATTACCATTATCATTGCTCTTAATAACTTAGAAATTCTGTTGGAAATAGTTTCTTTTATTTTTTTTTTAAACAAAGTATTCCTCCAAATGTGAAGAAGAACTCACTTGAAGGAACCTGAAACTATGAGAGATGAAAACCTTATGTCAGTATTACTGACCACAGAGAATAACCACAGCAGGTACAAAGGAATGTTATCCTCATTCTTAAATCAGATTCTTACATGACTTGATGGAATGACCAAGGCTGCAACATGACTCGAGCAACTGAAGAGGTTTCCAACGTGACCACTGACTGAAGATGTTTCTGTCATGAGTTGAGTGACTGAAGAGGGTGCTAACACGACTTGAATGGCTGAAGAGGGTTCTTTCATGACTTGAATACTTGAAGAAGGTTCTAACCCAACTTGAGCAACTGAAGAAGGTTTGAACACGAGTGGCTGAAGAGGGTTCCACTGTGCCTTGACTGGGTGAAAAAGGTTTGACCTGAGTGACTGAAAAGGGTTTCCCCAACGAGTCAAGTGAGTTAAAAGGGGTTCCCCTATGACCCGAGAGATAGAAAAGAGTCCTAACGTGGTTATCTGGCATACAGGGTACATATTTACAAACATTTTCTTTCCCTTACCAGCGTGACAACCAACCACTCTGCGGTCATCACAGACAAGTTTGCTCCAGCAAATTTTGACTGATGATGAGCCTCATGGAAGGTTTCTTGTCGAGTGATTCTTTTTACTGGGTAAGACATTTATTAACTTCTGTTTTAGACCTTTATGAAGGATTGCTGAATAACAGAATGTGGTGCACTGAAAAAGAAAAACAAAGATCAGGAATGATATGGATGCTTTCTTGCACTTCTGTGTTGTAAAAAGACATCCATTTTTTTTTTTGTTTCACCATTCAGCATCGTACTTGATTAACACTTTATTCTTTGTTTCTCAGCAACAGCACTTGGTACATCAGTAATTAAACATGAAATACTGAATATCATGTAGGACTGTATACTGAATGACTATACTGGCTCACAACACTCCCCCCTACCACACACATACACTAAACATATAACAAACCATTGCTTGAAAATGAATACAACATTCTATTTGTTTCAACAACATTCTATTTGTTTCAAACGAGGAATGCAAAAGATCAAGTGGCTTTCGAGCAAAATCTTTTTGAAGTTGTAACCAACAAAGTCTCGGCGAGTCAATCAACAGGCAGTGTCTTGTGGTACAGTGTAGCAGCACTGGCTGTTCAGGGCACTGGAGTGTCTTTGGATAATCACTGAATTAGTACCCAAAGGTTTCATGCAGTTCAATACCATTGTGTATACAACCAACAATCATAAACTTAACTGACTTTATTATCCGCTTTCCACTGAATAATTAAAAAAAAAAAGAAATAAAAGGGTTAATCTAAAGAAAACAAAAGAATGAGGAAATGAACACCGCAGGTTGTCTGTAACACCTTTACCCTACTGTTCCTGACTGAGGAAAGACCTGTGGCAATCTTTGAGTGACTCAGTGACCACTGTCGAGTTTCTGACACAGTGACAGAGAACTCCAATGACAGGCAGGAAAATGATGATCACAAAAACCCCCGGCAAAGATTCACTGACCACCCCCATCCTGCCCAGTCCCCTGCCATATCCATCACACTCTGCAGGATGTGTTCTCCTAATATCTGACATCTTCAGTCCTTCAGACATGTAAGTCTATTCCTTTCCACATGACCTGAACATCTCCAAACAATGAAATGATCATGGAATCAGGGGACAAAACAAGGACATCAATGTGACAAACAAAAAATGACACACTCAGATCGGAGCACTCAAAATTGCTCCTGGAAGCATTTCTCATCAAATACTTTAAAAGTTTTCCAGTGACCTGGAAACCTCTTCAGGCTTGACTGTTGTGTCTTTGCTGAAAGTTGAAGGCTGTGACTTTGATGATTTCCATTTGAGCATGATTAGAGTAACAAATGCATGACAATGCTGAAAACTGCAGTGGCCGGTCCCATTCTTATGGATCTCATGTTGGGATACTCTGTGCGTGCATGCGTGCGTGTGTGTGTGTGGATGGGGGGGGAGGGGGGGTGGGGGGGACAGTATCTCTCACCATGACTGAACAAGGCAGAGAAACTGGCTTCCAACTTAACTGAGAATACACTACACATGGGCACATGCCCCACTGTTATTATTTGATAGTGTGGAAGAAAGAATTTTGTGTATGTGTGGTGTACAGAACAGTCCCAAAATGTTTGAGTCACACAGATTCATTTCCATGACATCTCTATCAGTATAGTATCACCCTTGCTCCCCAACCTGTATGAAAGAGAGAGGGAGAGAGGGGGTGGGAATATATTTACGAGTTGCACAGATCTGCCACTCCCATTTCCATGGCAATACCTACACCCCTCCCCACTACCAAAGTATACAGAGAGAGGGGGGGGGGGAGGGGGGGGGGGGGGGGAGGGAGGGAGAGAGAGAGGGGGGTGGGAATATATTTACCAGTTGCACAGATCTGCCACTCCCATTTCCATGGCAATACCTACACCCCCTCCCCACTACCAAAGTATACAGAGAGAGGGGGGGTGGGGGGGGGGGGGAGGGAGGGAGAGAAGAGGGGGTGGGAATATATTTACCAGTTGCACAGATCTGCCACTCCCATTTCCATGGCAATACCTACACCCCCTCCCCACTACCAAAGTATACAGGAGAGGGGGGGGGGGGGGGGGGGGGGGGGGGGAGGGAGGGAGAGAGAGAGGGGGTGGGAATATATTTACCAGTTGCACAGATCTGCCACTCCCATTTCCATGGCAATACCTACACCCCCTCCCCACTACCAAAGTATACAGAGAGAGGGGGGGGGGGGGGGGGGGGGGGGGGGAGGGAGGGAGAGAGAGAGGGGGTGGGAATATATTTACCAGTTGCACAGATCTGCCACTCCCATTTCCATGGCAATACCTACACCCCCTCCCCACTACCAAAGTATACAGAGAGAGGGGGGCGGGGGGGGGGGGGGGGGGGGGGGGAGGGAGGGAGGGAGAGAGGGGGTGGGAATATATTTACCAGTTGCACAGATCTGCCACTCCCATTTCCATGGCAATACCTACACCCCCTCCCCACTACCAAAGTATACAGAGAGAGGGGGGGGGGGGGGGGGGGGGGGGAGGGAGGGAGAGAGAGAGGGGGTGGGAATATATTTACAGTTGCACAGATCTGCCACTCCCATTTCCATGGCAATACCTACACCCCCTCCCCACTACCAAAGTATACAGAGAGAGGGGGGGGGGGGGGGGGGGAGGGGGAGGGAGGGAGAGAGGGGGTGGGATTTTATTTACCAGTTGCACAGATCTGCCACTCCCATTTCCATGGCAATACCTACACCCCCTCCCCACTACCAAAGTATACAGAGAGAGGGGGGGGGGGGGGGGGGGGGGGGGGGGGAGGGGAGGGAGGGAGAGAGGGGATGGGAATATATTTACCAGTTGCACAGATCTGCCACTCCCATTTCCATGGCAATACCTACACCCCCTCCCCACTACCAAAGTATACAGAGAGAGGGGGGCGGGCGGGGGGGGGGGGGGGGGGGGGGGGGGAGGGGAGGGAGGGAGGAGAGGGGGGTGGGAATATATTTACCAGTTGCACAGATCTGCCACTCCCATTTCCATGGCAATACCTACACCCCCTCCCCACTACCAAAGTATACAGAGAGAGGGGGGGGGGGGGGGGGGGGGGGGGGGGGAGGGGAGGGAGGGAGGGAGAGGGGGGTGGGAATATATTTACGAGTTGCACAGATCTGCCACTCCCATTTCCATGGCAATACCTACACCCCTCCCCACTACCAAAGTATACAGAGAGAGGGGGGGTGGGGGGGGGGGGGGGAGGGAGGGAGAGAGGAGAGGGGGTGGGAATATATTTACCAGTTGCACAGATCTGCCACTCCCATTTCCATGGCAATACCTACACCCCCTCCCCACTACCAAAGTATACAGAGAGAGGGGGGGGGGGGGGGGGGGGGGGGGGGGGGAGGGAGGGAGGAGGGAGGGAGAGAGGGGGTGGGAATATATTTACCAGTTGCACAGATCTGCCACTCCCATTTCCATGGCAATACCTACACCCCCTCCCCACTACCAAAGTATACAGAGAGAGGGGGGGCGGGGGGGGGGGGGGGGAGGGAGGGAGAGAGGGGGTGGGAATATATTTACGAGTTGCACAGATCTGCCACTCCCATTTCCATGGCAATACCTACACCCCCTCCCCACTACCAAAGTATACAGAGAGAGGGGGGGGGGGGGGGGGGGGGGGAGGGAGGAGGGGGTGGGAATATATTTACGAGTTGCACAGATCTGCCACTCCCATTTCCATGGCAATACTACACCCCCTCCCACTACCAAAGTATACAGAGAGAGGGGGGGGGGGGGGGGGGGGGGGGGGGAGGGAGGGAGGGAGAGAGGGGTGGGAATTATTTACAGTTGCACAGATCTGCCACTCCCATTTCCATGGCAATACCTACACCCCCTCCCCACTACCAAAGTATACAGAGAGAGGGGGGGCGGGGGGGGGGGGGGGGGGGGGGGGGAGGGAGGGGAGAGGCTCAGGAAGGGATGGACAGAAAGAAAGAGAGAGAGAAAGAGAGAGAGGCGGGAAGGAAGGGAAGGGAGTGAGGTGGAGGGAAGAGAGAGAATGGAGGACGAGGGGTGCAGGTCAGGGAATGAGTGATGAGAAGAAGCGAGGCCAGGCGTGAAACCTGTCAAGACAGGTGCCATTTTTTTTTTTTTTTCAAGGCATGGCGTCAAAATTGAATGATGGGCAAAATGCATGCTAACATCATTTCACGTTCCTCGCCATCTTGTAATCCCTTGCCTTCCCTGTTGTTGGAATGCTTCAAGGCTGTGTGGATTTCCTTAATGGAGGAGAAGACAGAAACGGTCCATTTTTTGCTAGAGACAGCCTTTAAAGCGATTAAACTACCTCTGGATTATAGTGTGGGTTTAACATTAAAAAAAAAAAAAAAAAAAAATCACTGTGGATTATATTATCCCATGCTGAAATTTCACGGCATTTGGTTTAAACCATAGACCTTTTATAAATGCCACTACATCTTGAATACATTGTCAGCTTTTTATCATTCTACGGCATCTGCATTATGGACTTTTAAAATGTTCACTCTCTCTGGATTATATTATTATGGGATTTTCCACCCAAAATGCATCGGGATTACATCACTGGCTTTTTACATCCTCCAACGAGGTTATGTTTTCCCCTGCATGAAGGAAAAGATATGGTTTCTGTTTAAACCAAACTTTGTCAAAACATGGAATGTGACAAGGATGAAATCCATAACATTTTGGTGTGGATCTGGATCAACTGGCAGATCCAGGATCCTTCATCCAGCAAGTTTACCACAATTTCCTTTTTCTTTCTTTAATTTTTTTTTTTTTTTTTTTTTTCAATTTTGCGTCAAACTGCTGAACTGATTGTGATGAAACTGATGGAAAGATGGAATGTGACCCAAGGACACACCCATTAAATTTTGGTGTAGATCTGCGGATGGATCCGGATCAAATAGTAGATCCAGGTTCTGTTCTTATTGATATGGCTCTTGCAAATTTTCTATCATATGTAAACACAATGAAATTACTGTTTGCGAACTGACATCTATGACATAATACATTTTCACAGAATATCCAGACTTGTAATACACAGGAAACTATTTTTAGTCTGTGACACTTATTGCCTTTCCTGAAGGGAAAAAAAAAATCTTTTCACTTCAGAACGAAATTAATTTGAAGGCAGATGGAAGATTTGTTTTATCTTGGCACAGTTTGTAACTCTCCAGAGTACCCTTCAGTTAAAAGTATTTTATCGGATCTGATTAGATTATAGCTTATCAGCCCCCCCCCCCCCCCCCCCCCCCCCCCCCCCCCCCCCCCCCCCCCCCCCCCCCCCCCCCCCCCCCCCCCCCCCCTCCTCTTTGCTTAAAGCTGCTTCTGGAGAATATAACAGACTTTTTATTTACTGCATCTGATCATACATTTTTTTTTGTCAAACTACTGATATGAACTCTTAATTTTTTGTTTGTTCTTTGCTGCGTCTGCACAACACTGCTGGCTTCATTTGCCTGCATCTGAATTATTACTTTGGTCTTCATTTCATATACTATTACTGCATCTAGATTGTACTGAAAACACTCTTTTTAATTTCATGAGGATTACACTGTACTTTCTAAAAAGATTAAAGGATACTAGATTGTACTGAAAACACTCTTTTTAATTTCATGAGGATTACATTGTACTTTCTAAAAAGATTAAAGGATAACGAAAAGGGAGGAAAGAATAACCAAAAAGGATTATCCGAGTTAAACATCCTGTGATTTACTGGACAAAGTTCTGTTCTGTTGACAAACATTTCTATGAGAAATTTGGCTGCTCTCTCTCCCCGGGGGAGAAAGTGTTGCCTGAGTAAGGTGCCCACCACTTAACCCCCCCCAAAATCTTGTTTGCTAATCAAAGTGGATTTTTCAACAAAATCTGAGAGTGACAACTTCCTTATTGATGTGCATAGTTTTCCGTCTGTTAAGTGTATGCTCGATGTTAAGTTAAAAAAAACTTTCAACAACTTTAACATCAAGCAGAAGCTTAACACCATCTAGCCACTGTATTCCACAGAGATCATTGCTGTGCTCAAACAGGGCGCTATTGGGGGATGGTTCCATACTTCGGTTGGATCTGTCAGTGCTGCCTTTTACCTCCCACATTTTTCAGCATATTCCTGGAATGCATCAAACTGACGCACTTGAAGACCATGTCAGCACTTGAGGAAGAACCATAACAAACTTTCAGTTTACAGATGGCATCGATGGTCAGGCGAGCAGAGAACACTTCTCCAAATTTACTGAATGACTGGATGGAATATGAACAAGATGTGGCGTGGAAATCGGCGCCAAAAGACCAAGCTGATGGCCAGCCACAACACCACCATCAACACCGCCCACAGTCAGACGCTAGAATCTGCTAGACAATTCACTTCACTTAAACTCACTATGTGCAAGTAAAAAGATGAAATTGAGTTAATAAAACAACTCAACAAGTGAAATAAAGAGAGGGTAAATCACCACTTCTTTTTCATGTATATATATATATGAAAAAATATTTTCCCAATGGATCTGTTGCAAAAAAAAGAGGGGGAAATCAGCTACAATGAGAACACTTGGTGTGCACAACAACGCATTCATCAACAGAATGAGAAAAGATCCTTGGTACAATGTTCTGATTCATATGTAAGCTTGGCTTTCTCTTTACGATGGACCTTCAGTGCTGGGAGTTGGAGATAACTGTTTAGTTGTCTTAATAAACTGAGGTACACCTACATGCTACTATGGCAACAAAAGACGTTCCTCACTGATGCTCAACAGGACGATGATAAGAGAGAACAACCTGGAAATTACACAGAAACCTATCCTGACGAAACTGTGATTCCATTTCAATGCAAACTAGAAGGGCTCTTGTGAGAGCACAAATCTCAGCCATAACAAGTTCTTTTTCTGTCCAGGGAACCAACAGTAAGTGCAGACTAAAAGAGTTGCTCTTCTCATATACTGTAGTAACAGAATATAGAAAATATGAAGTGTTAACATCAGCAGCGTTACGAAGTTCTGAATACTTCGCAAAAACACATAATCTCTCAGACAGTTGTCAATCAACAAACAGTAACTTTCCAATGTTCCATGTTCTGAAATCAACATGTAACAGGTTTGAAAATGATCCAAGGTCCCCGTTTTGATCCAAGTTTGCCTCAAAATTAATAACTAGTTCTTCCCTGGGCCACACTCCCATCTTCCTGCCAAGGTTTATGAAAATCAGTTCAATAGTGTTCATGCCATTGTACTGAGAGACAAACACACAGATGATGGTGAAAACAGAATCCCCGGGGCAGACACACAAAACAACACAGCAAACACAGACATACACTCACCCTGTCGTTCAGCTCCCTGGAGATCTCCAGGTGTCTCATGCAGCAGACAATGGCCTCGTCAAATTTCCCAATGACCTTCAGCGTGTTGCCTAGGTTACCACTGGCCTTGGCCTCGCCCACACGATCCTGGCAAGTTCTGACCAAGGAACAAAGAGCACTGTGTTTCAGGAATGTGGAGATGCTGACCTGGGTTTGAACAGCGTTCAGCACCGAGAACTGTGAGTTCCTCAGATGCCTGATTGCATGTAAATACTGCAGTTGTTATGTAACAGTCTGAATACGATGAGCTTGACTACACAGACATATGGGTTTAATTCTAAACTGAAAGCATGTATGTTGCATTCTTGGTGATCTGTCTTTCTCTTTGTGTGAGCAAAAAAAAAAAAAAAAGAAAAGCAAATCACCTAATCTTTTCCCTCATCAAAAATATGCAATGACACATGCACGTGTGTGTGTGTGTGTGTGTGTGTGTGTGTGAATGCATATGTATACATGTGTATATGTATGTGTGTACATGTGCCTGCCTGCCTCTCTGTGTGTGTTGTGCACTTGCATGTGCTAGTTAGTGTTAGTATGTGTGTGTTGAGCATGTGTTAGTGTGTGTGTGCATGTGTTAGTGTTAGTGTGTGTCTGTATGATGTGCGTGTGTGTATGCATATGTGCATGTGCGCATGCATGTGCACCCACATGTGCATGGACATGCAGATGCATGCATTCAAATGTGCCCGCACACTCATTATCTAAGGCCTTTCCAACAAACCTCTATCGGTAGGCACATTTCCTTAAGTACATATTTCTTGTGTTCTGAATATTTTTTTCTACTTAAAGAATGACCATGTTCTGTTCAAATTCATTCATATCATCATCATGAATCATTAATTTTGCTCACTGTCTAGTCCTATCCCACCAATCAAATCCTTTTCATACGACCATGAACATCCACCACCTCCTCCTCAATGCTTACCTTGCCAAATTGAGGTCATGTTTGTGATACTCCAAAGCCTTGGCGTAGTCTTGTAGATAGAAGTAGGCGTTTCCCAGCTGACTGTAGATGGCGCCCAAAGTCTTGAGGTCATCTGTCCCAGCCTGCACGGCAGCCTCGAAGAACTGGACCCCCGCTCGGCAGTCGCCCGCCTTGCAGAGCCGCTCCCCTTGAAGTGCCAGCTCCATACAAGTGCAGGACATGGTCTGCCACACACACACACACACCAAGCGGCAAATGATTGAACAGCACACAAATAAAGTCCGTTCTTTTTCCTCCTGGTGCTCTCCTGAAAGCCGAACTTAGTGTAGTGTAGACTTAAAGCCAAACTTTTA
Organism: Conus canariensis; assembly: GCA_033310375.1. NCBI lineage: Eukaryota > Metazoa > Mollusca > Gastropoda > Neogastropoda > Conidae > Conus > Conus canariensis. The sequence goes on from CM065746.1 coordinate 20,149,769, forward strand.
CTGTGTCATTGCTTCACCTCAGTACACATAACCAGCCCCATGTTCAATAGAACCCAGACAGGTTAGTCGTTATTAAATAATCTGGTCTGTCAAAGCCCATCACATGATGGATGCAACAATCTCTCATTGACGAGTATACATGGTGTTGCACTGAAAAATTCAGGAATTTCAGCATATCAAACACAACACAGGCAGCAGCTGTAGAGATCACGCAAACACACAGAAAGACCCTACCTACTACATAATATGCAACATTCACTCACTCCCACACACTCACTCCCCCATATAATCTGCACACACACACACACACACACACACACACACACACACACACACACACACACACACATTGTTGGGACCTCACACTCTGTTGAAAAATTACAGGACAAACAAGACAAATTAAAAAACAACAACAAAATAAACTCACTATATGCAAGTAAAAAGTTGAAACTGAGTTACCACAACTCAGCGAGAGAAGAAAACAGGTAAAATCATCACTGCTGTACAGATATTAAACAATGCTAAGTACATTGAAAAACAACAGCAACAACGAAAAAACAATAAGTCATTATCTAGTATCTAAAAAAAAAAGAAAAAGAATGATCTAGAATCCAATCTGAAGATGGATGCGATACATCCTGAACACTTGAAATACACTGAAGACACTCCAGTCACCAGGCATGCACCAAAGTCCACAACAGAAGAGGCGGAGAGGCAGAAACAATTCATCCCTCCGTGGTTATTTCTGGCCGTCACACCCAAACAACAAGGTTTATTGACTGATACAATGCTGTGTGACACTGATGGACCGAACGAGTGCATCCTTCCTGATATCTGAAAATGACCAACCTTTTTTAGGAAAGTACTCTTTCTGTGCACCACTTGCCAAGTCAAGCCAAATCATCACTTCCTGGGACATAACTGCCCAAGTGGATAAAACAGTTTCACTTCTGGAGGCAAGGGTTCAAGTCCCCTTGAAACAGCCAAAGTAGATCTGAGTAGATCGATCCCCTCTGGTTCTTTCTAATAACACTTAAAGCCATAATCTGATACGTAAACTCATACATCTATTTAAAAGGGGAAAAAAAGCATGCAAGCTAAATAGCCTTGAATGCTCTGTTAACGAGTTGGACATCAAGTACTGGTGAGATAAGCTAAAAGAAAACAAATCACCCCGATCCAAAGTAAAAATAACGGCCAAACAAGAAAATTTGCACATACACAAACACACACACTAACACATGTGTCTACCTATTTTTCAGACATCATACCAAAGATGGAATGTGGATAGCTTTCTTGAAGGGATAAAAAAAAAAAAAGACATGCAAAATCCCATCAGTGTTCAGCCTGAGTTCTAGTCAAACAATGAAGAAGAGACGAGCCATCTTGTTTCTCCAGAATCATGTTGGTCTATCTTGCATTAAAACCAGTTTGCATACTAAAACTTCTCGCAGTAAAAACAGTAAATCCAGTTAAGTTTTCACATGCTTTGAGTGTCGTCATGTAGATGTTCACATTCATTCACGCCTTTCCTGTCCACTGTTTTCAATACTTTAGACTGTGATATTTCCCAGTTTGAACATGGACATATCTTGTAAAACAAACAAACAAACCCCGATGACAGAACATGACTCCTGAAGGCAATTCCATGCAGCTTATAACTAGCGCAGACTGCCTGCCAATACTGCTGTGCTGACAGTCAATCTGTAATGATTTCCTCCTCTCATTCCTGAGCGCTCATCTGCTTGCTTCCCTTTTCCGCCTGCCCATTCTGGGCGAGCCTCCTCCCAGAAACATCACGGAGCCTAAGCCCTGGGACTGATCTGATTCTGAGCTCATCACATCGTGCACAGCAGGGCATGGCAATCACCTCACGAAAGAATCACGTTTAAGCTTCAGTCTGGTCTGTTGGGGAGATTCTCGGGGGTCAATACACTTGATGGCTTTGCTCTCTCAGTTCCTGAATGCATGCATGTGTGTGTAGGCAGAGTGGGGAGGTGGGAGTGGGTCAATTGATGGTGCCTGAAGTGTAGGGGAATGAATGCATGTGATGTTGCAAGTCGTGTAGCTGCTCTCTCTACACCTGTCAAACAATTTTCTTTGCCTGCAGTTTCATGTTTTACTATGTCAACATCATCTACTATTTATAATCACAAAAAACAAAACAAAAAACAACTTGTGGTATAATGGGCACATTCATGTGCTGCAAAGCCACAACACTGGAGCAATACATATGGCTGCATACCAAGAACAAAACAGAGAGAGAGAGAGAGAGAGAGAGAGAGAGAGAGAGAGAGAGAGAGGGCCAGTGACTTAGTCTACACAACTTTAATTCCATCATGAGGCAGGCCAACCAGCTAGTCACTATACATTACTGTAAGTTAGCTAGTCTTAGGTAAAATTTAGAAAGACAGGGGGTTAGTTACCGCCAAGGACATTGACAAACAAAGCAGCTTTGTTTGTCAATGTCCTTGGTGGTAACTAACCCCCTCTCTTTCTAAATTTTGCTTCGTTCTCCGCCCTCAGTCACTCCATTTTGAAACTTTAGTCTCAGGTAGTGCCCACACTCTTGTACAAAATCACACATTCTCAGTGGTCATTCTCAACGTCCACCAGTGATAATCACCACCAACTAGTACTCCCGTTTTCTTCCACAGCACAAAGGAACTGTTCAGTCAGTGTGTCGTCACAACAGCAGCCAACAAATTTTGGCGCCCAGAGAATAAAGAAAAAAACCCAAACAAACTGAAATCTAAACCCAACATCCCTAAACTAAAAAAAAAAAAAAAAAGAATCAGTCAACCAGTCAAGTTTGAATAACTGAGCAATATCACCGGCCCATGCTATCAACTGACCTGTGTTGGGGGAAGATAATATTCATTATTGCATCAGGGTACTCAGAGTGGTCAGTAACAGTATTGCTACAGCGTACCATTCACATCAAAATGACACAAAGTATGCCACACAGACAGTTGAGCTATAATTACAGGATTGAAATCCTCCACTCACTTGTGCATATACTTATTATTATCATTAAGAGTACTTTTATAGCGCCTATCCTTGGCTAAAGACCAAGCTCAGAGGGCTTTGCAATCTACACTCTCGTTTACACAACAGGCTGCTCAGCTGGGTAGATCCGACAGAAGAGCTGCCTGCTGGTGCTTCATTCAGTCGTTTCCCTTGTCATTCAGTCAATATCATTTCACTCACTTTTCTTCCATTACTCTTTCGATTTTTCGCACAGGGTGCATGCTATGTATAACATGTCATCCACACCACCAGCCAAACTGGCCTGCCCTTCTATTCTATACATACTCAACACAGAAAGTTCAGTTAGCAGGCGTTCTCAGCAGCGCTATTTCTAATGAATCCCAGTCATTCAGTAAAAACAACAACAACAAAAAAACCAAAGTGATCAAAGGATGAACCAATCACCTCTTTGAAGGAAAGGCAGCTGGTTTCAAAGACACCATATGGCTTCCTGAAGATATTTGAAGTTACCATATTCAAAACCACTATTATTATTGTCGGCTAGAAAGTCTGAACTGGTCACACACGTTTTACTTTGTACATTTTGCATGAATACGTACATACAGTGTGGCTGAATTCAACTTCTATGTATAGGAGGTTTCTCCTTCAATACACAAAACGAGATGCGTTCTACCAGAGGTTTTCTTTCTTAGTTTCTGCATTCTTCCATTCAACTTTTCTACAGTCAAAATACTATGAATTCTTTCTTTTGACAGGTTTCATCAAGGTTCCTACTGGACTGATCATAAACCCTTTACATTTACTACATTACAGTACTTCCAAGCTGCCTTAAGTTCGGGGAAAGTATACATCTCTTCATTATCATGTGATCTGAAATGAAACTTCAAAAATGCACGCAAAGAAAAGACCAACCTCTCTTACACCGAGATCAGCATACACTGACTGTTAACTGAAGCTGCTACTGCTAAAAAGAAAGAGAGGAGGAGGTGGTGGTAGTGGGATGTTGACGGGGAAGGGGAGAGAAAAGGGGGCGGAGTAAACCCAAACAAAACCAAACATACTTCCTGATTCATACCATGATTACTCCAGTGAAACACTGGCTGTCCACTCCAGTCCACAAAGGAGCAGCAACTACACATTCAGCCACCACTAGAAATCACCACTTTGGCAATCCATGTCCACACGCAATAATATGGAGAGGCAGACAAGGATGCAACCAAATCATCACATTTATATGTGTGGCACTGGCTGAACAGTGTGGCAGACAAGGATACAACCAAATCATCACATGTATATATGTATGGCACTGGCTGAACTGTGTGGCAGACAAGGATACAACCAAATCATTACATGTATATAGATGTGTGGCACTTGCTGAACTGTGGAGAGTGTCACTGAAGGATTGATTGGTTATGCCCTCTCAGACCTTTTCAAATTGAGAAGTGAAAACCAAAAACATCCTCCTTCACACCCCCATCTTCAGTGTACACAACACAAAATGGTGCATGATGTCATCACACACCACAGCTCACTTTTCACCTTTCCCTCTGAAAGCCTGTAGACACCTTGCAACATACTCCTCTGAGCCCAGTGTAGATCGGAACACCCTATCTGACCATACTGACAAAGTTCATATCAAAAGGTATGTATTTTCATAATCAAGTTTGATAGCAGAGGCCAACAATTGAAGAAAAGGGGTTTATAATGCAAATAGGTGAAACCATTGGTTCTGCTCACCAGACAGAATTCATCACCACCCATATGTTGTCAGTGAAGGACTTAATATTTATACTTTTAATACTTTAACACCCAATTTTTCATCCCATCTATCATACCCTACTATTGCTCCCCCCCCCCCCCCCCCCCCCCCCCGTTTCTCTACTTCTGCAAAGTTATCTTTTTATTATGACCGAGATCTTTTCTGCTTGAACTTGCTTCCGCCAACTTCTTTCTAATCTTCCTTGTGTGTGTGTGTGTGTGTGTGTGTGTGTGTGTGTGTGTGTGTGTGTGTGTGTGTGTGTGTGTGTGTGTGCATGTGTGTGTGTGTGTGTGCATGGTGTGTGTGTGTGTTTGTGCGTGTGTGTGTGTGTGTGTGTGTGTGTGTGTGTGTGCTGTGTGTGTGTGTGTGTGTGTGTGCATGTGTGTGTGTGTGTGTGTGTGTGTGTGTGTGTGTGTGTGTGTTGTCCTGCCTGCAGAAGATGAACAGGATGAGCCTAATTATTTCGGAGTCTACTGAGTTCATTGGGTGCCCGGTAACCTAGCAATAATATCAATGTAATGAGAATTCATTAAAAAAAAATTTATGTCTTACGCCTTCCCCCTGCTTCCACCCCCTCCCCCCACCCCTTGGAGTGCTTCCTTACTGGCGTCCCTGACACTGAAAGAGTCTTTACAGTACTAAGGTCTGTTTGAAATTCCCTACATGAAAACTATCAATTGGTTACAAAAATAAAAGAAAATAAGTTGGATTTCAAAGCTTAATCGAAGGAGCCAGATTTTCAACACTGACAGCGCCATTTTCAAACCAGCTCCACAAACTAATGCTCTTCAGTGCCACACGAAATATTCATAAATCTGTGTCATGTCTGACACCCATATTCAAACTCAGCAAGACTCGCGCCCATCACAGGCTGCCCACTGATCTGGAACGAGGCGGTCAATTAGCAGTTATCAATTATTGACTACCATCTGTGATTGTCTCCGGGCCACGGCACCATTCACATGAGGCATGGGAGACCTTCGCTTCAGAACCGCACTGGAT
>CM065746.1:20160520-20285520 GCA_033310375.1 Conus canariensis
AATGACTAAAAGCTGAACAGGAATGTATACATACACATGCCACTCATTTACAGAGGTGAATTCACACAACGTGCTTCAGAGACATGTCACTTTTTTCTTTCTTTCTTTTCAGATTTTTTTTTTTTTCAAACATCAATTTTGTGTTTCAGCCATTTCTTTTTTTTTTTTTTTTTTAAACATGTTCTCTTTATCCTCTATCACCTATAAACCTATTTCTGACCTTTTGAACTTTTAAGCACAAGTTTTTGTTGCTGCCGACGACATTCTGCAAGTCCAGTTAACCAAGCTGAGCCCCAGTCTCTCATTATGGGGTATCACCAACCAACAAAATCAACCAGTCCACCACTCAGTTGTTAGAAGCCAACAGTCATGGTTTTCAAAATCAGGAAGAGAATTTTCAGATTATTTTTCTTTGTTATCACATATGCAATCTACAATTGGCCAATTTGACACCACTGCACATCTTCTGAGATGATGGGTCACTTACATCACTTCCACAAAGAACAAGACAAGAACAACACAATGCTGGATGGACAACCTTCATCAGCATCTAGCATTAGCAAAGGTGCAGGTCAAAACCTCTTCAGTATCAGCACATAGCTACCAACCCTTGAGAAGTTATCTTTGCACCCATGCTGGCAGAGGATTCAGGGAAGAGTGCTGCCTCCCTTCCCAAGACCATGGAGAATGTCTAAAGCGGCTGCAGCCCCATTACAGGGGTTCAACTTTTAAAGGAAACAAAAGGCTAGTGCACAAACAACCAGACAACACTGTATTCCAGCAAGCCAACAACTGGTCGCAGCCAGTTGCACGTCATTTTCTGCTAACAATGAGAGAAATCAAACTGCCGGTGCAGGTCACTGATTGGTTGGTTTCTGACAGGACAAATGCCCGGCCCCTCACCCCTCCCTTCTTGACACAGGTAGAGTGGCCCAGTCATGAAAATGACTCTGATTCTGACTTCTCTCTCTGGAGCAGGGCGACCACTGCATTCTGATGAAAAGATAATGACCAGCAACAAAACCAGCATAGTCTCTGTTTCTGTGTCTGTTTCTGCAATAAACAGGGTGACTTCTCTCTTCAAAGCCTCCTCTGTAATTCGACTGCTCTCCTACCCCCTCCCCGACAGTTTATATTTATTAAAAAAAAAAAAAAAAAGAGAAAAGAAAACGGGAGCAATTTTAAACTGAGATTTGATTACCAAGTAATTAGTAATCACTATTAAGGATGAGTTAAGCTGGCAACCATGCTACTGGCTTTTTTCTTCAACGGATATTTTATGTGTGTTGTTTTATAAAACGTATAAAATACCAACTAAAACAGGCTCAAATACATGCATATCCATGGTAGCTAATACAAAAATAGACACTCAAAGAAAAAACAAACACACACACACAACCAGTACAGGAGACCAGACACCCACTGCAAAAAGAAAAACAACTCATTTGTGAATACACTCCTGAACAACCCTTTTACCCTGCAGACAGCCTTTCAACATTGAGGCAAAATGCATGCATGCACGCACGCACGCACACACACACATACACACGCATGCACATGCACACTTACACACACACATGCACACAAACACACACGCAAACACACACACCGAGTGCCCAGCACTACCTACCAGACTGATGTCCTGCAGACTGAGGGCAAACTCCTCCACATCCTGCGACTCACGAGAACTCATGCCTGCCAATCACCGGAGCTCATCCGGACCAAACAGTCCACACACACACACAACACAGGTAGTACACTCTGCCGGTCCAGTCTCTGGCCCACCTCCCACAGCACAGCACAGCACAGCACGGGGCCTCACCCGGCCACCACCATTCCTTGAGAAGCTGGTCACGCTAGGCTTCTTCCAGGCCCACTGCCCTCCACGCTGCGCCCAGCATCCTTTCACAGCCCAGAGGCAGCAAGCATTAGGACTTATGCACAATGGATGAAAACGGCGCTGTCCATGTTCCTCAAATAGCGCCTGTTAAAAGTGCCTCTGGTCTCCTGGGGCTTTCCACAGCCGACTGTTTCTTTTCTTTTTTTGTTTGTTTTGTTTTTCTTCAATTCATGCCATTCCCCCGGATAAAAGATTCCTAGTCACACACTATTAGCTACTTGATGACTGCTTTGTCTACTCTAGCGAAGTAATTTGTTGGGTGTCTGAGGTGCACAAGACAATTAAAAAAAAAAAAAAACCCTCACACACACACACACAAAAAAAACTCCATCCCATGTAATCAGACAGTCCTTGTGTCCCCCAAAGTAAAATGATGGACAGGTTATTTCAGTCCACAATTACATGCACTATCTGACATGGGCTGGGTGTTTTTTTTTACAATCTGCATGATGTCATGCGTGACTGACAGTCATTTCACTTCCCTGAACAATTCATTATTTCCATGGTGCCTTCAGTTCACACATGCATGCATATTCACACAACACACACACACACACACAAACACACACACACACAGAGCAGGAAAAAATCATCAAAGATAGTTTTAGTTCAGGTTACAGGAAACCCTATAGTGCATAAACAGATTGCTGGGCATATATAGTGGGGGGGGGGGGGGGGGGGGAGGGAGCAAACAAACGTAAAGCCCCCCCCTCCCCACCCCTCCTCTACAAAACACAAACAAGGGCTGAGGTTTTCCCTAAAAATGGTTCTTTGTGCAAGAGAACATCTGCTGCAGTTTATTTGTAGTCGTGGGAGTGCCTTGATTTTCTCTCTTTCACAATCAATCTTTCTTCTCCTCTGCTTTCACATTTTCATGCAAGGATGGATGAGGGAGGGGTTGGGGGTGTGTGAGAAAAAGAGACACAGACAGACAGACAGACAGAGAGAGAGAGAGAGAGAGAGAGAGAGAGAGAGAGAGAGAGAGAGAGAGAGAGGACAGAGAGAGAGAGAGAGAGAGAGAGAAGAAAGCTTTCAAACAAGTCAGATGACAGAGAATTTATATGAATAGGTGATTGTTCTGAAGGTAAAAACAAAGAATTAACAGACTGCTGTTTAACGCACATGCTCTTTTGTTTATCATGCACTTGTGCCTGTGTGTGTGTGTGTGTGTGTGTGTGTGTGTGTGTGTGTGTGTGTGTGTGTGTGTGTGTGTGATGCTGTGTGTGTGTGTGGAGGATGGGGATGCATGAAGAGAGCAGAGACAGAGAGACGAGAAGAGAGAGAGAGAGAGAGAGAGAGTGTTAGAAATGGCACAGAGCATAAACTATGCTGGACTGAGAAGAGGATTTCCTTTTAATCAAACTCTCGGAGCAGTCAAGTCTGGTGCATACCAATGGGAATGAAGCCAGTGATCGGGGATGAGAGACGATCCTGTGGACTTCTGTTCTTGTCCCGGAAAAGCTTTCAACATCATTCTCTTGCAGTCAACCAATGCCAAACCAATCACCCTGAGCGACAGATGTGATGCTGTTGTTTTTTTTCCCTTCTTCTGGCACTTCTCTGTTATTCAGGTGCACATGTGTATGCAAAAACATGAGGATGTGTGTGTGTGTGTGAGTGTGTGTGTGTGTGTGTGTGTGAGAGAGAGAGAGAGAGAGAGAGAGAGAGAGAGAGAGAGAGAGAGGAGAGAGAGAGAGAGAGAGAGGAAAGCGAGTGTAGCAATCAACAATGCCAGTAAATCGCTTATATTGGTGGTAAAATATTTCACCTAACATCACAACTTACATGCAATACATCCCCATTCACAGCATAAACAAATCTAGAATGTGAAGGCCACTTACCAGTAACGTGTGAGTGGTGTGTGTGGAACAGTGTGTTCAAGCAGGTGTGTGTGTGTGTGTGTGTGTGTGTGTGTGTGTGTGTGTGTGTGTGTGTGTGTGTGTGTGTGTGTGTGTGCACGCGCGTGCGTGTGTGCGCGCGCGTGCGTGTACACGCACCTTATGTCTATGGATAGAATCGCATCAAATAACATCTTACCTACACAATTATTTACAACTCTTGTTTATTCATCTAGTTTTAATCTTGGTCACAAATTGTCAGACCAAGGCTCACAGTGAACAAGACATTTGTTTATAAACATTTTCATGTGATAACTGACTGCATAAACATAGGTCCTACTTCAATGAATGACTTGCGAGTTGATTTTAACATGGTGACAGCCCTGATATGGCCCTTTATGGTCGGCTGGGCTATAAGCAACCTTACCTTACCTTACCTTACTTCAGATAGATTTTGCTTCTTTGTCAGTGGCAACAAACTTCACAAAAGAAATGCCATCCTCGAGAATCAAGATGGACAGTATCAAGCAAAGAAAGCTGACAATGCCTAGTAAACCAAACATCATGTTTATGACCAAGGGGTGATTGACTTCTCCGCCAGCTTGGTTTCTCACCATGCAAGCAACTCTCCACTGACCCACTGCACGGTCCCACTCCCATCCCCATCTGGAATGACCAGTCAACAGCCAGATGGAGTTTCTGTCTGGGGAAGCAACCCAGGAGGCTACCAGGGAGGTGGGGGCGGGGGCACTAGGACAGGAATGCAGGGATGCAAGGCTGTTTCTGTCATATCTTTTTTTCACTCTGCTCTACTAGACTCTGGTGGATTCCCCCCTCCCCCTCCTACCTGTTTTTTTTTCCCTTCCCTTCTATGGCTCGTTATATGTCTTTTATTTATAATACTGGGTGTAATTAAAAAAAAAAGAAGTGTTAGTTCTCACCAGTAAATAAGTTTAGGAAAAAAAAAAAATCAACAGCCACAGATAAAAGAATAATGTGAATTAAGTCATGCACATCCCAAATAGTAATAAAAAGCATACAAAAAGAGGAGGGCTAAAACTTGTGCATTCTTTGACTTGACAGAAAAGGAGGGAGGGTAGAAAAACCTATGCTCAATATACCAAAAGTGGGAATGGAAATAAAAGGAAAAAAAAGGAAAGAGAGAGAGAGAGAGAGAGAGAGAGAGAGAGGAGAGAGAGAGAGAGAGAAGAGAAGAAGAAGAAGAAGAAGAAGAAGAAGAAAGAAAGAAGAAAATTAGACACGCAGCAAACAGGTGGGGGTTCCTCCTCCTCTTATCGGTTTAGCATGAGATTTATGAAAATGGAAAAAACAACAACAAAAGAAACAGATCAATTTCAAAACTGACACAAGACTGTCTGTCTTTAGCTTCCAGTGGAAACACCTTCTGCAATTATTTCTTTTCCAGCCTCACAAAATACACTAGTTCCTCCATACACCAAGCACAATGAACATAACAACTGATAAGAAACCCTATGTGTTTATCTTTTTGCCCCAGTGAAGAGATGTCCATGATAATTATGCCAGTTAGTTTTGTCAAATCAAGACACAATCAGTGAAAATGGATGTGGTATGGAAAAAAAACAAGAAGGAAACAAGAAGTGAATAAGTAGCATTTTCTACCCTTTTAAACTAATAAACAAGCATATGAAGAAAAGAACATAACATTTCCAAAGCAGCAAAATAATTTAACAGATTTGTACTATGACAAGAGCTCCTCTGCTCTTGTATCCTAATCAATATAGAAATAAGGGGAAAATTCAGTCTCAGCGCCAAGCCCAGCCACAGACCAGATCTTCGCTCAGTCATTCCAATATCAATCCAACAAAGAGGGAAAACAAAACAACACAACACAAAACAAACCTACAGCAAACACACAACAATACCTATTGCCTCCCTTTTACACTAACATGTGATTAACAAAATGTCAAAGGTGCGTGGCAGAGCTGTTCAGCCTAGGATCCTACACCACACAGCTCCTGTGCTCTGAACCCCAATCAATACAGAAAGAAGGGGGAAATCCCTTCCTCATGCCAATGGGGGAAGCTGGCCATAGATCAACAGACCCTTGCCAAGTGACCTCAGTGTCAGCACAGTGCCCCAGGAGACCGCTTGGTCAGGACCTTTCCCTCTCCCTGACATCAGAGATCAGAAACAATTCGACGGCAGTGGCATCGCACAGCCAATATTCATGACCTTTTGCTTCCTCAGCTCTTTTGTGGACACGATTCACAGCTGCCAGCATGTCTTGAAGTTCTAGGACAGACCTGGTAGACAAAGGTGAGAAGTGTATTTCCAAACTTTCTGGTGGTGTTCTGGACATGGCTTTTCATGAATGCCTCAAGTAAATCAACCACTTCTCCACACAGGAAGTCAACTGAACACTTAATTCATATGGTGCAAACCCTCTGTGATGTTACCCACTTGTCAGTTTCTGTCATGCCAAGGTGAACATTTCCATAAGATCATTGCATGTTTTTCATCTTTTCACCATTTTCTTCCTCTGAGAAGCAACCTCCATGACAAATTAGAAATGGACTCCTAATCAAAACATAACAGGTGATACAGGACAAGAACAAGGAGGGGAAACACTGCATTACACAAGCAGCGACAGCTTTCTTCCCTCGAACTTTTCAACAAAGTGATTATCAAAATGTCACAACAGACCTGTTTATGATCCCACAATGCAGAGGCCCTCCGCTCTTGCACCCAATCAATAAAGGGACAGCCTTAAAGGGAAAAATCCAAACATGTGCCAGAGGACAGCTGGGCCACAGACAGGCAGATCCTGGCCAAGTGACTCCAGTGTCAACACACCTGTCACCAGCCCTTCAACCAGGAGACCCCTTAACATGGCCTTTCCCTTCCTGACATCAGAGATCAAAATATGATTAGCGGCGTCATGTCAATGCAATCAACCATTATCATCTCTCATCTCTAGACATACTGCCAATAAACCTTGTTACGGGCAAGGTTAATGGCCAGGGAGACACAGGTGAGAAGTCAGTTCCCGGTACCACTGGAAAAAAATTTTTCACAAGCTTTCCGGCAAATGGTGGAAGAAAATCAACCCCTTTTTTGCACTTGAATGTGCACATGCCACCACATGTATGTGATCTCAATTTGTCGCTTTCTTCTATAGGGAAACAATCTATCAATATAATTCAACTATATCAAAATTGGTGATAATGAACGAAAAATCAAAACAACACACCCACACAAATAACTGACAAGCATCCAACCTCTTCCCACATTTTCAAACACGATTATGAAACTGTCAATTCAGCTGAACTGATCTGTTCAGTTCACGACCCTGTGACAGGAGAGTTGCCCTGCACTTTGGTTAGCGCCCAATCAATACACCTAAGGGGAGAAAATCCAATTACATCACAATGGCATTTGGGGCGCCTCAGACCAGCAGCTCCTGGCCGAATGACCCCAACATTGACACAGGCAGCACGGCAGCTCCTGGCCGAATGACTCCAACATTGACACAGGCAGCACGGCAACCTAGGAGACTGGTCAGAGAGACTTTTCCCCCTCTCCCTCAGATCAAGAGAGAAACATGATGTGAAAGAAAAGTCAAACAGCCAACATTTATTATCTTTCGCTTCTCCATACCTTTCTCTGGCACCGCTCTTTGACAGCAAATCTTACAGCCCTAGGATTGGGTTAACATCCTGAGACATGTAAAAGTGAGAAGTGTGTTGCTGACTTCAATGGAAAAGAGATTTCCACACGCTCTGATGTCCACTGGAGAAAATCGACCATTTTTCTACATATCATGACTGGGACTAAACTCTGTGATGTTTATCCATTTAACACTTTCTTATGTGACAGGGGAATACTTCCAAAATATAAGTTCCCCATTGCATACAAGAAATCTATGGCTGCTCAAAATCTGACTGATATAATGGAGAAGAAAAAGTAAAGGAAAACCAACGGATGCAACATCTATCCCACTGCCATTGTAAACAAATGAATGCGACTGTCAAAACAGCAGAACAGTGTCACAGATCTGTTCCTGACCATGCAACATGAGAGGTCCTCAGTTCTGGTTCTGCAATCAACAACAGAGACAAAGAAGGGGGGGGGGGGGGGGGGGGGGGGGGGACTAAGTCTCAAACCAGTAACATGTCGTACTCCATACAGACCAGATTTCCCTGGTCTAGAGACTCCAATACACACAGCAGCAACACAGCTCATGAGACTGTTTGGTTAGGGTGATCTTTTCCTATCCCAGGCATCTAGATCAGAATCATGAGGAGAATGGAGTACTATCACCACTCCCTATCATTGTCCTCCTTCGTTTCCTCAACCCTTTCACTGACCAAATGCACAGTAGCCAATCTTGTACAGAACAGAACTGAATAGTCTGGGATACAAAGGTGACGTGACAACTGTGTTCCTGGTTTCCGTGGAAAAGAGTTTTTCAAATGGCTTTTGTGGAAAAAAACAACAAAACTCCTGGTTTCCACGGAAAAGAAGTTTTCAAATGGCTTTTGTGGAAAAAACAACAACAAAACAAACAAAAAACACTTTTAACAAACAAACAAAAAACAACCACAACAACAACAACAGCCAAAAAAACTGTGCATGATTATGAAAACGATCTTTCTTCTGTTCTTTCATTTACATAACAGGAGTAATCATTTTCCACATCCAATCTGTGCCTTGTCATCTAAAGCAAAAAAGTTGACAATGGACAAGAACACGGAATGACAACCAAGTAGCACAGGACCTACGACACTTCTCTCCCCCCCTTCTCAACGTACAGATGATAACTAAAACGTCAAAACAGTGCCACCGATCTGTGTACGACCTTACTACAGAAGATCCTCTGCACCTAGGCCCCAATCAATATGCAAAGAAGGGAGGAAATGTAATCACCAAGTCTGGTGACAAACTGGGCCACAGAGTGCAGCAGTTCCCTGTCACTGTGCCAGCTGGCATGCCCAGAGACTGCCTGGTCAGGGCAACCTTTCCACTCTTCCTGCCCATCAGAAACAGGACTGTGGTGGCATTACATCACCATGCCTGGACATCATCTTCTTGGTCCACTCTTTCTCTGGCATCATGTCACAGACCGCAAATCCTGTGGGTGGGTGAGACTGAGCATGGCAAGACTCTGGTGAGAAAGGTATGAGCTCCTGGTTTCCTCAGAATGTTTTTTTTCACATGGCCGTATGTGCTGCAGAAGAAAACCAACCTCTTTTCAACACTTCCAGCTAACAACAACAACAACAACAAAAAAAAATGCAACACTTTTCTCCGATGTTTTCCTAACACAGGTTCTTTGTAAGAAAACTTATTTCAACTGGGTTGACTTCGCCATATTTCAATTTACAACTTCAGAAAACTTCATCAACTGTAAAATTATTCATTTCAACGATAAAAGAAGATACCAACAGTAGTGTCCCCTACTCCATTTTAAAGGCAAGAGTAGTGAGACTCTCAAGACTGTTTACAAGGACAGAGAACAGCAATTCCGTTCAGAAAAAAAGGGAAGGAGAATGGAAGAGAGAAAGGTCTCCCTGCCCTTGAATTTCAGTATTCATATAATGAAGCGATGGACTTGCAGTACATCCTTCTATGTGATCTTTTCTGTTTGCTTTTTCACTGAAAAATGACATGTCTCTAGCAAAAAAAAAAAAAATGGTGTAAGGGTATTGTATTTGAATATGAGATAAGTACAAAGGGATGGTGCACACATCACATACGAAAAGATAGAATGAGAGAGAGGGAAAGAGAGAGAGAGAGAGAGAGAGAGAGAGAGAGAGAGAGAGAGAGAGGGTGGGGAGGGAGAGGAGGAAAATACTGAGAGATGGAGGAAAACAGGAGGGTTTGGAGGAGAAAGAAGAAAGGGGAGATGGAGGAAGAGAGAGAGAGAGAGAGAGAGAGAGAGAGGGGGGGGGGAGGGGAGGAAAATACTGAGAGATGGAGGAAAACAGGAGGGTTTGGAGGAGAAAGAAGAAAGGGGAGATGGAGGAAGAGAGAGAGAGAGAGAGAGAGAGAGAGAGAGAGAGAGAGAGAGAGAGAGAGGAGGGGGGGGGGGGAGGGAGAGGAGGAAAATACTGAGAGATGGAGGAAAACAGGAGGGTTTGGAGGAGAAAGAAGAAAGGGGAGATGGAGGAAGAGAGAGAGAGAGAGAGAGAGAGAGAGAGAGAGAGAGAGAGAGAGAGAGAGAGAGAGAGAGAGGGTGGGGAGGGAGAGGAGGAAAATACTGAGAGATGGAGGAAAACAGGAGGGTTTGGAGGAGAAAGAAGAAAGGGGAGATGGAGGAAGAGAGAGAGAGAGAGAGAGAGAGAGAGGGGGGGGGGGAGGGAGAGAGAGGAAAATACTGAGAGATGGAGGAAAACAGGAGGGTTTGGAGGAGAAAGAAGAAAGGGGAGATGGAGGAAGAGAGAGAGAGAGAGAGAGAGAGAGAGAGAGAGAGAGAGAGAGAGAGAGAGAGAGAGAGAGAGAGAGAACAGAGACAGAGACAGAGGAGAGAGTCAGTTGTGAGGGTGCAAACAAACAAAATTCTGGTGATGTACAAACCTGGTTATAGTTTTTCTCAAAAACAGCAATTAAAAATATGACGATGTATAAACCACTGTTGTCGCACTTTACGTTTGCTGTTGCCAGAAATATTCCTCACATGTACACTTTCCTCTAGTTAAACCTAAACAATGCCCTGGCAAAGGAGGACAGCTGTAGCCCACTAACTGATGGAACATCCAACACTGTGAAAAACAAAAAGACAATTTTTTCACACACTGGCATCTATGATTAGGAAAATGTACACTTTTGTACATTGTAAATGAGAACTACACACACACACACGCACTAATGAACACAGATACACACATGCAGACACACTGACAGACAGACACACAAAATGGAGCACACTTTACCGTCTAAGCAGATCTAAGCTAAAATTTCTTTTCACTTGAACAGGCGGATTAGTCCTAACACTTTCAGTTGCTTTACTATGAGTTGGTCAACCCCCAGCAAACTTGGACGACCCGAAAAGAAAACTTAATTCCTTGCACTTTGGATAAAATGTATTCCAATGAATCAGACACTGCAGAAGAACATTTTCTTCACATGCTTGGTGAAGTCTCACAAGAAACAGACTCTCACAGGCCCGGTTGTCCTGGTGAGTAAGGCATCAGACTCTTGTCCAAGGTGCCAGATTTGATTCTACCTGGGGACAGCCTGAAAGGAAACCATGTTCTCTTGGAGTTCACATCCAGCCAAACTCCAGTCCCTTGCTAGTCTTTCATAGGAGGCTTTGAATCAGCATCCCGTGCCTGAACAATCTTCAACAGATATTATTACATCCCCTTTCATATTTCGGAGAAGTGTATGCGATCGTATGCTGATAGGATGGACGACACAGAAATTTTACACATACACACTAGTGTTGTGTTTAGACATCATCTCTGAAGAGAGAATATATCCACCTTTCGCTTACGGTGGGAATGAAAATGGCTGACATGAAGAAATCTCACCAACAGGGAACCTAGCCATATAAGCTGGAACAAAGAAAGAAAGACTCTCTCAGTTAGGATCACCTTCTGTTGCTCTGGAACATTTTCTTTTGTCTTTGCTTCCCTTTAAACACTCATTCCTCTCAGACCAGGGTCTTGGAAGATTTCTTGATGTCATTATTTGAAAGGTGCAATGTACTGTTATCACTGGCAACAGCGTAATCTACTTTCCTTCATCGATAAAACATGAAACAAAGGAACACACTTTTACAGAAGATTAATAACGATCCCCACAAAACCTGAATCATTAATATGGTCTTCAGAGAGAGATGGAGTAAATTATTGGGACGTAAATCTAATACAAAGAGAAACATATTCCAGGAATCATCTTTAAATAAAGGCAGTGAAATCTATACTATGAGGCAAATTTAGTAGAATCACAGCCTTATTTTCCGGAAATGTTTTTGAAGTGAGTATCTGGCTCTTATTTGGGCACTTCACTGTCGTAACTTGACGCTACTCAGGAGAGTAACTTGAAAAGTTGAGCCACATATTTCACTTATAAAAGCACCTTTCTTGACTTAGCATACAAACTTAGAAGTAGCTTATGAATGACAAAAATGACACATTATGAGCCTTTTCCCACAGGGCTGCTTGAGCCTTCACACCACACAACAGAAAGCCAGGCTGGCCTCAGACAACCACGATGAAGACGTGGGCACATGAAGAAGTGGCTCCCAGTGCCACCGCCGTCATCGACAAAGGCGCAACAAGCTTAGGCTGGTATGGTGAGGCGGGGCAGAGGAAATCCACACAAGCACGTGTGCTGGTACACCCAATCCTCATTCCTACCCCCCTCCCGTCTTGCTTGTTGCTGTCAGCCGCCCTGCCAAAGTCCTCCACGTATTGATTGACCATAGCTGCGTTCAGTGCACGCTATACTTCCATCCAAAACTGCTGCCCCTATTCGTCTCTGTGCATTGGACTGGGTGAGCTGCAGGTAAAGTCAAAAGTGTCATTGGTGACACATGTGTGAAACAAGAAGTAGCACGCTTGGTGGTGCTTGGGGCGGTAGTCAAAGTTGACACAAACAGACTACATTTGCAAGCTTCTTTAGTAGAAACGGAAGTAACTGATATTTTCTTGTTAGGGTAACTCAATTCAGACAACCAATAATGCTGTGTGACCGCCCCACCCATTCCAGTAAACGAACATTTTGGAATACCTTTTAGGATGTAAAATGTTCTTGACTGAACAGCCACCATGGTGCAGTGGTTAACAGCGTGAACATATGGGCTAAGAGATCACTGGTTGGGTTCGGTTCCCACCGCTGTTTGTTTGTCATAGGGTTAAGGCCCTGGCCAGCTCCAAGGCCACAGGCTCAAATGGGAAGACTGGAACCATAGAGTTAAATTTCATCTATTTAGATGAGGTGTCTCTGTGAGTGTTACTTAAGAGTCCAGTGTGCTATGGCCTCAAATGGGAAGACTGCTGCCATACGTTTGAATTTCATCCACTTGCATCTTTGAGGAATGTTGCTCCAATTTAATATCAAACATAGCAGGAGTCTGTACCTCTTGGGCGTGGATGACATTTTAATTCATAGTGAAAGGAAGTGCAGAGTAAAAACAAAAAAGTATTCACTTTGCTTTTTACCTTGTGCAAAGGAACAACTTATAGCACGTGCACACGTCACTTGCACACATGCACACCATAGCATAAAATATAGCCCCAGAATTAAAAAAATGATTAAAGAAATGAACAGATGGAGAGGGGAATTATGTAAGGAAAAAAAGGCTTTTAAGGCTGGCTCTAAAAGTGTCCAGTGTTGTAGGCTGGAGACAGAAATAAAGCAGCAGGTGACTGTTGAGTCTTCAAATCTGGGGATTTGGAGGCACAGTGGATCTAACACAGAACATGCAGAATAGGATGGGGTATGAAGGGGAAGACAGTCACAGAGGTAGGAAGGGGCACAGTTTTGAAGGCATTTATAGCAGAGTACACCCTTGCCACGTCATCTAAGACCAGAAAGGGACTCCATCATGTGTAGGAAGGGGCAGAGTTTTGGAAGGCATTTATAAGCAGATGTGCATCCTTGCCACGTAATCTAAGACCAGAAAGGGACTCCATCATGTGTAGGAAGGGGCAGAGTTCTGAAGGCATTTACAGCAGAGTGCACCCTTGCCACGTCATCTAAGACCAGAAAGGGATTCCATCATGTGTAGGAAGGGGCAGAGTTCTGAAGGCATTTATAGCAGAGTGCACCCTTGCCACGTCCTCTAAGACCAGAAAGGGACTCCATCATGTGTAGGAAGGGGCAGAGTTTTGAAGGCATTTATAGCAGAGAACACCCTTGCCACGTCATCTAAGACCAGAAAGGAACTCCATCATGTCATCTTCGTCATCTACGTCCTTGCTGATCATCACCAAAAATAAAAGCCTCAATTTTCATGGCCCTCTCTCTCTCATGCTCTGCTCTTTTGGTGACCTCCTTTTTCAATTCATTCTCCAGGATTTTAGATACCCCTAGTGAGTTTGTCAGCTGGTAATGGACAATTCATAAAACTGTCCGCGCCTTCCCAAGGAGGACATTCCTTCATGCGGGCTCCATGACCAAGCAATTACTGTCATCAGAAAAGGGCTTAGCAGATGATGTCTTCTGCATGGTGGATCAGAACAGGCAACGCTGAACACCACGGGAGTGATTCAGCAACAGTGCAGTGTTCTCTCCGGTGGCTATCTCACTGATACTGAATGCTCCCTGTGGACTGCAGGTGCTGGGTGTGGCTGTGTACCAGGTTCTGGAATGAGCGGCTAGGTAGTTTTGCCTCTTGGGGGCACAGAGGATAGGAAAGAGAGTTAAAAAAAAAAGTGTATCGACTGTGCTGTTAGAAAAGTAATCAACTATTCATCACACAAGTACATCTGGTGTGAATATGAATGACTGTGCTGTTAAAAAAGTGATAAAATATTCACCATATGAGTACATCTGGTGTGGATATGAATGTGCTGTTCAAAAAAAGTGACAAAATATTCACCACACCAGTACATCTGGTGTAAATACGATATGACTGTGCTGTTAAAAAAGTAATAAAATATTCACCACACAGGTATATCTGGTGTGAATATGAATGACTGTGCTGTTAAAAAAGTAATAAAATATTCACCACACCAGTACATCTGGTGTGAATATGAATAACTGTGCTGTTTAAAAAGTGATAAAATATTCACCACACAAGTACATCTGGTGTGGATATGACTGACTGTGCTGTTAAAAAAGTAATAAAATATTCACCACACAAGTACATCTGGTGTGGATATGAATGTCTGTGCCGTCAAAAAAAGTGATAAAATATTCACCACACCAGTACATCTGGTGTGAATATGAATGACTGTGCTGTTAAAAAAGTAATAAAATATTCACCACACAAGTACATCTGGTGTGGATATGAATGACTGTGCCGTTAAAAAAGTGATAAAATATTCACCACACAAGTACATCTGGTGTGGATATGAATGACTGTGCTGTTAAAAAAGTGATAAAATATTCACCACACACGTACATCTGGTGTGAATATGAATGACTGTGCTGTTTAAAAAGTGATAAAATATTCACCACACAAGTACATCTGGTGTGGATATGAATGTCTGTGCTGTTAAAAAAGTGATAAAATATTCACCACACCAGTACATCTGGTGTGAATATGAATGACTGTGCCGTTAAAAAAGTGATAAAATATTCACCACACAAGTACATCTGGTGTGGATATGAATGACTGTGCTGTTAAAAAAGTGATAAAATATTCACCACACAAGTACATCTGGTGTGGATATGAATGACTGTGCTGTTAAAAAAGTGAAAAAAATATTCACCAGATAAGTACATCTGGTGTGAACAAGAAAGAGAAATTAGGATGAACTGCTCGAGAGCTCAGAATGAAGGTCACTGAAGGGCAGGGATCAGGGGTCATGAGGCATATCATCAATACATATCACGGATTCCCTGACCAAAATTTCATTCTAATTCAAACTAATGCAAGAAGCTAACCAAACAACGTCTTGGGCAAAATCTCTATTTCCCCAAGCAGTTGGTGGTATCCTTTACAGCGCACTAAGAAAACAAAGAGTTTCTTGAATCTTATGTCTACTTCTTTTGTTGCTTTTTTTTTCTTTCTTTCTTTTTTTAAAAATTTTTTTAGTTGGACCTTGGAGGTATCCTCTACAGTGCATTCAGAAAACAACAGTTTCTTGAATCTAATGTCGACTTCTTTTGTTGTTTGCTTTTTGTATGGTGAAAGTTTCTTCCTTTCCTTTTTTCCCCAAACATTTTACTGTTCTTGTCATACAGATATTATGTCTACTTTTGTTTGTTTGTTTGTTTGTTTTATATGGTACAAGTTTTGTTTCTCTTCCCTTTGTTCTTTCTCTCTTTCTTTCTTTTTCTTTTTTTTTTCCCCTACAGCACTTTGTTGTTCCTGTTATGCATATTCCCTGACCTTTTATTGATTTCCTAGAGCAGTTCAAGCCAAAATCTTTTTTCCCTGGCTTTTTGGTGACTAGAAAAAGCTCCTGCGTCTTCCCTGACATCCATGACCTGTTCAGACTATTAACAGACAGGAGAAAATAAACAAACCAAACCAAAAAAAAAAAACCCCCCCCAAAAAAAACAAATACCAAACAACCCCCCCCCCCCCCCCCCCCATCCAACCTGATTTCATTAGTGCCCAGACACGTGGGCCCAAATTTACTGTTGTAGTTAATTTTCGTCAAAGATGGGAGTATTCTCTTTTTTTCTTTTCTTTCTTTAAAAAAAAAAAAGAAGAAGTAAAAACAGGTGTATATTTTTGGACAATAATTTTCTCTCAACTATTAATTCTCATACGAAAACCAATGGCTTCCAGTCAGAGATAACTTGCATTTGAATCGTCCATGCATAACAATTTTTCAGTTTTCTGTGGCAAATCCCGTTCTTGTTGATCGAACCTTGTAAAGACGAAGAAGCAAATCATGAAGCCTTCATAAAACCAAACCAAACCAAACCCAACCCAACCACACACCTGTAACCTGGAAGAAAAAAATAAATAGAGAGAAACTGAGATTAACGCTCATAACACATCATTTCTTCTTCTTCTCTTTTCCTTCTTTTAAATTTTTTTTTTTAATTTAAAAAAAAAAAATCTTTTATCATTCTTTTAGAATGTATGACATCAAAGCAAAGAAAAAAAATGGCTGAAAATAATGTTCAGCATGGTGAAGTCCCCTCATCCACATATCCCCCCTTCCTCCGCCTACCAAAAGAGAAACTGAGCTTCATTCAGACTGTGAATACACTTCACACTATTTCTTCTTTATTCCAAGTGATTTTTTCCTAAATGAAAACAAAGCAAAGCAAAAACGGCTGAAATTGATACTGGGCGGAGAGCGGTCCTTTATCCCCAACCCCCTCCCCCAGCAAAGCATTGAGCCAATGTCCATAAATGATGCATGAACAACATGGAATATACCTTTTGTGATCATTCTTATACAGGACAGCAGGTTTATTGTTCCAACAGATTCTCATTGTTTCAGAGCTTTTCTCTACGACTGTGTGTGTGTGTGTGTGTGTGTGTGTGTGTGTGTGTGTGTGTGTGTGTGTTGTGTGTGTGTGTGTGTGTGTGTATGGTTGGGGTATGTGTGTGTGTGTGTGGTGTGTGTGCGTGCATGTCCGTGTGCATATGTGCGTGCACCCAGACTTTTTTCCCATGGTGGCCTTGAAAAAAAAAAGACGCTGAAGAATTACGGGGAAACTGCTCATGCATAAAGTCTTTTTCTTTTTTTTTAAACTTCCCACTGTTTCCCACAGACAAACCCACCAGTACCTGTGGGGTTGTCTGCTCG
Source organism: Conus canariensis (assembly GCA_033310375.1). NCBI lineage: Eukaryota > Metazoa > Mollusca > Gastropoda > Neogastropoda > Conidae > Conus > Conus canariensis. Next base: position 20,177,629 of record CM065746.1, read on the forward strand.
TCAGCAAGATTACACCAAAACTACAGAACCGACATCACTGAAACTTCAGTGGATGGATCAGCTGTAACCCAAGGACTTCTTCCTCCGCGTACACAGGCTGATACTCCTGCGGACACTCCCTGTATAGACTGGCAAGGATTAATCCCATCTACCCAAGGGAGTGGAGTTTTGTGTGTATGACTGTTTTTTTTTAACCACCATTAAGGCAGCCATACTCCAACTTCGGGGAAGGTGCATGCAATGTGTAATGTGTCATCCATACCAACGGCCAAACTGGCCTTCTCTTCTGGAAGTTGGTGATGGGATTTTACGTGTGTGCAAGATGTTATGCATGCATTCACACACGGAACCTCGGTTTATAGTCTCATTTCAATGACTATGGGAAATGGAGTTAGAACCAATGTTGACTCTGAGGGAAAAATCCCCCTGTACCAAAACGGCTCGGTGGAGATTCCAACCCACAAACCCAGGATCACCAAGATTACGAGTCGGGCACTCTATCACTGGGCTATTCTGGCCCCTAACCCAAGGACAAATACACTGACTCTCAGAGCAGATCCAGATCTTACGGGCACATCCATGAGGACCTGGGGCCCTGGTGGAGGTCTGCACTCTGCTGAGTGTCCTTGTATGGAAATGTGGACTATTGATAGAGTATTTTCTGTACATATCACACTGCTGAGTGTCCTTGTATGGAAATGTGGACTACTGATGGAGTATTTTCTGTATAGATCACACTGCTGAGTGTCCTTGTATGGAAATGTGGACTACTGATGGAGTATTTTCTGTATAGATCACACTGCTGAGTGTCCTTGTATGGAAATGTGGACTACTGACAGAGTATTTTCTGTATAGATCACACTGCTGGGTGTCCTTGTATGGAAATGTGGACTACTGATAGAGTATTTTCTGTATATATCACACTGCTGGGTGTCCTTGTATGGAAATGTGAACTACTGATAGAGTATTTTCTGTACATATCACACTGCTGGTGTCCTTGTATGGAAATGTGAACTACTGATAGAGTATTTTCTGTACATATCACACTGCTGAGTGTCCTTGTATGGAAATGTGGACTACTGATAGAGTATTTTCTGTATATATCACACTGCTGAGGGTCCTTGTATGGAAATGTGGACTACTGATGGAGTATTTTCTGTATAGATCACACTGCTGAGTGTCCTTGCATGGAAATGAGGACTATTGATAGAGTATCTTCTGTATATATCAGAACACACTGAAAGGTCCAACCCTTGATCTTGGCATGCTGTTCCCCAAACAACTCACTTTGAAAAACATAGTCAAGAAATATCATGAGATGCAATATTATAAACCGTAACACTCGTTCCTTCACCATTTCTTCAGAATGGGGAGTGTACCAACAGAAAGTACACAAATTTCCACGATCTAATCCTCACCTGATGTCCTCCCCTCTGCCCCCCTCTTCCCACGCTGTTAAGTCATCCCCTGCTCCTCCCTCTCTGGCAGTCAACACAGGCTGTTCACCCCACCACCATTTTCTGCTGCCATGTCTTCACACCCACTTGAGAGAATCAGGCTGCTGGCTCCTGGGAGCAGGTCGATGCAGCTGACAGCCCTCACCGGCACAGCAAACAGGGATGAAGACCAGACTGCCTTGTATGCATGCAAGCCTTAACAGTCTGCCAGCACTACCACCAGAGCCATCAGGGGCTGAGGGTGGAAGGTGGTGGGATGGAGCGGTGGGTGGGAAGAGCGCTGTCAACCAAGCCAGCTGTCGTGAGGAATGTGTGCACACACCCTGTCCTTAGTCAAGTGGCAAGCGGCACTTCTTTTCTGGTGGTGTCCTTTGCAAACATGATCATGACAGCAGTTCCCCCCCCCCCCCCATCCCCCCCCCCCCCCCCCCCTGTCTTCTCCCCTTGAAGCGAGGGCGGCTGCTGCCGGATGTGTGAGCATTCTCTCTCCATTGCTTTTCTTCTTATTCTTTTGAGTCTGTTTTACTCTGTTTTTGTTTTTTTTTAATATGATTACAGCCAAATGATGCGTATGCACACACTGACTCACCCAAGTGTCTACAGAATTAAAAAAAAACACACACAAAAAAACAGTATATCTCCCAATTGTGTCCTTTAGCCTGTGGAAAATAATCCAAGTTCTCAAACTGCATAACCTGATTCTCCAGCTATGGGTGGGCGAATATCAATGTATAACAATAACACCACATCCCAACCCAAACCTACTCGTACAGTGGAAAGCAAACTGTTTTGCTCTGAAAAAAGACTGAGTGGTCACAGAGAGAGAGAGAGAGAGAGAGAGAGAGAGAGAGAGAGAGAGAGAGAGAGAGAGAGAGAGAGAGAGAGAGGGAGGGAGCTGTTTACCCTCAAAAACCCTATTGTTTTTAACCAAAAGAATGAGTGTATTTTCTACACAAGTCTGTGTAGAAATAGATCTCCAAAATCTTTTGTAAAAGTTAAAGAAGGGAGAGGTGGAAGGGTGGATTTGTTTCCCCTCCACCACCACCACAGAGCACAGTGATTCCATTGCAGTGACTGTACTAAAAATTGATTCTTCTAACACAAATTTCACTGGCATACTTTAGCACAAATTCATGCTCTCTCTCTTTCTCTCTCTCTCTTTTAAAAAAAATAACATGGCCTGCAGTCCATGTTAATGTTTCTATGTATCTGCTTCCGGAGCAGGCACAGCTTGATGCGATGTTGCCTACCAGATTTAGCAAGAGTTGTCACTCTTTGGAGAACAAGACAACACCATGGTTACAATCCGCAAGTGCAAATGCTGTGTAAGAACTTCACGTTTTGATCTTTTTCCTGATGTGTTATCATCATTATCATTATTGTTTAGTTCCTCATATTCATTCAACTTTCATCAAACATGTGTACAAAATACGGCAATACTGTATGGACAAACAGGTCTCTCAGAGGAGAGAGAGAGAGAGAGAGAGAGAGAGAGAGAGAGAGAGAGAGAGAGAGAGAGAGAGAGAGAGAGCATGTGGGTGTACGTGCTTGTGAGAGCATGCATGCATGTGCTTGCACGTGTCTGTCATTTCTAGGGGGTGAGAATATGGTGCTGCAAACAAGACATATCCCATTCCCTTCCATTTAAAGACAAACAAAATCCAATGTCAAACAACTGAATGCTAAAGCATCTGATTACACAGTCTGATCAATTTCAACAGATCAATTGCCAATATAAACATGTTGCTGTGTGTGTGTGTGTGTGTGTGTGTGTGTGTGTGTTGTGTGTGTGTGTGTGTGTGTGTGTGTGTGTGTGTGTTGTGTGTGTGTGTGTGTGTGTTGTGTGTGTGTGTTGTGTGTGTGTGTGTGTGTGTGTGTGTGTGTTTTGTGTGTGTGTGTGTGTGTGTATGTATGCATGCAAATGTGTGTGCGTGAGTGTGTATATTTTAGTGAATGTTGCAAATTCCATTACCAACTCTGTCATGGCTACATGCCCACCCTACAGTTGCGATTTCCATGGAAACGACATAAAAACAAACAAACAAAACAAGAACCCTTAAAAACATCTGAACTTAATAAAGCCAAGATGCAAAATTAGCGGCATGGCAAACGTTCAATCAGCCACAAAATTATGTTCACAGACAGGTCCAAACCCAGGAAACACTTATTGGGAATCACTCAGGATTTGTAATCACATCTGATCACAGCGCTGTTGCAGTCGACCACATGTTCTCTCTCCTACACACCGCAGCAATCTGATGCATCTGGTCATGCTGGCTATTACATCAGTTCAGAGCTGACTGCCAGCCCTGCGATCAATGGGCATCAATGGGCGTGGTGGAGTGAATCCCTGGAGGAGACAAGGCTTACTGTAAATCTCATCAACACTGGGCTGGGATAGTGTTCTGCTCCCAACCGATCTTTCTGCTCCCCAACAAACACCTCAATCAGCTCCATTAGTCTTGTTGTTGCTGCTGCCATGTCTTGCCCATACAAGAATAGAAGTCCATTTGTCTTCCCTTGCTCTGTCTATGAATGCTGTACTGCTTCTCTGCCTCTCTCTCTCTCCCCGTCTCTTCCCCTTTCAGAGTATCTGTCTGTCTGTCTGTCTCCTTGTCTTTCTTCCTCTCTCCTATATTTCTGAATAGGGGTGTATCACCCAGAGTTTTCCATACACTTCCAATGAAAACCCAAGGACCTTACATGAGTTCCTAAAGAATTTATAAGCATCTGTAATACAGATACACTGCAACCTCTCTGGAACAAAATACATCTCACAGGAATCTCTCCAATCATTTAGCTAACTGATATCTTGATTAATTGATCAAATTTGAGTGTATTTAATCATACTTTTCTGCCATCTTTGCTTAACATTTAAATCATTCCACACTGAATATTCAGTCATTAACATCACGGAGCCAGTTCAGTGTCTGCGTTCATATTCTATTTTGCATGGTGTACAAACAGTTCAAATTTTGTTGGCTTACAGCCAGGCCAATTTTCAAAGAAGTTTGTCAGTGTCCCCAACCGACACTACTTTTCTCCACTGACCCCAGTCCCTCTTTGAAAATATTGGTAGTAAAAATTCAATTTACCACAGAACAACTGCACACAAGAAATACTTTTGATGTACAAAGACAAATAACTAAAAAAAAGTCCACTGAACACAGTCTCTCTGAAGTTATGGTTCATGAACTATCTAAAATTAAAAAAAAAATGTTTTCCAGTTTATATGCATGAAATTTCGATTTCTGAATCCTATACAGTTTCTCTTTCAAAGTCAAAATGGCAGTGCTAGTCCGCCTTCAAATGTCCTCTTTAAGTTATCTTTTCACTGCAGGATATCTATCATCAACGAAATATAACATACACATATAACTTTTTTTTTAAAATCAACATACTGGAACTCAGTCACCTAGGACGTTTGAGTCTTCTTACAACAAATGCAGAATGATTTGCAAGAAAAGGATGCAAGCAACAAACTTGGCAGAGTTCATGGTACATTGCTGATCTCACGAATCCAACAAGAAAAAAAAAAAGGCAGGTAAAATCACCCCTAAAAATACTACTTACAAATCGTTTATTAATCACAGTATAAACTAGATCGATTCTTATGAAATGCACTGCCTTAGAACCCACTTTGACCAGCTCTGACTCCCCTTTAAAAGCACCTGCAAGGTGTGTACACATACCTGCAAGGAAGCATCTGTCATTCCCTAGTTTTTTATTTATTCACATAGAGCACCAAGTCATAAAATACTTCTCATTAACAAAACGACAGATAGTGATCTATCTGATATAATTAATGTTGCTTTAATAGTTATAGCCCAGCTGACTGCAAAGGACCATGATGATCAAATCCGTAGATCTCTTCTCAAAGCAAAAAAAAAAAAAAAAAGAAGAAAGTTAAATGCATGAAAGAGAAAACCTCAGTCCTTAATTAACAGAAATATTCTAATAAGCTCAGACCATACCTTCGATTCGATCTGCATGTACTCAAATTAAAAAGCTTCAGTGGAACCAGATTTACCCTTTTCAGGAGAGGACAAATTCAAACATGTACGATAAATGTTCCGGCATCATCATTTACTGACACAGAAGCAGATCAAACTAACGATTGTGTGCTTCAGTCTTCCTCTTCATGCCCATAGCACACACAGCTCTGGCAGTGGCTCGCCATGGCCCCCAAGTCTCATCAATGCATTGCATGCCTCTGATGGGAACTGGAATCCCAGACAAGTTATCTTCATGCCCATGCTAACCATTGCATCGTGGCGACTGTCTGCATTGCATCCTACCACAGCAACGGCCCCATAATTATGACGATGTTATGACTGATTCTCCAGAGTGCTTCAAAAGATACGTTATCATGATCTTTCTTTTTTTTTTTTTTTCAAATCTCAGTTCAATTTTTTATGTATGACACTTTCCGCCATAGATCCTCGCTTCATGTTTTGGACACAGCAACAAATTAAATGATGCCAAACGTCTTGACTGAGAACACTGTCAGCTTCCAGTGCTGAAGACTTGCTTCTCTGATAGTTGAAACTACTAACTTCTGTGGTAACCACTTGTTGCACTTTCTGTGTGACACTGTTGTGCACACTATCACAGACTGAAGTCATTTTTATGATTCAGTTCAATACTGTTTAAATGAACTTAAATCCTGCCAGGTATCTTCATTTCACATTAATGCTAGCATTTACTGTCAAACGCTGTAAACAGAAAGTTAACATTTGTATGCTTGTGCTAATCAGCTCTAGTCTCTGCACTGCTTGACCCATGTGAGTCGTATTTGCCACAAAGATAGTGTCTGTATCACAAAGAGCAACACCCAGGCGATATTGTATGTATGATATCAAAGCTTCCTACACCTTTTGATAAACACACCAAAATAAACAAAATACAATCAGTCAGAAACCAGAGCCACTTGCAAGCAACATTTTTTTTCTTCTCCAGATCTGTATGTAAAATAGAAATAGCAACAATGTTGCAATGCTTAATATTTTTTCAAACTTTTCCTCATTTATAGAAATACTGTTATCAAAAAAAAAAAAAAAAAAAAAGTTACAGAGGTCATCTCCTGCAACATTTTTACTCACATGGGACAGTATCTGAAAAGATAGAAATAGTTTTGGCCGTTAAAAAGCAAGAACACTTCTTTATCCTACAAGAACACTTCTCTCATCTCCTGTCCGCCTCTGAGCACTCATTTTTTAAAAAAAAATAAACAAAATGAAAAATAAACAAGACCCTTCCACTGCACTTGCACTAAACATGTACACACACAAATCTTAGCTTTGACAAATGCATGGTCTCTGAATCAATGGAAAGACGATAAGAGAAGAGATCACAATAAAATGCATCCCAGAAAAAAAAACAAACCCACATCTGGGGGAAGGAAAGAAACTGCTCCACAAATTTCAAACAAAGGCTGGCCATCCTAAGAACACTCCACATCTGCTGGTTTCTATGGCAACTAGTGAACAAGGCACTGGAATCTCAAGATCTGTCCATCATGCCCCCCCCCCCCCTCCCACCAGTCCCTCCCTTCCCCCTCTCAGGGCCCCTTATATCACACACACACACACACATACACACACACACACACATACACACACACACACACGCGTGCGCGCACACACACACATATTTTTAATGGCAAGCCTTTTAGAAGAGACATGAAAGCAATCTCATTACTGCTGTCTGGTGCTAACGAACTCGTTGGGCAGAGGTGGCAAAAAAGGTTCAAACAAACAGTCAACACTATTATTTTGTTCTTTTTGGGCTGTCTCCTCTTCCCTGCCTCCTCTGTGACGTTACTCCCACATCACTCCTTCCAGCTACCCCCGTACACAACCACACCCGGGCCCAATCTTGCTGTAGCCTTCTTTTCCAGCAGTTCACATGCAGCAATCGATATCACACCATCAGGACACAATCCACAAGAGGAGACAATGCACCTAGCTGCTTCAGAGTCCCTTGGGTGGTGTTCCACGGTGTCAGTTCTGATCCATCATAAGCAGGACCTTCTGTTTAGCCCTCACTGATGACAACAGCTACTTAGTTACTGAGCCAATGTGTGTGAGCATCCCTTTCCAGAGGGCACATCCTCAAAACAGTGACAGTCACCAAGAACTTGCTGATATCAACCACAGACAAATAATCACCATGAGCGTGGACATGGAGAAGAAATCCCAACTGCAGTCTTAAGAACAGGGCATCATCCCCCCACCTCCTCTCAAAGTATCAAATCTGCTGAAATGGGAAAAGATAAAGATGCTTGAGAACAAGATGCTGCGGCAAAGTTCTACTCTGGTGAACACTATCAACACAAACACCGCTATGTCCTTCTCTGAGCACTGAGAACGTTGCAGTCACTGCGCAAACATTCCCTCAAGATACCCAACTTGGACCTTTTTAATTTTTTGCTGACTGGAACGATAGACACAAAATCCTTTTTCCACACTTACATTACTGCTTGTAGTAATGATCGATCTCAGCCTTTCCATCTAATTCCCCCAGTGCTAACACAAGTTCAACAGAATTCACAGCCCCAATAACCTGTCTTTTCATCCTTCTCTCACTCAACTTCTGTGCTCTAAGTTAGACATGGGGTTGTATGTTTTACTTTCAATTTAACCAAGGAAATTGCGCTCTTTCATTATTCTTTTTTTTTTTTTTTTTCACAGAAAGTATGGAGCATGGTCACAGGACCTATACACAGTAAAATTTCCAATTATTTTAAAGATATCTTTGGAAAGTCTGTCATGACCGATTTCCTACTATTTTAAAGATATCTTAGGAAAGTCTATCACGACCATCTTCACAACATGTTCAAGCTGACTTGCCATTTGCTGCAATATAATACTCCCAATATGTGGCGTAGCAGTGAGGTGATCCCTGCGAGCTTAGTGGCAGTGCACTGAAAAACTTCAAACAATTGAAGTCTACATGACAGAGTTGTACTCTATGCTTTCTTTCCCAGTATGTCTTGGCATCAACCAGACCCTGGAGATAAGACACCTGCAGTGTTGGTCAGGAAATTTAAGCAACAAACTCAGTGATGCATCCGTTAAGGGGATCAAACTCTACTGTGTGGTAAGTCTATGCGTCTCAGTCCAAAACACACCAAAAAAAAACTTCCAAAGACAAATGCAACAGATGGAAGTCTAACCCACAACCCCATAAGCTCACAGCCTGACACACACCATTACATCCAGATTGGCCATCTGGTTTTTGCGAACTCTTTTTGGAGGCTACTAAATTGTACCACTATTCCTACAGTAGGTACTAAATTTTACCACCAACAATCTGCTGTTGTGAAGTGGTTAGCGTTGCAGACTCCCAGCTAGGAGACAGTAGGTAGGTTCTCACAGAGCCATTTGTTTAAAAGATTTTTCTGCCCCGAACGACTTTGCTATGGGCTCAACTGGGAAGACTATGACCACAGGACTCAGTTTCATTTCAACCACTTACTGGATGTACCTCTGAGTGCCGCACCTCACTTTTCATTTCTTCTCCATGTCTATGCCTCAGGTTCTGAGTTGCAGTCACCAGTATTCGGAAAATTCAAGGGGACAAGCACTGGATGGACGTGGTGGCACCCTCTGGTGGGACAGCTTACTAATGATGGCTTTGCAAGTAAGCAGCTATTGTCATCAGTAAGGGGCTGAGTCAGTGGTTTCCTGCGCACAGTGAATCAAAACAGGTACCCACTGAATTACCACTGAAGTGACCCGATCTTCTCAGCACACAGACACAGAGGGAGGATGGGCAGGGCTCCAACTAACCACTGTCACAACTGTCAGACAACTGAACTTTTGGCAGACAAGTGGAAATGCTCTTTCCACTTGTCCCTTGAGCAACAATTTTACACTACGTCAGTGAAAGTGACTGAGAAGTCAGCTTCAGTGCAGACCAATCACACTTCCCTCTTCCTCTGTTCACTCTCCCTCCCCCCATTCCCTTTCGTTCAGAATGATGATGTCTCACACGACCAGGCTTACATAAAACTTGTCAGCAGCATGCACACACCGTGCTTGGCAAGTGTGCAAACGACAGATCTAGCATCTGCTCCCTTTATTTCTCCCTCACTTGTGATCTACATGTGTGCAGAGCTGCCACTGGCGTGTTTAATTGACTTTGGCCATCGCTTTCATTCAACATCTGCCCACTTTGGGACAGCAATGGTTTGGGTGGGGGATGGGGAATGAATGGGGTAGGGTAGGGCAAGCTGATTTCTTTCTTTTTTCCTTTTTTTTTTTTTGGATCCACTTGTCCCCAGGACAACTGAAAATTGATGTCTGGGAATTTCTAGCCCTGGAGGGGTCAGGAGCAGATGTAAACATGTGTGCGCGCACACACACAAACACACACACTATCAACACCATCACCAATTACACTGATGAAAGCACAACAGATTGCAAAGCTCGCGAACAATTTATGACCTTATTAACAACATTAGTAGGTTGGGGACAAAACTTCACACCCATCAACTTCTAACACAGTTATCCCATCATTCGAGGGTGAAAAAAAAAAAGGTCTGGGTTCTGTTATTTACTGGCTTTCGTGGCAACCACAATCAGGGAATCTCAATGGCTGTTCAACCTGTCACATACTCAGCCCTCTCTATTGAGATACAAGCTGAGTATGCATGTGCGCACGCACACACACACACACACACACACACACACACACACACACACACACACCCCACACAACACACAGACACTTCAAATCACTGTTTTGGTAGTCGCTGTTAGTCCACAAAGGAGAGCATCCTATCCAATTTCTTGCTGTCTGCTTTAAACCAGCTCCTGTGGAAGAGGCAGCGACAGTTATTTCCTTATTCCCAGTCTTTGAAAGCCAATAAAAAAAAATACATGGGGGCTAGCAATTCTTGTCCTTTCTTGCACTTTCCATCCTGTTCCTCCCTATAAGCGTAACTAGCCCTCCCATTCCTCTTTCAGTCATTGGGCTTCCTTCTGGACTCCTGAGAGAAAGACCCAGGTGGGTGGAGAGGCGCAGATGAAAGCGGAGGAACAGAGACAGACAGGGTGAGGGAGACAGAGGTGAGTGTGAAGGAGTTTTGTTGACTCAATCAGTGTAGCATTCAGGGTTCTCTCAAATGACTCTGTGACGTCTGATTGAAATTGTGTGTGTGTGTGTGTGTGTGTGTGTGTGTGTGTGTGTGTGTGTGTGTGTGTGTGTGGTTGTGTGTGTGTGTGTTGTGTGTGTGTGTGGTGTGTGTGGAGAGAGAGAGAGAGAGAGAGAGACAGACAGACAGACAGAGAGAGAGTGAGCGACAGAGAGAGAGACGGATGGGTGGGGGGGACAGCAGGTGTAAGAGAGGGGCCAGAATTGTTTTTTCCCCCCTAAAATCTATTTTGAAAAATCTAATTCATTCTGTAATTCACGCTTTTGTCACCTGATTTAACCACATGAATTCATGCTCACAGCCCTACATTCAACACATTCTCTCAGTGTATGAAAGAGAATACACCACAACAGACAAAACAACATATGATATGAGATGGCATCCCAACCTGTGACTTCACAAGCTCAGGGACACTTTAAAACAAAACTAAGCCATTCTCTGAAAAGGTTCAGGACCTGTAACCAGGATTACTGTTTCTGTGGCAATCAGGATTAGGGAATGTTGAGGACTGTTCATACCCAGTCACTCCTCCCCGCTCTCTCCCTCTTTCTCTTCATCCCCCTACGCTACACATAAGACATACTTACCACTACTTAGGTTTTGTTGTCCAGAAAGGAGCCCTCCCATAACCCAATCTGCTGTCAGCTTTTAACCAGCTCTAATGGGAGAGGCAATGACAGTTATTCCCTGTCTTTCATTCCAGTAACATAGAGGTGCTACAAATGATTCCTAGATATTCTCCTCCTGTCCTGTTCCTTGTCCCTCCTTGTCAGGATTTTAAATCCCCTGGTGGCAGGTCAGTGGGGGGAGGGGGGGGGGGGGATTCTTTATTCATAAGGATAATCCTAACGGAATATAACCTGCTTTTCAAAAATTCTGTTCTCATCCTGTGTAGAGTCTAAAATGAAAAATAACATATGTACACCAATGTCTCCTGTAGAATTTCAAAGTGAGGATACAAATGGCCTTCTGTCACTAAAGCTGTCAAATCTGTAAACAGGGGGTCACATATAGACTCATTCATGTATCCATTTTTTTCGTTGTGCTGGTATGCTGGATGATTCGATCAGTGTATTACAATGTGCATTTAAATGTGTGTGTGTGTGTGTGTGTGTGTGTGTGTGTGTGTGTGTGTGTGTGTGTGTGTGTTTTGGGTGTACTTCATGTAATGTGTCAGTAATGAATGACACCTAAATAAAACCATACAAATGATATGGCCTGCTTTCATGCGAGGCTGACAAGACACTGTCCTTTCACTTTGCACAGTGTACTAACCACCACCTGCTGTCATTAAAACAGTACTGCAAAATGAAAACATATGTTCTTTGTTCCCAGTGTGGCTCTATTCACCACACAGACAAGAGAAATGTACAGGCAGTGAAAGAATCAATACCCTTTGGACATATCTACACAAATATGTACAAAAGAGATTCTCCCTAAAACAGAAAAGCAAACATAAATTCAAACAAATAAAGACATGAAACAAGGACTGAAGCAATAAGTAAACTTGACTTTACACTGGCGGTTTCAACACAATTGAAAAAAAACAATAATGAAGGAGCACAGAATTGATAGAATAAAAAAAAAAAAACTAAGTGAATAGGAAATACCAATCTAACTGACATAACCATGGACACTGGCAGCTACAGACAGCGCAGTGGGCCCTGGCATCGGCAGCCTAACACAGAGCTGAAAAGATTCTGTCTACACGTCCGAACAAAGGAAAATCCCATCAGCTACTGATCACACTTTGACAGTCATTTGTTTACCATTATATTTTCTTCTGTTTTGACATTTTCTGATTCAAGTTCACACAGATTGTTCAGTTTGTCTATACAGTGTGTCTGTGTGACCACTGGCACAATCTTCTCTCCGAAGTGCTGAGCGTCAAGCCAACTGTCAGGGGTAAAATAAGGATTTTCCTATTTCCCCAACAGCATGAGGGCTTCTGAACTTCAGCATTGGTCAAACTTTGTTTTATCAAAACTGTGGTTATACACTTCCATTATTTAAAACAAAGAAAAGAAAAAGAGCAAACAGAATATTTGACTGAAAGGAGATACATCTATATTTCATGGTAATCACTTCATTTTTCAGTTCAAACACAATGGATCAGACATCTGTGACTAATGGTCACACACTTCATTGAATTCCCATACTGTATTCTGCTAATGATTTATCATTTTCGGCATGACAAAATTTTACAGACATATTTTCTGATTTCTCCATCAGTGGCATTTGCATGCAGGATGTCCAAGCCACCAGTGAGGTTCCTTTGGCATAAACACTTAATCGAACATGTTGTCAGAGCTACTGGAAGTGGATTATAAGTGCAGTGCAAGCATTTCACAAGTCCCTTAGAGCTAATCAGCATGAAGTCTAAAAACAGGTTGCCATCTTCCTAATTTTACCTATGAGTATTGGAAACTAAATAGTTGATGGATTAAGCTGGCGTTTTTGAGATATCTGTGCATCTTTATGACCCTCCTTCTAAAAATCTATAAGTCATATATTTGAAATCTGTGCATAAGAAACCCCATTTATACATTATCGGGAACACTGTATATATGATACATGGGTCACATGAGAGAGAGAGAGACAGAGAGAGAGAGAGAGGGAGAGAGAGTGTGTGTATGGGTGAATATATAACAATATAACATGTTGAAGACTTCAATGAAACCAACATGAAGTCAAACAACAGCATGGCACAAAGAAGACGAATGTATAACATGATGAAATCTGGAAAAAATGGACAAGGTGAAGAAATATGTTTCTTGATCAATAATAGATTCAACTTCATTCACGTGGAAGTGGTACATACAGATGCTGAAAGTGTGAAGAATGAGGGAAAGAAAAGATGAGAGAAAGAGAGAATGGGTATGTCTAAGAGAGAGAGAGAGAGAGAGGGGGGGGGGGAGAGAGAGAGAGAGAGGTGGGGGGGAGAGAAAGAGAGAGAGGGGAGGGGAGAGAGAGAGAGAGAGAGAGAGAGAGAGAGAGACAGACAGACAGACAGACAGACAAAGAGAAAGAGTCTGACCAAAAGTTAACTGCAGTTCTTTGAGTTTATCCCAGAGCTCCCTAAATAGAAAGCTTTCGCTTGACAAAAGATATTTGCCAAAGCACATGAATCTTCACACACCATTTTAACAAAAAACATCTTGCCGATTGTTTTTCTAATGAATGAGTTTAAAGTTCTTTGTGTGTGTGTGTGTGTGTGTGTGTGTGTGTGTGTGTGTGTGTGTGTGCATATGTTGCATGTGGGTGTGGGTGTGCATGTGTGTGTCAGCGTGAATGCAAGTGTTTAACAACATAATAATAATATGAAATGAACTGTATAGCTGTTTCACACCCTGTGTATCTGTTCACATACAGATCAAGTCTGCCTTGAACAAACTTCATGCAGCTTACTCTAATTCCCCTAATCACTGTTCCAAAGTTTAATTATACATCTTAATTTGGGGGGGAGGAAAAAGCCTCCTTGGTAGGAACAACAATCACACTGTTGGCAAACTGCTGCACTCTCCCCTATCCAGAAAAAGAAAAAAAAAAAAAAAAAAAAAAGGAAAAAAAATTGTATACAGAAGACAGCACAGCCCCAGGCACCAAACACTACCATTAACAGTGAAGAAGCACTCCACTCACCAATCAGACTCCCCACTGGAATCCTGATATGAGCTTCAAGAAAGTCATCGCCAGTCTCTGACCCTACAGCCTGACAGGATGAAGACCTGCCAGCGATATCACAAGCTGACTGACAATACTGCCTACCAGCTAGACATGCTCATGCTTGTGGACCTTGTCTATCATTCAAAACCAGTCATGGCTTAGTCTTTTGCATATCTACCAATCCTTGTAAAACAAAAGTTGTGAAGGTACTGGTGAGAACCTTCAGGAGAAGAATGCTACCACCCTCCTGAGATGATGGACTGATTGTCAGTAACAGGCACAGCACCATTACCTAGAGTGCTCTGCGTCCACGGAGAATGGCACAGAACACTGCAAGCATGAACAAGCAGGAATGTACAAAAAAAGGTTTTCCCTTTCTTTCTCACTTTCCTTTAACTGTTTATCAGCACTCACTTCTCTTCACAGCTTCTAGTCAGAGGAATGAGACCTTCCTCAAAATACATAATCAGTCCAAGATTTTCCATGCTGCTGCCCGATAAAGGCATTCTCTGGATTCCTCACGTATTCAGCGAAAATGTCTTATTCTTTCTGGTTTGTTTTACTGACCAATGACCTGCAAATACAGTTTTGGACATTTACTTCACACACTGATCAGGTCAGTTTAAACAACAGACAAAACATTCAGACTCTTAATCAAAACAAAACAAAACATAAATATATGATAAAACAAACAACAAAAACAGCAATGAAAAGTTTTTAAAAAAAACCAAAAACAAAAAAAACGAATTTTACACATTGCACATGTATCTGGCTACAGGGTTTTCTTAACTAATTGCGCTGTTAGTCTGCATATCTTACAATTGCCAAACAAGGACAGCTTAAGTTTCTCTCTTGTCTTAGCAGAAGCCTGTGATCCAAGATCTAGTTCACAGAGGTCACTGATATATGACAAACAACTCATTGATTTTTAACTGAAGCTGGAACAATCTTCTCTCAATTGAAGTTTGAATGATCTTTTCTCAAGGGAGAGAACACAAACAGCAAGATACTGCAAGCTAGTGCTCTGGTGAGATCTATCGTTTGGCATACTGAGCTTGGGACCATTTTTGAACAGGCTGTGCAAATGACTTTAGCAGTCTCTATGCCTAGCTTTTCACAGATTTATTTCCAAAGCACTGTAAACCTGAATAATTTTCCATCACAAAAGACTCACCAACTGATAATATGAAAGCTTTCAAATGGTTACTTCCCTTTGAATAAACTAAAACAACTCCCAGAGTGTACTCAGCTATTTCTTCTCGTACAAACTTGTGGTCACCAAGAAACGCAAACCACACTCATTTTGGATCATCAACTAAAAGCCTGCAAAAAAAAAAAAAAAAGAGAGAGAACAAAACGTGCTTTTAAAAACAAAGAAATGGATCAATGCAGCCATCAAGATCCCATAACAACTAACTAGGATCTCTGTCTTAAAGTCTGATTCAATTATGTCCCTTAAAAGTGCTCAGCGAAGCCTGACCCCCCCCCCCCCCCCCCCCCCCCACCCTTCCACTAGTTTTCTTTTCATTCCTTTTTTTTTTTTTTCCTCCAAGAAAAACAATTCCATACACAGATATACAAAACTACCAACCAACTACACACGCTGCAACCATGCTCGTTCTTCCATACCATATTAAGAATGTAAAAAAAAAAGAAAAAAAAAAAAAAAAAAAGGGAGAAGTGGGTGGTGGAGGGGGGATAAGTCCTGCTGAAAAGACTAAACACAGTGCAGCCCCACCCCCAAAAAAACCAGAAGTTTTAGCACAATCCAGTTTGCAGCATGTGGAAATCCTCACGTGAACTTCCCATCACCTTATAACACTTCCAACCTCTGCCATGCACCACTACCACAATACAAGGAGAGCCGAGCCCACAGGCCACCACCACCACGGGGGTCAACCAACACAAGGTGACTGACAACCCCTCCCACAGTCCGCCACTACAGCAGACCAAACACGCATACGGTGCCTCGCCCCGCTGCTGCTGTCACGGGGCCTGTCTGGTCAGAACCAGACAGACAGTCAGGGCTTTGGCTCCCCCACCTCCTCCTCTCCTGTCCCCCTCCCCCACCCCTTCCCCACTCCATCCCCTCTCAAGCCTCTACTTCCCCCATAGACCATGTCAATCATGTCTCAGCAGGAAATATAAATAATAATTATCCTTTGGTTCTGGACAGGGTCTGGTCGGAGAGTAGTGGGGTGTGGGAGCAGCAGGGGGGGGGAGGGGAGGAGGTGGGGGTTGGAGACTGACGAGGGAAAGATAGGGGGATAGGTGGGATGGCACTGTCTGTATAGCTCCACTAGTGTTGTAACATGCTGTAAATTAACAAATGAAACAAACAAAAAAATCTCATATGAAACACACACACACACACACACAAATCAACCTACCAACTGAGCAAGCAAGCAAGCAAGCAAGCAAGCAAGCAAACAAGCAAACAAACAACAAAAAAAAGCCCTGCCATAAATGGGAGAAAATCCATACTAGTCTAATGGCCTATATTAGGTGGTGGTGTCACCGGTCTGATCAAGCAGGGGTTCCAAGACCTGGCAAGGGGGAGGTTTGAAACCTGATAGCTGTGTTAGCTGCTGTCTGGAGAGAGAGAGGCCAGGTTACAGTGGTGAAAGGCGGAGACAGTTCAAATAGGTGGTAGAGGGGTAGCTGGATGGGTGGAATAAGGGTGGAGTAAGATGGAGTGGGAAGAATGGGGAGGAGTGAGGGAGGGGAGAGAAGAAGAAGAGAGAGAAGAGAAGGAAGAGAAGAGAAGAGAGAGAGAGAGAGTAGAGAGAGAGAGAGAGGAGAGAGAATTTAAAAGGATAATTTCTTATCAATTAAACAACATACTCAATGATTGTGTGTGTGTGTGTGTGTGTGTGTGTGTGTGTGTTGTGTGTGTGGTGTGTGTGTGTGTGTGTGTGATGAGTGCGCGCATGTGTGTGCGTGCGTGCGCGCACGCACGCGTGCGCACACAGTGATTGTGTGCGTCTGTGTGTGTGCATGTGCACGTATGTGCATGTGTGCTTGCATACACATGTATGCGTGTGTGTGTGCACGCATGTGTGCATGTGCATGTTTGCATGCGCATATCTGCACATATGCCAGTTGTGTATGTATGCAATAAATACATTCCTCATTTTGAAATTTTTCATTGTAACAGTCGCAATCCCAGCAGACACAGAGTATCTCCGGTCTTTGAGAGACAATGGAAGAATTTCGCTTGGGTCTCACTAATTCTGCTTTACAGTTACTATTGAAGCCTTGTAATGGAAAGCTAACAGGGCCAAAATCAAACACTGTAATGACATGGCAACATCTCTTCAAATCCAAAAATGCAAAACGCTAACCTGTCCGCCCTCCCCCCCCCCCTCCCCCCCCCCCCCCACACACACACTCACCTGCACACACACACACACATACCCACCTCCACTCCCAGGGAAGGAGCTAGACCCAGACCTGGGGAAGGAGCTAGACCCAGACCTGTTCGGCTCAAACTTTTTGGTTGCAAGCAATTTTCGATGAACAAGAGCTAAACGTTCCGAGCTTTAAAAGTCTCACAAACTTAAAATCATTAAGGCTAGTGAACTGTTTGAGCTTCACCATGTCTAATGCACGGCATGGAAGGTGGAACCCATCTCTCTCCTTCGTTTGCGTTTACCTTTCCTGAACTGAATAAAACATCCATTTTCCGGCTGACGACAGGAAAGGGTTTCACGCCATACTCCAACCCCATGAGCGTTCGAACTCAAACCATCAGCTCAGTGACTGAATGTATGAACCATCTGACGGCAGGTCCCTTCAGATAAAAGAGTATTTTCAACGAAACTGGTGTATTCTAAAAACCATTTTTCTTCACTAAGGAAGGTGAGCTTGATTTCCCAAAGAAGATGATAAGCATCTCAAAACTGACAAGTCTTACATAAACTAACAACTGGCAAATTCTGTTCTTGATCTTATTTTTGTAACGCTGTGAAGCCAGTTGCACATAACCTAACTATTCTCATACCCCCCCCCCCCCCCCAATCCCTCTCTGGAAACACAAAACACCACAAAATAAACAAACAATAACAAAAGTAACAATGTTTATGGTTACAGTATGATGACAGTGTACTATCCTTAAAACTGCTGAATTTGTCAAGTGAAGTGCTAGCTTCAGCTCCTCATTCACTTTTCGTTACTTATAACAAGCATGTGTTGAGTCTATGGGTAACATTTGTTTCGAAACTTATTTTGTATGATTTTCTGCAACATGAAATGCTTTTAAATGAAAACTAAAAAACTGTTTCTTCTTTTCTTTTGTTTGAGGTACAGATGTGGAGGAGGAGATAATATATAAAAATAGGTTGAACACACACACACAAACAAACACATACCTGGTTTTAACATAAACTGTGAATACATTGTTTACAAATTACAGTCTAATATTAGGCGTCTTTTTATGCTCTGGACACTTATGTTTTTTGTTCGATTATTTGGTATAAAGCCGTGTCACGAAACACATACACACAAATCAACCCCCCCCCCATGCCAAAGTGTATGGAAACACTGCACAGGTCTGTACACCCATCAACAAACATGATCCACTGAACAACGGAGCAAGTCAAAACAGGTGTGGTTTCTAACAACACAACACTTATTATTTTTTAGAACCATGTGTGGTGACTGATTTCACTCCAGCTGACAACTCCTCGGTGAGGCACAAAATCAGAAACTTGCCACAGAACACGTACACACACTTACAATCCCCGAACTGTATATCTTCACATGACCAGAAGGCGAAAACCAGAAAATCAATTGCTGCGGACTTGCAAGGCTGGATCAATTGAAATGAAGAGCTGAAGAGATCCCAAAATAGGAGCAATCATAATAATCCATGACTTGGCAATGTCTCCCTCCACGCCAGAGCCTACAACAGGGAAACCATGCAACAATAGGCTGAACATTCCCCGCGTTTCCTTTTTTTCCCTATGACCTGTTCTTTCCCTGGCTACTAGAAGAGTTTTGGCCGACTCCTCCATCCCCTCTGAATGTGTGCGTGCGGCTTATGCAAACATGTTGGCATGCACAACTACCAACTGGCCACAGCAAATAAGATACTGTAAAAAATATCAATAACAAATACAGCTGCCGGTAGCCATTAGCCGTTGGATTTTGACAGAGACCGTCAACCCCACCCTCTTTCCTCCCTCCCCCCAAGCAAAACTGAGTGAGACAGCTCCCATTAACATTGCTGCCAGCCCACCTATGACTAGTCTCACTCCCTCATGTATAACTGTGTGTAGCAACATCTGAGGGTGTAACCTGGTCTTCACAGACAATGTACACAAGTCCTACATCTTTGTTCTCTTTACATCAGTGTGGCAAATTTTTGGAGTAGCCCCACCCCCCACCCCCCCACTGCTGCTGGTACCAGCTGTCTTCTTATAAAAACAATGACCCTCACAAGAGAATCGGCTGGTAAAATCTATAATACCATCATCATTTTGGCATCAATGTTTATCTGTACACTCACGTTTCTCCGTTTACTCTGACTGTGCTGATGTGCACAAATGTAAGCGTGCGTGCGTGTGTGCGCGCGCATATGTGTGTGTGCATGCATGTGCGTGAGTGCGTGTGTGGGCAAACATGAGTGCATGTGCTTGTGTGAGTAAGTGTGTGCATGTGTGTGTGCGAGCGTGCACATGTGTATGCGTGCTCACATTTGTGTGCATGCATTCACTCTTGTGTGTGCATGCATAAACAGGTGTACAATATGATATTGATGCAGACATTTAAATCCAAAAAGATGCTTGCGCTTAAGAAAGCATATTTGTACCTAAACAACTGCAATCTCCTTAGCTTTGTTACATAACTGATCCTCTAATCATATGGTGAGAAACTGTTCAAACAATTCCAAAGAATACTTTTTAAACAATGAACTTGTTTTAAACAGTCCTAAAAAGAAGACCCTGTTTGGTAATGAACCTGTTCAGACAGCTCTAAAGAGCAGACACTCTTATAAATGATACTGAACTTGTTCAGACAGTCATAAAAGAGCAGACACTCTTTTGGTTAGAGAGAGAGAGAGAGAGAGAGAGAGAGAGAGAGAGAGAGAGAGAGAGAGAGAGAGAGTGCTTGTGATTTTTCATTACCTTGTTAAAAAGCAATTCTCTAAATCTTCTCTAACATCTGATTATTCAACAACATAATAAAAAGATGCATGCCATTACAACACAGTTAAAACAATTACCTTCAAGACCAAACCATCAGCATACAGCTGAGCATGGAGACGGATTTGAGTTTTATTTTTGAGTGTGTGCGCGTGTGTACGTTTCTTTTTCTTTTGAGTGGACTGCCAACTAAATATGCATGACAAATCAAGGCTGCATGCAAACACATACAGAAAACACACCTGTGTAGCATGCAGCCCTGTTGTGCAATGAAAACAAACTCTAGTTCCAGACACACATTTCCCACCAACCAGAGAACATGCACTGATGCAGTCAGTACGATCATCTCAGTCACCTTTCAGTCAATTAAATGGAATTAAACTGCTTCCCCATTTTTCACACCCATTTGTTTGTTGTCAACATGTCAGTCAACAATCACCACAGTATGTCTTCCATGCTGTTTAAAACTTTACGTGAACTGAGATTAAAATTGAGGAACATATTATATACCCCACTAGTACAGAAGGAAATGAAGCCACAGAAAACCACCACAGGTTCAACCTCTGTGATCATCACAACAGACACAAAATGCTCACGAGCCCCAAAACAGACCAGAACAATTACCAGTGCTGTCCCTTATGACATAGCCATTATAAGCATTATCCCACCACAGGAAACCACACTGAGAGCTCAGTTTCCTTTCCAAATCTCTCTCAGCGAACGGTTCCAACTTTTGATTTCTGTTCAAGGGCAATATTTGGGATTCTGTTCCTCTTAATTTAACTCCCTTGCCCTCTCTTAAGTGTGGAGAGAGAGAGGGAGAGAGAGGGAGGGAGGGGAGAGAGAGAGAGAGCGAGAGAGAGAGAGAGAGCGAGGGAGAGAGAGAGAGAGAGAGAGAGAGAGAGAGAGAGAGAGAGAGAGAGAGAGAGAGAATACGCAAGCACATATAAATATGCCTGTAAATGGTGTTAAGGGATTTTCAAAATACCTCTGGCTTTATCACTAGTATACGAACACACCACAAATTCAAATCAATTCCACAAACAATCTGTTATATATACACACACACACACCACTTCCTCTTTTAGATTTCTGTCTATAATTCTTAGTAACACGCTTGTTAGCACATTTTCTGTGAATGATCAGCACATAATGTAAACGCAAGAGAATCTCAGAGTGCACGTTAGGAATGGAAGGACGCCCGCAAATGCAAATCATGATCACTGGGGATACAGCTCACTTGTCTCATGGCAACAATACAGTTGCTCAAAACTGTGTTTTTAATTTTATGTAGTTATATAAATTTGGACAATCCCTGATAAACTTGGCTCTAAAATCATAACTCTGGGACAACGTTCCAGTTTTCTGATAAACGCTAGATACTGATCCCCCTCCCCCCCCCCCCCCCAAAAGAAAATGGATCTGAATATGTATCTGCACTTACGTGTATGATTAAATGCATAGATGTCACTTTTGTGTGTGTGTGTGTGTGTGTGTGTGTGTGTGTGTGTGTGTGTGTGACGGGGGGGGGAGAGAGAGAGAGAGAGAGAGAGAGAGAGAGAAGAGAGAGAGAGAGAGAGAGAGAGAGAGAGAGAGAGAAATAGTATTATAAAACACACACACACACACACAATCATATATATATATAAGCACATGTATTAAGTTGATTTTTGTTATAGCTTCAATTTTTGAAAGGAAAAAAAGAAAGGAAGACAGTAATCCTTATATCATTTTCAATAGCACCAACCCATTTCAACGTAGGTCACCCTCATCCCTAAAAGTGATGATAACAACAGCTCCTTCAAAGGAACCGCTGCACAACTCTCCAGTCAGTGAGGACAGAGATCCAGGTCACTATCCACTCCTGCTGAAGGACAGCAAGTAGTTGGTGCTTCTGCTGGATCGGCTCTAGTCTACATCTCACACCAGTCCTAACTTGGATATGGAGTTTTGCACATACAGCATATCCTTTGAATGCAGCTGGCGGTGTTTATTTCATTGTTTTCTTTCTCCCCTGTTCACTGTTTGCATACAGGGTTCCTACAGACTCCCAAGAACAAAATTCAAGGAGTTTTCAAGAAGTGGTTTTTTTTTTTTTTTTATTATTTCAAGGCTACAATACTTATATAAAAATTGAAAAAAAAAAGAAATGGAAGCTTGATTTTTCTGTGTTCAGGTTGATGAAAAAAATTATTTAAAAACAATTTTTTTTTGTACAAAGGAAACCAAAAAAATTGCTTTTTAAATAATTTTTTTTCATCAACCTGAATGCAGAAAAATCTAACTGCCATTTCTTTTTTCAATTTTTATCAGAGCAAGTGTGCCAATACACCACACATTAGAACATTAACAAACCCACACTCTTTGTATCATATGTCAAAGCACTAAAATCAGCAAAAATATGTCCATTTGTAAGAGTACATACAGACTATGCACGGTGTGTAAGAGACTGGTTGGAGGAAAAAAAGAAAAAAAAAAATTTTTTTTTTTACAAACCTGTTGTCGTCTGCTATTAACCAAGGGAGATAATTTGTAACATCATCAATTAATGAAGTTTCAAATTACCCCCCTTTGTTAAATTGCAGACAGCAGTCCAGGATCGTGACGATGTTTGTAAAAATTTGTTTTTAAATATTTCATTCACCTCAACGCAAAAAAAAACTAATTTGCCATTTCTTTTTGCCACATTAAAATTTTTTGGAGCCGATGGCTTGATTTTCAAAGGTTTTCAAGGGGGTTTGGTCAACAAAACCGCATTTTATTGATTTTCAAAGGTTTTCAAGGTCTTGATATTTGCTGTCAGAATTCAAGGAGTTTCAAGAAGCGTACGAACCCTGGCATATCACTCCCAGCCAACTGTCCAAAGAGGACATACTGATCAAAGTTTGATGGCATATAAAATGCCACCATCACGTATGTGCATGTATCCAAGTGTGTGTGTGTGTGTGTGTGTGTGTGTGTGTGTGTGTGTGTGTGTGTGTGTGTGTGTGTGTGCACGCGTGCGTGCATGCGTTCGTGCGCGCGCGCGCGTGCGTGTGTGTGTGTGTGTGTGTGTGTGTGTGTGTGTTGTCAATTCACAGAATAAAAACGGCAACATCAATATGTTCTTGTTCCGTGGAAACTTTGTAATAACATCGCAGAACAAACCCCACCAAAATGTAATGAGTACATCCTTGGGCTATATTCCATTATTTTTTTTTTTATTTTTTTTTAAAAATCTAGTTTGATTGAAATCTGTTCAGTAGATGTGGGTAATCCTGCTGACTGACAAACACACAGAAAACAAAAAGAGGTTAAACAGGTGAAAACATAACCTCTGTGGTAGTTGTTAATACATGAATTATATATAAATACAAAAACAGAGAGCCCCCTGAAAGTTACTCCAGCCAGAGAAACCACAAACCTAAGGTTACCCCTGCCAGAGAAATCACAAACCCAAGGTTACCCCAGCCAGAGAAATCACAAACCTAAGGTTACCCCAGCCAGAGAAATCACAAACCTAAGGCTACCCCAGCCAGAGAAATCACAAACCTAAGGTTGCCCCAACCAGAGAACCTACAAACCTAAGGTTGCCACAGCCGGAGAACCATAAACCTAAGGTTGCCCCAGCCAGAAAACCCACAAACCTAAGGTTACCCCAGCCAGAGAAACCACAAACCTAAGGTTGCCCCAGCCAGAGAAATCACACACCTAAGGTTGCCCCAGCCAGAGAACAACAAACCTAAGATTGCCCCAGCCAGAGAAACCACAAACCTAAGGTTACCCCAGCCAGAGAACCTACAAACCTAAGGTTACCCCAGCCAGAGAAACCACAAACCTAAGGTTGCCCCAGCCAGAGAAACCACACACCTAAGGTTGCCCCAGCCAGAGAAACCACAAACCTAAGGTTACCCCAGCCAGAGAACCACAAACCTAAGATTGCCCCAGCCAAAGAACCTACAAACCTAAGGTTACCCCAGCCAGAGAAACCACAAACCTAAGAATGCCCCAGCCAGAGAAATCACAAACCTAAGGTTGCCCCAGCCAGAGAAACCACAAACCTAAGGTTGCCCCAGCCAGAGAAACCACAAACCTAAGGTTACCCCAGCCAGTGAACCACAAACCTAAGGTTACCCCAGCCAGAGAAACCACAAAACTAAGGTTACCCCAGCCAGAGAACCACAAACCTAAGGTTGCCCCAGAGGTTGCCCCAGTACCCAAGCCAGAGAACCACAAACCTAAGGTTACCCCAGCCAGTGAACCACAAACCTAAGGTTACCCCTGCCAGAGAACCACAAACCTATAGTTATCCCAGCCAGAGAACCACAAACCTAAGGTTGCCCCAGTACCCAAGCCACAGCACCACAAACCTAAGGTTACCCCAGCCAGAACCAGAAAACTAAGCCACACACCCACTGTAACAGTGGGAAGAAATCTTTAGAAGGACCCACCTCTCCATCAATCCTTCAACTCCACGGTCCCAGGGGGTGCTGATGGAACCTCAGGCCCTGCCTACATGTCTGCCGCCTATCTGGCGTCAGGTCATGACACGGCCTTTCTGTGAAGCTCTTGTCTTCATGTCTGAGAAATCTCCCTTGTCGATACTGAAACACTCCATATCCCTCCTTCGGCTGGCAGGCACAAGTGGCCATTATCCCTGGCTGATTTGATGGGGACCCCTGGGATATGCAAACTGCTGACAGTATTGTTATGGGGCAGAGGTTGGGGAGGGGGGATGGGGGGGGGGGGGGCTTTTATTCTAAAACCGTTTCATCATTTGTTATATCTTTAAGCGTGATTCTTTGGGTAGTAAGGACTGCCATCCCCCCATCTCCCTCCCGCAAATCTCTCCCTCCTCCCATTCCTCTCCCTAAGCTGAAAGACCAAGGCAAAGGGCAGTACAGGCAGTTACAAAAATGTCATTCGTGTCACACATGAACCATTTTACAGTCACATACAACTGAAGATGAATCTTGTACAGAGATCAAAACCACATTAAATTCATTTTCTCTGAAACAGTAGGTAGCCTGCTTGGTTCATTGGATGAAGCACTGTTCTCTCCATTCCAAGGACCTGGGTTCAGTCCCCCACTTCACACTGACAGGTAAGTGGAGACTTTTTCTTTGACGTCAGCCTGTCAAAACCCCAACCCTTTTGCTAGTTGAGTAGTTCCCTAGGAGACTTAAGATTCCAGGAATGACTGTAGGCATTAACAAAATGAAACAAAAAACCCTCTTCTTATGCATGTTGAACCCTTTTCCATCCTTGGTAGAAGATTATGCTATCCTGTGCTGTTGACGTACATATCACAGACATACACACAAACAGACGGAAGGTATAGGATTACACTTATCATATTTAGACACCACTTCTGCAGATGGCATGTGGCCATCGTAATGCTATGGCTACCTTAATGATAGGAATAAAAACAGTCACACATACATCACTAGTAAACCTCAGAGGTCCAGCCAGGGAACCAAGAAGAGAAAAAAAGTAAAAGAGAGTAACGTCGCAAACTAGACCGGCACCTGAAGAGCATCTCTCAGACTTCAGTGCACAACAATTTATCGGTCCTTTACAAAATGATCTCTAAACCCCATTAAACAAACAAAAGAAAATTTGTTTAAGTCTCGACACCCCCCTCCCCTTAAATGCCAGATATATAGAGAATGATTTCATAAACAAGGGTAATTTCAGAAAAGTGTGGGAGTGGTTGGTAGCTATGTAAACTAAACTCTGGTTACAAGTCCAACTCACTGCTGGTCATACCTCTTTTGCGACCATCAACATTGCTGCCAACCTTCTGTAATTGAAATTAGGGAACCATGGGATAAAGGGGGTGGGACTGACTGAAGAGCGGGAAGTCTGGCCTTTGACTGAAAGCATACTAGCATCGTGTTTCAGCTGACAAATGCAGGTTTTAAAAAGACTGTGCTATTTTCCATAAAACGAAACTGCCAACATCCACATATCATTTGGGCTTGACTCTGCAGTATTTGAGCATCCTTATTAAAAACATGACCCCCTAAATCCCATATTTTCATAAAAATGTTTTTTTGCAGTTTTTGGATTTTTTCACTAATTCAGGATTTCTGGAATAATTTCTGAAATAGGGAAAATATGGGAAAAAACATTGAGGGAGGGGGATGGGGATGGGGGTGGGGGTGGTGGATGTTGGCAGCTATGCATCCTGACACTGCTCCTCAGTGAGAGCCATTTCAACCCTTTGTTCATGCACAGCAAGCCAGTCAACTGTGATACATCAACTGTCAAGGTCCATACATGTCATTTACATGAACTGAAAAAAAACAAACAAAAAAACCCACAGCAACTAGTAATCAATGATTCTGTGAATAACCTCATGTGTCAAACAACTTTGCTTTTTTGATCCTTTGTGGAAAGAAGGTACGAAACCCTCCCTGCAATAACTGATGGGGGTGTCTTCTCCAATGTTTATGACCTGCAATACAGGGAAACAATGAAGTGTTCCTTAATAACAAAGTTACTGTTCATCATGACAGACGCTTGGGGCCAATTTCCTCTCTCTTGCAGGATTCTAACAAACAGGTGTCTTATTGTGATGTCAGTACCAGAGCACAGATTTCACCTGAATACATGCATACACTCACACTCATCAACTGAAGTGGATGCGCACACGCAAACGCAACACACTCACAGAACAATGCTGACAAACAGGGGAGGGGGCAAAAGAATGAGAGAGAGAGAGAGAGAGAGAGAGAGAGAGATGGTGAGAGATCCTGACTGGTGTCACGTACCCGGCAAGGTGCCAATCAAAACCACCAGTCTGGATGAAGCGGTTGTATTGTTGGAGAGAGGGGGAGAGAAGGGAATAAACATCCAACTACATACAATCATAAATGGAACAGGAAGCATAGGAGCTGGTATGCATATGAAGACCTGCACGTGCGCATGCACACATACACATACACACACAAACAAAGAGAGACAAGCGAAATAAGACAAATTATTTACAAGGATGTTAATTAAGCTTATTCTGCCTTTAATGTAGTCCTCGCCCACAGTGCAGACTTACACTACTCAATCATCAATGTGAACAGACAGAAACATCAAACCATGTACCAACAACAAAAGCTGCGGAGGAGGGGGCGAAAGAGGGATACATGATTATGCCCAAAAGTCAATGAAAGGAAATGACTTACATATAAAGTCTGTTAAGTGGGGATAAGATATAGCAAAACTGATACATGGGAAAAGAGACTGTGACCCAGACCACTGATAGAGACAGTGTGAGGGAAGGCAGGGGTGTGCCCACTTCGTCTTTCTGACAACTCACGCAACATCTTGAGCATCTAATCGATCCTGCCTAAAAAGATAAAAAGCCAGCCAAAGTCTGTGCACCATCTGAAGATTACAATAAGGCGCTTGCTTGCTGCTCATGTCTGATGTAGACCGACTGCTCTGTTTTCAGATGGTGCAGGATCATTCCCTATAAAGAAGCAGTTCTGTGGTCATTTGTTCTTGTGTACCTCATCATTCAGTTCAAAACAAAACAAAGCAAACAAACGAAACAACCCAAAACAACAACAACAACAACAAAAAAGATTAGATGATATGAAGTGACACAGAAGCTGCACTGACCACCCCCCCCCCCCCACTCCCCTTCCTTGACCCCCCTTTATTATCCCCTTACACTTAAACACAGGCGATGACAAACTGGGCAGTTAATCCATTGGGTATTTGAATAATTCGCCATAAAAAGTTGGTTATTATTTATCTATCTACCTAAAAGTAATGCTTTCTTGTCCTGGGCTCCGCGTCTTGTAAAACAGTCTGTAGCAAACATTGCAGATGATAAAATATAAGAATAAAAACAACAGTCTTCTCATGTCTTGGGACTTGAATACATTTTTCACCAAATTTTCGCTAATACACAGGCTTCTCCAGGTCAGGGTGCAGTGATAAAAGCTTAAAATCATGTGAATATATATATATATATATATATATATATATATATATACACACACACACACATATATACACATACATAATTATATCTATCGATTTATCTATCAATCATATATGTCTGTTGGAAAATCAAACAGGCTGCATCTCCATTTGACGTCAGACTCTACCAGGACAGAGATGGTATTTTCCACTTGCTTGTTTTGGAAAAGAATCATGCCTAGTTGTTATAAACAAGCGTGTGATCACTGATCAATGGTCTGATGGCAAATACAGAATGCAGGTCCACTTCGTACGTAGCTGCTGACCTTTTGGAAGCACATTTTGTAATCCAGGGGCGGTCCATGCAGCTGAAAACTTCTGAGCCACACCATCTAGAAGCTTCCATTCAATCTAGAGACACATTGTGGCCTTTCTTGTAACAGTGCTTATGTTTTCAAACAGCTACTTTTTTTCTATGGGAACACACACAGACAACCCTGGGCCGTCAAACCGCAGTTAAAACTGAAACAGGCAAGCTAACAACGAACTGATGCTTAGGGTCAGCTATTCTATCAGCCAATTTTTGCCATACTTGATTGCCACATATTGCCAACATTGCTCTCTGGCACAATTTGCAACGTGCTTCAAAGTAAGCCCAAAACTGTTTTGCTTTTTTGTCACACCCTATATCAAGTGTGACTAGCAATAACATTGGGCAGAAATGAACATGCAATATTGGAGAGTGTATAACATGAGTGTGGAAAATTAAACGGCCCAGGCATCATTAAAATGACATATCAGACATGTAACAGTGCAGACTGCATGGATATGTTTCAAATCTGTATAAAGTGACCAAGACGTTATGACTTGGCTTCAGATGTTTGCATTGATCTTCCAATCTTCAAAATGCATCTGAGTCACCACAACTGTCAGACATAAATGTCAGCACAGGCAGACACATGCACACCATATTACTTCCACTGCAAGAATTAAAAAACAATAACAACAAAAAAAAAAAACGATTTGCATATGCAAGACTTTGGGGCAGTTTTCTTCTTCTTCCCCCCCAAATATTACCCAGTTTCATGAATTTGACTAGCGCTTAAAAAAAACTTTTCAGAAATTTTTTATCATTTTTTTGGGGGGGGGGGGGGGGGGGGGGGGTGAGGGGGGGTACATCTTCAAAGGCACCAACCCATTCATTACTTCGCAGCATAATTATATTGTCAGTAAACATAACTGTACAACTGTACCCTGTGGACACACACATCATCCAGTTTGCCATGAGACAGTTTGATTCTTAATTAATCTAAGTTCACAGGCAGCATAGCTGGCCATAGATATTTCATTTTCTCTTCATGGCTGAAAGCATGGTTGTTGTTTCAAGAGAGCAAACCGGCTTGGAGTTACAGCAAGTTTCGGCCAGAGCAAGTTTGCTTTTGGAGGATTGCCCTGGGCCAGCCACTGCACTGTGTAAAATGCAATGAAGGAAGGAAAATCAATAGCTAACTTCTGGTCATCGTGCCTTCTCACTGGTTACTGATCACAACAACGCAGATGACGGGGCTGATAGTTACGCATTTTCCTCCAGCTATGGCAATTCGGTCAATTGTGCCAGTCGTCAGCAATGTTTGCTTCGAATAAGCAGACATTTGAGGGCGTTTCTGTGCATGGGGACTAGCATTTTTGTCTTTCACTAGTTCAAGTTCCCCTGCATATACTGAAGGCATTCATCTCTACCTGTTGGCCTGACTGGCTCCATGTCTGCCTGGTTGTGCATGGGCTGGCTGGCTGTTCACCACACTTCAGGTTTTGTCAGATTACTGAATGTCAAGCACACACATGGTACTGGTAGTTCACTTGCAGGCACAGCGTAAGTGTAGCAAGTACGCTGATCTTGCTGAAGAACAAACATGAAGAAGATATATGGCAAATGTGGTTACCTGAGAAGGCAAGACTAGCGCCAGCTGAACAATTTTCTTACCCCCGAAGAGGTGAGTCTACCTATATGCAAGTGAACTAAACTAAAAAAAATAAATAAATAAAAAAAATTAAAAAAAAATTAAAAAAAGAAAGGGCAAAGAATGGGAAAATGAGGCAAAATATTGCTCCTGTCTCCTCTACTTCTTAAGTTTAACAAACAAACAAAAACAAAAATCACATTGATAGTATACACGATGAGAAAAACTGGCCAATAACAGAAACCACTGAACTTCCCAGAATCCCACACCATCATGCTCCTTGTGCTCTGCACTCTCACCTCTTGCAAGAAGGACCTGACCTACTAAAGTCAGAGTTTGAACGAAACAAAGGCTGTATCCTCAGCTAGTGCTTTTGTGAGTGACAGACAACTAGACAGGACAGTAGGAAAAGGGAGGGGGGGAGAGAGACAGAGAGAGAGAGCGAGAGAGAAAAAGAAAGGGAGGGAAGGAGGAGGAGGGGGAGAGAGAAAGAGAGGGAGAGAGAGAGAGAGAGAGAGAGAGAGAGAGAGAGAGAAAGAGAGAGACAGACAGACAGACAGACAGACAGACAGAAACTGAGAGAGACAGAGAGATTGATTAGATAAAAAGACATGGAGCTAGATAATGAAGATTCTTGAACACATAGGTACGGCAGCCAATGCCAATTAAGATAATGACTCATTTCAAAATGTCAAATACATGGCAACCCCACTGCTACGCCCTCTGACATTCACAGACCAAGGGGAGAAATGAGGGGAGTTGGGAGGGAGTAGTAAGCTTAGAGGTGGAGGAGGGTGAGGAGTGGAGCAAAAGCACAACCTCCAGCAATGTCACAACCAATCTACCTGATGGCCCAAAATGTAGGGGGGGATGCATATTCTGATCAACAAAGGGGCCAGACCACTGGCTCATCATCATCAGTCACCGAGCGGAACTCCACAGAACCAATCTATCTGATGAGGGCAGACACTGTATCCTGTTTAGGAGCTTACTACTCCAGTCATAGGCCATCCTCACCCCCCTGATGATGGCAGACACTGTATCCTGTTCAGGAGCTCGCTGCTCCAGTCATAAGCCATCCTCACCTCCCTGATGATGGCAGACACTGTATCCTGTTTAGGAGCTTACTACTCCAGTCATAAGCCATCCTCACCCCCCTGATGATGGCAGACACTGTATCCTGTTCAGGAGCTCGCTGCTACAGTCATAAGCCATCCTCACCCCCCTGATGATGGCAGACACTGTATCCTGTTTAGGAGCTCGCTGCTCCAGTCATAAGCCATCCTCACCCCCCTGATGATGGCAGACACTGTATCCTGTTCAGGAGCTCGCTGCTCCAGTCATAAGCCATCCTCACCCCCCTGATGATGGCAGACACTGTATCCTGTTCAGGAGCTCACTGCTCCAGTCATAAGCCATCCTCACCCTCCTGATGATGGCAGACACTGTATCCTGTTTAGGAGCTCGCTGCTCCAGTCATACTCATAAGCCATCCTCACCCCCCTGATGATGGCAGACACTGTATCCTGTTTAGGAGCTCGCTGTTCCAGTCATAAGCCATCCTCACCCCCCTGATGATGGCAGACACTGTATCCTGTTTAGGAGCTCGCTGTTCCAGTCATACTCATAAGCCATCCTCACCCCCCTGATGATGGCAGACACTGTATCCTGTTTAGGAGCTCGCTGTTCCAGTCATAAGCCATCCTCACCCCCCTGATGATGGCAGACACTGTATCCTGTTTAGGAGCTCGCTGTTCCAGTCATAAGCCATCCTCACCCCCCTGATGATGGCAGACACTGTATCCTGTTTAGGAGCTCACTGTTCCAGTCATAAGCCATCCTCACCCCCCTGTGCCATGCACCACCTATCACTCTCTAACTTGAGCTGACCTGATAATCACAGTAAAAGAGGGGCACTGGGTTACTCATTATTTGTAAGATCTGAATCCATTATTGTGTTTTTATTTGACTGTTGTTGGTTAGTTTTAGTTTGATGACATTAGGAGGGCAGACTGAAAGATTGGTTAAGGGATAGGCTTGGAAAAGAGGGAATGAGGGAGGAAGTGGGGGGGGGGAGGGAAGGAGAGAGGGAGGGAGTGGGAGAGGAAGATAGAGAAAGAGGGAGGGAGAGACAGGAAGGAGAGAGAGAGAGGGGGAGGGAAGGAGGGAAGAAAGAGAGAGAGAGAGAGAGAGGGGGGGGGGGGGGGCAGGCACAGAAACTGATAAAACAAAGATTTGAACTCATCCAAACACCAGCCACTACCAATAAGTGTAATGACCCACTTCAAAACCTTGCATTACAAGAGGCATCCCCTTCAGCAAACCCTCTGACCTTAAGACCAGAGTAGAGGAGATGGGGCAGGAATGAGTCTTGGACTTGGGAGGTTGTGGGTGAAGAATGGAGAAAATCAAAATCACAACCAATGTACCCAATGGCCTAAAAGACATCCTGCACACTCTTGACTAGCTTGGTGGGCCAGGCCATTATTGCTTCATCTGTCAAAGAGGGATCCCTTCTCTGAATCATGGATGATGGCGGCCATGGCATTCTGGCTATGATGTAGCTGCTCTTGTCATTAAACCATCGCTCTCATGCCTAGCACTGTTCCTCCCCAAACTCCTCTGTGTGACTTGGACTGATCTGAATATTGTAGAAAAAAAAACTGGGGAGAGCTTAACAAAGGGTGTTCATAGAAGAAGCCCTTGAGCTCTTGGCTACCTAAGACAAGAGCTTTGGCTCTGAACTTACACTCTTCGGGAGGCTGGGTTGCATTCAAGCGATGACTCCTACAGGTGTCCATCTGCTGTCAGACATAGTTTGGGTACCACTTTTTTCTTCTTCCGCAAAATGAGTTATCACCCACATCGCACTGGACACCAGTTCTAAGTTGGGAAATTCAAGTCCTGTGAAGTTGACCTTTGTTCCTACATGATCAGATCCTGCTGGAACTCTTTTCAGCTGCCTTTTCCATTGCTTTTAGGGTTCTCGTTCTCTTCTTACCAGAAACTGAGAGCTATTTCATGAGATTATGGGCTGATGTATCTACAAACCCACTTGCTCTTATCTCTACAGCATGGACAAGGCCTGTGGCTTGGAAGCCAGATTCCCTCAAGCTGCTGGCGTGAAGTGATACTTCTCAGTCTTGGAGAAGTAAGCTGGGTCCAGTCTGCTCTCATGTGGAGCTGTGACTTCAATCAGAACTATTTCGTGTCAAAGAGGTGACCGCTGGCAGAAACTTAAAAGAGGATTTTCTATCCTGCTGAACAAAAGAGACAAATAAATTACAAGACAAAACATGACGCGTTTCGACCTCTTTGGTCTTCTGCAGGCAAGACCAACAACATACAAGACAATGAAAACGTTCCACATCCATTTTGCACCTAATTTGAGGAGATACGTGATTGATCGTTCTTTGTGACTGTTTGTTCTTCGTTTTCATTGTCTTGAAAGTTGAATGTTGTTCGTCTTGCTTGAAGAAGATCAAAGAGGTCGAAACACGTAATGTTTTGTCTTGTGATTTGTTTCATGTTTGTCTCTTTCGTTCAATGGAACAGTAAATCTTCTTGTAAGATCAGAACTATTTGTTGAACCCTTGTGGAGTGCTAGGTGGGATCCTGAGTCACAATTTCTGGAAGGTTTTACCGTTCTGGAAGGTCTGCTCTGCAATCTCAGCCACCCATTCCATCCGGTTTGTGGAACCACTCAAGGACACTGGGACATTTCTTATACAGCATACAGGGTATTCTATTAGGTGCATGCGAAGTTCACAGCGACCTAGGGTTGTGTACAACTGCAGAACAATCCATCACATTCCTGACAGTTTAAACTTTGTTTTACTTACATTAACAGAGACCTTGGAAAGAGATAGGCATATGTGTGTGCATTCGTGTGTGTGTGAATGAGTGAGAAAGAGAGAGAGGGGGGTAGAGAGAGGGAAGGAGAGAGAAAGAGGAGAGAGAGAGAGAGAGAGAGAGAGAGAGAGAGAGAGAGAGAGAGATAGGGACAGACAGACAGAGACACAAAGAAAAGCAACATCAATACTGATCTACCAATGGCCTATGACACATGAGTGTGCACTCTGACTGGCTCTATGATAAAGCCATTGGCTTATCTGTCACAGAGGGGAACACCTCTGAACCAAGCCAATTGAATGGCGGTGGCTGTGGAATCCTGGCTATGATATAGCTGCTACAAACCACATGTTAGGGGAGTGGACCGAGAGGCAGGTAGGGTGGGGATGGGGGGGGGGGGGGGGGTGCAGGCGAGGAGAAACAGATAAAACTTAAATGGAGAGAGAGAGAGAGAGAGAGAGGAGGAGAGAGAGAAGAGAGAGAGAGAAAAGAGAAGATGAGAAAGAGAGAGAGAGAGAGAGAGAGAGAGAGAGAGAGAGAGAGAGAGAGAGAGAGAGAGAGAGAGAGAGAGGAGAACAGAGAGAGACACAGACAGAAGCAATATCAAAACTAATCTACTGATAGCCTGTGACACAGGAGCATGCACTCTGACTGGGGGCTCCCTGACCAGGCCATTGGCTCATCTGTCACAGTGAGTTACCCGGCTGAACCAGAAACATTGGATAGTGGTTGCAGTTGCATCCTGGCTATGATGTTGCAGCTCATGTCACAAACTACATGTTAGGAGGAAAAGGGGGGGGGGGGGGGGGGGGGGAATGGAGGGCAGGAGAGAGACAGAAAGGGAAAGATAAACTTGAATGAAATTACACAGAGAGAGAGAGAGAGAGAGAGAGAGAGAGAGAGAGAGAGAAAGAGAGAGAGAGATTGAGAGATTGTGAGAGAGGCAATATCTAAACTAATCTACTGATGGCCTATGACACATCAGTGTGCGCTCTGACTGGCTTGGTGATAGGCCACTGGCTCATCTGTCATAGAGGTCTAGAGCCTAACCCCTCTGAACCAAGTCCAACCAATGGTGGGCTGCCCTGGCATCCTGGCTATGATGTATTGTAACTGCTCATGTAAGGCACATGTTAGTGGAGTGGACTGACAGAGAGGAGAGGATTGGGAGTGGGGACAGGAGAGAGGAAGAGAGAGTGAGAGAGACTGAAATGAAATGAGAGAGAGAGAGAGAGAGAGAGAGAGAGAGAGAGAGAGAGAGAGAGAGAGAGAGAGAGAGAGAGACAGACAGACAGACAGACAGAGAGGACACATACACATGGATGCAACTGCTTAAAAAAAAAGAAGGAAAGGCCCCGGACGAGTTCAGGGGCAGCTTCTTTCAATCTGCCATCTGACTGAAAGCATAAACAGCATGCTTATGTTTGACAACAAACGGTGCTTTGTTCCACCGGGCTTTCATGGGCAGACAAAGAAAACTTCCCTTTCTAGTTAGGAAAAACAAAATTTTTTCTTTGTATATTCTCTGCTGTTTCTCTGCGTCTCTTGCTTCTTCTTTTGTTTGTTTTATATGATGGAAATTCACAATTTCTACAACCCCCCCCTACCCACACACAGATTTCCATAAAAACAGAAAGGAGCTGCACCCACGCATGCATGTGTACACACACTCAAACACACAAAGACAGACAGAGAGAGAAGAGAGGAGAGAGAAGAGAGAGAGAGAGAGAGAGAGAGAGTGAGGGGAGAGAAAGAGAAAGAAAGAGAGAGAGAGAGAGAGAGAGAGAGCACTAACCCAAGAAATGTTGATCACTTAAAAGGAGAAACATGAAATATTCAATGAGCTAGACCCTGGTCTGTGCTTCTGGTTCTGACTAACAGGACATCAATCTAATCCCCCCCCCCCCCCCACCTACACTCTCCCCTGTCTATCCACCTAATCTATAATCAATGTGGATCTCTGAATCATCCTGGTACACCAAGATGTCCACTGGTGGATGCAGTACCAATGATGATCCACCAGTCACGCAAACAGGCGAGTTATCAGCTGGCACTTCTACGATAACCAAAAGTAAGAGTGTCATAACACACACATTCTGATACTCTGTACACACGCAGGATCCACCAGGTGAAAAGGAAAATGACTGCAGATTCATGGTGCTCACCGTTAATGACAGGTTACAATTACAAAAGAGCTCCGAAGCAGTGACTGATGTTTGTTCCATGCCTCTGCTTTTTGTCCTCTCCCTTTAAAATGCCTAGGGATGTTTCCCACAGTGACTGAAAAAAAAAAGCTGAAGCTCTGACATATGGTATAATTTACTTTAGCATTTGCTTTTTTCATTTCTGTTTCTTCTCCTTCTTTTTTTCACTTTTAAATATTTTCAAGAATTCCTGCACTTTCAGAAAAACCACTAGGGAAAGATTATTTTCTACTCTTACCTGAGTGGATAGATAGGTATCTTCAGTCTCACGTAATGGCATCAAGCAAATCACTTGGCATCAATGAAGTCACTGAAAAAAAAAAAAAAAAAAAAAAAATTTTATATTCAAAAACAAAATGAAAAGCAACAGAAAGAAACAATCAAACAAGGGAGCAAAAAAAAAAAAAGACATACAGCCAAAGAGTTGGCACAAAAAAACGATTAGCAGGATAAAAGTTACGGCAGAGGTTTTTCCTTTTTTTCTGGTCTTCATCCTCAGATCATACAGTCCAATATCAATCAACCAGAAATTTCAGCAAAAGTACATGCTCACATCGTTGTTCTCCCACAATTCTAAATGACAGGCATTTGTATGCATCCATCATCAGTACCACACTGATCATGAAAGAAAGAGAGAGAGAGACGGGGGGGGGGGGGGGGGGGGGGGGGGGGGGGGGGGGGGGGGGAGACAGAGACAGAGAGAGGAAGAGTGTGAGAGAGGAGAGGGAGGGAGAGAGAGAGAAACTGAGAGAGAGACACAGAGAAAGGGGGAGAGAGAGAGAGAGAGAGAGAGAGAGAGAGAGAGAGAGAGAGAGAGAGGCAGACAGATAGAAAGAGACCAGGCACTGATCCTATTATATCATCAGAACAGCCATCCAAAAATCTTCAGCACCTGATGGTGACGTCACCATCTTTTTTATGACCTGCAGTAAAGTCTTTTCACCTTGTCGGTGGCACTGCAGTTTTCTGACAAGATTCTGCTCTGATTTTGCTCCCCCCTCTTTTCTTTTCTTTTTCTTTTTTTCTTTTTGTCAGCAAGATGTTTGCTTCCACATCACCAGCCTACACAACATTTCATGTATTGATTCTTAAGGGACACTCTCCTCTCCAATTAGGCTGATTTTCGTCAATACCGACTAGGTGCCTTATCCCTCTCCCACATTAAATGGGCTGGGGGCAGAGGGGGTGGGGGGGCGGCATAAAGACTGTTAGCTGCGTTCTATCCCTGTGTCCTTTCTATGGGAATTGTGTTTTCCATCTCTGTCGGTTTTTTGTATTTTAGGATCGTCCGAGTCTTTGCGTCACTTCAAGTTCTGTCAGTACCTGCTGTTCAGATCTTATTCAGTGCGCATGTACATGTGTGTGAATGGGTGAGCAAAAGACAGAGAGAGAGAGGGGAGAGAGAGAGAGAGAGAGAGAGAGAGAGAGAGAGAACAGACAGACAATACGTGTATGCATGCACACACGTGTGTTTGTTAAGGCATGTTTCTGTGCCTTTTACTGTGTATCCATGTGATCTGTGAATGTTTTCATGTGTGAGCCCATATGTGTGCGTGACATCCATTCAATAGCTACTAATGGTATGGCTGAGTCTTTTGTGTGTGTGTGTGTGTGTGTGTGTGTGTGTGTGCGTGCGCGCGTTTCCACAGAGCTCTAAAAAAAAATCTGAAGAGGAGAGGGTGAGAATTCGGTCTTAATCGAAACACAGCATCACTCGATGGCTGAATCATAAATCCAATTGCTAAGGTTTCCTAGAAAATGGGCTCACAAGGTCAGCCAAAAAGCGCTCAGGACACTGAGAAGTCTACCAGCTGCCACAGTGCTTTAGTTAGCAATGTGGGCTCGCAGGTTGGGAGATTATGACTTTGCTTTCCATTCAAGGCATTTATATGTTTAGATTTTCGGCCACGACTTCCTTCTACCTAGTGTTGAATGAGCTATGACCTAAAATGGGAAAACTTGAACCACGTCGTCATGCTTCATCCATTTAATGGATGCGTCTCAGCGAGCATTGCTCAAATTTTCTGACAAACATTGTGGATGTTACTGTTGCCTCTGGTGGATTCTGGGATTTTTTTTTTTTTTTAATTGAACATAAAACACAGATAGAATACAACTCTGTCATGCAGTCTCAGACCAGAATGGAGCCTCAAAGCATCATCCTCGACCATGATTTCATAATGTTAAAAAATGAAAGACCAAATTCTATTGGCCCTTCATGCCCTGCTTTTGATCTGTTTCGACATATCCAAGAAGAGTTCTTTTCAAAGTTGTTGATAATACAGGGGTGGGAGCAGAGAACCATAGCTATACTGAAAAGGCCGGGGATCCAGGGGGCCGCTTTGGGCCCCTGGTGGGGTGCAGGGCAACGGCCTGCTGGGGGTCAAGACCCCCAGACGCTGAAGAAAATTTGTCTTGCCAAGACACTTTTGTGGCCTCTCCTTGAAATACAAAAAGACTCCAAATATGACAAAATATGACTTACGGCTTAAATATCAAACTGAAAATGGTATGCCAAGTACCTAGAATACCTCTTAAAATCAGTAAACCATCACAACAAAACAGGATGCAATGTATAAATATTACTCACCAGTGATGTTAATAGAAGATAGTGGCCAAATTTCAATCACTTAATTTATAAGTTCAAGAATGAGGATTCTTTTTTTGTTTGTTTTTTGTTTTTTGAGTCTTACATGGCTTAAATTCAGCAGAGAGTCAATGTCTGCACTAGCAGTGGACTGGAACAAACAGTGAGCAAAATCAAAAGCTGCAGTGGGCCAAGTCTTACAATAAAAATCAGTGGCTGGTGGCACTGAGGCATCTGAAATTAGTGAAAAATGAAAGTCAATGGTTAGAGTGGATGAACCTGGAAGCAATAAATCAGTAACCCCAAATGAACAAATCTTGAGAAGAAAGTCAGTGGCTGCAATGAGTGAACTTGAAAAAGTCTATAAGCTAAAGCAGCAAGGTGAGCATCCGGGAACTGGAATTAGTGGCTACAGTGAGGCGAATCATCGTAACAGAAGTCAGTGACAGCAGTGAGGTCAGCTTTTCAATGACTACAGTGGGGTGATTCGTGGAAACAGAAATCAGTGGGATCAGTTTTTTTTTAAACCTACATCGGGGCGAGTCTTGGAAACAGAAGTCAGTGACTGCAGCAAGGTCAGTCTTTAAAATGAAAATCAGTGTTAGCAGAGGGACAAGTCTTGAAAACTAGAAGCTGCAGTGGGTTAAGTCCTGAAAATGGAAATCAATAACAGCAGAGAGACAAGTCTTGGAAATGAAAATCAACTGCTTACATATCCCATTGTTGTCTGTTCCTTAGTTTTTTTTTACTTCTTTGCAAAGAAGCTTCTTATGTCTGTGGGAGTGGCTTTTCGTTTCATTGGCTGACTCTGTTCTGGGAGACACCGGAGTAATTACTGGAGCAGCAGCAGAAAGAGTTGATGTACGTTTCAGTGCATTCAATCTCTCCACATGTTTCGTCTCCTGGAAATGCACTTCCATCGACTTTTTTATCATTTGACTTGTATACAAGCTTCCGACTGCACAGTATACACCAAGCAGCGTCCACTTCATTTGTTTTCCGCAGCCATTTTCGGAACGGACGATTCAGTTCGTCCATCTCATCCATCCATTCATTTCTCCACTTGTTTTTCTTCAGGTCAATGTCGATCTTCCGTGCCTCTGCTTCGTCGTTAATCAGCTCCATTTTTTACAAATATAAAGCACGATGATATGGTCACGCATTGAAAACAAGATAGTGGATTTCAAATACGAGTGGCGCAAAAATCTGAATCGGAACACGGAACATGCACACGAAAAAAAAAAAAAGGAAAAATTTGCTATGCAGAATTCCGTATCAATATGGAAGGTCTCCCACCCCTGATAACAACAAGTAAAAGAAAACTGTCGTGCTGGAAGAGGTGATGCCCTCTGGAGGGGGGACCCTCATATATGCCAGGTCTGTGACCACACAGTTATTGTTGTCAGGAGGACTAGGAGCTTTGTAGGTGGTATGGTATGTACCAAACTATAATGGATCAGGTCAGGCACTAACGACCACCACTGAAGTGAGCTGGCAGCTCTGGTGAGCTGCCTCATCATGACCTTCTACTGACCGCTCCTTACGGACTTCAGTTCTGGGGCTGCAATAAGGTTGTATGTGTTTGGGAGAATAGAATCAGTTATAAATGCGGGACTGGAAGCAATGCCACTGGGGACATGACAGATAAAGCAGCACAATAACAACAAATAAAAGAATAATAAATAAATCTACCCACACCCCAAAACAGCTTTATACAGACCTAAGAGTTATTGGTCTTATATACGAGTTTTCACTTCATAATAAAATTGATTTATTGTTCTGAATCAAACTTCTTAAATACCAAAGGAAGCAACAATTTCCTTCAGTTTTAAAAGTTCAAAGAACAAAAAGAAAAAAAATCACGTTTCATTTAAGTCAGTCAAACACTAAAAAAGGGACGACAATAAAGTTAATATACAGGTATGCAAAATGTTTTGTGTATTTTGTGGCATTGAACTTCAGTCGAAGTTGACTTGGTCAATGAATGAATCATTTCCAAATGGATACTTAAATAAGTAAAATGATCCAGTTCAACCCAAAGGTCTTGCTTTACAGATGCACTTTTGTCTCTGTATATAAGTTATAACTTTATAAACTGCACTCTCACCAACTCTCAGATATGCAATCTCCTCTAAATGGTTCTGGGTAATTGGGAAATTTCAGTCAAGAACTCCCAGTTCAAAATTTACCACACAAACTCCCCATCAAAATTCAAACCTGTACAAGTGTTTAACATGTTCTTTTCAACAAAAAGGTAAATAAGCCTACTTTTTCATGGTCTTGATAAACAAAATTTACAATTTGACATTTTTCAAATGTGTTCATAACTTCACTTCAACTTTTAGTTATAAAAACAAACAGAAAAAAAAAATCTTTTAAATTCAGTAACAGAAATAACCAATTTTGCAATGCTTTTTTCCAAGCAAATCAGCCAGCTTAACAATTTTACAAATCAAAGTTCAACTGTCTACAAAGAAATCTAGAAAAAGGTACGGTGTAAGTAACTTCACATGTTGTGCCAGTTGTACACTGTGATGTTATGTACTCAGAAAAAATTTCATTTCAACATTTGCTTTATTTGTAACAGAAATAAGACCACCCTACTGGGTTTCCTGTTTTGAAAAATTAAGGTGTTTTGGAAGGCAGAAGAAATCCCCCCAAAACAGTTGAAATAACCTCATATTTTGGTGAAGTTATGAGCACAGTAGAAAAAAAAAACCCTCCCCGTTTCCTAGCTTTTAGTTGTAATAAAATCAATATCTAAACCTTGCCATACACTGCAAGTCAAACCTTTGCCGTGCAAAATATACTATAGTCCGATGTTTTACAATGAATAACTACATATAGAACTGTTTGATGAGACAATGTGGCACAATGGGGAATTCAGACTGTATTTCTTAATTATGTTCATTCAAAAGCTTAAATTACCTCAAATTATCATTTTCAAATTATGGAACTAAATACATGTAATCACAAAAACGATTGTGAATCATAACACTAGCCTTTGTCTTAGCCTAAAATCTGTGTACCTTTCAACAGAACACTGACATGACATATCTCAAAATAAATCTAAAATGTCACACAGATGGACATCTTTTCATGCCTTAGCTCATACGTGTATCATTTCCTGTCTCTAAAGGAAAACAAACCAGCTGACCAGTCCAATAAATGTATAAATTAAAATGTGTATAAATGTGACTGGCTTTGGTTTGGTTTCATCACCTGAGACTAGCACTAGTAGCAGTGTGATGTGACTCATGATCCCAAGCTGCCTTTAGAACTGTACACTACACACACTACACTATGAAACTACTGAGCAGCTAAAAAGAGGAAAGCAGGTGAATGACCCTACCTACCTGGAAATGAACTTATGGTCCAATTTTGATCCAGAACAAATTGCAATCAGCATAACAAAATATGATGAAATTAGAAAGTTGGCATCTCAGAACATAAACACTAGTGGTAAACGTTGGACTGAGCAAGACGTCCAGTTCTAGTGCATCTCTCAAGACAAATTTATACTAAATGTACACTTCCACGGGTAAATGAATTCTGATTCTTGTGAATATTGATTTTATTCTTGACAGACACCAAAGTTGCTTGTGGGCAAACATGCAACTGCAGAAGCTAGGAAAAGATGAAGGGATTCACAGTTTTGTGAGT
The DNA here is from genome assembly GCA_033310375.1 of Conus canariensis. NCBI lineage: Eukaryota > Metazoa > Mollusca > Gastropoda > Neogastropoda > Conidae > Conus > Conus canariensis. The sequence goes on from CM065746.1 coordinate 20,220,230, forward strand.
ACAAATGGCCTTTTTTTCCCCTCCAGTGGAGATCATTATAGAAAAACAAAACACAGTGCTGAATGAATAGTAACCAAGCAGGAAGAAACCTGTTGAAAACGGTAGGGCTTGCAAGTCTGCAATATATTATATGGAATGACAACTTTTGCACAGATACTGATTCAAAGTCACACAAGTATTGAAGATGATGAACTACAAACCTTCTTCATAGTTGCACATTTGATGACAACAATGAACCACTCACTGATGCCTCAAGGTGGCACAGATTTGTATGATCATGAACCACAAACTGTATTCAAGATTAACTGATGAACATGAAAAAAAAAAAAATTCCCTTCACGTTCAAGTCTAATAATTCTGAACATGTTGCTGACCTCTAGTCACGCTGAATCCTGAAACTGAACATTGATTTGATGACGTAGATGATGACACATGACTCTGGAGGTATGACAGGTCATGCCATCCTTTTCTTTTTCTTCTTCCTCTTTAAAAAAAAAATTTTTTTTTTTTTAGTCTTTTAATTCGAGTATAACTTGACCAGAGGTGCATCCCAAATTTCCACTTGATTATTTATATGACATATAATTCGTGACAATTCAATGTTTTGGGGATGTCATAACTGACTAGTAAACATTTGAATTATTCATAGATTTGTCACAATCTTTCACAGATGAACTTGAAAAAAACTGTCTATCACAGTTCATACTGACAATCTGAGGGAGTGGAGGGTGGGTGGGGGGAGTAATCTGCACATAAAGTTAATCAAAACCATAGCCTTATTCCAAGTACAATCACAGCTCATACTAATAATAGATTATAACTCACACATTGTTCATCATGAACTCACACACTGTTCATCATGAGCCAATTCTGACAATTTCTGCTGTGATTTTGTCTAAAGACATACATTATCAGCGGGTCATATACATATGATATATAATACATTACCTTTTTATTGACTAAACACACACATATAATGATATATGTAGTACATATACCCCATGTATCATGTATACATCTGTACCTCCTTTTATAATTACATCAGACTGTAGAGCCACCTTTCAGTTTGTGTTCGTTTCAGCTTACAATTTTTTTTCAGAATGGCCGGATGGTTCAGCAGCTGGCTGATTCAACCATTTTCATGGCTTTGTAACACAGTCTAGAGTTAATGCATAACTGTCACACAGAAAAATTCTATATAACAGCGAAGAGTAACAAAACTTGAGTTGACATTTGGGTTGTAACACCAGTCAGCAGTCTGTGTGTGATCTTTATCATTACACATCCCATATCTTCAAACATTCATATAAAAAAAAAGAATACCTACTGAATAAGTTGCTTTCAGAAGCTTGCTAGTGACTGCTAGTTTGCTGATGATACAGGAATTAACACTGCTGCTCAAGTTGTGCATAACTGTTAAACAGAAGCAGTATGGAGGGGGCCAATGTAATGATAATGATGAAACTGGAAAGAGCAAGTAGGCTGACATAATAAAATCACCCTAATGCATTTGACAAGCACGTCAAAAATAAAGACCAACGCAGGTCTGCTGCTCTCATCTCAGTAACATTCAGCCCATTACCAAAAAATAAATAAATAAATAAAAATTTTAAAAAAAGGAAAAGAGAGAGAGAATGTGTATAGACCAGTTTAAGAAACACATCATTTCACTATATCGAAACCTCACACAGGTAATTATAAATACTGGCAGGACTCCTTATTCAGGAAACCATGATGCACTCAAATTAGAAAGCACACACTATAGGTTTACTATGTCTAATGAGTCTATGGTCCATTCTGAAATATTTAAGCTAAATTTCTTTTTTCTCTATCTCTAGTTCTGTTTGTCTTTTCCCTCTACCTGCCTCTCTTTTTCCTTTTCCCCATTACACACACACACACATGCGCACGCATGCACATAAACACAAACACCTGTATACACACATACGCGTGTGCAGGCATGCACACAGGCACGCACGCACACACACACACACCTTTAAACACATAATCGTTCGTTTACGTATATGTTTTCATACATCATTGCCCATGCGTATTTATTTCTTTTTCTTTTTATGTCACAAGTCCTGACGACGGTCTATGACCGAAACGTAGATTTTTGTTCTGTTTTTTTTTTTTCTCTCCCCATTTTAAAATCTTCTGAGCATCCTCAAAGACATTTTGAACTTGGAAACCAACAGTTATAATGGTAAAGGTCTCTGGTATAGTAGTAGTATAATATACTTGTATCAATTTTTGCACATCTTTCAATCCTTAACATTACAATTTACAGCCAATTCCTTGACTAATTGCTCCCTCAGGTGGCCTGCAGATATAGGGGATATATATCTACTGTGTGAGGCCGGTGTTCAGACATATTACACCCCATAAACACAGCCAGCCACTCAAAAGAGTAATAAAAGACACACTGTTATGCCATTCTCAAACCTGACCTTTTGCCTTGCTTTCTTTGTGTACACTCTGCATGAATGCTACCATTTGAAAATAGAAATTGAAGTTGTGGTGAGATCAACATGAATAAAACACTGGCATTGATTAGAGGTAAGCAGTAGGTCAATAATGCTTTAATACTAACGCAGGCACTTGGCCATAAGCTTTGCTGTTCGACCTAAGTGACATACGTATGTCATTAAATTGCTCTTCATGGAACGGGATCCGGGAGTAACCTACTTGAAAGTCGTCTCACACTTGACAAAACTGCTTTATTCACCATTTCTATACTGAGCTGATTTTCGGTACTTTCACCTTCCTGCTTGTTTTTAAAAACTAACTGATACTCTGTGTGACTGAATTTATAACTGAATCGGCATCAGTGAAAACAATTACCATTTCAAAGGGGACGTATGAGCCTGCATTGGTTATCTACTTCTGATCTGGGAAACGTTGGGGAAGATAATCCAAACTGAACACTGTTCTACTATGCCACTGTGCTAAAAAAAATATATATATATATTCACAATATAGCAGGCATGTCCAGCCAATGGTTGAAATAGCATTTCTCAGCCATCAAGTCCAGAAACTTGCTACGTCTACACACTCCATTTGAAATCAGCTGCATAATGCTCAAAGACATACTTATGGCCATCACTGTCATCATCCTTACATTTTCTCTTGTTTGTGAGTGGATTCTTAAAAAAAAATTGACTCACATCTAGATCTCATTAACTCTCCAGTCCAAGCTGGCAGTGTGCGTATTTATCTGTCTATATAGCTTCCTTGCTGCCCCACATGTGACTAAGACATACAATTTAATGCCGCTGGGGGTGGGAAAGGTGAGAGGGGCAGGATGGGGGGGGGGGGGGGGGGTATGATTGAAGTACATGTGTGAACGAATTATATTATAATCGAATATTTTACTGATGTTCATTTGAAAACTATGCGGTAACCACACAGTGAACTGCTTTTATTCCACTGCGACGATCCTCTTTAGAAAGAAAATACTCAACGATCACGTATTCACTTATCAAAAGAAGTAGGAACATGTTATATCTGATCATAAATAAATGCGTCTGCGACACAAAGTTTAGAGCAGTACGGTGTCTGTAGACGCCCTTGTAAACGAATTGAAAATGCGAACAGTACAGATGCTAGCTTGTAGGTGACCACAGAGCTGATCTATTCGATCTTAAATACACCTTGTATGACGTCAAGACACTTGGAAGTCAAGATTACGTACAATGAGCAGATTTAATCACCTTACCTGACTCAATTTGGAGGGAAAAAGCGGAAACCGTTTTGTTTGTCAACTTGGATCAGGCCGGATGTACATTAGAAACCAGATTAGAATCTAAGCAGAATGAGAAATTTCATGATAAGTTTCATCGACTTTCATTCTTTGGCTTGCAAAAATATTTTGAACTATTCGTATTCACGTTTGCCTCTGATAATATCCAAACAACAAATTTTCAAACGCACGTCTTTGATCTCCATCCACAGATGCGTCTTATCAAAACAAAGCAATGTTGTCGTCTGCTAGTTTATTCTCATTTGTCTCAAATTAGAACAATCTACTTCCGGCTAATGCATGTGGAACGCAAGTGGGTCGAACACATACGGTCTCACGCAAGTCAACAAACACGAAGAAGATGCCGGTTTCACAAGAGGACAGAGCTTCAGATATATTTTTTGTAAGAAGAGTTACAGTGTTACTACGCCCCTACCCCCACCGCTGCCCACCTCCATATATAGTGCGAAAATTATCCATATATTTGAAGTGAACGCTTAGGATATACACTAAATCAGTTAATTAAATTAAATTAAATCAAATCATGACCATGGCATTGCCATGATCACGATAATTATTTGCAATTCTGTGATAATAAAGTAATAGACAGCCCCCGGTCATAGCCCTTTAAATCTTGTTTTTCTTCGCAGTCTGGCGAGATCCCCGTCCTGAACCCCTCCCGCTCTGTCCTTCTCCAGCGTTGAGTGCCCACAATCACATTTGAGATGTTCTGGCACCTTCCCCCTGTTCCGTGTTCGCTCCCCCTCCCCTTCTCCCCCTTCAAGTTTTATCATAGATTAAACCACGTGGGTAATTGTCAATGGATGGAATATCAGATGTGCCTATGATACTTGTGCCAGTTGTGGGAAACTTTTCTTTATCTCTCAGTTTTGTATATGTTTGGACTACTTATTCATGGATGAGAATAAGAAATGAGTTTTTAATTGCTGTCTGATGAAACTGGCAACATTCTTAATGGACCATATGTGTGTGTATGCCATCTGTCATTTTATCCTGTTGAAAGCTGTACATAGAGAGTTTTCCCTATCAAACCATTGTGCATGCATACATGTGTGTAAACACCATCACTCATAAACACAGATGTGTTCATTGTTTGGTGTAATGTCCACACCCATCTCATATGATTAGACACAGGGGCTACAAGAATGAGGAAAGAGTGCCTGTCTTACTGTTCAATGACTGGGTCAAACAGCTTCATTGATTAATGCTTTCCACTCACCTTCGCCAGACCAAAAGGTGTCAAGTTGGGTTCAAGTCTAGCATGTTTAATCCATATTCCATGCATAAATAATAAGCACAAGGAAAACATTTTAGTGAAGCCACGTCTGTCTTGTGTCATGTGCTGCTTTAAGTAAGTGAATTTTTCATGATTTGGTAAGGTTTTTAGGTGGTAGCAAAAAACGTATTTGATTATGAGACTGTCAAATTTTATTCATGTTTTATCGCAAATGTTGTTATGCAAAACAGTCAGAATAAGAAGCACTGATGAAGAGATGAAGGATCTGTTTTGCCCTATGTATCAAGTACACATGCATCACAGAACAATTCAAATACAACAAAATTTTAACGTGTTTTAGAAAAAATTATATTTCTTTTCCTCAAACTGAATTCCAAACCAAAACTAGAAAAAATATCACCTGCCAGTTGGATTACTGCTATCAGTCACATCATGGGACATGTGACGGACTGCCAAAAGGACTTTGATCCAAAAGCTTACCCTCACGATACGGAAATGACAGAGGAACTGGCTGGCATGATACACATGGCAGTCTGTTCTTTTTGTTGATGAGGAGTATAGATAAAGACAGGCCAAACTGGGTTTACCCTGGGGAACAGACACGTCCCTCCCTGGGCATAATCATGCTGCAGAACTGCACGACAGACCACCTCTTCAATGGGAGGCAAGGCAACACCCAGAATAAACGCCAACCCCCGCCCCATTGGACCATGGGGTAAAGAAAGCTGCCTCCAGTTCAACAGTGGAGCCCATCACTGCTGTGCTCAATGTCAGTGTGAGCGCATGTGTGCTGCATATGGGAGCAAAGGTCATGAAGGTCACGAGGTGACTGCCTTGTCTGCTCTAGCAGCAGTGCCTGTCACCACCACCAGAAGCAACCATGCCTAGTTGCTATGTCAGGGCTGAAAGGGTTAAGGTGGGCAGCACGGATTGCACTTTTAATGTTAGGTGCAGATGGGATTCAAACTTCTAACAGTTGACTATGAGTCATGCCAAATGTGTAGGTTTATGAGTTTGAATTTCTTTTTGAACGAAAGTGCTAAGTAATGGCTCCACCTCCCTCCCCCAATTCCCACTTCTTTCCCTGCTCCTTCCCCCTTTCTTCTTCCCCTCTCCTCCCCTTCACCAGTATGGTTTTTAAAAACAGAAATACCTGAGACGTATATAGTCTGAATAGAAATTAACAAAAAGAAATCAGGTGACAACATCCAGAGGCTGATCTGACATAATTATCACAGTCATTCATCGATCCAGATTATTAAAAGCAGTCGTCAGAGTCGATGTGAGCAGACAGTCACTCATATTGCTTAGGTAACAGTCACTTATCACAAATGAAGAAATGGTTGAGAGCAAAGAAGTTTCCAAAGTAATTGGTGTCGGGGAAAATTCTTGAGCTCAGTTGAGTCACATAGGAACCGACTTCTCTACTTAGAACGTATCAGATATATTCTTCATTTATCGATACCATTTTCAAATCATGTATAAAGAAGACTATCAATTCTACTGTTGTAAATCAGGATTAAGTTTCATCTTTATAATTATATGTTTTTTGTTTTTTCTGCTCTTTGATGCTCATTTTATATCTTTATGTGTTGATCATGTCTTTTTTTTTTTTTTTTTTTTTTAAAGTGAGCACAACTTTAAAGAGTGTTATGGCCCTTTAATTATGACTCCATTGAGTTAATCTTACTTATGGTGAGAAATGCTCCACAAGCAAATTTCGGATACACAGACCTAGTGAAATGTACCAGTAACTGCTGTAAAACTGATTTCTTTCAGTAACCTTTTTAACTGTTTTGATTTGGGTTCAGGAAGAGGAAGACATAGCCTATGAGGAAGACATACTGCGGAACCCATATTCTGTGAAGTGCTGGCTGCGCTATATTGAGTTCAAGAAGGAAGCTCCCAAAGAGGTCATCAACACCATCTATGAACGCGCTCTCAAACAGCTCCCTGGCAGGTAATGTCACTACATCAGGTTCAGGTAAAACTGAATGGGGGTTTCATTGATGCTTGATTAAGTGAAATTCATGGGGTTTTCACCTCATTCCCCTGTAAAAAGAAGTAAGGGGATCTTTACAGTTGTCATCATTTACTTGAGATAAAAAAAAGAAAGAAAGTTTTGCTTTCGTTACTGCTTTCGAACTGGACGTAGGATCCCCACATAAACTGACCAAATGAAGTGATTAAGGAATTTTAAGCAAAATGCCTTGAACATCTTCTGATACCAAAGTGGAACAGAAACATCCATGAGTTAATTTTCTCGTGCTCTGTACGTCTTCTGATACCAAAGTGGAACAGAAACATCCATGAGTTTATTTTCTCATGCTCTATACGTCTTCTGATACCAAAGTGGAGCAGAGACACGTGAGTTAATTTTCTCATGTTTTGTAGTTCTTCTGATACCAAAGTGAAACAAAAACATCTGTGAGTTAAATTTTAGAAAGAGAGGGGGTTAGTTACCGCCAAGGACACAGACGAACAAGTACAGTTAATTGTCTCATGTTTTTGTACTTCTTCTAATACCAAAGTGGAACAAAAACGTCTGTGAGTTAATTTTCTCATGTTCTGCACTTCTTCTGATACCAAAGTAGAACAGAAACTGTGTGTTAATTTTCTCATGTTTTGCACTTCTTCTGATACCATAGTTGAACAGAAACATCTGTGAGTTAATTTTCTGATGTTTTCCAGCCCAGACCAGAGACCTTCTCAAAAACACATTCACTGACTCACCTCATCTACAGATTTCTTTTTCCTTAACATAACATTACTGAGTCTGGCCACTGGTCCCGCTGATCTCCAGGGTGTGGGAGCGCGGCAGTGAAGAGCACTGAAGCACTTCGTTTTCTGGCCTCCACCTCTGGACTGAAGGTTGTGGGCCAGTGCTTGGGTGGGGGCAAAGCTCTTCACGTCAGCATGGCAGTATTGTCTGTGCACCTCTCTTTCTGGCTAGTCTACCTTGGATTAATATCTGTGATTAATACCTGTGATTAATACCTGTTCATGCTTTGAAAGTCTTTGCTGCAGAATCTGACCATTTTTGCATGATATCAGAACATGACTGATATACTCTGATTTGTTTGTGATCAAAAACTGGACTGTGTCCGTGAGTGTAATATGTCACTAATGATGTAAAGCAGTTGTAATCATAATAATAATGATAAGACAGTGTAAGAAGTTGTACAGTTTTTTTTTTTTTTTTTTCTAGAATAATTGGCACCAGTATTACCATCTCTGAACTGCTGCTGCCAATGTCTGCACTGCCAGTGTAATTCTGTATGACAGGTGTTAACCAACTACAGCTAACCTGTTCTCTGTGCAATTATATGCTGTCTGTCCTATGCGGAAGACCTGTAATTCCCAGTAAAGACACTCCAATGAAAGAATTCCTTCCTCTCCCCTTTTCCCTTTAGAGACTGGCTTTATGGAACAGTTTTGTCGGTAACTGCCAATCCTGCCACCCAGTATGCTGGAGACCTTTTGGAGACCTATTTGGAGGATAGCTTTCGCTTTTGTCTTGTAGACTCTGAAACCAATGCTCGAATTGACCTTGAAATGTTATCATTGGCCTTGACCTTTTCAGCGTCAGTGTATCAATAACACTGCAGTAATGTTCAGTGCCAATAATAGATAATGCATCTCTGTGTGAACTGAAACAAAGCTATTCTAAGACCGAGTGCTGGTTATTGTGGGAAGAAGAGGACACACCTTCGTAAAGAAGAAACAGTTCTGTGCCGGCTGCACACCGGCCATTCATATTTTACCCATTCATACTTTTTAAAGAGTGAAGAAGCTCCATGGTGCATTCCATGTCATGTGCCACTCACAATGAAACATATTCTTTTAGAGTGTTGGGACTTGCACGATGTGAGACACAAACATTTTACGGCAGATTCCATGAAAACCTTGTTCAGAGCCTGATGCGATCTTTGAGTTCTTGAAAGAGATTAACATTTTTCACCGGATCTGAGATTTTACAGCGGAAAGATTTTAAACAAATTTTCGGATGGGTTTTTGGATGTATTTTAAAGAATTGTGTGAATGAATGACTTGTGGGTTGATTTTAACGTGGTGACAGCCCTGATGTGGCCCTTTGTGGTCGGCTGGGCTATAAGCAACATTATCTTATCTTATCCAGGTTTCAAATTGCAGTCATTTTGTTTCACTGTGCACAAAATGAGCAAGAGAGTGGTTTCAGTAATGATGAGGTGACAAGCGTTGAAAGAGAGGGAGTGTGAAAAACGGCTGATGCTTGGAAGTACAAGGGAACCAAACAAGCGGTGACGAAAAGGTTGGGAGAATGGGACTGGCTTGGAAGGGTGGTGACATGAATCATGCACATTTACAAAAAGAGACAGACAGATGGGAAGGCCAGGAGATGATTGAAGTTTGGGGAATGGGACTGGCTTGGAAGGGTGGTGACATGAATCATGCACATTTACAAAAAGGACAGACAGATGGGAAGGCCAGAGATGATTGAAGTTTGGGGGAATGGGACTGGCTTGGAAGGGTGGTGACATGAATCATGCACATTTACAAAAAGAGACAGACAGATGGGAAGGCCAGGAGATGATTGAAGGTTGGGGGAATGGGACTGGCTTGGAAGGGTGGTGACATGAATCATGCACATTTACAAAAAGAGACAGACAGATGGGAAGGCCAGGAGAAGATTGAAGTTTGCAGGAACAATTCAAGAATGTTCCATTTTCTTACTGGACTGTGTACTAAAACAGTGGTCGTTAAATTTTAGTTAACCAGAGAGCCAAGTGGAAGAAGACCTGAACTCTTTAAATTAAAGAACTTTGCAATGTATTTAAGTCTCTACCACCCAGACTTCGGTTCTGATAAAATTCATTACACACAAAGTATTGTTCTGATGTTGAATGTCTTCATTCTTACTACATTGTGCTTGAATCAATGAATGTGATTTAGTTTGGGGTTTTCTTGTCAGGAAACCTCCATTTCTCAAAATTGCGACTATATCATCAGCTGTGTTGGTATAACGCTCTGTCAGTTACAAGCTGTGGTACAACTACCTGAAGATTGTGAGGAAGCAGATTCGTGGTCGTTGTGTCACTGACCCAGCATACGAAGATGCCAACAGCGCCTTTGAGAGAGCCCTGGTCTTCATGCATAAGGTCAGCTGTTGACGCTAGTATGCGTAAATTTCTACTTCACGTGTTTACTTTTGTTCTTTTTTAAAATTTTTTATCATCAATGTTTTTCATTGTTGTTGAATCTGATTCAGAAGTCTTGTCTGGTCTTAAGTGATTTTTCTTTTTCTTTTTTTCTTTATATTTTTTTTCTTGATGTCTCATTTCATGTTATTTTGTCATGTTTTACTTCTTTATTCATGTCGCAGTTTTCATTGTCTTGCATAACAATTTCTATATATTCCAGGAATTCTGTCCGTTTTGATTTCATGACAGAATTAGACACTTTCCCCTATGACAACATTTCACTACATGCCCTCCACACCCAGCATGTTCTGTCCCCCCCCCCTTGCCCCAACTGCCCTCCCCTTCCCTTTCACCACACTTCAGTGTCTATCCCTCCGTCTCTCAAGAGCTGGCTTGTATTCAGAGTAACTCGTTTTTATTGTCCTAGCCAAGCACAGCTTTGTAGGTTGGGAAATGCGGTCACACCTTGATGATGAGTAGGCTGAACAGGTAAAAAGACAAAAGCTGTACAGGTAAGAAAATGATGAGCACAAGAAGAATATAATTTGAATGTCAGTGAAAGAACTATCAGAACAGAATCTTAGCTATCCCTTTGTGTGCCTATCCCCAATAAACTGAACACTTTTCAGAAAGAGGGCTGGATTTGAAGGAGGGAAAGGAAAGATGGTGATAATGAAGAGAATGAAAGAGAATAATCAGGGTGGTGATGAAGGCACCGGTCACACGCTCATTCTCTCCCTCATACACATGAAGTTTTGATCACTGGGGGTGGGGGGGGGGGGGGGGGGAGATGAATTTCCTCTGTCAGAAGTGTCTGAATTGACTTAGGGAAAGGGGAGGGTGTGTGAATGGGTGCAAGTCTGCTGATGCAGTGTGTTATGGAGTCACTGTTTTAATTTCCTTGTTTTGCGCATAGATGTTGATTATGTCTTAATTGTTCAGTTTTCTAAACATTTCTGCTATTGTTACCATTATTTATCCGGTTAATTGTCATCCTCCCCTGACGTGTCATGAGGAAATAATTTCATGCTGTAGTCTTTCAATGAAAATGAACAGATGCAGATAAACAACATGCACAAATCTTTCATCTATTCATGGGTGAAGGTTGCTGGAAAAGGAAATGGGTGTGGTAACACGTTTATGAGACCGTTCACCTTGCCCACATCTGCAGAGGACATCCTACTAGTAGGAAGAGATAAGCTGGTTATATGATATTCTTTATGTAGAATTTTTAAAAATATTATTCATTGGAAAAGAAACAGGACAAAAAGACTCACAAAAATAAAAAAAATCAGTATAACCAAAACTGGGAAGAATACAAAGCATCAATGTAAAACATTTTCATGCTGCATATACCCATTGTTAGCACAAATCATATCAGTGCAAACTGTGGGGTGAGCTTAACCAGTGGGCAGGGCTACGATTTCTTCCCAGTGCCAAAACCTCTGACATGACATAATCTGTTGAAAAGAACAAGGATGTAGAAAGTCAGATCACCTGAACTACAGTCCAGCTGATGGCAGTGGTCTCATCAGGACTGACACATAAAAGAGCAGCAGAAACTGTGCGATACAAACCAAACCACAAAAAGAGAGAGAGAGAGAGAGAGAGAAAAGGTAAGGGGGAGAGAAAGGGGAGGAGAAAGGGATGAGGAGAATAAAAGATGAAATCTTGCAGGGTCGTATGCTCATGTCAAATGCACCTTCCTCAGATTGTGGGTGGATGTGATTGGGGGAATGATTTTCTTGATGCACATAGAGAGAGAGACCTTGAGACTAGAGAAAGAGAGAGAGAGAGAAAACCTGAGACTAGAGAAAGAGAGAGAGAGAGAGAGAAAACCTTGAGACTAGAGAGAGAGAGCGACTAATCATGGAGGGGTTGGCAACACCATCGGTTTTTTGATGGTGAAATCCAGCCATTGACTGTTACTGGTTGCTTGATTTCTTTTGGTGGTCAGCTGTTGTGTTTACCGCATCTGTTGGAATGCCATGCTTGCGTAAGTGTTTCTGCGGCAGACCTGCAGTGATTGTTTTTTTTTTGTTTGTTTCAAAATTTCAGATGCCACGGATCTGGATCGATTATGTCCAGTTCCTGATGGACCAAGGGAAGATAACTCGGACCCGTCGTACCTTTGACCGTGCCCTACGTGCCCTTCCTGTCACCCAACACAATCGCATCTGGCCCATTTACTTGAAGTTTGTGAGACTGTACGACCTTCCAGAAACAGCCGTCAGAGTCTACAGAAGGCATCTCAAGGTGATGGATTTTGTGATTTTGTGTGTTTTTTCTACAGCTGTATGAAATTTTGAATGGACGGAACAGTTTGGAGTGGCAGATTCAGTATGCATTTGGCAACAGCTATGGGGTGCTTGAGTTTCAAGTTATTGCTCAGCACTGGAGTTTATTTAACCTTTAAATAACCATATTGTTTGGAGTAAAAGTTTCCTGACTAAATGAGATGCTGGTCACATAGACTCCTCTCTCAAGGAAAAGTAACTTGAAACAGGGAGCAGAATGACATCAGCCATGGAATTTCAGGCATCTGGGTATCGGTTACACACTGATAAGCCAGAGACATAAGGGAGTGAAGAATGAAATGATTTAAATGGCATTAGGAATGTCTGTCAGTCTGAAAAGCCTGTTAAACAGTTTAAAAGCTACACTTGTTTAGAGTCTGGCAGCTTTCTTCATTGAGTGAAGATGTCCCCAGTCGAGGGAAACATGCTGGGAAAGCATTCAGGTCCTGGGCAGTAGCAGCCTGAAACTCCTGGCCGTTCTGTGTGTGTCATCGTTGATCACTTTCATCCTTGTTGAAAGCAAACCTTGGAACCACAGGTCTCACTGAGTGGTGTTCCATCTCAAGCACTCGGTTATATACCTCTCCTCTTTCAAACTGCCTTTTGCCTCTCACATGACCTCACGCAGGGGTGTGTGTGTGTGTGTGCTTGTATGTGTGTGTGTGTGTGTGTGTGTGTGCGTGCGTGTGTGTGTTTGTGCGCGTGCTTGTGTGCGTGCTAGAGACAGAGAGAGAGAGAGAGAGTTGTGGGGGTGGAGGTGGGGATGGGAAAGAGTTGGGCTGTTTTGTGTTTGTCTGAGTGCAAATGTGGAAGATGTACTTTGAGGTGTTGGGAAGAAATAGATATGAATATCTCATTCTTAGTATCATTAACTAGACGACAAATAGTTACATAGATTTGATTTAACTAAGATTAAACATGGCATATGATTTCCCTACAAATTAAAAATGACTTTAATGAAGTGGATCCTTAAGGCACTATTCACTTCACAGTCCTGCTGTCATAACACCAATAAAATCAGATGTCTAAACATTACATGAAAATTACATATGGGAATATGCTGAACGCACTGGCAGAGTGTTGTTATTGTTGATGATGTGAATCATCTTTGTCACTACAGCTGCAGAAGGAGAACACAGAGGAGTACATTGATTATCTCATTTCCATTGACTGGCTGGATGAGGCTGCCATTCGTCTGGCAGACATCATCAATGACGAGACGTTTGTTTCCAGAGAGGGCAAATCCAAACATCAAGTGGGTGGCGCATTGTTGTGAGATTTGCAGTGTAGTAACTCTGTGTATGATCTTGTGCACAAGTGTGTGATTATGTGTCAGGTTACTTTTTGATTTTGTGTGCAGATCTTCCAACAAATACACTTTTATTTGTTACTTCAGCTGGATGTGATGGCCTTGTTAGCTCATGTGATTGAATTATTGATTTTAGATTAAGTGAATATTACTGTCAGTTGTGTATTCAGACCTGCCAAAAGACAGTTGAAGTTTAATTCATTACACTCAAGTGAAGGTTACTACCCTGCATGCACGCATGTGCAGGTGTACGTGCACGCGCGCACACTCGCACACACACACACATGCACGCACGCACGCACGTACGCACGCACACACGCATACACACACACACATACACACACACACACTCATATACACACACACGCAGGCACACACGCACGCGCGCACTTGCCTACCTGTTCTCCTGTCTGGCTTTAGGCAGACTTTCAGTATGTTTGTTGCTCAGAATGACTATTACATTAACAATATTGTTTTTTTTTTTCTCTCTCCAGTTTTACCTAAAGCTGCCAGTTTACTGTTTTTCAGTTGTGGAACGAACTTTGCAAACTCATCGCTGAAAACCCTGACAAAGTGACATCATTGAAGATTGAGCCAATCATCCGACAGGGATTGAAGCGCTACACTGATCAGATAGCAGCATTGTGGAATTCCCTGGCTGACTACTATGTACGAGGCGCTCACATGGAGAGGGTCAGTCCTGGGCTAATGATACATGTTGTAAACTCACAGGGTCTTGTCCTGTGTCTCCATGTACAGTTGAGCACAAAAATTGAAATGTGGAAATTACACATACCACAGATGGATTATTTGGCCCCATCAGCATGGTTTGCCTTATCCAGGTCTCCCTCATTTCTCAGAGAAGCGGAATATTTGGGGGGGGGGGGGGGGGGTGGTGGGTGACGTGAAAAAAAGGGGAGTAGAGATGGGGAAGGGGGTAGGGATGGAAGTGAGGGAGGAGGTTTGGGATGGGGTGGAGATGGGGATGGGGGGCGAGTTAAGATCTTGTGTGAAACCTCGTCTTGAGAGTAGGTAGTTGCCATTTTGTCGGTCTGGTTGACGGCAGGGTAATATCACACTCTGATGATAAGCAAAAGCAAGACACTGCAAATGTGCAGAGCTGTACAGACAAGTGGTTCTAGTCGTTTTTGACTGAAAAGCGGGTGATGTTCCACTCGACGATGAGATTTGCCTCAGATTTTCACCGTTTTGAATGAAAATTTCGTAGTTTTTCCAGGGAAGGCTTGGGGATTTGTGGGGAGGGGGCTTCAGGATTTTTGTTTTTTGCTTTGTGGGAGCCATGCTTAACCGGAAGTCAGCTTAAATAACCTGAAATAGAGCTAATACAGGACTTCCATTAATAGCAGAGTAAAGTTGAATTTCAGTTTGAACATATTTGACTGTATTTCTCCATAGCATGACATTCATGTACAGGTTTTTGTCAGAAGTAAGAGAGAGAGAGGTGTGTGTGTGTGTGTGTGTGTGTGTGTGTGTGTGTGGTGAAGTTGAGCGTATGTGCGTGGAGACATAACATGCATTTGTGTTCAACAAGATTTCCCATTCCAGGTCCGTCTCATTTAATTTTCTGATTAAAGTAGTTTTCCTGAGAAGGAATTACAGTTTGCCTTTACAGAGTTTCCATATTCTTAACAGGTGCTTGTAACTATACATAAATCCTTTTTAAAGGTTGGGGGATTTGACTGGAGAACACTCAAAGTCTGATAAGGCCATGCATTTGACCAAAAGTCCTGTTGTTTAGAACACTATTTCAAGTGCTTACAAGAGCTTACTTTTGGAGGGAAGGTGGAGGGGGGGGAGATAGTAAAAGATAATGAGATTGTATGTCCTGGTGTTGGGAAAGAAAGAGCCTTGGATAGCTCTATGGATGAAGCAGTGGTGGTTTAAGAGATGCAATATAAGCATGTAAAAGTGAAAATTGGACTTGCCTCTACATACGCTTTTGTAAGATAAATTCGTACATTTGAGAGCACCATCCTGTTTCGTTAGAGGCTACAGTGTGTCATTGTTAATGCCCACTAGGCCACTAAGGTTTGTTATCATGCGGATTTGTGTGAGAACGTTGAAGACTTTGAAGGAACTTGGCTTACAGGCCCGTGACATCTATGAAGAAGCCATCCAGACCGTGATCACCGTGCGTGACTTCACCCAGGTGTTTGACGCCTACGCCCAGTTTGAGAAGAGCAGCATAGCATCCAAGATGGAAGGCATGGAGGAGAGAGGAGCTACAGAGGAAGGTGAGCAACGTTTCCTCAACTCTCAGTAATGTCGCTCACCTGAATGATGCACTTGCCTGAGCCTGAACGACGGTCGGATGTCTGTTCATGTTTGAAACCGTGCATGTCTACGTTGCACAGGTAACTTACAACCAGGAAATACTCTTTGTGTGCATGACATGCTGAAATCGTACAGGTGTGTTGTCTGATTGGAAGGAAAGTATACAAAGGATATTGTGAGAGAGATGCATAGGATAACAAATCCAGAATTGATCATCTGAAACTAGTGAAAGTGTGTTTGGAAAGGTGTGTGACTGTGCTTCCAAAGATGGAAAAATGACTCAGGTGGGCGACAAATTCTGAAACTTTGACAACGCTTCATGCTTCAGCCGCAGCTGGAGTGAGTGACAAGTCCGAGAGAAATGTTCATGGATTTATGTATTCAAAGTATCCCTCTTTCAGAAAGCTATCAGTTCATGAGGTAAACAGAAAGAGGCAGCCATAGTACTGTCAGGGCAAGCTTCTTCACCAGAGTGTGAACAACTGGAAGAAAGACATTTTCAGTGACGTATCGAGGTATGATGATGAATGGGAGTTTAGTGGGAGAAACTCAAGAAAAGCCAAAGTGAAAATAGCATGGAAACGTAGGGTGCGGGGATGTCTCTGTTACCGTGGAGTTGATCCATAACTGTTTGAGGATGGAAGTAAGAACAGTGAAAAGTATACTGCAGTGCTCGAAAACAACTTTCTGTCTTTTGTTGCCATCCAGTAACCAAGTGGAGCTCCAGGAAGATAATGCCTCCAGTCAAACGTCAACTCAGACAAATGACTGGAATTGACAGAAGAGAATTCCTGTTGTGTTTTTGCCCCCCCCCCCCCCCCCCCCCCCATGAGCCCGAATCCAACTCCCATTGAGAATGTGTGGCAAGTCCTTGAGAAATGTTTGAGGAAGAATACTGGCCAAGTCAGTTTGCTGACATTGGAGTGCACACACCATTTACTTGAATCAACAGCCCCTCACTTCTCATCACTTCCAAAGTGACTGTCTCACACGGCACTTTCAGCAAATGTCAAGGCCGAAAAGAACACGTCACCAAGTATGAGCAAGTTAGCACCAACCTGAAGGAAGGAAGAAATAAGTTTTAAGTGGCAGGTGCATGTAGACAGTTGGGACCGGAAGTGGCAAGCAGGGAAGACTTTAGTCTCTGTAGCAGACCTTGTGTATGCTGGACTGCACCGGTCATGAACTGAACTTCACATTTAGCTTTTGTTCATATCGTAAAGCATACAAAATGAGACAGTTTAGATGAATTATGATCACAATTAAGCAAAATTGATGATCGGTCTCAGGATGAATTGCATGAACCATCTAAAATTAATAGAAGACAAGATCTCTTTGTTCTTTGTTGATGTGTTAGGTCTGTGCTTTCAGACGATTTGGAACTGGAGCTACGATTAGCACGTCTGGAGTCGTTGATGGATCGTCGGCCATTGCTGCTGAACAGGTGAGATATAGTGAGTTATTTGGCTGAATCTGTTTGAGGCATAATGTGGAAGTAAATGTTACCTGTCTTAGGATTCAGGCAGTTTAATTAACCTGACCCACAGTCAGGCCTGGTTGGCTGTTGCTCTGGTGTAATACAGCCATGGTTTCTTCACATGGTTTCTTGCAAGGGTGGGGCTTAGTGGTAAAAAAAAACAAAACTGGAAGAGCGGGTAGAAAATGATTGCAGGTCTGGTTTTTTGTTTGTTTGTTAAACAGTTTATAACTTTTTGGTTTTGTTTCTTATTGGCAGCTTTTGGCAAAACAAACATGCTGAAATATATCTCATGCACCAGAATGTTTATTTGAAACAAAAAAAATTTTCCCATCAAAGTTTGTACCGTTTGTTGTTTTGACTGACATGAGGTTATGTGCTGTCACTTTGTCCATGGTGACGGAAATGCAAAGAGGAGTATGCATTGACCTCTGTACTCAGGCTCGCCCCATATGTGTTGATTCATTTCCATTATTGATCTTAGTACATCAGAAAATGTTTCACTTGATCAGTATGGAGAAGGCCTTTGGCAGTTTTCCTTCGTGGAATTGGATTTCATTGTCAGATTCTAAGTGTAAAGTCTTCTAACGCAGTTTTGGTTCTGCTCTTTTCCTTATGTTATATGTCATAGTGGAGGGCCAGAATAGCGCACCGGTAGAGCACTGGACTTATAATCCTCGTGTTCCAGGGATTGCGGGATCAGACCTCCATCAGGCAGTTTCGGTACAGGGGGATTTTACGGTCATAAACATTGTTCAGACTCCATTTCCGAACAAGTTCTCTGAATAAGACTGCAAGCAGGTTCGGTGTGTGAACGCACACATCATAACATCTTGCACGCCCATAAAATCTCATCACCAACTTTCGGAAGAGAGTCCCTTGGCCATTGCTATGGATGACAAGTTACACCTGGCAGGAAAGAACGAAGAGAAAAGTAGTGGCTAAGTGACTGACACTGACTGAAAGATGCTGGAAACAGCTGAATGTAGCGCCGGCAGACAGCTCTTCCATGGGTCTACCCAGGTAGGCAGCCTGTTGTGTAGGTGAGAGCGAGGATTGTAAAGTGCACAGAGCTTGGTCTGTAACCAGGGGTAGGTGCAATGTAAGTACTCCTGAAAATAATAATAATAATGATTATATGTGTAAACAGCAACTCGAAAAAATTGTTGGAGAAGGATATATGGATGAATTCATAATGCAACCACCTTTGACCTTAAGATCAAAAGCATGGATTTCTGAATATTTCATTTGAATACTAACGCTCTTTCAAAAGTTTACTCTTCAGGAATACTTTCCTTTTTGTATGTATTAAACTCTCCCCCTCCCCCCCCCCCCCCCCCGTCCCCGCCCCCCTCAGTTTAAACTTCCTTTTATTTAGGGATCTGTGGAGATCAAATGGTTCAGCTGTGGAGGAAAACAAAACAAACAGCTGAACTGAATTATTGTTGTGTGGTATGTGCAGTGTGCTGCTTCGTCAGAACCCGCACAACGTCCATGAGTGGCACAAGAGAGTGAAGCTGTTTGAGGGGAAACCACAGGAGGTGAGTGGTTCCATTGATGTACCCAGTGCTTTTGTTCGTTTGTGTACCTTTAGGGTTGTGTTCAGTGGTGTGCTGATTCTGTAATATTGTAGTATAAAGTGATACATTTCTAAATGATGGTGAGCTTATGTGTCCACATGCTCTTTGTCTGTTTGTCTTCCTTAATGTGTATGCTTGTGTATGTGCGTGATTCTTTTCTTTACACTTGGGTGCTTTTTCTGCACAGGAAAGTAAACAAGCTCAATGGAAAACTTAGACGGTGCTCTTGCACAACTAGTTTATGTCTTTTTGAATGCTAATAAGATATTGTACAGCTTCATCATCACAACAGACTTTCCTTGGAAGAACATGTTACCATAGCACAGCAATATCTCTATTGTCTTCTGTCTGCTTGCATAAATTTTTGTTTATTCATCTGCTCAGAATTTTAAGCAGACCTCTTCTGGGGACAGCTCCAGAGAATCCCATGGTTGTGGTTTGAGTGTGTTATAGAACAAGTTTTATCTGCCGTTTCCTCTAAAGCATCAAAAATGGTCTTATGGATGAGACTGTAAACTGAGATCATTAACCTCACAGAGAGGCAGTGTTTTAGATCATGTCGAAAAGGGGGTATAATACCTTTTGAAGCTGAAAAAAAAAAAAACCATGCAGAGAAAAATGCTAAAGAGGGTATGAACACAGACTATTTTGCAGGGGCTTCGTCATGTACTGATAATCGGCTGTTGGGTTTTGCGGTTGCAATAAAGTGTCATCGACTGCTTTAGACTTGCACAACTCCACCGAGTCATTAACGAACACAGACACTCATTCAGTGAAAAGAGTTGGACCTAGGACCATGAGAGTTTGCTCCCTTTGAGCGCTTCTGCCTCATCTGATTGTTTAAGTGTCTATGATGGTGAAGCAAGCAAAACATTCGACATATCACTGTCGCTGGATGGAACAGCGAGAAGAACATGATGTTCTCTGGTTGAAATCACCCACCCCCACCCCTCCTCGCATTCATGAATGTTCAGTTCAGTCTGTATCCCCGATCATTCTTGCTGGCCCCATAGTTTTCTAGAAAAGGGTATCAATACACCTTGCTCACAGACAGGTCTGAAACAGTGGAGAGGCAGTGGTAGTAGGTCTCATGCAGGCCTCTGACCAGTCAGTGAGATCTGACTTCTCTTGCAGATCATCAACACGTACACGGAGGCGGTGCAGACGGTGGACCCCTTGCAGGCTTCAGGGAGGCCTCACACCCTCTGGGTGGAGTTTGCCCAGTTCTATGAAAATGCCAACCAGATTGAAGACGTGAGTCGCTCCTGGGTAACGATGTCGATAGAGAATGTTTGTCAAGGCTTTTAACAGAAGCCATTTAAGTACACACATTGCAAATGGTTGTACATACATGCTTGCATGTGCACACACTCACAGACAGAAACACAGACACACACACACACACACACACACACACACACACACACACACACACACACACACACAGACTCTACCTCTCACAGACACACACACACACACACACACACACACACACACACACTTTCTCTCTCTCTCTCTCTCTTTCTCTCGCACACACACACACACAACCACGCATGCACGCACGCACGCACGCACCCACACACACACACACCACACACACACACACACACACACACGCGGCAGTCACAGAGACAATGAAGGAAAGAAAAGGGTGATGGGTGATGTCAGAAAGGGGGAGGGCTAGGTGTTTGATTGGTATGGTATGAAAAAGAATGACAACAGAAAATGTTAGAATTCACAGCGAATCAAACAGTTTTGTCGTAAGATCTCTGATATTGTTCAGGAGTTAAAAAAATTAGGTTTGTATTGATGAGTAATGCTGATATGAAGCTGGCATGATGGATGGATGTGTCATGTTTTGTCGGACTGATCTGCAGATTTGCATAGCTGCAGTGTGTGTAGGCGGCGACTGATATTTGATAGCCAGTCAGAGCCAGTCTGTTTGCTTCAATGGAAGGCACCATGATAGCAAGTGCAGAGTAGTGACTGAAGTTAGAGAAAGAAACAACAACAATAACAACAAAAAAGATAACTTGAGTATCGAATAGATGTAGCAGTGTAACTTGAATATTGAACAGACGGAGAAGTGCCCGCCAATTGTGGGGTCAGCTATGGAAATGTCTGATGCATAGCGTGCTTGTTAAATATATTGGTTTGGAACTTCAGAGACAATCCCGCCGTTTGACACTGTACAAATTCTGTGACGCTTTGACTGATCGAAATTGCCAAAACTGAAATGATCCAGGCATATATTACACCAAGACCTGTTCATTGAACTTCGCTAAAATAAAACAGAATCTTTAAAATAGTATTCTAGATGAAAAGTTAGAGTTTACATGTCTGCATTTGCATAAAGAATTCTTTAGTTCAGTTTTTGCTTGGACATGATATTGTTCCTTTTTTCGTTGTTGTTTGAAGTTTCATTTCTGGTGTGTGTATTTGTGTGAGAGAGTGTGTGTGTGTGTGTGTGTGTATGTGTGTGTGTGAGAGTGTGTGTGTGTGCATGCGTGCGTGCGTGTGTGCGTGCGTGTGTGTGAGTGGATGTGGTGTGTGTGTGTGTGTGTGTGTGTGTGTGTGTGTGTGTGTGTTTGTGGTGTGTGTGCGTGTGTGTGTTTGTGTGTGTGTGCGTGAGTGTGTGTGTGTGTGTGTGTGTGTGTGTGTGTGTGTGTGTGTGTGTGTGTGTGTGTGTGTTGCGTGAAGGGAAACAAAGTGTTTGATGGATTATGGAGTGGCATTGTTATGTTGTGAACCTAACGGGTTTTCCAGCTGTCTCATCTGTTACGCCCTCTCTGTAGCATTAGCCCCTCTCCATTCATTCTGGCTGCGCCTCGCATCGCCGCAGCCAGGTCATCCTACAAGTGTACGGTGTAGATATGTTGTGGAGTCATGTTATACAATAATATCACAGAGGCGCATTGTCAAAGCATGGTGTGTTGTGGTACAGGCAAGGCTGATATTCAGCAAGGCTGTCCAAGTGCAGTACAAACATGTGGACGACCTGGCCTCAGTGTGGTGTGAGTGGGCAGAGATGGAGCTTCGCTATGAGTGAGTTGTCCACCATCTGTCCATGTTCTGCCCTCTCTGTCTGTCTGTCAGTCAGTCAGTCTGTCAGTCAGTCAGTCAGTCTGTCTGCCTGTCTCTTTTATGTATTTCTCACACTTACCAGCTTGGTTTAAAATGCTCTACTGCTTTGGAGAGAAATTCGATTGTTGAAAACATTTCTCGGTCCTCCTCTGGTCCCATTCCCAAATTTTCAGATGAAGAAGGCGTTGAACATTGAAAGAAAAAGGTGATTATAGTGGACGGGATTTGAAGGAACATTGAAAGAGAAAGGTGATTATAGCGGATGGGATTTGCTGGGACATTGAAAGAAAAAGGTGATTATAGTGGACGGGATTTGAAGGAACATTGAAAGAGAAAGGTGATTATAGCGGATGGGATTTGCTGGGACATTGAAAGAAAAAGGTGATTATAGTGGACGGGATTTGAAGGAACATCGAAAGAAAAAGGTGATTATAGCGGATGGGATTTGCTGGGACATTGAAAGAGAAAGGTGATTATAGCGGATGGGATTTGCTGGGACATTGAAAGAAAAAGGTGATTATAGTGGACGGGATTTGACGGAACATTGAAAGAAAAAGGTGATTATAGCGGATGGGATTTGCTGGGACATTGAAAGAGAAAGGTGATTATAGCGGATGGGATTTGCTGGGACATTGAAAGAAAAAGGTGATTATAGTGGACGGGATTTGAAGGAACATTGAAAGAAAAAGGTGATTATAGCGGATGGGATTTGCTGGGACATTGAAAGAAAAAGGTGATTATAGTGGACGGGATTTGAAGGAACATTGAAAGAAAAAGGTGATTATAGCGGATGGGATTTGCTGGGACATTGAAAGAGAAAGGTGATTATAGCGGATGGGATTTGCTGGGACATTGAAAGAAAAAGGTGATTATAGTGGACAGGATTTGAAGGAACATTGAAAGAAAAAGGTGATTATAGCGGATGGGATTTGCTGGAACATTGAAAGAGAAAGGTGATTATAGCGGATGGAATTTGCTGGAACATTGAAAGAGAAAGGTGATTATAGCGGATGGGATTTGCTGGAACATTGAAAGAGAAAGGTGATTATAGCGGATGGGATTTGCTGGACATTGAAAGAAAAAGGTGATTATAGTGGACGGGATTTGAAGGAACATTGAAAGAAAAAGGTGATTACAGCGGATGGGATTTGCTGGAACATCGAAAGAAAAAGGTGATTATAGTGGACAGGCTTTGCTGTTATCACAGATAGGTGAAAGTAATGTGAAGAATGCAACAGGTTGTATATATTTTAGCCCTTTTTTTTTGCATAATATTTCTGCCCTACTCTCTCTACCTTTCTGGACTGGAGAAGCAGACACACATTTCTCCCAATACAAGAGATTTCCTCCTGTTGTTTATGCCTGGCTAATTTTGCCCTTGTTCTTTACAAGATGATAGCTGTTGTTCCCATTGGTGCGGACACCCCCTTTGAAAACTAGGATGTCAGTTAAAAAATGTAAGGGAGTTGAACCTTCCTCTTTCTGCAGTTTGCTCAGTAGTCTTTTTTTTTAGTTCTATCTGATGTAAGAGCACAGAGAGGGTATGGGAAGATGGGTGTTTTTTTTGTTGTTGTTGTTGTTGTTTTTTTTTTGGGGGGGGGTGCAACAAGTGCTGTAGGGGAAAAAAAAACAACAACAAAGGACAAGGAAAATTTTGGTGGGTTTTTCTGTCTGTGGCTCTGTTTTTCTCACACTTACCAGACCGCGCTGGAGTCTTCACCCTGCTTGATAGGAACATGCCCTTGCAACTAGGACACTAGGAAAATTTTAGGGAGGGAATTTGTCAACTTCGAATCCTCCCTGTGGCTTGCTTCAATTGATGGACTGATCACTTCTGTCCCAGCTTGCATTGCAGACCACATTTCAGTTTCCATTTAATTCTTCTTGAAGCAACCAGATTTTCCCCATACTTACCTGTCCTAACAAATGCCTGAATCCCACCTGGGCATTAATGAAAGTGTTACATCAGGAACCCTGTCCAAAAAATTAGGGGAGAGCAAGGGAGCTGATCGAGCCTCTGGTTCCTAATGAGACAGAACAAAAAGTCATCGATGACGCCACATCATGTCTTCTTTTTAACTGTTTACCTCCACCCTCCACCCACCCCGCCTTCTCCCCTCCCTCTCCTACCTGTCGCTGCTTTCTTACTTCCTGTTTTTTGTTTGTTGTTTGTTGTTTTGTGTTAACTGAACCTGCATTGTCCTTCCCTTTTAATTTGTTTTGCCTGTTCCCGTACTTTCTTTTCATCCAGTGTTCTGAAGAAAGGTCTGGATCAGAAAGCTCAATGGCTCTCTTCACCTTGAAGACCTTTCTTCAGAACAGTGGGTGATAGGAAAGTACGGGAACAGGCAAAACGTGTTTTAAGTCTTGTTTTAAAGAATAAAAGTAATGGGTTGTTACTGGCATGAAAGATTTTCAGTCTCAGGTTTTGACTGTGCCTGGCTTTTCCCTCATTCATGCAGTTTGCTATCTTGCCCAAATTAGGCAGATAACACCCGAAAGAGAGTATGGACATTGCCATACAAACATGATATTTTGTGTGTTTGTGACAGGAACAGCGAAGAGGCCCTGAAACTGATGCAGAAAGCAACAACCCCTCCGCCTCGTAAAGTGGCCTACCATGATGAGGTGAGAAGGGTGCTAGATGTATTGTCCTTGATTTTTTTCTCACCAGGGAAACTTGTTCCAGCTTTGCGTTTGCCTGGTTTGTTACCTCCGGCGAGAGGTTACATTTCCACCAGCGTCTGTTGGGGTTTATCTCTTGGGATAATGGTGCGAAAAGTACCGAGCTAATTTTAATGGAACTTGGTGGATAGGGAGACATTGGACCTAGGATGTATCCCTTTTAGATGAGGTGCGGATCTGTTGAGTGAGACAGGGTTAATGGGTAGATCCTGGATCTGTTGAGTGAGACAGGGTTAGTGGGTAGATCCCGGATCTGTTTGACCTTGGCTGAGGTCTGTGCTCTCCCATATGCCCTTCTCTGTAGGTGTGTGTGTGTGTGTGTGTGTGTGTGTGTGTGTGTGTGTGTTCATGTGTGTGCGTGTGTTTGTGTGTGTGTGTGTGTGTGAGTGTGTGTGTGTGTGCGTGTGTGTGTGTGTGTGCGTGTGTGTGTGTGTGTGTGTTTGTTTTGTGTGTGTGTGTGTTTGTGTGTGTGTGTGGGGGAGGGTAAAAGGAACAATTGGGGGGGGGGGGGGGGGGCAAAAGGAATAAATATTGTATTGTATTGTAGTGTGTGTGTGTGTTGGGTTGCTTGTATCTGTGTGTGTGTATGTGTGTGTGTTAGTGTGTTGGATTGCTTGTATCTGTGTGTATGTGTGTGTGTGTGTGCTGGGTGGTTTGCATCTGTGTGTATGTGTGTGTACGTATGTGTGTGTGTGTGCTTATGTAGTTACATGTTTTGTGATGCATGGGTGTTTGTATGTGATTTCGGGTATGAATTTAATCATGTGGATGTGCGTATTACCAAGCATGTGAGTTGGGCACATTGTGCGTGTGTGTGTGTGTGTGTGTGTGTGTGTGTGTGTGTGTGTGTGTGTAAATTCTTATTGAATTTGTGAAATATTGCCCACAATATAAAACTTGTGTTATGTGTGGTAACAGAAATTCATTGCTGGTATACATCATTGAAGCTATAACAAAGGCTTAGTTATTGTAATGTATACCTTTCTTTGTAATGTACTTAAACAGAACTTGTTGAAAACTAATTTACTAGGTAGATTTAACCTTTCTATCCCCGTTCCGCCCTATTCCGCCCGACCCGTCAGGCTCCTGATCCGCCCTGTACCGCCCGTTCCTCAGTAGGCTGATTGTCTCGGTGTGCCTCCCTTATTTGGGTTGACCACAGTAATAAGACAAACCGGTCGTTATCCGGGTCTTTCCTACCTTTCTCAGCGCCATTTGTGAAAGCGGTTTGTGGCTTTTTTGATTTTTAATCGATTTTTTTTGTCATCCCATCGACTTCCGACTACGATCAAAATGTCGCACTCTGACAGTGACAGTGACATGAGCTTGACTGTGGACCAAATGTTCAATATGAATGTGTTGCCGACCGAAAATGACGACTGGAATCAATCGGACATTGATCTCGACTCTGTAGACAGCGACAGTGACTATGAAGTTGCAGAAGGAGTGAATGCGAGTAGTGACAGTGACTCGGACATAGGCGACGCAGGTGATGCAGGTGCTACTGATGTCGGTGGATGTGCACAGTCATCGCAGTGGTCAAACGACGACTTTTGGACTGAAGTTCGTGTGTTTGATGCATACAGGGGCCCCCCACGTCCACAAGTGAATCTTCGAACACCTTTTGATTATTTTTCACTTGTTTTTCCTTCGGACGCATTCCGTCTCATGGTCAGGGAAACCAACCTGTGTGCAAGACAAACGCTCATGGCTGCTGGTCTTCCTGAGGATAAGTTTCAGCCAACCACTGTGGATGAAATCAGAGCTTTTGTTGGTCTTCTCATGTTTATGAACATGGCCCCTGTTCCTCATCGTGATTTTTATTGGATAGACTCTTCTCCTTTCTTCAATCCCTGGGTGTCGAGTGTCATGTCGAAGAACAGGTTTGAACAGCTGAACCAGTATTTTCACCTCGCTGATACCACTCAGTTTGTTCCCAGAGGTCAGGCTGGGTATGACCCCCTGTTCAAAGTCAGACCTCTCATTTCCATGACTCAAGAATGTTTTGCTATGCAGTTTCTACCTGGGCAAAACATCACAGTAGATGAGGCAATGATCAAGTTCAAGGGTCGTTGTGGTTTTCTGCAGTACTTGCCTGCAAAACCAACAAAGTGGGGCCTCAAGGTGTGGGCTTTGTGTGATGCCGATTCTTTTTATATGCTGAATTATTCAGTATATACTGGGAAGACCAATGATGTGCCTGCTGGGACAGGTGATGCCCTAGGGGATCGTGTCGTCAAACACTTGGCAGAACCCCATTATTTCAAGTGGCACACCGTCTACTTTGATAATTATTTCACGTCAGTCCCCCTCATTCAATATCTGTTTCAGAAGAAAACCTTGGCATGTGGGACTGTGCGAAACAACAGGAAGGGTCTGCCACAGGATATGAAGCCAGCAAAATGTGTCAAAAAGTCTGGGGACACAAAGCGCTGGTTTCGTGAGATTGGCTATGATGATTTGAAGGGCAAGCTTCAGGCTGTTGCTTGGTTTGACCGTCATAAGGTCACCCTTCTTACTTCTGTGCATGATGGAACTGATGGAGAGCTTGTCAGAAAAGGTGCAGGGGGTGTTGAAAAAGCCAGGTATTCTAGGCCCCTGGCTGTGGCTGATTACACCAAGAACTACAACGGTGTTGACAAGCATGATCAATTGCGATCATATTATTGTTCCAAGCAGAAATTCATGAAGTGGTGGAAATATGTGTTCTTCTTCTGCCTGGACACTGCTGCAGTAAATGCCTTTGTAATCTACAAAAACTCTGCAGATGCCCCACTGAAACTGCATGTGGATTTTCACACTGAGATTGTCATGGGCATGGTGAATGGTTTCAAGGGTCGAAAACGGATCGGCCGTCCCGTCGTTCACGACAATCCAGACAAGCACAAACACACTCCTTCCAAAATCCAGTCTGCCAGAGGCAAGAAGGACTGTGTCTGTTGCAAGAAGGAAGGCAGGAAAACCCCAGCAGGCAATGCCATCCAGTCAACACATGAGTGTGTGATGTGTAAGGTGGCTTTGTGCAAGGATCGTGGCTGCTTTTTTTCTTTTCACCAGCAGTGAGTAGGTTCCTACACACTCATTTTAGCAGTACACCTGATACTTGACTAAATCAAGGACTGAACTTTGTCATTTTTGTTTTGTACAGACTGTTTTGGGGTTGACTAAATATTGAAAGTGCCACATACAAAAGTACTGGAGTTTGTGCATGTAAGAAAAGTGCACAACGGAAAGAAAATTTCATGTCAGTGATCTGTGTGTGACAAAAGTGATCAAAAGCAAGAACATTTCCAGTGACTGTGTTGTTTGTGTGTGATCACATTTGGATTATATAATTCATTACATCTGGAACCATATGGTGAGTACAACAAAAATATTTGAGTGTTGTTTTGTGTTGTGATGCCTGCCTCTCTTCCTTCCTACTAACACCTGCATATAGTTAGAAATATTATCAGTCATAGGAATTCTTTTTCTCACAAACACAAACTAACTCATGCAGATCAAAAAGCATGCACTCCAATACATTTTCAGTAAGTATGGTATGATTTTGACCTGTTATTTTTTTTTAATTATTTTTTTCCTGCTATGTAACTGCTAGGTGACTTAAAAGCGTCACAAAAATTTCACGTATATTCCTAGCTACCTGTGTAACTACTAACACCTCACAACACCCATCAGTTCTTTTCAGATGGTGAACCTGACCACTTGCCACCAAAAAGGTAGGGGTTATAAAGTTGATGGGTGTTGTATTGCCTGTCTATCACCTATTTCACTGACGTAGGTGTGTTTCCCAGGTAAAATCAGGTGTGCGAGTGTTGAGTCATAAAAATATTTTCACATCCCCCTGAAATAACAAGTGCAAACCAAATTTCAGCTTTCCATAGATTTTTGCTGAAAATTTGAAGTCTTTATATCCATTAGTTTATTTTTTACAATTTTTTAAAGTCAGTACCCCAATTCGGGCAGCGAATTCCAATATAAACTTAGTAGTCTAGGCGACTTCTGTCATACGAAATACAGGACAATGAAGGTTAATTGATCTCAAAGTCATTGATTTTCCATATGAATCATTGAGGGCTTTTTTTTTTTTTTTACACAAGCATACAGTATGTAAACATTCATGTGTTGCAGCATCCTGAATTAACGAAAAATAAGGGAATCAGAGATGCCACAAGAGTAAAACAAATCCCACTGATTGTCAAATGGATGACACATTTTATCCTATTTCTTTTCTGAATGCTGCAGACCTGACAGATCCTTGAGGGTGATAATCCAGTTGGATGTTGTTACTGACTGTGAAAACAAAGACCTGATTTTGCGAATCTGCGATACCACTCAGTTGTATGTTTTATGTATTTTCCTCACCATTTATGATATTTCAAGCAGAAGGCATGGTGAATGAAACCATCCATCAAATGAATGATTCTTCTCCGCACTTACCTGACACGCTGTGTGTTTTTGAGGGTGGGGGGGGGGGGGGGGGGGGGGGAACTAGGTTTGACTGGAACGACAGTTAATATTTATGTCAGACAGTGAGATTCTGTCTAACCAGCTTCAGGTGACCTGAGTTAATGGAAAATGTTTCACTGAACACATCAGGAATGAGCTTCAGAGGTTGTTTTTTTCCTTATCATTTCTGTGAGGAAATTTTTGCTGACACATGTGCTGTCACCATGGCCCTCAGGCTATCTTTACCAACACCTCTTCACTCCCCCCCCCCCCTCCCCCCCCACCATATACCTCCCTGCCTCACTCCACTCCCTCTGTCTGTGCTCTACTCAGTGTCACCCTCCATACAACCCCCTCCCCATCCACGACTGATAGAATCCACTCTATAAGCCAGTTGCATCAAGTTTCCCGTAACTGATTTCCGGTTGTGATGGAAACTGAGATGTTGCAAGACAGCAGCTGAAATATCATGAATCATCTCAAAAGGATTAAAGGGAAGATGAAGTGTGTGTGTTGCACCAGCTGTGCAGGTTGTGTGGTCAAGAACAAGGCCATCAAGTGATTTGTCATCAGAATCATCATCGACGCTGCATCTGTGAGCGGCATCTCTCTGATGCATGCGTGTCTTTTCAACCTGTATGCCAAACTGCTTTAATGTATGAGCTCTACCATCCAGTCTAGAGTGATGGGTAACCAAAGGCCAGGCAGGACAAGACATCCTGTTCACTTCTTCCTAGTCAGGGCAGGAGCAGGCCCATTTGTGGGTGGCTAGGGGAGACAAGTGTGTATGTAGCTCACGTATCATAGTCAAGGGGCAAAAAATGAAGTTGGACTGACCTCAGAAAATACAACAACAAAATGTTCTCGTCGCCATCAGCATTCTGAAGCTGCTGCACCAGCATGGGTACCTGGTTCTCTCCCTTTCTTGCCATTCTGTCTTCAGGTTAGATTGCAGGGCCGAGAATTAAACACACTGACCAAGGAGCAATAGGCCTAACTTGGGAAGCTTGAGATAGCCATCTTTTTTTGTTTTTTTTCAGGGGACCTGCAAGGACCACTATCTACAAAGCAAAACTTAAACAGTGTGTGTGACTTATTGCCCAGTCACATTGTTGGTGATGACAGACATGCCTGAAGCTGACCATCACTCCCTTGATATTTGATTCATTCATCAGGTGTAGTGTACTGTGCTGTGTGTGTCACAGTCTGTGTACGGTAAACAGAATCTCTGCTGCCCAGGAAAATGTCAAGACGACCATTCGGTAACTGAACTGCGAACTGAATTTGCCTGAGTTGATGTTTAAGCACAACTAGCTGTCTGGCGAATATTAAACCTCAGACCTTGGATTGTTTTTGTTATTCGAGGTTGAAGACCACATCAGTCTGCAGTCATTTCGTGTCTTTGCAGACGGAGACGGTGCAGGCGCGGGTGCACAAGTCGCTGAAGGTGTGGTCACTGTATGCCGACCTGGAGGAAAGCTTTGGCACTTTCAAGGTGAGAAGCTAACTGGTTGGGAGAAGAGTAGTTTGGCATGTTTTCCTGTGGAGTGGACTTAGACTGCAAAACTAGACAGATGCATCAAGCTGGGGGGGAGAGGACGAATGACTTGGAGATGGTGGAGGTGGGAGTTGAGTGTAACATGTAGCGTGTGTGTCTGTGTTTGTGTGTGTATCTGTATGTGGAGTAAAAAAAAAATGTCTGGTGTGCTGAATTGGGGTGTATGTGAGTTAGGAAAGAGAGAACTTGATATTTTAATGTGAATAGTTGGATGTGATGTGACTGCATTCGATTTGCTGGTTTGGGCACTGTTCATCATTTCTTCAGATCATGGTAAAGGTGAAGTCCTAGCATGCTTGTACAGGATATTGACTGCAAACTGAGCATTGTTGTATGTATCCTTGTTTGCACGGATGTGTAACTAAACTTGCGATAGTCGCTCACACTCACACACACACACACACACACACACACACACAACACACACACACAGCACACACACACACTCATCACTACAATCACTACCCCACACACAATTTACACACAACACTCTACGAAACATCACAACACACACAACACACACTAACACACACACACTTCAAAGCCTAGAAGAATGTGAAATGGAATAGTTATGAAAAAAATTTTAGAAAATATTGATGTGATATTAGCAGTGAGTGGATGTGAAAGAAGAACTTGTTGATTTTTCCTTCAAATACGGAATTTAGAATAGTAATCATATGGCATCAACTTCAAATTCAACTAGACAAAAGCTTCATAGGTTTTTATGTTGTTGTAGCTTGGAATTGAATTTGGATAGTGCAAAGCTTCTAGTAAACTCCTCTAGACGATCTGAGACTCAGTCGTGGGTGACTTGAGAGATAACTCATTTCCAGATGCCCAATGCAACCAGTGAACTACGGATTACTCTGGATATGGATGGGGTTTCAAATCCTTCGTCAAGTCCAGTTCTTAGAACAAAGTTTTCATGCTTATCTCCTATGTACAACTTCATTCAGAAATCCTTCAGTGTTGTCACTGTCTTGGAATTTTGGTATCAATTTTGTTTATAAATTTTCGTATTTATTGACTAAGGAAAGCCAGGCCATAAGCTGAGTTTGTTTGGGTCATTGAGTCAGAAATGAATTAAGAGAATTGGATCTTTCGATAAAGATCTTATGGAAAGCCAAACCTAATGCAGAAGGGTCCTTGAAGACATGGCAGAAGAATGATAGAGCATAATCCAAAGGTCCACTTACGAAGATCTTCGTTTACATTAAGATTAGACATGTGTTTCCAGAGCTAATAAACCATGTACGTTGTGTGCAAGACTTGACAAAGCGGTGTTACACCGCATCCTAGAGTGCGCATTGCACGCCACAGACATCATTGAACTACGAATTTCTGGTAAAGAACAACTACTTTGAGGAAGTTCAAGGTAACGCTGTCGTCTTTTATTGAAAGGTTAGCACAGGTGTAGCTCGGCAGTGAGGTTATGAAACTAAAAGTTACCTGGAGCGAGGAGGTTGATGAAAAACCAAGGATGGTTGAGGCACTGGCAGTAACGATGATTAACCCTCTTCAGTAGCCACTTACCTAGCTTACTTACGCCGAAAACCTTCGCAAAGAAAGTAACTCCGTAGTTTGAACGTGGTTATCCCAATTTGAAAATTAATTTAAAAGAGAGAAAAGGAAATAATGAAATGAAAATAATTTTTAAAATTCCTACGAATGTATATGTTGCTATATGATAAGTTTGAAGAATGTCACATGAGGGGAAAAAAAATGTCTTCTTCTTCAGAACTTTCTTCCAAATCGTTGTTTATCATATCTGGAACCTCATCCCAGTCAAAATCTAGGTCACTCTAAGCTTCACTACCCAGCACTTTCACTAAGTCTTATGCCGTAAATTCTACAAATCACAGTATCTTCATCACTAAATCCCATTATAGAACAGCAGAAATGAAGGTTAGCCATGGTGAAAAACAGCATTTCGACCACAAAACTTAAAAAATTTATAACTCGAGAACTACGGCATGTATCGACTCGCGTTTTTTTGCAAACGGAAGTGAATCGTTACAGGAAAAACGAAGTCACGTTCTTGCGAGACTTCCTTTTCTACTAGAAACATGGCGGCGCCCATTGTTGCCACGTGTTTTACCGAGCGCTGGCAGGCGCTCAGCCTTTTGGCAGTGTGATTTCCGATCGGGCGCTAGCGGGCGAGAGAGTTAAGAAAATGTTCTTGTGTCTGCCATAAAATTCTTTCCAGATGTCAGCTTCCGACACTTTTGTTGTTGTTGTCGTTACAACAGCAAAATGAAAAGAATGATTCGACACAAATGTCACATCGCTGTCTTCGCCTCTTCAGGTCCCTTCTTCCCCCACCCCTGTCCCCTTGCCCTTCCTCTCTCTCTCCATACCCCGACCCATGATAACCATAGATGAGCTGTTAGCAGTAGAAAGTGCAGTTGATGGATGATAAGCAATGAAAATCGGCCTTCCCAGGGAACCGATAAACAGCAGCCTTTCAAAGAAAAAGCTGGTTTTTGATGTTCGAGTGATGACGTGTGTGTGGGCAGGCCTATGAGAAGGGGATTGCCTTGTTCAAGTGGCCCAATGTGTTTGACATCTGGAACACCTACCTCACCAAGTTCATTGCCAGATATGTGAGTCGGCTGTTTCCTCTCTTCTGTTTAATGTTAGTCACTGTTCTGTGTGTATGGTGTGTGTGTGTGTGTGTGTGTGTGTGTGTGCATGCATTATATGTGTGTGCATGTGTGCGTGCGTGCGTGTGTTTGCATGCAGGTTTGTGTGCATGTGTGTTTGCTTATTCCAGTGAGGACTTCTTTCCTTTAAAGATATGAGGTCCTCAAAAGATTTCAGATCCTCTGAAAGTCTTCAAGTGAAAACGAAGTACTACATTCTCCAGTTTTACACTTTTCAATCCTGAAGGTGGCACTTTGAGAATCAGGGATCTTTTGACAGAATGATGACAGAATTAATCAAATTTTAAGACTTTGACATCTTTTTCATTTATAGTGACAAAATTGAGTTGATTTAAAGTCCTGATTTAGATATGCAAAGTGAAACTGTGTAATGCTGAGTCTTCGCAAGGTCTGCCACACAAGAATGTGTGTGTGTGTGTGTGTATGTGTGTGTGTGGATTTCCCTTCTTTTTAGGTAGTCTTCAATGTGTGTGATTTGATTCATCATAGATCCAGTTTTTCATGGTGACAACTCCTGCTATTTATTATAAGTAATCCATGTATGTGTGATTTACTGACGCACTGTTAAATACACATGTCTGGAAACTAAATATGAGAAAAAGGAATGTTCCTGCTTAGGGTTTTTTAAAATGTTCACCTGTCCAGAGACTAAATCTCCCCTCCACCTTCTCACTGTGGGAAAACTGTTTAGATTGAAGTTAAAATACTTGTAAATAGAAGTGGGAGATGATCAGGGGAGATAGCCAGGGGAGATAGCTCATAGAAAAATTGGGGGTGTTGAGGACACATTGAAATGCTGGATTTAGCTCCCTTCTTTTTTCTTTTATTATAAAACTAGATTATACACACACACGCACACACACACATATATAGAGATTGGTAGGGGGAGGGGGACTTATGTCCAAGCAAGGAAATATAAAGGCACCTCTCTGGCTATGTATATATTTAAAAGTAAAAAAAAAGCCCCCCAAATAAAGCAAAACAACAACCACCCCCCCCCCCCCCCCCCCCTAATTGCCGTAGGAAAAGTTAATTTAGTCTGCACTAGTTGTACCTCCCTTTGCAGACTCTCTTTGATTTTAAAGACTTGTGCTTTTACAGAAAAGTGATGTCCCATCATAGAATCCATCTCTATACAGACCCCTCCCTCTACCCTACCCCCCTCCCCATCCTTATTTTAAAGAAAGTTACTGTTATTATAATTTCACAGATTTGTATGAGATGAAATGGAGAGGTTTCAGTTTTATCATGACAAAATCAGATTGCGTTGTCCTGTCCGGGGGCACGGCCATGGAGGCATTCAAGGGAATGAAATAGCTGACCACCTTGTGAAAAATGCTACATCTGAGAAGATGTCTAAATCCCGCTATTCCTTACCCAGATCTGAAATCCAGAATACAAACCTATAAAGCTCTGCCAAGGGGATTGAGCAACCAACCAAACAGTAAACTCTTTCAGATCCACTCTTACCTCAAACAGATCTTTTTTGTTTCTGTTTTGTTTTTAACCAAAAAGAAGTGACGGTGTTATGAGGTGACACATGGGTAGTATATTCATCAGCACTCTCTTATATCGTTTAAAGGAGGAAGGTATGTCACGTTGCCTTCCAAATGATGATCCACCTGGCATTTGACACATATTGTGAAGGTTTTCATGCTGAGAGACTTCGGCACTGCACAGCAGATTCCTGAAGCACCCTGATCAGAGATGTTCTTCCTGATTTTATTTTAATTTTTTTTAAATACATGAACTTATTTCACCTTGTATGATTTATGTGTAGTCGAGAATGAGAAATATTTTCGGTCATATTTTCTTAGCATCATCATCTTAATACTTTGATATTTTTCACTTGTGTAGTAGTTGTACAGTCTTGTTTTTTCCTGTTCAAGCAGAGTCATCATTATACTTTGATATTTTTTTCACTTGCGCAGTCTTGTTTTTCCTTTCCGACCAGATGACAACCCTGGTAGTGCCTGCATTGTGTACTGAGCTGTAGTGACATGACTGGACTTTCCTGTGGTGTGCAGGGGGGCAGCAAACTGGAACGAGCCAGGGACCTGTTTGAACAGTGTCTGGACGGGTGTCCAGATAAATTTGCCAAAGGTGAGAGACTAGACCTGTGCACCTGTACACCTGTACATTTTGGCTTATTTGTACACCATCGTTACTCCACGCTGCTGAGAAAACTCATGGAAATGGTGCGCACCGTTTCACAACAAATGACAAAAAAAATTAAAACAGAAATTTTTCCCGAAGGTTTTTGCCGCTTTGTGTTAGTATGAGAGCCTTGTTTTCTCTCAGTATGACAAATGAGATCCACATGGAGGGGATTTACTTCTGGAAGTATTAAAACCTGTCATACTGTAGAAGTTAATTTTGATTCTGCTCAAAATGCCAATTATCTTTTGATAGGAATTTAGCTTAGCAGTTTATTTTAATAAGTCTGAAATGACAGTCATCTTCTGGTGGGAAGCTTTCAGATTTCACTGATGAAACTCTTTTAGAGGAAAAAAAAGTGTAAAGGATACTCCTTTTTCTATGCTACAGCCATGGAAGTTGTTTATATTTGACTCACCATGATGAGAAAAAAAACATTCACGAGTAACACTTCTCTTGCCCAAACTGAATACATGAAAACGATCACAAAACTTGCCGCTGAAATCTGGTTTTTTTTTCCTTTTTTTTGGCTTTGATTTTATCCCCTTTGGAAAATAGCTACCTGAGAAAAAGTGTGTACTGCCTGTTGTATTTTGTTTTTATTTGTTATGATAAATGTTAGGGAGAGAAGAGGTCATCTCTGCGTTTTCGGTGTTTGTCCTTTTTCTCATTGTAAATCGTCCATTGCAAAACTCTTAAATATCTTTTCTGATTGTATGACTTGTATTTGGGGAGGGGGAGGGGGGGAGGGGTGACTGAAACCAATGATCTGGCCAGCAATAGCATTGAAGAAGAAGTCAAAGCCAGGTAAGAAGAAGTCCCAACTTCAGGGGGCTGCTCCTGCAGCAGATTTGAGGTGCCTGGATCAGGCGAGTGGATATCAGAAACTTGAGTTAGAAGGAAGTTATGATGGTCTCGGCACATTAGGGGGAAGACTTGCGTAGGGTGGCTCTGGGATTACACAAATATGGTCGTCAGTAAGAGGCTTAGTAGATGAGTGTCCTCCGTTTGTTGGATCAGAACATGTTACCATTGAAGTGACTTGGCAGCAATGCAGTATCTCCTCTGATGGGTTGTCTGAGGACAACAGGGTATACTGACTGTTCCCTGTGGGTGGATAGCACTGTTGAGTGTGATTGGGTGGATCTGAGTATGGTTTGTATGGAAAGGTTGGAAGGAGCGACGTGTGTAGTAACAGCCAGAGGACATGAAAGATGGGTCAGCCAGTATGTATGTGTGTGAGTGTGTATGTATGCATTTGTGTGTGTGTGTGTTTTTTCTTGATGGGACAGTGTTTTCTGGATGGTGACAGCCCAGAAAGAATCCTTTTGGGCTTGCTGGGTACAATAATTCTGAAATTTAAAATTGAAGACACAAGTCTAGCTGCCTTTGCACTCCAAATACAGTAGAGATAAAGGAAAGAGAATAGTGTTCATAAGAAACACAAAAAACCCACCAAGTTAGCATTATTATGTAGATGTGTGTGCGTGCGTGTGTGTGTGTGTGTGTGGGGCGTGTTTGTGTGTGTGTGTGTGCGTGTGTGTGTGTGTGTGTGCATGTGGATTTCTTATTTCAGATCTTAACAGTTCACTCGCTCAATGCTGAATGTCTACATTTTATACCATGCTGTCAAAATTTTTCCTTTTTACTGTTTCGGCATTCATGGAAATCTTCTGTGGTCAGATTATGTAGACATCTTTACATGTTCAAAATTTGAAGATAGTACTTACGTTTTGATAGATAACATGACATATATTTCACGCAGAGTTTGTATTTTGTGATTGTCATAATACATTTCTGTTAAATCAGCGCCAAAACGTCTGAACTGATGAATAGAAGGTGAAAAGAAATTGTCCAGCAATGATGATAACCATATCTGATGATTGTTGAAGCAAAAAAACAAACAAACAAAAAAACACAAAGAAACATTTTCACTACAGTGAAGATTTCACCCTTTTTGCAGACAGGAACACTTTTTTTTCATATAATCTGTGCAAACGGAATTTACATTTCACTTATTAATAATGGAAGAAAGATTGTTTGGCTCAAAATGTGCATGAGACCAAATCAGTATTCTTCATTATTTGATTGCGACAGCCATTTTCCTGCTGTATGCCAAGCTGGAAGAGGAGCATGGGCTGGCTCGACACGCCATGGCCGTCTACGACAGGGCAACCAAGGCAGTGCTTCCTGAGGAACAGCATGAGGTGTGGTATTGACAACTGGAAGTACAGTGAAGAAGGGGTTGGATAACAGAAAAATATGTTGAAGACATAAGCACGCTGAGCCTCTGCTGCTTCCCCTGCCAAACCTACCAACAGGGGAAGCGGGAGAGGCTTACATGCCCCCGGAAGCTCTCATTCCCGGACTGGCTTCCACCTGGCGAAGGTTCAAAGAGTATCCAATCCTCCATTGGGTGCCGCCCCCTGGCTTTTGTTTTCTCATTACCTTTCTTTGCATGCTATTTGGAGAAGCAACGTCATGAAAATAGGGGAGAAGACTTTGAAAGGCTGGAGAATGTGTCTGTCAGTAATATTTTTCATTGGGGTTTGACACAGGGGATTGATTGAAACCTGTTTGATGGAGATTCAACCAGCATTCTGCCTGTGGAAAATAATCTGCCAGTGAAATCAAGCTGTTGATATTTATGTAGAATGGATTGGTAACACAAGTTCTTGTCCATTTCCTATATTTTATGGGCTGGTTACAAAGCAACGGATCGCTGTAAATTGCTGCAGCTGGTTGCTAAACCACTTTCGGGGTGATGTTAACAGAGCACCAGCGGATGAAGGAATTTGGCAATGAAGTCTCCATCCAGGAAGGGAAAGTTGTTAGAAAACTACAATGCTTGTGTCCAAGGCAGAATTCATAGGAGGATTCGGGCCATGGTCACACTTGGAGGGGGAATAGGCACTGCCAGGTTTGCTACGCCCAAAAAACACACTGTATCAGGGCATGACTGTTTTTGTCATGTGAAAACGGCATCATGCACACACGCACACACACACACACACACACACACACACACAGAATACACTGGAATTTTGTTAAAATGTCATCCCCTAGGACAGCTTGTGGCCACCTGAATGGTGGGATTAAAATCTGTCATGTATGCAAAATTTTCATTGATGGGGAAGCTGAGTTCTAGCCAAAGAATGAAGAAGAGTGTGTGTATGTGTTTGTGTCTTGGCGCTTGCTTGTGTGTTTATAGTTTGCATGTGTCTGTGTGAATGTGATTTTCATCTTTGTTCATTTTGTTTTTAATTCAGTACTTACGTTCATGTGTGCAGTGTCTGTTTTCTGCCATTCTGTTTTGCATTGTGTTTAAAGCGTGTGATTCATTCGCTTCAGATGTACAACATTTACATCAAACGAGCGGCAGAGATTTATGGCATAACGCACACACGCTCCATATATGAGAAAGCCATCGAAGTGCTGCCCAATGAACAGGCCAGGTGAGTATTCGAAAGGTATATTATTTTTCTCTCCCTTTTTTTTGGTTTTAAATGTATATAAATCTGAAAATTGACGTTTTCAAGTTGATCTGTTTTTGATTTCTAATGATTGAGGTGTATATCATTTACCTGTCTTTCACACCATTTAGTGGCGTTCTTATCTAGATGGTGCTTTGACATTAATTTTTCTCATACTTACATGTGCAGACAAGTGTCTCTATTCTGCTTGGCATGGATGATCCAAAATAATAATGAGCACAAAGCAAAAAGCTCGAAAGAGCATTATCAAATCCTAATTTCAGTTGAGAAAATATAACATTGTATGTGCTCTCTGACACAAAAAAAAACTTGTCTAGGAGAGTGGCCTACCCCTTATTGTAGCCTTCATTGCTTCTGCTTATCCTGCTCCAGGGACGTGGAAAACCACATTTTGGGGAGGTAAGGTCATCACTGGGAGGACTACCCCTACGCCCCACCCCTTCTTCTCCTTCCTCGTTTTCCAGTATTGCAATGAAGGGGAGATAAGTTACCTGCCAGAACTGATAAGAAAATTGAAGTAAATGAAACTCAACCGTGCTGTTCCGGTCTTTCCATGTGTGCCCAACCTTCTTTAACAGGAAATGAAAGGGTCACATTTACTCCCTGTTGAAATTGGGAAGAAAAGAAAATAGGAGTCATTTTGCGGTATCTTAACGAGTCAGCAGTAAATTCAGTGTAAACATCACTTACACACTAAAACTCATCACGACATGGTATCACGCTTGCTCATTTTCTCTGGAATGTTTTGTTTGGGCAGTATTTTTTTTTTCTTAGCTCGCATAAATTTCTCCCTTCAGCATTGAGAATAACAAACTGGAAGAGCTTAGAATGACATGGTGGAAGAGTTGGGAATGAGAATCTGGATGAATAGGGAGTGATAACTGGGAATGAGAATGAGTTGGAAAAATGCTGGGAGTGGGAAGTTAGAAGAGGCGAGAATGGGAGTTGGAACAGCTGGAATGGGAAGTGGGAAGAGCTGAGAATGAGAAGATGGAAGAGGTGGCGGTGAGAAATTAAAAGAGCTTGGAAAGAGAAACTGGAAGTGTTGGGAATAAGAAATTGGAAGGGCTGGGAATAAGAAATTGGAAGGGCTGGGAATAAGAAATTAGGAGGGCTGGGAATAAGAAATTGGAAGGGCTGGGAATAAGAAATTGGAAGCGTTGCAATAAGAAATTAGAAGGGCTGGGAATAAAAAATTGGAAGGGCTGAGAATAAGAAATTAGAAGGGCTGGGAATAAGAAATTGGAAGGGCTAGGAATAAGAAATTGGAAGGGCTGGGAATAAGAAATTGGAAGCGCTGCAATAAGAAATTAGAAGGGCTGGGAATAAAAAATTGGAAGGGCTGGGAATAAGAAATTAGAAGGGCTGGGAATAAGAAATTGGAAGGGCTGGGAATGAGAAATTAGAAGGGCTGGGAATAAGAAATTGGAAGCGCTGCAATAAGAAATTGGAAGGGCTGGGAATAAGAAATTGGAAGGGCTGGGAATAAGAAATTGGAAGGGCTGGGAATAAGAAATTAGAAGGGCTGGGAATGAGAAATTGGAAGGGCTGGGAATAAGAAATTAGAAGGGCTGGGAATAAGAAATTGGAAGGGCTGGGAATAAGAAATTGAAGGGCTGGGAATAAGAAATTAGAAGGGCTGGGAATAAGAAATTGGAAGCGCTGCAATAAGAAATTAGAGGGCTGGGAATAAGAAATTGGAAGGGCTTGGAGTAAGAAATTAGAAGGGCTGGGAATAAGAAATTGGAAGGGCTTGGAGTAAGAAATTAGAAGGGCTGGGAATAAGAAATTGGAAGGGTTTGGGAATAAGAAATTAGAAGGGCTGGGAATAAGAAATTGGAAGGGCTGGGAATAAGAAATTGGAAGCGCTGGCAATAAGAAATTAGAAGGGCTGGGAATAAGAAATTGGAAGGGCTGGAATAAGAAATTGGAAGGGCTGGAAGTGAAAAGGTAGAAGAACTGGGAATGAGAAGTTGGAAGAGGTGGGAATGAGAAGTTGGGAGGGAGGTGGGGAATGAGAAGTTGGAGGAGGTGAGAAGTTGGAAGAGGTGGGAATGAGATGAGCTGGGAATGAGGAGAACAGGGAATAAGAACTAGGATTGAGAAGAATTAGGAGTGGGAACAGGGAATAAGAAGTTGAAAGAGCTGGGAATAAGAACTAGGATTGAGAAGAATTAGGAGTGGGAACAGGGAATAAGAAGTTGAAAGAGCTGGGAATAAGAACTAGGATTGAGAAGAATTAGGAGTAGGAACAGGGAATGAGAAGCAGGAGGAGGTGGGAATGAGAAGATCTTTATCCATCCGACTGTTCTATTCTGTTATGAAGTTCACAGTTCATGTGTAGAGCCACAGTGTTCTGTTTTGTTGTTGACAGTGTGAAGCACAAGCGTTCGGTTTACTTTCCTATCACTCATGGGTGTTGCCCTTCTTTTCCTTTCAGGGAGATGTGCGTCCGTTTTGCTGACCTGGAACGCAAACTGGGAGAGATTGATCGTTCCCGGGCTATTTATGCACACGGCTCCCAAATGGCTGATCCTCGGGTGAGTTCCCGTGGAGGCCTGTGGATTTTCTGGTTTGGGTTATGTAGCAAAGGGAAGAAAGAACACACTTGCAGACACACACACACATCCATACAGACAATCTCAGTTTTGTTGATAAAGTAGTATTTATGTTATGCTGTTGGAAAAATCTTCAAGCAGAGGTTTTGGGCCCCATCTCTTCATCCACCTG
Organism: Conus canariensis; assembly: GCA_033310375.1. Taxonomy (NCBI): domain Eukaryota; kingdom Metazoa; phylum Mollusca; class Gastropoda; order Neogastropoda; family Conidae; genus Conus; species Conus canariensis. The sequence continues at coordinate 20,262,188 of CM065746.1, forward strand.
TGGTGTGTGTCTGTGGTGGTGTCTTAGAATTTTAATCACCACTGGAGCTATGAAGTGTAAGACGAGGATGATAAAAGCTAACACAACCATTCCAGCTTTGTCAGTGATGTAAAATAGTAATAAAGCTTCCATCCTTTAAGCAAAATTCTTAACACTGTTCTTCTTTCACCTAAAAAATGCACTGTTACAATTTAATGTAATTGCTTTGGACATGTATAAACTTGTTTTTTTTAATAGGTGGCTTTTAAAAGTGTGTTTTTTACTTGAGCTAATATTCCAGTAACTAATCAGAGACATCAAATAAAGATTATTTTGCACTTGTGTGTTTTATACTTCTTAGCAGTGACTTTTTTTGTTGTGGCTAATACTCTAAACAAGTATACAGAGACAACAACCTTTTTTTTTTTTTTTTTTTTTTTTTTGTACTGTTTCCCAGGTGGCGCATCAGTTTTGGGAGGCGTGGAAGGAGTTTGAGATCAACCATGGCAACGAGGACACTGTGCGGGAAATGCTGCGTATCAAACGCAGTGTGCAGGCCACCTACAACACTCAGGTGAGCATGGACACCCTGCTGGGAGATCACACACAGCTGAATGACAGTGGACATCGGCACAATGTGCCACTGTAGAATATTTCCTTAACCCTGTCTCCCCTCACCCCTTCCCCCCCCCCCTTCCAAAAATCCTTTTTGAAAAAAAGGCTTTTCAAAAGGAGGGAATCTCGATTTGGAGAACATTTTAGTTGCCAATACATCCCAGTTTTTTTGTTTTTTTAAGAATTTCACTGTTTTAACGATCATTTATGACATCCCAGATTTGGTGGGGGTAAAAAATCGTAATTTCACATTTATTTTTTAATGTTAGAATTTGGGGGTCATATTTGAAATGGGATGTAAAAATGTTGGTAAATATGGAGCCCAAATGTTTTGTGAATTCTAGCAACTAGATAAATGAAAGATACAGTTCTACATGTATCTGTTCGAGCTGTTAGGGTGCACTAATGTTTATTTTGATGAGGCAAACATTGCTGCACATACCCTGACTCCTGAACTGTGACTACCGAAATAGAAACGAAGGCAGCCGTTTTCCTGAAAAAGAAAGTCTATAAAGGAAGGGAGTTCTTATTTGGAGGGTCTTTATGTTGTCAGGAGTTGGCATCTCTCTGCAGTAGTTTCCACTCCCTGGCTTTTGTGCTTCAGTGTGTCATTTTGTTTTTTTTTGTACTTGTTTTTTTTTTTTTGTTTTCTTTGTTTGTTGGGGGGTTTTGTTTGCACATTTTGGTCACACAAGAAGTATGATTCATGTTTTCTTTGTCTTTTTTTTTCCTTTTTTTTCTTTTTTATTAGTACTGAAACAGAGCAAGTTATGTTTGTCTAGAAGAAGATGATGGACGCTTGTTGGTTCCAATGCACAGGTTCACATTTAGGTAAAAGCTTTAATACATACATCCATTGCTTGTTGTATTCATCCTTTGAGTCAAAACTGCAAATATCCCAGCAACGACCAGCATGGTAGGCACATCGTCCCCTGACACTGACTGTTGTGAATGCTGTAGACGTTTGCTTTGCATGGACAAACTACATCCTTCACCCCCATGTCCATATGAATCTACCGCCCCCTCCCCTTTTGCTTCATCCAGCCCTTGCCCTTCGTCTTCCCTTTCCTTATGTCTGTGAGGTGTATTAAGTTGTTAATCCTGGTTATTTGTTCAGCGTCGTGAATGCAGCCACTGATGCTTCCAGCCTAGCCAAGGTTTTGGGTGTAGTGGTGAAGTTATCTTATGTGATTGAAACATTCTTTGTACCGATTTTAACCTATTTTGGGCTGTTGGCCCCATGATTGGCTAGGACTATGAAGAACTACAGGTCGATTTTAGTAGTCAAACATGATCACCTTTTTGGCCATTTTTCTCTCTGTCTTTTGTTGTTGTTTTTTTTTCTTGATGTTGTAAGATAAATTACATCCCCGCGTTCTGCACATTCTGTTGCGGAAATGTCTTCTTCTTTTCTGTCACAAACATTTTGTGGTGTGTGCAGGTGAACTACATGTCGGCGCAAATGCTGGCTGCCAACTCTGCCAAGAAAGAGGAGGCTGTGCCGGACGTAGGTATGTGTCACAGGTGTTCTTTCCTGTCATTGACACCTGGGTGAGGAATGCTGGGACATGCACTGCTCTGCATCGTGTGTAACGGGGTTATTCTGAATGCCGGCCACGATATCTTAGCTGGACAAGGCAGCATTGTTTGATGGCGCTCTCTTCATCTCTGAATGTTCTGGTGCATATTGGGTTTGTTTCCATGTTTAAAACCGTTTTTCCCCATATTACTGGGGTTTTTTAAATCTTGATTATATGCATTAGTAAATAGCAAAACACCACTTTTCTTCTGGTATTGGATGGGAATGGAATAGACTTGGGCATTGATAGGAAAAATCAGACCAGACCATAATATGTGGGCGTGATTAATTTTTTGTTTGTTTGTTATGCAACAGGGGCAGAGTCAGGCATGGCCCAGCTGGAGGCCAGGGCACGTCAGCTGGCGGAGGAATCATTACAAGAGAAAGCGGCAGCTGAAAAGAAACTGCTGTTTGTCAGGTGGGTACAGACGTGTTCTGCCTTTGTCAGGTAGGTAGAGCTGCGGTGTTTTGTCTTCATCAGATAAGCACAAATTTTGTGCTTTTCAGGTCTTGGTGGCTCTGTGTCTTTTTGTTGGGAGCATACAGAATGCAGACATGGTCAGTCTTTGTCAGGAGGCTACAGACATGTTCTTTCTTTGCCACAAATGCAGACACACACACGCTTCCATGCATGCGCTCTCTATCTCCCCCCTCCTCTCTCTCTGTCTCTCTCTCTCTCTCTGTCTGTCTCTCTCTCTCTCTCTGTCTCCCTCTCTCTCTGTCTCTCTCTCTCACACACAGACACATACATGTATGGTATCATGTCCGTTGCTCTGTGCTGATGCTTTCCATCCTTGCCACTCCAGGAGCACCACCACAGACGAAGAGCTAGGGGAGATGACCAAGACGCACAACCCAGAAGAGATCGACATCGATGACGACAGCGATGAGGATGAAGAAGTCGAAGGTGAGTGGAAGAAATCAAGCGGCCCGTGTGAACGTTCGTTTGTACGCAGTCTGTGTGTGTTTGAAGGAGTGTCGGTGTTTGAATAGGTAAGAGGAAAGAATGCAAGGAAAAAAAAAAGATAGAGTTCGAAATGGCTGAGACTTGAATACTTACTTAACCTTCTATTAAAAGTGAGCCTGTCAGAAGGGATGAAGTCCACAGTGGCTGTGAAGACGTGTTGACTACAGTGAGGAAAACCTGAAATGGTATAGACGCGTGATGAGGTCACACCCACTCTCCAGACAACAGTACAGGGGAAGAGTAGGGCAGGGCACAGAGAGAGAGAGAGAGAAAGAGATGAATGGATAACACCGTTTAGCAGACCCAGAAAGCATCGGTAATCATCAGACGTGCAGACAACTGGTGCTGTGTTCATCATGGTTGAGCTCCCCTGGCCATGGATGGGCTCCAGGCATAGTGAACAGTGACAGTGTTTGAATGGCTGTGTAGAGATGTGTGTGTGTGAGATGGCTGTGTAGAGATGTGTGTGTGTGTGAGAGATGGCTGTATAGAGATGTGTGAGATGGCTGTGTAGAGATGTGTGTGAGATGACTGTGTAGGGATGTGTGTGAGATGGCTGTGTAGAGATGTATGTGAGATGGTGGTGTGGAGATGTGTGTGAGATGGCTGTATAGAGATGTGTGAGATGGCTGTGTAGACATGTGTGTGAGATGCCTGTCTTCAGATGTGTATGAGATGGCTGTCTAGAGATGTGTGTGAGAGATGGCTGTGTAGAGATATGTGTGAGATGGCTGTGTAGAGATGTGTGTGAAATGGCTGTGTAGAGATGTGTGTAAGATGGCTGTATAGAGATGTGTGAGATGGCTGTGTAGATGTGTGAAATGGCTGTGTAGAGATGTGTGTGAGATGGCTGTATAGAGATGTGTATGAGATGACTGTAGAGATGTGTGTGAAATGGCTGTCTAGAGATGTGTGTGTGTGTGAGTTGGCTGTGTAGAGATGTCTGTGAGGTGGCTGTGTAGAGATGTGTGTGAAATGGCTGTCTAGAGATGTGTGTGTGTGTGTGTGAGTTGGCTGTGTAGAGATGTGTGAGATGACTGTGTAGAGATGTGTGTGAGATGGCAATGTAGAGATGTGTGAGATGGCTGTGTAGAGATGTGTGTGAGATGGCTGTGTAGAGATGTGTGTGAGATGGCTGTGTAGAGATGGCTGTGTAGAGATGTCTGTGAGATGGTGTGTAGAGATGTGTGTGAGATGGCTGTGTGGAGATGTGTGTGAGATGGCTGTGTAGAGATGTGTGTGAGATGGCTGTGTAGAGATGTGTGTTAGATGGTGTGTAGAGATGTGTGTGAGATGGCTGTGTAGAGGTGTGTGTGAGATGGCTGTGTAGAGATGTGTGTGAGATGGCTGTGTGTGAGATGGCTGTGGAGAGATGGCTGTGGAGAAATGTGTGTGAGATTGTTGTCTAGAGATGTGTGTGAGATGGCTGTGTAGAGATGTGTGTGAGATGGCTGTCTAGATATGTGTTTGAGATGGCTGTGTAGAGATGTGTGTGAGATGGCTGTGTAGCCCTCCTTCCCCTCTAGCGCCAGGGTTCCCGGGGTTACCTTAGTGTGGCCTCAGAAGAATGAGGTAAACAAGCTCACCTCGGCCTTCTGCACATGGCGGAAGTGGGGTAGGCGTCACTTGACTGTCTTATTACTGTCTTATTACTGCATTAGCCACAAAAATCTTCGGCCTGGCAGAGCTGACTAACTGCCGTTGAATGCTATGGTCTGACATGGTAAGTATACCAGCCAAACAGGGAGTATAAGAAAAACTCCCCATGTTGAGATGGCTGTGTAGAGATATGTATGAGATGGTTGTGTAAAGATGTGTGTGAGATGGTTGTGTAGAGATGTGTGTGAGATGGTTGTGTAGAGATGTGTGTGAGATGGTTGTGTAGAGATGTGTGTGAGATGGCTGTGTAGAGATGTGTGTGAGATGGTTGTGTAGAGAAGTGTGCAAAATGGCTGTGTAGAGATGTGTGTGAGATGCTGTGTAGAGATGTGTGTGAGATGGCTGCGTAGAGATGTATAAAATGGTTGTGTAGACGTGTGTAAAATGGCTGTGTTTGGATGTTTGGACATGTCTGCACGTGTGGGTGTGTCTTTGTGGCATGCATGCATATGTGAAGAAGTGAGTGAATCCAAGTGTGCATGTAGCACATGTGTATGAGCATATGCATGCATGTCAATGTGCTGTGGCAAAACAAACTGAATGAAATAAAACCGAAATAACCCCAAGTGTTACCTGCTGGTGTGCAGAGGTGGAGTTGACCAAGCAGCCTATACCATCCAAAGTGTTTGGCGACCTGGCCGACAAGGCCAAACATGGTGAAGACGAAGACGATGATGAGGATGACTAACTCCATCAGTTGCGCGATTCCAAGGAGACCTGGCAGACCCCGTCAGAGACAACGATGATGATGATGATGATGACTCATTCCATCATTTACATTTATCAGAACAGACCTTGTATGAAGACACCCAGATCAGTGAAAAACTGTATAGCAGTGTTACACCTGCCATTATTTCTGGACTATAGGGTTATATCATTGTTTAACTCTTTCTTTGGCGTCATATACTTTACCATGTCAGACCATAGCATTCAACGGCAGTTAGCCAGCTCTGTCAGGCCGAATTTTTTCCGTGGCCAATGCAGTCATAAGACAGTCACGTGATGTCACCCCACTTCCGGCCCCGGAAGAAGCCAGTGTCAACTTCCTATAAGTCATTCATCTTCGGCCTGCCGTCAAAGCAAGATAAGTCTTGTGCTCTGTCTCGCCTATACTTGCCTTTGTGTTAACCTTGCTGTGTTTTGTTCTATACTTGATTCAGTTGTGGCTTGCAAATGTGAGGCTCTTGGTGGGAGCGTATTTATCAAAAGATTTGTCTCTTTTACCGGCACTCTCGGGAGCGTATTTATTAAAAGATTTGTCTCTTTTACCGGCACTCCCGCGACTTTGTTACTCGCGATCGTCGGCACCGCTCGCCGGTCGTGTTCCCCCACCATATTGCCGAGCCTCGGGTTCAGCACGCATTTTGTGCTGGTTCCGGCTTGCACTAGACCCTGAGTATTTTTGCCGTGTGAGGCTCTTGGTGGGAGCGTATTTATTAAAAGATTTGTCTCTTTTACCGGCACTCTCGGGAGCGTATTTATTAAAGATTTGTCTCTTTTACCGGCACTCTCGCGACTTTGTTACTCGCGATCGTCGGCACCGCTCGCCGGTCGTGTTCCCCCACCATATTGCCGAGCCTCGGGTTCAGCACGCATTTTGTGCTGGTTCCGCTTATTAAGGTTTAGGGCTCAATAACTATCACACCTGTACTCTTTACCCTTCACAGGTAGAACGTGTTCGAGTAAGGGTGTGTGACACTGATCTGCTTATTAAGATTTAGTGCCCAAGAACTATCACACCTATACACAGTGATACTCCACGTGTAGAGATTGCTATTAATAGCCATACCAGTCACACGACCGGTGGCGTGTACGGGTAGTTCGAGTTTTCAGTCGATCTCTCGAGCACTTTGCACGACACCACACGGACGATCGAGATTAATTGATTTTCTCGATCGGCCACCTTGTCTCCTCTTTGCGGTCGTGTGTTCCGGGTTTGCTCTATCCACCTGTGCCCAACATGGTGAAGGACACCGCCGGGTCGAGCCACTCCACTGCTCGGAGTTCGCTCAATTTCCCGGAGAACCCGCGGGTCGATTCCATCTCGGAGCAATCCGTTCGCACTGATGAACGTACGGTTCGGGTAGACAGAGACGACTTCTCCGCGGAAGGGACGCGTGATCTTCCTCGTCTACCAAACCGACGGACGCACGACCGCGGCGTCCCAAGGCTGATAGGCAAGCGGCCACCATTTCAAAATGCCTTTCATTTGATCTGCCTGCTAGTCTAAGGGCAAAGCTCCCCTCAAGGTGCTGCCCAGAAAGTCTAATGGCAAGGCTCCCCTCAAGGGGCCCGGCCGAGCAAAGACTAGCCAACGGAATTCGCCCTCCCCCACCCCTTCTCCATCGGCCAGCTTGCCCTCTAGCCTACGGACTCGCTCGGAGACTTCTAACTATCATGCTGAGTCACGCGAATCTCGGCCCCCGGGGCACCTTGCCGAGCCGCGGACCAGCACGGGTGACGGATCTGGGATGGAATCACCATCCGTCACTCGCCTTGATGAGTCACGTATCTCTTTTTCCCCCCAAATTGATACGTGCACTCATAGCGCTCAGCCCCACCGGGCACAGGTGCAGCCAACACCTGAGCTCGAGGAGCGCTTCGACTCCGGAAGCAGCCTTATGGTCACCCCGACGCACGACCTCGGTGGTGTCCATAATCCTGGGCGTGCGGGCACGCCGCGCCATGGGCCCGGCCGTGCCCATGCACAAGGACGGTCGACCTACCCCGATCGAACGTCACCTTCTTCCCTAGGGGTATTGGACGTTGGGGAACCGACCTTTCGGATCCCCATTTGGGCAACGTCCGCGGTCCCGCTCCTCCGGGGGGAGGATCTACCAGCGGGACCAAGGGTAACCTGACATATTCCTCCAGGGGGAGGAACACGGGACCGCATCCTGACCAATCCGCACTTTCGCGGGTTGGGGGCTCGACTTCCGCATCCTCCTCCATACCATTATGGCCCTCCCAGGCCCATTCCAAGGACGTGTATGGTGCAGTGCACGGACCTGGACGGGGACGACAGGCCACGGCCTCTCAAGCCCCCCCCCAACAGTGATTCAGGTTACCCGGGTCCCCGGGGACTTTCTGCCTACAAGAAGAAGAGGGTCTCGTGGCTACGACTCGGCGGATGTCTGACCTACGCATTCGCCCAACGCGCTGGTCAGACCTTGAGTGCGGCCTACCTACCATGGTTTTTCCCCAGGGCCGCCACAGCCCGTTTACCTCCCCGGGGACCGGTGGCTCTATGCCCCCGAGAGAGACCAGTGGCTTAACGCCAACACCCAGCACGACCAGCTACATGGTCGAATGTGGCACCCGGCCTCACTTACCTGGGTCGACCTTGGTCTCCCTCCTCGGGCGCTGTCCTATCGGCAGGACGATGTCCCGGCCGCCGATTATAGGGCCACCGGGGACACACTACAGGCACCCCTCGACTTACCTCCTGAAGACGGGTGCTATGAACCCTCTCAGGACCAGTACCTCCCTGAGGCGGACGATGACGAGGAGCTAGCCCCCACCTCATTGTACGATGTCCGCACGATAGAACGGTGGCGACCAGACCTCGTTAGGAGGGAGGCCGCACCCGCTGACGAATTTCTCTCCCTCTCCCCCGGCCCAGAGATCTAGACCAATCTACCCAAGAACCCCTCAGTCGCCTCCTTGTTTACGGACAATCCCGTGACCAGGGAGATGGGCATTTCCCAGTCGGACCGTCGGTTGATCCCCCACCTGCCCCCCCCCCTACTTCCGGCGCCATCTCCTTTAAGAACCTAAAGGAATGGGTCCGAGTAGCCAGGATGGGCATCCTCCACACCACGGCGGGACACACCTACTTGGACATGCCCCTTCAGCGAGCGGAGGCTCTATGGCCGGAGGACGATGGTGCCATCCCAGTACCGGGGGACCCGGGCTCTGAGGCGCACCAAGAGCCTGACCCTCGCTTGTTCAGCGATCCTTTCATGCGACACCTAGTTAACAGGATTTCGCATCACCTTTCGGCTGCGGCGGACAGCGCAGCCAGAAGCCACTTCAACTGCTTGTTGGTCGCGAGAGAGGCCGTGCTGGCGCGGACCTCTCTCTCCCCGACGCTTAAGGCAGCCCTGCGATGCATCCCGGGCCAGGTCCAGTCGCTCTTTGGCGACTACTCGGCTGACGTCATAGCACAAGCAGTTGAGGAACGCAAGCAGGCTGTGTCCTTTGCGCCCAGGCCACCGCCACGCCCTGCTAGACCCCCACTTCGTTCCTTCCCCAGGCACAGACCCTATCCCAGACAATCGCCTTCCCGCACCGCACGGCCCGCCAAGCGACCTAATCTTCTCCCAAGGCCTAAGCCAAAACCCCATCAGCAAAATTTTCGGTTAGGCCAACAGTCACGCTCCCGGAGCTGACTAGGGAGACAGCCCGAGGGGGACTTGGATCAGGTAGCACCAGCCCAGACCCTCGCCCCCCCTGGCGGGCAGCCTCTCCCGGCATGCCCACCAGTGGAGACGCATACGCCTCACCCCTGGATAGTGGCGGTGCTACAGGAAGGGTTTCGCCTTCCTTGGGCCCACGAGCGTCCCCCCCCTCATGCTATCTCCCCCTCCCTCCCCCAACGAACCCTCCCCCGCCAAAGCAGAAGCTCTTCGCACGGAAGTCCAAGACCTCCTCAAAAGAGGGGCCATCTCGGAGATTTCCCACCCAAACCCCGGCTTCTACTCTTTGTGATCCCAAAAGCCTCGGGAGGATGGAGGCCCATTCTAGATCTTTCGCCCCTCAACAAGTTCCTCAGGCCCACCAAGTTCAAGATGGAGACCCCCACCCAGATCCGAGACTCCATCCATCATCGCGACTGGGCCACATCCGTAGACCTGAAGGACGCCTATTTTTCAGATCCTGATTCACCCGGCCCACAGACGATTCCTACGGTTCGTCTGGCAGACCCCGGAGAGGCCTGCACGCATAGTGGACCTCATCTCCTGCCTGTCACAGGCACCCCACACCTCGGCCAGAACCCTGTCCTCCCTCCTAGGAATGATGGAGTCCCTGTCTCCCCTCATTCCCCTGCGGCGGGTCCCCAAACGCCAACTTCAGAGGGAGTTCCGCCGACGTTTGTCACAGACCTCCGACCGCTGGGACCAGGTCATTCCCCTCGGACACTGGTTCATTTCGGCGACGGAGGAGCGGCTCACTCCAGCCACTCTCTCCACCGGGGTCCCCATCTCCCTCCCAACCCAACCCAACCACTGGAACTTTATACAGACACCTCCAACTTGGGCTGGGGGGCCCACGTGGAGGACAGTCACGCCTCGGGGAGTGGGAGCTGGAAGCGGTCAGGCTAGCCCTTCTCCAACTCCAGCACAAGGTCGCGCACCGACTTGTTCTCCTCCTCACGGACAATACGTCGGTAGCTTGCTATGTCAACAAAGGGGGAGAGGCCCGCTCCATAGGCCTCTCCCTCAGAACAGAGGCCCTCCTTCGCTGGTGTCGCGCAACCATTGGTTTGTGCCCATGATCGACCTGTTTGCCACCAGCTTCAACCATCACCTGCCCCTGTACGTCTCTCCCGTTCCAGATCCCCAGGCGGATGCAGTCGACGCACTATCCCTCCCCGGGACGGGCCTACTGGCGTATGCCTTTCCCCCCTTCCCCATCCTACACAAGGTGATCAGGAAGGCAAGGCTGGAAAGACCCAGGCTGATCCTCGTAACGCCATGGTGGCCGACCCAGTCTTGGTTCCCGGACCCCAAGTCCCTCACCCACGTTCCCCCCCTCCGGCTCAGCCCTCGCTGGGACATGCTGAGACAACCCCGGTCAGGTCTTCCTCACTCCAATCCCAAGATGCTTCGCCTACACGCGTGGCTTCTATGCCAGCCCAACTGCGAACATCTGCATCTACCCCCCACTCGGAGAGACCCCAGTCCGTCCTAGACACACTAGCCGGGGCAGGGGCCTCTCAGGGATTACGGGACTTCGCCTCGGCATCTCGCAGAGCCAGCACCGAATCCCTCTACAACTACCGTTGGGAGAGATGGATAACCTGGTGCTCAGATAACTCTGTTCCCCATTACTGCCCCTCCAACATCCAAATAGGAAATTTCCTCTCCCACCTATCCTCTTCCCTTAAGCTGTCGGCTGGCTCCATTCGGGGCTACAGATCAGCTATCTGCACTACCATTCGTCAACTGGGGGGCCCTTCTTTTGACAATGACTTTCTCCTCAGAGAGGTGTCTAGAGGAGTTGCTCTACGGGAAGCTCAGTCCCCTAGGCGCATTCCCCTCTGGGACCTTTTTACGGTCCTCGATGCCCTCAGAAAAACCCCTTTTGAACCCATTGCTTCTATTCCTTTTGACCTCCTCTCCTTTAAGACCACCTTTCTCCTCGCCCTGGCCTCGGCCAGAAGACGAAGTGAGATTCACGCCCTCAGCGGTGACCCCACAGATATCGCCTTCCACAGGGACGGCTCAGTCTCTCTCAAGTTCCTTCCGGAGTTCTGACATCTTGGGAAAGGGAGAAAAAGATGGAGACATGGACCTTTGCCCCTCCAGGTGTCTCAGGTACTACTGGGAACGCACACGCCCCAGGCGCTCCTCCCAGAGACGACTCCTTATCTCCCTCAACCCCAACAATACTAGAGATATCTCGGCGGGAACTATCTCCAGGTGGCTCTCCAAGACGGTGAGATCTACCTACGCTCAGGCGTACAAGGATCTCCCTGTCCTATCACCCAGGGCCCACGAGGTCAGAGCACTGGCCACTTCCACAGCGTTCCAGTACTCTGTCCCCGTGCGCCACCTGCTGGAGGCAGCCTACTGGCGTTCGGAAAATCCCTTCATTAATTTTTACCTGAGGGATATCCGCATGACCAGAGCTGATGGGTCTAAGGGGATTTCCTTTGTGGCGGCCAATGCAGCCATATCGGTCAACCCCAAGAACCACTAGGGCGCTCGCCCTCCTCCGATTCCTTTAAATTCTGCTATGGTCTGACATGGTAAAGTATATGACGCCAAAATGGGGAGTTTGTGTTATACTCCCTGTTTGGCTAGTATACTTACCATGTCAGACTCTAATTCCCTCCCTACCTTCCCCTCTGGCGCCAAGGTTCTCGGGGTCACCATACACCAGGCCTCGCTGAATGACTTATAGGAAGTTGACACTGGCTTCTTCCGGGGCCGGAAGTGGGGTGACATCACGTGACTGTCTTATGACTGCATTGGCCACGGAAAAAATTCGGCCTGACAGAGCTGGCTAACTGCCGTTGAATGCTATGGTCTGACATGGTAAGTATACTAGCCAAACAGGGAGTATAACACAAACTCCCCATATTCCTACTTTTCTATGAACCATTACTTCCTCTTGTTCCTAGATTCTTATAATACGAGTATTCCCTTCATTCCTGGATTTATAGAGAAAAACAAAGAAGTGTAAAGTAAGAACTGCCACGTATGCTGTAGCAAGCCGGCCAGAATAGAGCGGCGACCACTTTCCCACTCTGTAGGGGCCGTCTGGCATCCATTCCATTCGTAAACACTGCCGCGCGAGCGACCCGGTCATGACGTGTACCAATGACGCGACTCGCGCGAAGTTCAAAGCGCTTACCGCGAGAACCGATTTTCCGGGCTGCAGGAAGGAAAGGAGGGATTTGTGCTGCCCGGTTTTCCGGGCTGCAGGAAGGAAGGGTAAGATTTCTGCAAACCGGAAAACCGGGTTGCAGGGATGAAAGAGTTAAAACAATCTCAGACTGGAGCATCTTTTATTCAGACGTGCACTCTTCTGGTGACATTAGACCCACCTGAGCAGGCAGCCTTGTACACGTGACCTGCAATCACGTTTTGTGTGTGTATGATGTGTGTGTGTGTGTGTGTGTGAGAGAGAGAGAGAGAGTGTGTGTGTGTGTGAGTGTGTGTGTGTGTGTGTGTGTGTGTGTGTGTGTGTGTGTGTGTGTGTGTGTGTACTTGCTCAAAGCAATGATCATCCAGTATGCAGATAAATCCAGCTTACAGAACGCAGACTGATTTGACTGCATGATCATATTTGTATGCTGTAGTCTATTGTGCTTACAACTGAAGTTTTGTGTGTGCAGCACGAACTAATGTAACTCATATCTAAAATAAAAAAACCTCATTCATGGATGAAATAGAGTTTTCTCCCTTAAAGATCAAAGGGTTTACTGTGTACAGACCTTGGGACCCCCCCCCCCAAATATTGACATATTTTGTACAGTGATATACCAGAAGTATGACCAGTTTGTAAGGTGTGTAGAAAACATGACTGGAAAAGGGCATGATATCATGTCAAACTAACTGGCAAATCTGCAAAGCTGCTGTGTTCATAGCAAATGATTGATGATTGTTAACCAATCAGAAATTTCCTTTTGCTTCATGTAAAGCCGCCATAATGGCCATTGCGGAGTGGAGAACTCTTGCGTTACCCGAGTCAAAAGTTGTGGAGGGAAAAGAAACAAAAAAAAAAAAAAAAAAAAAAAAAAAAGAAAGAAAGAAAAAATAGTGTGATTGTGGAGTATATGAAGAAGTGTTCACCTTTTAGGCGCATAGGTATCTGTATGTTTGATGTGCAGTGTGCCAGTTGGATATCAAATTGCCGCTGGGACTTATCAGAGGCGATCTCAGTGTTCAAAACTACACAAACTTTTTTGTCACAATGTGGCTTTTCCCGAACTGGCAAACTTGATATTCCACGAGTAGGATACACTTTAGAGTTGTCCATTGTGTCCACAGGCACCAGGTTTTCTGAAAATGATATTCCAGCAGAAAATTTAGAGTTCCCCGCCTGTTTGTATTTCAGTGCACCTTATAGTCCAGAAATTGTTTTAAATAAAGTTCAACTTCAAATGGTGAAGACAGTTGTTCTTGATTTCACATGCTGATGCGAGTCATAACAAACACTGGTGAAAGGACTGTTTCAGAACAAAAAAAACAGTGCAGGGATGTTGTCTGAATTAAAGGAATGTGTATCCGTGGTGATGACATCGCACTGCTTGCTTCAGCCTTTGACATTGATGAGAACAGGTTGTGGATGTGTCCGACTCAGAAAGCACTGGAGCAGAGACAGGAACATGTGTGTGATGCAGTGAAGATCAAAACAAGGATGAAAACACTTGGGGAAGAAAAAGTGGAAATGTTTGACATAGATTTGATGTGTGTGGTTCGGGTGATGATGGATAGACTGGAATGTCGCTGACTCTGTTGTTTGTGCTGCCTGAAAAACAGAATGTCAATTAAGAACTAGAGGAGGGATCAATGGAGGGATGGAGGAGGATGTACGAGAGAGTAGATGAAGGAGGTGGGAAGGAGGATGAGGTGGGGATAGGTTTGGTGTGGGAGGAGGTGGAACACAAGAGAGAAAGAAAGAAAACAAACCAACGCACACACACACACACACACACACACACACTTGGCACATTGAAGTATGCGTATAGAAAGAAAGTGATGGTGCAAATGTTCATTAATAAATTGTAAAGAAAAAAAAACTGAGATTACATGTGTATGTGTGTTTCAATCTTTGTGTGTGTATTCAAGTTTGTGTGTATGTATGTGTGTGAGAGTGTATGTGTGTGTGCGTGCACTTGTCAATGCATAAAAAAGAGTAGACACATGAACAACATTGACCTGCAAAGAATAAGCTTTCAAATCATTTTGGGATAACGCCGACTGTCATACTAGTCCAGTAAATGCACTTGCATATGGCTTCCCCCCCATCTTCCCCACGTACAAGAATGTCTCGCAACTTTTTTGAATGTGACATTACTAATGAAACATCGTCGTACACATGCACCAAACATCATTCCATTTAGACACCACTATCTATGCGTCTGTGGAAGGCAAAGTGTCAGGGTATGGCGATAGCTTTCTAGATGTTGACATGGAGCCATCTCAGTGTAATTTGCGTGCCATGATGTACTGTGGCTACCGCCAAAAGAAATCTTTCCAAGATAATTTCCAAACTTCGAAAATTTGCTTTTGATGATTTCTCCTTCACATAATACTATGTTTGTCCTGGAAGTTGTTTGTCTCTTTCCTTCGGTGGAACAGTAAATCTTCTTTTAAGTTTGTTTCAGTTTCCGCCTGCAGTCGCCTCACTTTGAAACCACCTGTGTTTTCATGATACAAAGAATTTTGGTATGGGAGAGAAAAACTCCAAGAGGATGACCATTGCAGCCGTCCTGTCAATGTTCACCACTGAAGAAAATCTGGCCAGAGTGAACGTGCTGGTAGCAGACTTGTGGATGTCTGTAGAGGGGTTTGGTACAGCACTGATTTCATCAGGGTACATCAATAAATAATAACAGACTTGTGGATGTCTGTAGAGGGGTTTGGTACAGCACTGATTTCATCAGGGTACATCAATAAATAATAACAGACTTGTGGATGTCTGTAGAGGGGTTTGGTACAGCACTGATTTCATCAGGGTACATCAATAAATAATAACAGACTTGTGGATGTCTGGAGGGGTTTGGTATAGCACTGATTTCATCAGGGTACATCAATAAATAATAACAGACTTGTGGATGTCTGGAGGGGTTTAGTATAGCACTGATTTCATCAGGGTACATCAATAAATAATAACAGACTTGTGAATGTCTGTAGAGGGGTTTGGTACAGCACTGATTTCATCAGGGTACATCAATAAATAATAACAGACTTGTGGATGTCTGGAGGGGTTTGGTATAGCACTGATTTCATCAGGGTACACAAATGCTATTTTCCATGATCCATGTCCGGAAGTGTTCTGCTCGATGGATGTCACATCAACTCATAGAGGAACAAAGAGGGGGCAGAGCAAGGTGGTGAATCCAAATGTTCAAGCCATTTGATGGGGAAAAAAGTCAGGCTGTGCGTTGGACATCATAACAGGTGATGAAACTGATGTCTTTCAATATGACCCTCCGGAGGTTGCAACCTTGCCATGGTCAGAGGGCTTGCGCGGTCCCTTGATCCCTTGGGCTTTGCTGGTGGGGGCATCAGTACTTCAATGAAGATAAGCTAGTTTTTTAAAATGCTTCTAGGCCTGAAAAGTCAAGTTGCTGTCTGGCCTAAGCACAACGTGGTAAGGAGTTGATGCCCCTGGTAGGGCTTCCCATGTCAGATAGGCTAAGGGTGAGGACCCTGACTAATAGTAACCCGCCTTTCTCCTTTTCTTGTTTTCTGCCTTTCTTATTTGGCTCTTTTCTATCTTCGTCTCCCCTTCAAGTCTTCTTTTCCACACTCTTTTTCTCTCTGTGGTCTTCTTAAGATCCGCCACGTTTGCCATGCGGTGCGACCTGTGATGGGGCGGGGGGGGGGGGGGCGGGGGGGGGGGGGGCGGGGGGGGGGGGGGGGGGGGGGGTGGGGGGGGGGTGGGGGGGGTGGGGGGAATGAGATCCTGGGGGGGGGGGTGGGGGGGGGGGAATGAGATCCTGGTGATTGAGAGGGCCAGCACCCTCAACACATCACTTTGGCTCGGACCTCTCCTAGACAGGAGGTACACTCTGGCCCGGGTGTATCAATCGGCTTCCCCTTCATGGGGCTGGGTCAAAACAGGCAGTTCTCTGGCTGGCCAAGGTAACCCCTGCAGTGCTCAGCTCTCTGACCCCGGGAGTTGAGCATGATCAGTGGGGATAGGGTTGGTGGGTTTCTGTCTGTTGTATATCTCTCCTGAAGCCTGGAAGGGGTCAAGACAATGACTTCCTGGCCCTGGCCCCTTAGTTGGACACCATGGTGGGTGGGTAAGGGAGAGATGAAATTTCACACATAAAAAAATGGCTTCACCAAAAAATCCTCCCCTCAAAAAAAAGAAAAGTGAATTTAATTTCACAAAGGCTGTCGCAGGAGTCTGATGTGGACTCAGATTCCGATATAGAAACAAGGAAGATATCAGGATTTTGGTCCTCTTGGCTGATAATGGAAAGTGCGGAGCAGGACAAACCAATTTCTGCACTAAGCCCGTTTGCAATACAGACGGGCTTCCAAGGTATTGCAGGAGACTCACAGTCCATAAAACGACTCCGAAATGGTACCTTTCTTATCCAGTGCAAGAATAAGAAACAATCAGGGCGGCTGCTGAAAGCTACAAAGCTGGTAGAGAGATCCGGGTGACTCCCCATAAACAGCTGAATTCCTCTAAGGGAGTCATTCAATGCCCAGATCTTAGAGGTGTCTCAGCGGCAGAGATCAAGACGGAACTTGCATCCCAGGGTGTGACAGAGGTGCATAGGGTGACAGTCCGTAAAGGTGCAGAAAAAGTGCCCACCAACACCCTCTTTCTGACATTCTGCAACCCTTTGTTACCTCCAGTCATTAAAGTAGGATACTTGAATGTCCGTGTCAACTATACGTTCCGTCTCCGATGCGATGTTTCAAATGCCAGAAATTAGGACACGTCAGAGATCGCTGTTCTGGGGAGGAGGTGTGCGGTGTTTGTTGCAAGGCAACCCATGATGGGCCATGTAAAGATCCGGCTCATTGTGCAAACTGCGGTGGTGACCACCCCTCCTCTTCACGCAACTGCCCAGTTTGGATCCAGGAGTCCAACATCCAAAGAGTAAAAACCGAAAAGAAAATCTCCTTCTTTGAAGCGCGCAAACAAGTTGTTGGTAGTCAGACGTCAACAGTGTCTTCATATGCTTCAGCTGTGAAGAAAGCTTCAACCCGTTCAGTCTGCTGCCTGACTGATGAGTTTATTTTCAGCAAAACATTGCAAGGTAGAATGTTAAACTCTGGTGGAAGCAAATCCACCACCTCCCAACCCAAAGTGGGTGCCCCTAGTGGAGGCAAAAAATCCGCCACCCCTCAGACTGCCCAGCAGTCTACTCTATCTGCTGCTGGGCAGATTAAAAAGCCAGCCCTCCCTCCTCAAACTTCTGTGAGCAGTGCCCTTGCGGGCAAGAGAGTTCAACCGAGTGTGGAGATGGTGGAGATGAAAGAAACCTCCACCATCTCCAAAATCCAGGCCTTTTTCACCTGTGGGCAAGTCTGCCAGCAGGTCTGAGGACCAAAACAGTTCAGTCCAACTTACTAACAAATTCGCTCCATTGGATGCAGACGATGACTCGGAGATGAACTGATTTCTCTCCTATTCTGCACCATGGACAGTACAATAACTCATTGGAATATCCGTGGCTTACATTCAAACTTTGAGGAGCTGCAGCTTCTGTGCCAAACATTAAAACCTTACGTCGTAGCTCTTCAAGAAACTAAAATTCAAAGCCAGAAGACCTTCACTCTTTCTGGCTTTAATATTCTTTCCAAACCTGTACAACCATCCACATTGGGACTGTCGGGCGGTGTTGCCCTTCTTATACATAAAACTTTGCTGCTTAGTCCTGTCGCTCTGACTACCCCCCTTCAGGCTGTAGCTGCGAGAGTCACTTTCCACAAGACTGTTACAATTTGCTAACTGTATCTGCCACCTTCTGTCCCGGTTTGTCGTCAGGACCTTGTCAGTCTGATCGGAGAACTTCCTCGACCTTTTCTGCTGTTGGGTGATTTCAATGGACACAATCCTCTTTGGGGTAGTGTGAATTCGTCATCCAGAGGTCTGCTTCTTGAAGATGTCCTTTCGGACTTTGATTTGTGTTGTCTGAATGATGGATCTCCAACTTACCCACACTCTTCCACAGGCTCACTTTCGTGTTTAGATTTGTCGATATGTGACCCCTCGCTGGTCCTGGACTATGAGTGGTCTCCATGATGATCTGCATGGAAGTGATCATTTTCCTGTTCTCTTAAAACCCATACTAACCGAAAACGCCTCTGTCTCACAACATCTTAATTATAAGAAGGCTAACTGGAATCTTTCTGCTGCCAGTATTTCAAAAGAATTCCAGGAAACTGATTTTCTTCAGAGTCCAGACCCTGCAGAATCTCTGACCAATACTGTAATAAACTGTGCTAAAACCTGTATTCCAATGTCTTCCAACAAACTCCAACTGCCCAAAACACCTTGGTTTAATTCTGACTGCCAACAAATCTCAAAAAGTACGCAAACGGGCTCAGCGTCGGGTATACCAAAGACCTTCAGGTCCCAACGCTCAAGCCCATCAGAAACTCCGTGCCAAATCGAGACACACTTTCAAAATCAGTAAACGTCAGCCTTGGAGAAACTTCTGCTCCGGGCTGACATCTAAAACTTCAAAGAAAAAAGTTTGGAACTTAATCAGAAAAATTAAAGGGAAGAACACCAACCCCTCCACTCATCACCTGAAATTTGCCGATGCTCTGATAACTGACAAACAAGCTGTTGCCAATCTGTTGGCCTCCACCATCCAACAGAACTCCTCATCTTCAAATAAATCTGCAGCCTTTTTAAGAAACAAACAAATCGGAGAGAAATCTTCATACAATTTCACATCAGACAACTCTGAAGCCTACAATCTTCCTTTTTCAATCAATGAAATAAAATCAGCTTTGCAAACCTGCAATGATTCTGCCCCTAGTCTGGATGATATTCATTATCAGGTTTTGAAACATTTTCCAGAAAGCTGTCTCCAGACCCTTCTTAAAGTATACAACCATATTTGGACCACAGGGTGCGTTCCGCCCTCCTGGCGGAAACCCCTGATCATTCCAATTCCTAAGCCTGGAAAGGACCTTACCAACCCTTCAAACTATCGTCCAATAGCTCTGACCAGCTGCCTCTGTAAGCTGATGGAAAAGATGGTCAACTCCCGTCTGATGTGGAAGCTGGAATCCGATGGCCTTTTGGCCAGTGAACAGTGCGGGTTCCGGAAGTACCACTCGACAGTTGACCATTTAGTCCGTCTGGAAACCACCATCCGCAACGCCTTTGTCAATAAGCAGCATGTGGTCGCTATCTTTTTCGACCTAGAAAAAGCGTATGACACCACGTGGAAATCAGGAATCCTTATGGACCTGCATAGACTTGGTTTTCGTGGTCACCTGCCTCTGTTTATTCAAAACTTGCTGGCTGATCGACAGTTCCAGGTGCGTGTTGGCACCACACTCTCTGACATCCATGGGCAGGAGTTGGGTGTACCTCAAGGGAGCATCCTTTCTCCTGCCCTTTTCAGCATCAAAATCAACGACATTGTCAAATCGGTAAGCCAGGGTTCTGAGTCCTCTCTGTTCGTTGACGACTTCGCGCTGTACGCAGTTGGAGCTTCTTACGCCAGCGAACAGCGTCGACTCCAACTTTGTGTCAACAAGATTCAACAGTGGGCCGAGGAAAACGGGTTTACCTTCTCAAGTATCAAAACTCAGGCAATCCACTTCCACAATTTTCGTAACCCCAAACACAGGCTTATGTCAAAGACCTCTGGCAAGAGGAATGGACTTTGCAGACGGATAACAAACTGTTTAAAATCCGTCCAAACCTCAACGAGTTTCTTCCATGTTCCAGAGGCGGCCGTAAAGAAGAAACAGTCCTGTGTCGCTTGCACACAGGCCACTCGTTTTATACCCATTCTTATCTTTTGAAAGGTGAAGAAGCTCCGTGGTGTATTCCGTGTCATGTTCCACTCACAGTGAAACATGTTCCTATAGATTGATGGGACTTGCACGATGTGAGACATAAACACTTTACAGCAGACTCCATGAAAACTCTGTTCAAAGATGTCCCACCTGACGTGATCTTTGAGTTTTTGAGAGAGATTAACATTTTTCATCTGATTTAAGATTTTACGGGACGAAAGATTTTTAACGAAGTTTCTGGTGTGTTTCTAGCAGATGTAATTTAAAGAGATGTGTGAAAGTTTTTTTTTTGTTTTTGTTTTTTTAGATGACTTGTGAGTTGATTTTAACGTGGTGACAGCCCTGATATGGCCCTTTGCGGTCGGCTGGGCTATAAGCAACATTACCTTACCTTACCTTACCTCTTTTCAATATGATCCTGAAAGCAAACAGCAGTCGCAAAGCGAAACAAAGAATTGCCTGTTTCTTATCTGGCCATGTTACCTTTGCACGGCTTCAAGACACAAAGAACAGTAGTAGTAGTAGTAGTAGTAGTGGTAGTAGTAGTAGTAGTAGTAGTAGTAGTAGTAGTAGTAGTATAGTAGTAGTAATACTTTAGTTTTACATCCGTTCACATTTGTGATATTAGACAAAGAGAGAGAGAGAGAGAGAGAGAGATGCATGACTGTCTGAGACAATGCAAGTGTATGCATAATGTGGTTATCTGACAAAGAACAGTGAACGCTGAGTGGTATATCGATGTTTACCTGCTGGAGCTTGCTGCCTGCGTCATCCATGCACCAGTTTCTGAGATCCATGTCTTCACCATGACACACTGCTGCTGCTACTCCGGTTTTCCGGCACAAAAATAGTGTTGAACTGGTCACCCATCCCCAATAAAGGGGGAGCCGTTTCATAGTGCTGAAGATGCCCGAGCCTTTTTGAGGGCATGTACCCTAGTCAATGTGGTCGTGTGTCGTGGCTTCGTGGTTTGAGTAGACATACAGGCTATGGCAGGCTACTTTGAGAAATTTGAATGGTCAAGAGATGTGCGAATATTTTCAGAGAGCTGTATTCCGAAACATACTGAGACCCCCACGTGCATTCACATGAGGATGCATGGATGAAATGGTGGGGGAAAAGCTTAAAGAGCATATGGGAAAGCGCAGACCTTTGCCAAACAAATCTTTGCACTGGCGTTTGATCAGGAACCACTCCACAATGTAATGGGTTTGCCTTGGTCCACTTGCCATCCTTCCACCAAATTCGTTAAAATCGAATTTTTAAAGAGAAATTATTGGTAATCCGCCGGATGAAAGGGACAAACAAATAACGAGACAAAACACAACACGTTTCAACCTCTTCGGTCTTCAAAATGTCCCACCAATCAAGGGGGGTAATGTTCACCTCATTATCAGTATCTTTGTTATTTTCATTGTTGGCAAACACTTGTCCGCACTTTTGAGATGATTAACGACTTTTCAGTGACGTTGTCCAAATAAGGCTTAAATATGTATACAGTGATGTTGAATAGTTGGGGGCATCATTATGATGATTATCTGCATTTCTTGCACCTATCCAAATAAAACCTTAAGTACCTTACAAATCATTATGGGGAATGGGATTGGAGAGAACTGGATGGTGACCACACAACCTAGCACAGTCTAAACCGACAATGACATTAAAAAAATAAAAAAAAGAAGCAGAGCCTAGACCGATATTGACAACAACAACAACAAAAATAGAAAGAAAGAAAGAAAAAGAAAGAAGAAGGCAGAAACCATGCGATTTGGGGATGAATTCAACACATGAAAAACATGTATGTCCATCTAATAAACAGGTTGCTAGCGTATGTCCAAGTACGCGCTTGCACTCCCGCATTCACACCGAACTCTACACGGCAACTTGTTTAGAAGCATAACGTTAGGTCAGAGAGGCTGCTTGAAGATAGAAGTGGAATGGACGAATGGACATCGGTAAGAAGTGAATAGAACCAGCCACCATCTATGCAATGCTGAGCATTGTGGGAAGGAAGAAGGCAGATTCGAATTCCATGACATTTAAGGGATTTTTTGGCCCCGTTTGGCGTTGGTGTGCTTAAAGCTCAAATGGAATGATTTGACTCCACACAGTGGAATCTCTCCACATAATGGACTCGCCTCAGAGTGTGTTGCTCAAATTTCCTGACCAACACCGCAAGTGTCTGTATCTCTCAGGCTTGGTTGACGCTGGGCTATGTCACGAAAAGAAGAGTAGGGTACAGACCAGACTGAAACTCCACAGCATCATTTTCATCATCCCTATCCTCATTATTCACAACTGTGGTTCTTCATGCCCTGCTTGATCATTTTCATCATCCCTATCCTCATTATTCACAACTGTGGTTCTTCATGCCCTGCTCGATCATTTTCACCATCCCTATCCTCATTATTCACAACTGTGGTTCTTCATGCCCTGCTCTATCATTTTCATCATCCCTATCCTCATTATTCACAACTGTGGTTCTTCATGCCCTGCTCCATCATTTTCATCATCCCTATCCTCATTATTCACAACTGTGGTTCTTCATGCCCTGCTCCATCATTTTCATCATCCCTATCCTCATTATTCACAACTGTGGTTCTTCATGCCCTGCTCCATCATTTTCATCATCCCTATCCTCATTATTCACAACTGTGGTTCTTCATGCCCTGCTCCATCATTTTCATCATCCCTATCCTCATTATTCACAACTGTGGTTCTTCATGCCCTGCTCCATCATTTTCATCATCCCTATCCTCATTATTCACAACTGTGGTTCTTCATGCCCTGCTCCATCATTTTCATCATCCCTATCCTCATTATTCACAACTGTGGTTCTTCATGCCCTGCTCCATCATTTTCATCATCCCTATCCTCATTATTCACAACTGTGGTTCTTCATGCCCTGCTCTAGTGTTGATCTCTGTTTTGATTTCTTTTCCACGTCCGCGTCCATAGTGAGCCTATGCTGAACTCATCGATAGTGGTTCATTAGGATGTGGTGGCACCTTCTGAATCGGGGCACTCCCATCGGGCTAGCTCCGCGACTTGGTAATCATTGCTATCATATGCTTAATCCAAACAGGCGGCACTGGAAACCCCCAAGTAACTTTACAGCACTGCA